>CM023488.1:97468481-98068481 GCA_013339685.2 Hyalomma asiaticum
GGTCGTGACGATGACGGAAGGTTGGGTCAAAGAAATGTAGACTTGCAAGTTGTCAGCAGTGATTTTAGACGAACGAAACCATCTTCGGCAGCTGACGTCTACAAAAAGGTTCGTTTCCTCGAAGCAATGCCCTTAAAGGTTCCACAACATCCGAAAAATGGGGCACGAACTTGGAGTAAAATTCCGCGAGACCAAGCAAGGAACGAAGTTGATTTATATTTGAGGGCGCCGGATCTTCTTTCATCGCTTGGATACATGACGCTAGTGGAAAGAGTCCTTTGCCGTTCACAACATGTCCCAGGAACGTGAGTTCCGTGACGTCGAAAACGCACTTCTGGTTAAGTTTCAGCCCTGCTTTAGTAAGTCTGCAAAACGGCGCGAAGATTTGCAAGATGGTCTTCTCGAGAACGACCCTAGACGATAATGTCGTCTATGTAGAAAAGTACACTTTCACCCTTTCAGTATGAGATGCATCATCTTGTGAAATGCTGACGTGGCTGAAGCCAAGCCGATGCGTACTCTCTTAAAGCGAAAAAGCCCGCCGTGGTAACGAAAGTAGTCACGACTCTCAGGATCGAGTTCCAGTGGATGATAAGCAGACGCCAAATCCAGTTCGAGAATCGCTTGGCGCCAGCTAAGCTGTGCAGCAGCACGTCTGTCAGCGGTAGTGGAAAGCTATCCACAATATAGCTTTATTGGGCTCTCGCAAATCAACACGCATTTTCATTCACACCCATTTTCCGAGCAACCACTACAGGAGAAAGCCACGAGTGGCATCAACGCGCTCGATCATGTCTTGGGCTTCAAGTCTCTGCCGCTCAGCTGAAACTACTGACGAAGGGTAAAGGGCAGCCGTCGAAGCTTGCTGGCAACGGGTGGAACGGACTCACGAACTTAACTTGGGTTTGAATCCTCTGGCAAGGCCGAGCTGTTGTCAAAGAGATGTTCGTACTCTGAACGCGCTCATTTGCAAAGGTAGGAGTGCTAGATGTCAATGCAAGGCACTGAAGCGATTTACCTTCAATCTTCATCTATATTGCCGCAATGGCGTCTAAGCCCAATACAGTGGTGCCTTCAGACACAACATACAGAATAATGCAGGCAGTTCTGTCTCGAAACACAGCTGAAGCGACAAAACATCCTCTAACTCTATTTTGACTGAGGAGTAGTCGAAAAGTGGCACTGATGTAAGCTTCAAGGGGTAAGTACTTGCAAAAAAACTGATGTAAAGCTCTTCAGCCAAAATAGTTACAGAAGATCACTTATCCATTACAAAGGAGATAGTGCACCCTTCCACAGCGACGGATGTGTAAATGCCTTGCTGTGTCCCTTAACAACACAGACTGTATTTCCGCTGCACTGTGAGCTAGTGTCGTCATCGTCCTCACTTTGTCGAACCTTCGCTCAATATCCAGAAGACCTACACATAAAATCTAAGTAGGGAATCTTCTCGCACGGGCGACATTTAGCTTGCGGGTCTTACATGCAGGACTATCTCCAAGGTGATCAGTCGCCCCACAACGATAACATGCTCGAAGGTTCGTGGTGCCTTGTAGAGCATACTCCAATGTTCGGCTTTGCACTATCACAACGTGACATTAATTTGTTTGTTCTGGAGACGAGAGCTTCGCACTTTTTTGACGTGATGAACTGAAACGTCGTCGCAAAATTCTTAGCTTGGCTCACAGGATGTACTTATTGATTAGCGATTGCGATAGCTCGTGAGAGCTTCAATGAGGAGCCTTCAAAAAGTAAACCCTCACGTAACTGATTATTCTTAGCCTCGAGGCTAGCTGGTCACGTAACATCTTATCAGCGAGACTTCTAAAATTACAGTCAGCAATGAGGATTCGCAAATCAGTGATGTATTCTTCCACTGTCTCACCTGTATGCTGAGCACGGCGACCATAGGCGGAGACGACGGGGGGGCTCGCCCCCCCCCCCCCCCGAACTTTCCAGGGGACCATAGCCCGCCGGAGCCGGAGAGGATGATCGTTATGTGTAGTCCAGAAGCATAATCGTAATGGGCTGAACTCCCTCAGCGAGCGTTAATAATATTGATAAATGATGCGCCGATACACGCGAAGATGATGAACTCCCATGGGTGGGAAAGCATGCATTGCTTTCCTCCCATGTGAGTTGCGCATAGGTCCGGCTGGCAACCACAGCTTGCGGCGGGGCCACCTCGCCGATCCACGTGCCTGGCGTGTCAACCACCGGCGATGAAAGAAGAAATACCTCCTTTCGGGACTGTACCACGGGAGTACAAAGGCCGACTGGATGACAGCCTCGACAGCGGATTTTTGGGGTGTTATGTCTTTAAGGGGATAATGGCGGTTCCAAGGAAGCCATCTTGTAAAAAGCGGTTCGCAACATGTCCCAGGAACGTGAGTTCCGTGACGTCGAAAACGCACTTCTGGTTAAGTTTCAGCCCTGCTTTAGTAAGTCTGCAAAACGGCGCGAAGATTTGCAAGATGGTCTTCTCGAGAACGACCCTAGACGATAATGTCGTCTATGTAGAAAAGTACAACTTTTCACCCTTTCAGTATGAGATGCATCATCTTGTGAAATGCTGACGTGGCTGAAGCCAAGCCGATGCGTACTC
The DNA here is from genome assembly GCA_013339685.2 of Hyalomma asiaticum. NCBI lineage: Eukaryota > Metazoa > Arthropoda > Arachnida > Ixodida > Ixodidae > Hyalomma > Hyalomma asiaticum. The sequence goes on from CM023488.1 coordinate 97,471,087, forward strand.
TCTTAAAGCGAAAAAGCCCGCCGTGTGTAACGAAAGTAGTCACGACTCTCAGGATCGAGTTCCAGTTGATGATAAGCAGACGCCAAATCCAGTTCGAGAATCGCTTGGCGCCAGCTAAGCTGTGCAGCAGCACGTCTGTCAGCGGTAGTGGAAAGCTATCCACAATTATAGCTTTATTGGGCTCTCGCAAATCAACACGCATTTTCATTCATCCACCCATTTTCCGAGCAACCACTACAGGAGAAAGCCACTGAGTGGCATCAACGCGCTCGATCATGTCTTGGGCTTCAAGTCTCTGCCGCTCAGCTGAAACCTACTGACGAAGGGTAAAGGGCAGCCGTCGAAGCTTGCTGGCAACGGGTGGAACGGACTCACGAACCTTAACTTTGTGTTTGAATCCTCTGGCAAGGCCGAGCTGTTTGTCAAAGAGATGTTCGTACTCTGAACGCCGCTCATTTGCAAAGGTAGGAGTGCTAGATGTCAATGCAAGGCACTGAAGCGATTTACCTTCAATCTTCATCTATATTGCCGCAATGGCGTCTAAGCCCAATACAGTGGTGCCTTCAGACACAACATACAGAATAATGCAGGCAGTTCTGTCTCGAAACACAGCTGAAGCGACAAAACATCCTCTAACTCTTATTTTTGACTTGGAGTAGTCGAAAAGTGGCACTGATGTAAGCTTCAAGGGGTAAGTACTTGCAAAAAACTGATGGTAAAGCTCTTCAGCCAAAATAGTTACAGAAGATCACTTATCCATTACAAAGGAGATAGTGCACCCTTCCACAGCGACGGATGTGTAAATGCCTTGCTTGTGTCCCTTAACAACACAGACTGTATTTCCGCTGCACTGTGAGCTAGTGTCGTCATCGTCCTCAACTTGTCGAACCTTCGCTCAATATCCAGAAGACCTACACATAAAATCTAAGTAGGGAATCTTCTCGCACGGGCGACATTTAGCTTGCGGGTCTTACATGCAGGACTATCTCCAAGGTGATCAGTCGCCCCACAACGATAACATGCTCGAAGGTTCGTGGTGCCTTGTAGAGCATACTCCAATGTTTCGGCTTTGCACTTATCACAACGTGTACATTAATTTGTTTGTTCTGGAGACGAGAGCTTCGCACTTTTTTGACGTGATGAACTGAAACGTCGTCGCAAAATTCTTTAGCTTGGCTCACAGGATGTACTTATTGATTAGCGATTGCGATAGCTCGTGAGAGCTTCAATGAGGAGCCTTCAAAAAGTAACCCCTCACGTAACTGATTATTCTTAGCCTTCGAGGCTAGCTGGTCACGTAACATCTTATCAGCGAGACTTCTAAAATTACAGTCAGCAATGAGGATTCGCAAATCAGTGATGTATTCTTCCACTGTCTCACCTGTATGCTGAGCACGGCGACCATAGGCGGAGACGACGGGGGGGCTCGCCCCCCCCCCCCCCCCGAACTTTCCAGGGGACCATAGCCCCGCCGGAGCCCGGAGAGGATGATCGTTATGTGTAGTCCAGAAGCATAATCGTAATGGGCTGAACTCCCTCAGCGAGCGTTAATAATATTGATAAATGATGCGCCGATACACGCGAAGATGATGAACTCCCATGGGTGGGAAAGCATGCATTGCTTTCCTCCCCATGTGAGTTGCGCATAGGTCCGGCTGGCAACCACAGCTTGCGGCGGGGCCACCCTCGCCGATCCACGTGCCTGGCGTGTCAACCACCGGCGATGAAAGAAGAAATACCTCCTTTCGGGACTGTACCACGGGAGTACAAAGGCCGACTGGATGACAGCCTCGACAGCGGATTTTTGGGGGTGTTATGTCTTTAAGGGGATAATGGCGGTTCCAAGGAAGCCATCTTGTAAAAGCGGTTCGCTGCAGCGGTGGCGGAAGTCCAATAATTGGCCTGTACGAAAAAAAACAAACTCTGCAGCCACTTTTCTTAATCTAAGTTTTTTATATTGAAATTAAAAACTGGCCCAACGTTTCGAAACCCATTCGGTCTCTTCACGAGCGCGTGAATATCCTGCCGGCTCCAAAGAGAGCAACTTTTCTTAGTGATTGTCCCTCTCTCCACCGTCGTTCCTCCTGCCTTTCTTGTTGCGGTGTTGTTTTCTGCATTGGTTCCGTAGATCATGTATATACGCACTCGGCAGGGTCCCAGTTGAGCCGTTTATATTTCCAGGTGTTGGTTGGACGTGCCAAGACTCTAAGAACCGCCTTTTGGTGCGGTTACGTGCCGTTACCTTCCGTGTCAAGGACCCGTGCGTCGTCGAAGTTGATGTGATGGTCGTTCTTTTCTCTGTGTTCTGCGAGCGCGTTCCGCGTAGCGTTGAAGCTACATACGTCATTTTGGTGTTGTCGTATCCTTTCCGGAAAGCTTTCTGTCTCGCCGAGGTAAGTGGCGTGGAAATCGGCGCACCGAACCTCGTACACTAGCCCGGGGAATCTTTCTTTTGGCAGCCGGTGTTTTGTAAATCATTTTTCAGTTACGTTGATACGTAATGCGAGTAGTTAGACAAAAATTCTGCATCTTGTTTTTTTGCAATAAGTAGCTAATTGACCCACTTACCTCGGCTGCAAACCTCGAGGGCTCGAGCGCGCGATTGTTAATCTTTTGTATACGGTTTTGCGGAGCCCAGACGCACTTACCGTTTCAAAGAGCGATGAGTGAGGCGGCACCGAGGATGGTATTCATGTAAACATAGCTGACTACATGTGCACACAAAACCGCGTTCGCATGACCACCGCGCGGACAACTCTATTGAGTGAAGGCTCCTGGGTGCTGCTGTTTTAATCCCCTCTGGGAAGTTTCAAACATGCGTGATTCTTTAAAAAATGCGCTGCCAAGGCGAGGACGTCAGTTTGTACTCCGGTGCAATTCTGCCCCCTCTTCCCGTCGGAAACGTCTGCTAGGATGAGCGCTCGCCCAAGAATAATGACAGTAACACAAACTCGTCACGCAGGTGGCCACTGGTTGTTTACATGAAACACAAAAGCGCGTTTCGCATGCAGTGGCGCGACACGCACGTTAAAATTGATATAAAATATGTTGTAAGCTATATCAGCCGTTGATATTTTGTAGATGATTCGTGTGTGTCGATGCAAATCTATGCTGCAAGTTATCTCGATCACCTTAATTTTGTGTCAGTATTCCTTTAACTGGTGTTTAATTAACTGGGTGACAATGCATTGCATCGCAATTCATTACATGACAATGTGAGTAACAAATGTGAAGTGCAAGTAATCCTGTAAAGTTCAAAAATTATTTGCACGAAATTGACTTGCTGTGACGTTTTTTCTTCTCTTGTACTTTCCGTGTCATTTAGGAATATATTGCTATATTTATTGTAAAATAAATATTTCTTGGACAAAAAAATGTCAGATGTGAATTTACAGCGACGTTGATGCGTTCGCGGCCGGACTGGAGAGCGATGCGCGCATGTGCGCGCGCGCGTCGCTCCTTCAGTCCGCCCGCCTGGCAGTTTGCCTGTTTTCATCACCAGGAAAAAAAAAAAAACAGTAAAATTGCCTGAGCGCCCCGGCGTTTTTGAAAAATATGGGAGAGGGTGAGGAGGAAAATTAGAGAAAGAAGGACGAGAAAGGGTAATTGGAGAATGAGGACAGAAGATCGCAGCGAAGATCTCTGCGCCCCCTCCGGAAAACGAAAAAGTCTCCGCCTATGACGGCGACTGAACCGTTGTCGCGCCACGATGATGTCAACTGAGCGCTTGAAATGGTCCGAAAGCAAGGCATTTGCAGAGCCATACGCGTCACTTGTCGACTCAGTGTCACTTGTACTCGAAGGGCTGGCAACAGTAGCGGTAGCACAGCCAGACTGCAAGTCCGCTGGCGTCAGTGTAGAGAAAATCCGCTGCCCCTCCATGCGAAGACAGGTGAGCAGGATCGCTTTGCGGCGTTCCGCTGGAAGATCTGATGCTCCGGAAGCCACCATGTACGTCTGAAAGGCCTGCTTCCACTGGTCCCATGGGACAGCCGGATAACCAGGCGAAGACAGGAAAGGAGGTGGCGGTTGTAATCGCGGAATGCTCATTGTGGTGATGCAGCAGAAATCACCAGGAGCCTTGCTCTTGCATGGGTCGAAATCTCGTCGCCCATCATCTCGTCGCCAACACAAAGCAGCCATGCCTCCCGATGCCGGAACATCATCTTCTTTTATTTAAAGTCCCCCACGCTTCTTTTATTTAAAGTCCCATCTTTCCTTTCATATACAAACTATACAAAACCTCCGCCCAATATCTCTAACTTCTTCTGATGCAAACCGTTTCGAGCACATGGTGCAGAATGCCTCTCCCCCTACCTAGATGAAGAGAAGCACCTGCCGAACCAATGTTTGGTTTCAGATCTCACCTCTCCACCCAGGTATCTTACTCAGCTCAAAGACAAATGCTCTGAGGCTAAAAACTGCAAACACAATGTAGTATTTATTTTACATACCATCCTGGAATTGGAATTTGCCGTAAGCTCTGCAGATTCCGTAACTTATGCGAGCTTGCATTTCGCGACGTTTTCCTCGGCCACGGTCCAACGTGTTCCGCACCACTTCATGTTGCATGTGTAACGCCAGATTGCATGCGCAACAGTACACAGTTGCCCTGTAGCGCATATTCTGTGCATTATCAGCTGCAGCCAAAATGATGTTATTTAGCAATTAATACTGTTGAGCCGTATGTGTGGTGGTCGTACAAATATTGATTGCAACTAGCAAAAAACAAGTAAAAAGAAGAGGAGGACAGCGTAGTAGGCATGGTACACAGTGCAGGAAAAAAAACAAAAACGAGGGCAGATACAACGAAACACAGCACGGTCTCTCTCCTCTTATTTCGTTTTCTTTTTTTCCTGCACGTGCACCATGCCGATTACCTGTATCGCCAACTCGCCCAACCTGCCACTTTATCGATAACGTAGCGTCGGAGGAAAGCACTAATAACACTGCCATTAATCGCAGTTAGATATTTTCATAAAAGAACAAGAAAAAGAGTGCTAAGAAGAAACTGCGATAAGAATATAGGCAATGTTTCATGACCAATTTGTTATCCGCTGCTTTCAATGTGACGCTTATCACAGCCACCTCAACTTGAGCTCTCCATTGGGTCTTAATTTGCAAAATACGGTTCTCTTCAGCATAGCATATTGCCTTCAATGATCTTTCACACTATACCCAAAACATCGCCCACTGCTTTCAAGCGTGACACTAATGGTGGGCAAAAGTTTCCAGGATTGTACACCATGTGCCACCATCGTTTATACCACCCTCGTCGTCTGCCCGCTGTTTCCCAGCATTTCCACTATGGTGGAAGCAGCCTCCCAGTTCTTCCCAACAGCTCGGTAGTACTAACCAGCATTGCCCGTCATCCTTTCCACTTTACCCACCTTCCGTACACCATGCCGCCCACCGTTTCCCTGCATCGTACACCATAACCACCATCTTTTCCAGCTTGTCCAACGTTATTTCCACTATAACCACCATATTTTCCAGCACCCATAATGGTGATTTTTCCGATAGGGATCCCATGAAGCCGTGCTAAAAAGCTTGCAAGAACCTAACTGTGGACATAGAGTGTATTACTTTAACCGGGACTCTTTGAAAGCTTGTGGAACGGCCACCATAGGCCTGGGGAACCTCAGGAGATGTGGTCGAACTGCCACAAAGAGAAATCCCTTAGGGATCGGTTACATTCCCGTTGCTCTTCAATGTAGCATTGAAGGGGCTACTTCACATTTTTAATAGCATCAGGGGTATCCGACATGCAATATACGCAGATGACCTGACCTTGTGGGCTTGCACGGGGTCTGCGGGTGCGCAACAACATGTTTAGCGACAAGTCTCGAGAAGACTGAGGGCTACTTAAGCAGCTGTGGTCTCTAATGTGCCCCAGAAAAGTCCGAACTTTTAATACTAAAAAGAGGGACGACCTCCGCAAGGGACACCAGATCCGATTTTTACCTTAAAAGAAACTATTACACGCAAGGTGGATGTACTCGGTATCCTCGGCGTCATTTGTGAAAGAAACGGTGCCGGTCTTACTACTGTTAGAAAAGCTCTAGCACAGTGACTCAAGTCACATATCTGGAGCGGAGGTAACGAACCCTGAAAGAGCAAGTCACGCTTAGCGTAATTCAAGCCCTGATAATATATCCAGACTTACCTACGGCACGCCATCGCTAGGCCTCAGAACAGCGAAAGGGACAAACTCAACAAGCTCGAAAAGAAAACCTACAAGATTGCACTACGACTTCCCCCTAAAGGCATTCACAGAACAGCTACTGGAGCTCGGTATTCACAATACATCGGAGGAATTAGTCCAGGCCCACAGAATCAGCAACACAGGGCGACTCAAGCTTACAAGCACAGGCAGAGAACGCAACGAAGATTAGGATACCCAGTCGAAGGCGAATGCAGCAGCAAACAACGGATCCCTCTGCTCTTAAGGGAGAAGACCATGGTAGCCAAAATACCAAGAAACATGCACCCGCACACAACAAAGAAAGAAGGCAAGCGAGGGTAAAAACTCTACGCAAGGACTACGAAGGTCAGGAAAAGGTGAAGTTCCCTACACCGACGCGGCGAAGTAGAAGAATCCAACGGCCCAAGCTCTCAGTGTGGTAAATGGCCAGGGAGAAGAGATAGTGGCGGCTGCGGTAAAAACAAGACATAGACTCCGTTGAGGAAACGGCAATAGCCATGGTACCACGACAAGCAAAGGCAATGATGATTTTAACACCATTAATAAAGACTCGCAAGCAGCATGCTAAAACTACCGATCGGCCGCATTTCAAAACAAGCATTGCATATTCTGAAAAAGCACAAAACTGTTCAAGATATGTACATTGTCGGGCCACGTGGGCACCAACATCTGGAGGGTATTCTAGCGGCTCATGCCGCTGCCCGAGATCATAATCTCCGAGCACAAGATTCTCATTCTCTTGAACCTCGTGCAAGCATCCTCAAAAAGATACACAAACATCCTCAGCCGCCACAAACTTGGCAGGAGGCTTAGCCAACCCCGCACCCCAAACTCACAAGAGAGGAGACGGTGTCCTTCCGGAAACTCCAGACAACCACATCCCTCGCGGAACGCTCATGCCCTCCGCGTATTCCTCGAGCTACCGGCGTAACTGTACCTTATGCTCTGCAGCAAATACTGTATATCATATGGTGTGGAAATGTGCAGCTAATCCGTCGATACCACCTGTCACTGCACCAAACATCGAGCAGTGGGAAACCGCACTAAGAAGCACAAGGCTCCAAGACCAGCGAAGTCTGGTGAACAGGGCTCAGCTATCAGCCCAGGCTCACGGCATCTTGGGTTAGGGACACCGCCCTCTCTGGACGAGTCTTCCGTCGGCTCTTTCTATCAAATAAAGTTTATTCCTCTGTAACTCCATCTGGGTGAGTACTAGCACCCCATTTGGTGGGGTAGTAGAGCCCTCTTCACAAAAGTGTTAGAATCGCCTTCGGAGGCGTCTTACTAATCACTCTTGGCGAGAGTACCTGTACCTTGTGAGGTGGAGTGCTAAGGTCAATCCTCAAGGGAGCTACTGTACTCTGCATAAAATGGGGTGGACCTAATGAGAAAAAAAATCACAGCATATCCACGAGGTGAATAATGATGAGTAAGCGAAGCTGCGGAGGTTCATCGGTAAAAACCGTGAATCTTCCTTGAATCTTGCCCAGTACATCATCAAAGACATGACAAACACTGTGTGTCGCCATCTAGCGCTCTGCTATAAGACTTGAGCACGCAGCGAGCGCTTCCGCGCCATCTATTGATCAATTTACGTACTAGCTAAGCAGTACCGCAGCGCTCGGACGGACGGACGGGCAGACAGACAGACAGGCAGACAGGCGGACGGACGGACGGACAGAGAGACAGACAGACAGACTCCCATATTACGCGTTCCCATACATGTGAATGAAGGTAGCACCGCGGCGCCATCCCGCCATCTAGTGAGCACTTCATAAACAGTGGTGTAGGTTGCACGATACGACGATACGTGACAACCGACCCACAGCTTAAGATGCTTCGCCCCTAAAAGGGAGTTAAATTTGGGACAAACTACTCCCCCAGAGTGAGTGCCCATCACTCTATTTATTCTTAGAGTGTCTCCGGCAAGAAGTACAGTTGCAATCATGTGTAGAAAAAAATTAGTCCATTCTCCGCTAAAGGGGACCATGAGACGATGCGAAGCAGCACAGGGGGTGCACACAGCGTTTGCATCGGTTCGACACTAGCAGACGCTGCCTGTGTCAGTGTTGTCTCTAGCGGGCGAGGGCGCGTTCTCGTCCTTTGCGAGCTGGTAAAGCGTTCTTCTAAGAAAGAGCATTTCCATAGCCAACGCGAGCCGTTCGGAGAGGAGAGATGAGACAAGAATAGGAGGGAGAGGAGGTCAACGAGCGCAGTTCGGAGAGGAGAGGAGGAACGCCGAGAGGAGAGGAGATGAGACAAGACAAGGAGAGGAGGGGGAGGAGGATGCGCATCGGGCAATGCGGGTGTGAACACCACACGGTGGAGGGAGGGACCAGGGAGGGACGGACAAAGCTCCCCCGCCATAAGCTGCTTGGCATCTAAAAAAATTACAGCATATCCACGGAGTGAATGATGATGAGTGGGCGAAGCTCGGGAGGTTCATCGTAGATCGTGCCGAGGTACGGATTAATTTAGTTAACGCGCATGCTACGAATCCTCATGGTTCAACTATGCACAAGTGAAATCTCCCACCGGCACTTCATTGCAAGTCAACATCCAGTGCCTATATATATATATATATATATATATATATATATCTGGGTTGCCGGTGAACGCTTCTCCAACACGAGCAGTCGGTATTTCTCAATCAAGAAACTCGCTAGGAGACGCTGCCTGCGCCAACGTTGTCTCTCGCGGGTGAGGGCGCGTTCTCCTTCTTTGCGAGCTGGTACAGCGTTCCTCTAAGAAAGAGCGTTTTCATAGCCAACGCGCGCCTTTCGCTCTCTCTCTGTCTCTCTATCTCTCTCACAAGACAGCAGAGGCACGCGCCGGGAGAGAGAGAGAGAGAGGCACGCGGGTTACGCCTGACGACTGACGCCTGACGCCTGACGCGTGACAAGGTTAGACTAACCCCCGTATGCAGAGATGTAACTTGCATCGCGCCTGGACTTGACTTGCGGAAGTCGACCCGTAGCACGAAGCGGACTTGAAACTGTCCAAGTCCGCTTTCGCGTTTCATAGACGCTCGACCTGACCAGACCTGACTTACTTGAGCAAGTCAAGGCCGTGCTTCAATGCAAGCGCGTGTTGCTCGTCTGTGTTCGAGGTTAATAATAAATTCATTAGCGTAAGACACGTTGTACGGCAAAAAAGTACGCCTGCTTCGAAATATCAGTCAGCGCACACACGCTGAAGTGTGCTTTGCGTCAAGTTATTGCATTCCGCGACGGGCTGCTGCTGTGATATACAGTGTTGCTTGCTGAAAGAGGCCATAATCCGCGGGTTTCAGGGCGGTCTCCAAGAGCTGCACAACCTTCCTTGTTTCTGTTTTCGCTTCTCTTTACCTAAAGGTCTTGTTTCGCGTGTGTATAATTGCTCATACAGAAGCCAAACGATTGGTGTGCGTTCATGGTGCCTTTCAACGGCTCTTGCTCTAGATTGTCCCAAGGCGCTCGTGAGTCGTCTGGGCTGACACCTTGATGTGATATGCAGGTGCGATCGCATATGATCGGCTTTTGAAGCAGTTCGCCTTTCTTTCTCCCGTAAACACTCCAAAAGAATTCCAGCTGGCACTGTTATAATCCGACTACCCGACCCTTTCAAGAAAAGACCAAGATAGACGAACGCGCTAGTTCGGAATGTTAGCAAAAAAAGAAAAGAACGAACAAAAAGAGATAAACGCGCTCCGAACGACGAGTACGGGCTACGTGGGTCCCCCTGTCCGGTCTCGCATGTTTCATGCTGCCCGCAAGAAGAGCAGAAGGAAAGTACACGTGCAGTCTGCTTTACGTGAAACATTCCACGTAGACAACAAAAGGACTAGAGTGTACATGCCATCGTCTAGTAAATCAGGTTTCGGAGCCCGCGTGCCGGCCACCGCGCTACGTTTGGAATGATACTGCTGTCATGTCAACAGGGCTTGACGCTGAAACGTCGCAGCCGTGTGCGATCTCGTCCCAAGATAACGCATACAACCAAAAGCGGCACCAGGTTTTACAAAATATGAAAAGAGCCTGCTGACCGCACTCGTGAATGACTGCGGGCACACCATGGAATGCCACGTTGTTTGAAACATATAAAGGATAACCACGTACGATATCACGCGGCACGGTAACCGACAATAGAAAGAAATGTTGGGATAAACTAAAAGAAAGCGGAATAAGGAAGCTGCAAAAGAAAAGCGATATCACAACAAAATTCGTAAGCGCACATCACTGGCTCATTCGGGCCGCTTTTATATTTTCTCGTTGGATGACTGCGTGGCAAGTTCGGCATGCTGAACGTTAATACAGTCATGAGCGCCAACAGTGATTGTAAACAAGTAAATTGGCTCGTAATCACGCTTTCAGCGAAGCGTGTTTCTTACCTTGAGGATTGTTTACACTGCAAGAAAACGGTTGACAAACCGATCCCTCGAAGTAAAAGAATCGCTAACGATACATGAGCAGCACTTCCGCGTCGTCACCATCACTTTATTGCACGCGTGTGTACAGTCGAGGCATCCGCTTACACAAAGTAATCCGGCCACTTCATGAAAATCCCGTGTCATTTTAGGAGGTCTCGCAAACTGCAGGAAGCACGCCAAAATCCAGCACAGCGGCTTCGCAGTGAGCAGGGTCATTTTTCCAAACGCACGACACACATGTTCACGGAGGAATCCGCACGAGACCATCGGCGACTGTTTGAAGCGTACTGGTGCCGTGAAACCACACAGCCTGTAACTGCAGCGTCCAAGGCACAGGCTGTTTTCCGGAGTAGTCCTCGCTTTCTCGGCGAGGCATCGTACCCAGAAGCTGTCGCCGGGCGTTTTCATGCACCTGTGGCGAGTGAAGTATTGTTCGTCGAACAGCGTCCCATGGCTACCTTGGTCACGCGGGGGCGGGTGGCGGAATTTTCGACACGCGATGCACTTCTGAAAATGCTCCAGCCATGGTGTGGCAAGCAACTTCACGAACAGGTAACCTCCGCTTGACGTGCGTTCGGGGGGCGGCCATGTTGGAATGAAGCACGAAGTCAGTTTCAAGCTAGCCCCTGAGCAGACTTGAAATGAGAGCGGACTTCGGCCCGTCCAAGTCCTCCGCAAGTCACCCGCAAGTCAAGTACGATTTATGACATGCGGCGAAGCGTTCTTGAGACTGGCGCAAGTCAAGTTCGAGCCAAGTTACATCTCTGCATACGGGGGTAAAAGGAGCTTCGCCCCTAAAATGTGTTGAAGTCGAGAGTTGGACGGAAACTCGTCTGCTCAGGAGCATACATGAATACAATTAAGTCAGACACTGACCACGATAAAAGCAAATAAAAGGAAGACGTTTCGGCACCTGCACGGGAACGACACTGCTTAACGCTGCTCAAGCACACATTTTTCACTTGAGAACAAGGCTCCCGGGCGGGTGCCGAAACGTTTTGCTTTTATTTGTTTTTATCGTGGTCAGTGCCCGATTTTAATTGTATTCATAAAAATGTGTTCTTGGCTATTTCATTTTTTTTTCTTCACACCTCTTTATATATATATTCGCTTCATTCGTTCCGCCAACCTGCGGCGCTTACATTGTGCGGCGCCTAGTTGAAAAGCACGGAGTGCTTTCTCCCTTTCTTCTTTTCCAGATGGCAAGGATTTCTGGCTACCACAAAGTGTTTGCCAGGGCCACAAAAATCATCATCATTACCTCTGGTCTCCAAGGGTGCGCGTGCATTTCTACGCAATTGAGAATGTGCGGCTTTCGCACGCGCGTTTTTTTTTTCTTCTCTTGCGCTTATGCCCACAGCCCAATGGTAAAGCTGCACCTGGCGATCGCACATGCCGCACGTGCAAGCAGAAGAAAAAAAATGTTGTTTGTCCTCTGCAGTAGGAATCGGTATAACACGAAAGCGAAACCTGTCCTCCCTAAGTTGTGGAGTGCATAAGCTGCAGTCTGGCGGATCGAGGGGCGGGAGATTATTTGTCTGCTGTGAATATGTGAACACGTTACATGTAGACATCAGCGGCACCTTGACACGGCACAGGGACCCTCCACAGTTGCACACAAGGGAAAGTTCTGGAACGGCTCACATTGCTGAAACACTGAATTGTATGCGCCAGAGTGCTGCGAAAACCTGCCATAAACGATGAGCGTCTGCTGACACTTTGCAAGCGCACGGCCGGACTCGAGCGTGGAGGGCAGGGTCGAGTACGGCGGTGGCAAGCGAGACCGAACGGATTGTCAGCGGATAGTTTTGTGAGAACGCAGCCCACTGCAACCAAATTCCACTCATTTGCTTGTCGACGGCCGTCCTTGCGTTCCTGAGCAGTGGGCGTCGCAACTCAACACAGCTGGTCATGCAGGAGAAATTTTGTAGAGCCCGCGTTCTCACTATGCCCGATGAACGCACCGTCACGACGCCTTGACGCCGCCACGCACCTAACTTCCGCCACGGTCGAGGCCCAAAGACTACCGAAGCGCTGGCTACCGGTGAAAATTCGTACGACAGTTTGGCTCCCTGTGTCTATCGTTCCTAGATGGCGGTACCAAGGCAGCGAAGCTAAGCGATCCAGGCTTGCAGATTTAGGGGCGCGATGCTAATTTAAGAGGAATTTTGCTTCTTAAGCAGTGCATTTCACTATACTATACACCTTTTCTTCAACCGGACGGACGATAAATGCAGATCGTAAAACGACATTGTGAGCATATAAAGCCCAACTGTTGCACACGTGACCAATGTTCCAGTGGTGTGTCGGTAGAGCATCCAGCACCTCTCGTCAAATCCCCGTCTATTGTGGGTTCGAGTCCATCTGGGTGAAACTTTTCCATTGTGAATGTAAATTCATTTTTCAAAGATCCACTTCCGTTACGGAAGTACGTCACTGGTTTCTTGGCGGACCGCGGCATAAAACACTCTCGTGTTAAAATTCACGCATCTCCACGAAACGCGGAACTGCTACAGGATCCCTCTATAAGGGGACGTCCAACCACAGTTTCTGAAGAATTAACTAATCTTCTGTGCGTGCCTGCTCTCCACGAAGTGAACCATAACAAGTGGGCGAAGCATTGGTGATCGTTCGGTGTTACCGTAATCACCCGTGACATTGGCCACTCACGCATGTATATGAGTGACAACGCGTGTGTATATTTACATACGCGTTGTCATTTATGCTCCTGGTCTTTATGAGGTTCCTGCGCTCTCACATCGTAGATTGCACAGAGTTCCGGATCACTTTTAGTTAACGCGCACGCTGCGAATCCTTATGGTTCAACTACGCGCAAGAGAAATCTCCGACCAGCACTACATTGCAGGTCAAGATCCAGTGCCTATATATATGGGGTGACCGGTGAACAGTTGTGCAGCGCGAGCAGCCGGTTTTTAAAGGCGATAGTCCTTCTTGGGATACTTTAACGCTGAAATTTTGATCTGTCTTTCTGTTTGTGTCGATGAAAAGATCGCAAAATACGCTGTAAAAAAGGGAATGTCGCAGGAGCCAACGTTTCGACAAGTCGACTTGCATTCTTCAGGGCGGCGGCTGCCTTCTCCAGTGTTGGTTCATGTACTCCTTTGAACACTCTCCCCCGTCCTCAGAAAGAGAGGAGAACAAGAGCAGCACCTGGGAACAATAGCAAAAAAAAAGGGGGGGGGTGTTTGGGTGCAGGGGTAGTTTGGTGAGAGGTGTTTGCGTGACTAATATAAGGGGCAAGAGCAAAAGCTTCCAAAGAATCCGCTCCTTGTACATATCTTGCAAATGCATTGTGTGCAGAGTGCCAGAAGGCAGGATCAAAAAAGGAACACAGGCTCGGAACAGGAGTTGATCCCATGGCATGTGTCCCCCTCTCCACCCCGCGCCACCTGTAACGTAGCCGCAGTGCATTTCATCGAAAGCTTGTTGCTAAAGGTGTAACTACACTGCTTAACGCTGTTGTTCTCGTCCAACTGGATGGGGGATACCCACCTGCAAGTACACTTTCTGGAATAAACATTGACCACGTTTAATATGTTGGAAAGGAGCGGAGCGATGCATGATCCAATGCAGATGCCTTTATTTTGCAGATAAAATTATTATTATTAACTTTGACGACCAGTTTTATCTGCAAAAGAAAGGCATCTGCATTGGAGCATGCGTCGCTCCGGCCCTTTGCAACATGTTTTAGGGGCGAAGCTCCTTAAGGCGTGGGCCGTGCGTCCCCGATGTATGTAGTAGTAGTAGTAGTAGTAGGAGAAGTAGGTAGCCACCGGCGCGTGCCTGCCGGGAGGCACGCACGCGCCGAGGGCGAGCGCGTGGCTCCCGGCACGCGCTCGCCCGCGAGAGACAACGTTGGCGCAGGCAGCGTCTCCTAGCGAGTTTCTTGATTGAGAAATACCGACTGCCCGCGTTGGAGAAGCGTATATATATATATATATATATATATATATATATATATATATATATATATATATATATATATATATATATATATATATATATATAGGCACTGCATCTTGACTTGCAATGAAGTGCCGGTGGGAGAGATTTCACTTGTGCATTGTGCTAGAGTTACTCGATATGCTACTATACAGTAACTCTACATTGTGCATAGTTGAACCGTGAGGATTCGTAGCATGCGCGAGATGTTATAAAACTAGATGGCGGTACTTGTAGTTGATGATGAAAGATGCGAGATGTTATAATAGTTTGATGACATTTACTCAAGTGTTTCACTTTTAATTGTGAGGCGAATTGCACGGAAGAGTTTCACGGTTTACCGATGATTCCTTCCGGAGCTTCGCCCCACTCATCATCATTCACCCCGTGAATATGCTGTTATTTTTTTATCATTTATCGATCGCTCTTTACACGATCGTTTTAATCATTTTACCATAGACAAAGTCCTAAAGGTTTTTCGTTTCATGGACGACTTTATAGTTATTTTAACTAAGCCGTGGTCCAGTTCGTATGAACATGTGTTGATGAGTATTCTAGATGATTTTAATAATCAAGGCAAAGGTTTGACATTTAGTTATGAGCTGCCAGATGAAGGAATGCTGCAGTTCTTGTATTTGCGGTTGAAATTCAAGAAAAGCGACCTATGCTGGGCGTATTCACCGCGGGCACAAAAATAGCTCTTGATATACAACTCTGCTCACTCTAAGATTGTAAAGAGAGGCATTGCTATCCTCTGCCTGGAATCTGCGCTAAGGAGATCGTGCATTGATGAGGTGCAGGCAAATTTTGACCATAAATTAGGCCGGCTTTTTTCAGCTGGCTTCCCGGAGTAGGTAGTAGTGACAGTGGCAGAAACGCACCTCAAGATAAGAAAGGAAGGGACTGGAAAAAATGCCGCGAGGGCTTTGGAGGGGACAATAGTATTGGTAGGGACGTTGCCAGGACATAGGCTGGGTTCAGTCATGAGGCAAGCAAGAGAAAAGCTCAGGTCTGGGGCTCACGGACGCAACCTCGTGATGATTGCGGCAGGGCTAAACGACGTCCTCAACAAAAAATCGTCAGGATTAGCGGTGACCTTGGCAAAAGGCGTCGAGGACATGCGCGCCATCTCCCCCCAGGTGCAGATAGTGGTGTGCACGGTACCGGAAATACCAGTGCGTGACGGCAACCTCCAAAGAGCGGTTGTCGATGCAAACAAAGAGATATGGCGTACGAGTCGAGAGAAGGGCTTCGAAGTAGTGGTAATAAACAGGGAGGTGCATAGGTGGGGGGGGGGGGGTTTCCAAAGAGACAGAATTCACTTCGATAGGAGGCTTGGTCATGAGGTAGGTTGGCGGCTTGCAGGACGTGCAGTAGCTTTTTTGGGGGGTACGCGGGCCCTTCGGAGTCCGGGGTAGCAAGGAACAAGGGAAACAACCAGGGGGATTTTCGGGCAGGCAGCACTGAGAAATGCCAGAAAAGAGGTAAAAGGAAGAAAAGAGCGAAGGCACGTGTAGCAGTTAGTTACATAAACATGCAGGGTTGCAGAAAAAAGGCAAGATGGTTAGAGATTGAGGAACAGTTAAACAAAGAAAAGATAGGCGTTTATGCGGTTACAGAAACACACCTTAGAGACCTGGAAGAGCCAACACATATTGACAATTATGTTTGGGAAGGGTGCAACAGGATCGTATCAGAAAGAAAAGGTGGGGGTGTTGGGATGCTTATTCATAGCGGAGCCAAATGGGAGAGAGTAAAACAAACGTGTTCAGAGCACCTCTGGGTTTCGGGTAGGGTAGGTGGTAAGAAAACGTGGCTAGGTGTAGCTTACATGTGGACGGGAAATAACTGTAAGGAAAAGAATCTGGAGATAAAGCATTGCATAAACACCGATATTAAAGAATTTGGTCATGGGGCCGAAGTCATCCTCCTAGGGGATATGAATGCCCACATCCATGACCTTGACGGATATACAGACACCAATGGGAGGTTATTGCTAGATCTTTGCGAGCACCATAGTCTTGTGATAGTTAACACAGCGCCCAAGTGTGGTGGACAGATCACGTGGGAGGTCAGAAACAGACAATCGAACATTGATTATTGTCTAATGACGGAAGGAATCTATGAAAAACTGAGAGAAATGAGAATAGACGAGGACGGGATGAACAGCTTGGGTAGTGATCATAAACGCATAACGTTACAACTGGGATATAAATCTGAAAATAATAACGTAGAGTTGAAGTTTGGCAGGTCGTACTTAAATGACAAACAAATAAAAAATATAGCCGCAAGAGTAGAGGAAGAAGTAGGCAAAATACGAGGCAAGGACTGGGGGTATAATGAGCTAGTTCATGCAATGACGAAAGAAATAAGTAAAGTGAAGAAAACTGTTTGCTGGAAAGGAAAGAGAACGCCAAAAAGATGGCGGAAAAAGGAAATCCGGGAAGCGATCGAAAAGCGACGTAAAGCATCAAGGGAGCACAGACAGGCAAAAAGGGAGGAGCGGCCGCAAGTCGAAGTCACGGAAAGATGGGAAATATATTTAGAGAAAAAATCTATTGTACATAAATTGGTCGAGGCAAAAATTAAAGGTGAAAGCGAACGCTGGGTGACAGAAATTCATGACAAAAAGAAGGACGCGCCTAGGATATTTTGGAACCACATAAAAGCGCTAGGTAAAAAGTCTGCCACATTGCAACAGCATATTGTTGATGAAAGAGGAAATCAATTGGAAGGGTACGAAGCGTTGGGTTGCATCCAGAAGGTAACAGCCGGTTCGTTTAAAAAGATCGTCCAAGAGATTCCCCCAGTGGATAAAACCATGACGGAGAGCGAAACTAAGGAAGAGCTAGATCTTGAGAATTTCAACTGGAAAAAGGCCGAAGGAAAAATTCCAAAGCGCATTGCTATGGATTTAGATGGGGTCCCCGTTAGCCTCATTAACGAATTAGGACAGAACACTAAAGAAGCGCAATTGAAAGCAGTAGAAAAATGCCTACAGGAGAGGCAAATACCGGTCAGTTGGCGAAAAAGCAGACTGAACTTAATCTATAAGGGCAAGGGGGAAAAGAATAACATTCGCTCGTACAGACCGCTAACCATTACATCGGTACTATACAGGATGGCTATGCAAGCAGTAAAATTAAAAATAGAAGCCTGGGCACAACGTAACAATATTTTAGAACTTCAGAATGGATTTCGAGTAGACAGGCGTTTAGACGATAACCTATTTGTTCTTACTCAGTGTATAGAAATATCTAAAATAGAAAGGAGGCCGTTGTATGTGGCTTTTCTAGACATCACTGCGGCGTATGACAATGTTAATCAGGAAATATTGTGGGAAATTTTGGAAGGAATGGGCATAGGCGACGATTGTGTACAGGTTTTGAGGGAAATATATCGAGAAAATACAGTTTGCATAGAGTGGGAAGGAATAAGTAGCAGAGAGAACGTTGATATCAGAAAGGGGCTGAGACAGGGATGTCCTTTGTCGCCGCTGTTATTCATGCTGTACATGGTTAGAATGGAAAAAGCACTAGGAGATAGCCACATTGGTTTTAATCTGTCACACAAACAGGGCGGCGTGATGATTGAGCAGATGCTTCCGGGTTTATTTTATGCTGATGATATTGTCTTATTCGCGGACAGTCGAGATGATATACAACGGCTGGTGAATATATGCGGGAAGGAAGGCGAGGATCTAGGACTAGGATTTAATGTAACAAAATGCGGATTGATGGTATTCAATGACCCCAACGACCAGGCGGTATTCATACAGGGCCAAGAAATACCGAGAGTAAGCGAATACAAGTACCTTGGCGTATGGGTAAATGAGGATGATAGATACATGAAGGTACACGAAAAAGCCTTGGCAGCAAAGGGAAAGGGGAACGCAGCAATAATGAAGCACAGAGCGTTATGGGGATACAATAGGTACGAGGTGCTTAGGGGTCTGTGGAAAGGGGTAATGGTACCGGGGCTTACATTTGGGAACTCAGTGGTGTGCATGAGGCCAGAGATACAATCAGAAATGGATGTGAATCAAAGAACTGTGGGACACCTCGCGTTGGGTGCTCACGGGAAAACGACAAACGAGGCTGTAAAGGGCGATATGGGATGGGCGAGTTTTGAAGCAAGGGAAGCGCAGAGCAAAATAAGGTTTGAAGAGAGGCTAAGGAATATGAAAGAGAGTAGGTGGGCAGTGAAGGTGTTCGGCTACTTATATAGAAAGAGCGTTGACACGCAGTGGAGAAAGAGAACTAGAAAGCTCACCAGTAAATATACGGCTCTAAGAGAACTGACAACAAAGAGCGTAAAGGGAAAAGTCAGAGAGGCGGAGAAGATTTACTGGAGGGCAGCGATCGAAAAAAAAACCGACTCTGAATAACTACCGAGAGGGCAAAAACGAAATAAAGAGGGAGGCATTTTATGATAATTCAAGAGGAAGCGCTTTATTGTTTGAAGCGAGATCGGGCTGCCTTAGAACGCGTGTTTATAAAGCGAAATTCAGTAAAGAAGAAGAAAAATGCACATGCTGTGAGGAAGATAGGGAAACGACAGAGCATGTTCTGATTGAATGCGGAAATATCCACCCAGGTGTACGTTTGGGCACCACCCTACATGAAGCATTGGGTTTTAGGGCGAACAACGGGAAGCTGAACATAGCCGCGATTGAAATAAGTAAGAGACGGTTAGAATACTGGTGGCAGAAAACTGGAGAGAACGGACAAAAATAATTATAGGAAAAAATGTGGAATTTCTGCCATAAGGGGCAGGGAACTGGGCTATGAAATTCCGTTTTTGATATGGCATGATCGATTTGATTGAAGTAAATTTAAAAGGCATGAGGAAAATTAAAAGAGAGAAAAAAAGAGTTCTTAAATCTCCTTATGAGCCTGGTGGCGCACATGTCACCGCCCCGTTACAAAGGGGAAGCTCATAGCATCCATCCATCCATCCATCCAGGGCTGAAGTGGTGCCGTACATGCAGCGGGTCTCCCACAGGCTAAAGAAGGTCGCTGATCGGTTTAGGCGTACCGGTGGTTTTTTCGGACCCCCAGGATGATGGCTCAGCTGAGCCGTCGCATCACTTGTGCAGGCAAGTAAGTGTGGCAGCAAGAAGAACCACGAAATACGCTTTGTACAGCGCACCAAAAACGTCATCTACGAGATTCCCCTGTCCTGCGGCTAAAGTGAACATTGGCAAGACGGGGCGTTTCTCTAACTACCGACTCAGGGAGTATGCAAATGACTTAGCTAATAAGGAGAGGACGAATCTTCTCGTTCATTGCATTGCTTGCACAGGTTGTGAACCTAGGTTTCCATGGCGTGAGAATACTAGGCATAAGCATAAAACAGCCCATGAAACCTTGGAGGCATTCTTTATCAGAAAAGCTGGTCGAAAATGTGTTAGTGATAACTCGGTTGTATTATATAATGCTGAAATGAAATTCCTATCGCACCTGGTGTGATAACTTTCTGCTCGACTTTATTCAAATTTCCTTGTTGTGGTACGCCTGTGCAGACCTCTGGTTTTATAAAAGCTGTGTTTTCCACTTTCAATAAATCAGTTGTTAGTAGCGTCTGTGTTCTTTGTGGTCGTTCTTTACTGTCTGTGTTACCTTTGCACTTAATTACGATGAATGTGAAGTCTGAACGCCAACTAACCCTGCATTTAACTCTTTTAAAGTATATTTGAAAAAATTAACATTTGAGAATACTTATACGAGGCCTTTCTAGAGCATGAAGCTCAAGTTCGCGACGCTAGTCTACGGCTAGTCTGGGTCGGTAGCAATGTCAGCGATGATTGCTCTAGGCAAGCTGCCTGCGACTACCAAATCTATAGCAGACTCAATGACAATACCGATACGCTATTCGGTTGCCTCTACAGCAAAACTGCCACTCTCCGTACTCTTGGCAAAACGAAACATACTGAATTCAGCTCAGAGCAACTGGCTTTCTTGAGGGAGGGAGTAAATTGGATGTCATAGAAATTGATATCTACTTAACTGCCCTAATCAGACACATACGATCCGTGGCTGGCAGATCGCCATGAAGGCTTCCTTTAGGTTCTGGGAAGCTCTTCATAAATACTTTAGCTGCTCTTGCCTCCTGACCCGACGCCTGCAGAAAGACTCGCTGGAGAATCTTTCAGGTGCTTTGGGGCAGAAGTATGCCTGCAATGAGCATCCAGATGTGTTTGAATTTATTTCTGCTTTCAAATACGTTTGTGTCTGAAAATGAATGACTTACCATCTCGTGGGAATTACGATGTTGCCGATTGGGACCTCCTAAATGGCTGTCTTTTGATGATCCTAAAGCCCAGCAGGTCGTTGTAACAGAAACGTTCTTCTCAAGCGAAACAATGGGTAAAGACCTCCTTGACATCAAGGAGGAGAATTGCTTTTAGTGCTTTACGGGTGGCATCGCACCACGATTCCTTGATAATAGGCTAGCAGATTGTGCCTGCGAGCCATTCCTACATAGCAGTGATGCGGAGTTCTGAGGTTCCAACCAACATTAGCCGTGCTTCTCTCTGATGGTAAACAACGCGGATATTGTACCAAGAATATGTTGCATTCTGCTGGATTTTTTTTTTCAGTCAGTCAAGGACGCAGGGAAATGTTTTGTTGAGCACATATGCATGGTCACGCGTTTGTGCCAGGTGACTGCTGTTATAATGTTAAGCTAAACAGCAGGCTGCCCAAAGAGATCCTCTGCTCTGAAAAATGCTGCGTAGCCCTGCTGCGGCAGTTTTGCTATGCACGGCTTATGATGTATATAAATCACATAAATTGGGCGCTCAAAAAACAGCTGAGAGATGTGCAGCTTTATTATTTCTGTTTTTTGGGGGGCAGGCTCCTGAATAGTGTGTTTTGACAAAACACTTCACCACATTTTGATGTTTGCATACACAGCGTGCAGCGTGTTGTCATGAAGACGTTCATTGATCTCCTCGATCAAAATAATTTCTCGCTGCCTAACACGAAATTTGAATTGTCTTTATTCAAGCGAAGCTGCGCAAGTGCCAAGCCTATTCAGCATTCTTGCCGTGAGTGCCTTCATTGTTGTTCGAACGAGCAGTAAGGAGCTCCTTCTGGAAAAGCCACAAGTATTTTTGTAAGTCAAGAAAGTACGCTCACCCAGGAGAAAGTGTAGCGGTGAAGTAAAGGTGCTTTTGGCTTTTTTTAAGGCGTCTTCGAAAGTCTAATGACAGATTGCCGGCAGCCAGTGGCTAAACTAATTGTATAGGTCATCTTGTCCTATGCTTCCAAAATGGGGAATGAAGCTGAGACTATGACACTTATAAAAATACTCTGTATGCTTCAGGCATATTGCCTGGAGGCTTTATACGATTCAGGAACATTACAGGAATGTATTCAAAACGTTTCAAATGGGTTTCAAACGTATTGAGCGGGATTCCCTAACTGACTAAATGGAGTGGATATGGTTAGTTTTGTAAATATTTCTCCATATTCCCAAGGTGAGCGTTTTGTACACCATTGTGCATCCCCTCTCGCAGCCGAAATTTCAGTGGTGTTCATCCACCGACACATGCCTATAATGCTTTACTTTTCTCCATAGAAACATGCCTGCAGTGTCATATTTGTTCGTTGTTGTAGATTATGGCACTTATCCTTAAATTGTGAGAGAAAATTTGCGCATTACAAATTTTGAGGAAGAACTGCGGTATACTAGTGTAGAATTTTACAAATGAGGCCCTGTTACCAATGTTAGCTCTGAATGAAGTCTTACGTGTTTTATCGCGAAAGAAAATCAAGCGTTAAAATATAAAGATAATTTTGTGACTTTGTATAGATGGAATAGCGCAAACTACTTTTTGCAGGGAATTCACGAGCCATAGAATGCTTTTTGGGCTAGGGAGTTTAGAAAGAGAAGTAAAACAAGCTGATATTAATAGTGTGCAAAATATGATGTTAATCTGATCTTCATAACCATCTTGTTGAGCAACGTATGTTCTTATCAAGCATCGCTGCAGTTTAATTGTATTGTGTATAGCGAGTGAGCGTGGTGACCGCAGCAGCAATTTTCTGCATAAGATGAATTGTACGACGATGTCTCCTACGATTGGGTAACCGACACAGAATGGGACCACTTCTTCTAACAATTCGAGATGCACAGTTGTATGCTAAGGTAGCGTCAAAGTGGGAGTTTGGGCATGTTGGTGAACCTTCTTGAAGAAAAGTAAAAGCGCACACACCACACGGACAAGAAAGGCACAAAAAAAAAATACACACACGCAGGCGCTACTTCCAACAAACTTTATTGCTGCGAAACCCGCGCTACTTATGCACACCTAATCTACCACATCCAGCGCGCATAAACGT
This sequence comes from Hyalomma asiaticum, assembly GCA_013339685.2. Classification (NCBI taxonomy): domain Eukaryota; kingdom Metazoa; phylum Arthropoda; class Arachnida; order Ixodida; family Ixodidae; genus Hyalomma; species Hyalomma asiaticum. The sequence continues at coordinate 97,494,011 of CM023488.1, forward strand.
GAGGTCCCCAAACTTGACAAGATTCAGAATAGTGTTGTCACAGCCAAATAATCATATTGTTTTGTGTTATAGTCATTGAAGCCCGGCTGACGCACATTTCACCATTTCACCCATCTGTTCATTCTCTTCTGCCTCGATTATCTCCCTTGTTAGCTGATTTCAGTTCTGGCACACTATTCTGCACATTTGAATCGACGGAACACAAGCCCGTTCGTCACAATGCGTTGCTAAAAAACCACCAGCCACGTTCTTGATATTTCAACTGTGCTCAGTTAAGCGCCCATTCAGGCAACGACCGGTTTCTCCAACATACTGCGACCGCATGACGACGGTAGGCAATAAACAACACATTGAGCACATTTTACAAACCGCTTATTTCCTCGGTGGTTCTTTCCGCGATCAGGATCGCTGTGTGCATTTGGAGCCGTGACATTACACAGCCTTTTCAGCATATTTGGTGCTGAAAAGACTACACTCAGAAGCGATTGCAGAAAGTTAAGAGGCAGAAGAGATTGAAAAGGTGAGTGAAATGTGCGTGATCAGGCCTTTATTTGCTTCAACAAAGAAAAAAAAGAATTTCATTGCCTGGGTGGGACAAAGCTGTTATGAATCGTGTGAAGTTCGGTGTCCTCAGACTTATTCGCATGGGATGTGGTAGATTATATTTGTATGAGTAGCGCGGCGTTCGCAACAATAAAGTTTATTATAACTAGCGCCTGCGTGTGCGTATTTCTCGTGCCTCTCTCGTTTGTGTGCTCTCTGCGCTCTTATTTTTCTTCAAAATTTAGTATATATTGAATTTATTCCTTTGCGATGCATTGCTACCTAATAATGTCAGCGAATGAACCGCATTTTCAGATCACTCATTTTTCTTGCCCAAACAAAACTGTCATGCTTCAGGGCGTGCTGGCTCACTCGTATTGAATTGAGAAAGACTTCCAAGCAAACCTTTCGAGCGTTGAATTATAACCCAAGGAAATTAGCGTCTGAAAGCTGTAAAAAACAGGATGTGCTGCAGAAAAACAATATGAATTTAAAAATGCAAGCGGTGTTGGTTTCAAGAGAGTCACGTGCGTGGGTTTAGTGCATAACAGACGACAAGCGGCGCCGCGTTTTCTCCTCGCTTATCGGCAAAAACGTAGCCATGGAAGCATAAGTATTGTTCTTGTTATTTTTTGTTTTCGTAGATTGGCCTACTAAGTACCGGAGGACAAAATGGTCCGAATGACGCAATTTCCGTTCACCTGCAGGGTATACCAGCTGTCGTAGCCAGACTAACACGACGCAAACTATATAGCGCGTAGCATTGTCACCGAATGCAATCGCAGCAAGCCTCCGCCGACTCCGCGGCTTTGCGAGGTTAACGGTAGAGCACTGCACGGGCCAGATTTTTCGGCCCGAGCCCAGCCCGGGCCCGCTTTATGAAGCCCGAGCCCAGCCCGGACTCGTGGTTCTAAACCCGGGCCCAGCCCGGGCCCGGCCGTACATGACCGACCCCAGCCCGAGCCCGGCCCGGGCCCGAGGTTCTAAGCCCGGGCCCGGCCCGGGCCCGGCCGTACATGACCTACCCCAGCCCGAGCCCGGCCCGGGCCCGAGGTTCCAAGCCCGGGCCCGGCCCAGGCTCGGGTGTTCATTGCTAAACTTGCTAAACTCATGATTAGGCCCGGCCCGGGTCCACTATAGAGAATATTAGTTGTTGACTATGATTATTAATGATGCTTTGCACTTTGCAGCAGGGAATCAGAGGGAAAATTCAGTGTGCACATGCGTTGAAATGTTGCTTTGCCCGCGGTGATAACTCAGTGGTTAAGCTGTCTTGCTGTTAAGTAGTAGGACGTGGGTGCGATTACCGCGGCCACGGCGGCCGCATTTTGACGGGGCGAAAGGCAAGAACACCGTGTACTTATCTTTAGGTGCACGTTAAAGAACTCCAGGTGGTCGGAATTAATCCGGTCTCCACTACAGCGTGCCTCGTAATCATATCGTGGTTTGGGAGCAAGGAATATAGATGAAATGTTGCCTATATGTCACATGGTAAGTCATTAAAATAGCAGTATAGGGAAAATAAAACATAGCAACAAAATTTATTGAAAAGTGTTCAACTAACATGAAAAAGCGGATAGAATCAAACCCGGGACATTTTCGTTGATTCTCTTTTCTACACTCGCGTTAGAAACATTATTTACACAATTTTTTAAGATGATCCTGATTAATAATTTCTTGCAGCAAGATAAAAAAACTTTAACGTTATATATTGTGAACAGCCACCAAAAGCAGATGAAATATATATTTTTCGTATTCTAACGCCGTCACGGAAACGTAATCGCCATTTACGATATAATTATATAATCAAGCTGCTACACACCATGCTTGATGCTATTTCAGATAAAAGGTTTCACCCTTCTTTGTGAAATAAAGATAGAAAATACGCTTAAAATAGCACTCAGTGACACAAAAAGACCGCACTTCAAAACGATGCCACTGGAATACGAGTGCGAAAAGGCCAGAAAAAGGCAAAAATCTACATGTTCTTGTGCAAAAACAGCAAGTTGTCCAGGCTCTCCGGCTTCAAGCAGGTCCTCCTGTCTTGGAGTACGTACCCAGCTGCACTAAAATTGCGTTCGCTGCTGGCGCTCGTGCATGGGATGCAAAGTACTTTTTTTGCAAGAAATGAAAGTCCACGGTGTTTCCTACGATGGGCTTCCCACCATTCAAGCAGTTTTTCAATGTCCTCACACGAGTCACTGTCCCGAAGGTAACTGTCAAGCTCACTGTCGGCTGGTTGAGTTTCCGCAGCATCGCGCCACTCCTTAAATTCGTCAAGGGACGTACGCTTCGCTGGGGGTTCATAATCAGGATGATCTGTGCTCGTTTCTCCTTGTGGCAAACGCAGATGTACACTTTTCCTCTCCTGCTCATCAAGAACGCGCAGATGGCGGAAAGGCGGCCACAAGAACGTTGCCACTTTGTGAAGCTCTTCTATGGGCAGTTTTATTTGAAGGAATTCTAGTGTCCTCGACTTGAGCTGGCACACTTCCGGTGAGTCTGTCGAATCAGCAGTAAGGTGCTTCTTCAGTTTTGTGTAGTACATCAGTACAAGGGGCAGCGTTACCACTTTATCCTGCTCAAGCTTTTCGCTGGCCTCTTTGAAGGGCTCCAAGAATTCGGCGACCTCCGTCAACAAAGTCTTATTGACGTCTTCCAAGAGCAGATTTCCCCTTGAATCTAGGAGGTTCTCTATCACATCGTACTGACTTAGCAAGGACTTGATCATGGCGAGCTTTGAATTCCACCGCGTGCATATCTCCTGGCACACACCGCGTGGTAGCTGGCTCGTCAGTCCGCTCTGTTTTAAAAAAGTCACGACAGCTTTCACTTTTTGCAGTTGTTCCAAAAGGTCGGGAAGTTCCTGAGCGAGGTACCTGTCATCAAACGCGTTCCGAAGAACGGTGTTCAGGACGTGCGCACAGCAGTTCATCCTCGCATATGGACGCAGCGCGCTAATTATGTTGGCACCCTGGTCTGTCACGAACACCACATTGCTCAACATGCCTTCATCAATCCCCAACTTAGCGCTCCTTCTTACAATCTCCTTACGGATGTTCTCTCCCGTTTTTCTCTCCGGGGAAAGTCACTAGTGAACAGAACAAGGCTCCTCAGTTCCCATTTCACACTTACGTAATGCGCCGTTGCAGTGATATAGGCAATTTTCTTGTGGTCGTCGGTCCACATGTCAAGTGTCATCGAGCAGCGACCTTCCTTCATCGCTGACTGAATCTCAGGCATCACCACTTCTCGGAGTTCGTTTGCAACTTCGGACACCCTGCGAGACACCGTCGTAGGATGCGGAATCACGGTCCTCGCGGTTATGCTCCCGTACTTGGCACCGATAGCAATCAGTTCGTCGGCAACATTTAGGAATCCATCATCGCAAACAACGTCAAATGGCCGCATATCTTTAGCGCACCACTTCACGCAAGCAGTCGTCAGATTCCCCTTAACGGTAGATGAAACCTGGGGTTTCTTCTCAGTGAAGAACGAAGAAATGGCAGTGGTGTCACCAGCAGCCTTGCACTTGTGGCGGTTCAGATGCGACGTTCCTGTCTTCCCACCATCATATGCGAAGAAAGCTTTGCAGCTTTTGCACTGCACATGTCCTACTGGTGATAAGGTGTGCACGTCGACAACTTGCAGGAATTGTTTCCAAACCTGGCTTTTCTTAGCTTGCTTGGAGACGAGCTTAAGCTCGCCGGCAGCGAGCTTGTCTCGCAATACAGCTGCATTCATAGCGCCACGTGTAGAGGAGACAAATTACGAACTATAGAACGCCAGTAACCAACACAATAAAAGCATCAGCGCGCTCTGCCGAGCTACGACACAACATCCAAAGCTTTCTCTTTTTTTTTCTCTCTTTTTCAGTAGATGGCGACATGGGTCCCACGCTACACACGCAGCAGTTCCTTGCATGAGGTTCCTTATGGGTGGGCTGCGGTCTGCGCATGCTCCGCCTAGCCGGGTGTCGCCTAGCAACGGAGGCCGTCTTTACTCTCTTATTCTTACGCGCTTCTTCCCACGCGTGCCTCTTATTTCTGCTCACGCATGAGGAGTTATCAAATCTCGCAGTGGTCGCTGCAAGGCGGTAGGGCCTTCATTTTCCGGATGGCGCGAATTACACGCGCCTGCACCTTAAGATGCTTCAAGTGTGCGCCTCGTCAAGACAGTTACGAGCTTGCGATGTCTGTGACAAGTTATATCCCCTTAATTCCCTCACTGCCCAAGCGAAAATTAATATGATGCTTTGAAGGTGATTTACGGCTTACAATTTGACCAGAAGGATAGCCACATACAATTCGGCCTACACCTTTATAGGCGCAACGAAGGACGCGAGCAACAAATATCTTTGTTTACTTACAGATTGTACCGTATGTGTCAACCACAAATAAAAAAAACGAAATCTTTATTGCTCCCGCAGCCTGAAGCCCAGGCCCGGCCCCGGCCCGTAGCTTCAAGCCCGGGCCCGGCCCAGGCCCGCACTTTCGAGCCCGGGCCCGGGGCCGGGCCCGCTCGAAAACGCTTCATACAGCCCCGGCCCGCGGGTCCGGCTTTCGGGCCGGCCCGGGCCCGTGCAGTGCTCTAGTTGACGGTCCTGAAGCGGCCTTTAGGCGCTCGTTAGTGCCATGCTGGATTTGATTTGATTGATTTGATTTGTGGGGTTTTACGTCCCAAAACCAGTTCTGATTATGAGAGACGCCGTAGTGGAGGGCTCCGGAAATTTCGACCACCTGGGGTTCTTTAACGTGCACTGACATCGCACAGCACACGGGCCTCAACATTTCGCCTCCATCGAAATGCAGCCGCCGCGGCCGGGATTCGATCCCGCGAACTTCGGATCAGCAGCCGAGTGCCATAACCACTAGACCACCGTGGCGGGGCGTGCCATGCTGGAGTCTCCGCTCCTCGATAGGACACCGCCCCGGATGCGCTAACGCGGTGGCAAGCGTCGTGTCCAGCGATGCTCATAACAAAGAATACGAGTCGGTAGAGCGAGCGCCGGGCACGTTCGGTCGCGCAACGAGGGTCGTGGGTTCGATTCTCAGTGCAACTGCGTGAAGGGGAATTTTTCTTCATGGTTTCCTTTTCTTTTATAGCTGTTTACCTTAAAGCGTCATTTCCGTGATGCAAAATGAAGTGAGTCAGGTCTTGGTTTATCCCTGCACAAAACGCCTTGGTATTAACAGCCACATACTGCGTATTCCGTTTCCTCGCTCATATTCCGCTTTCAGTGGTATCGTTAGTCTAATGACAGCAATAGAACGCTATTAAGCACGGAGCCCCATTGTAGGTGCCAAAATGAAGACGTTTCTACAGATGTGCCCAAGATAGAACAATCGTACTACAGACCTGACTAGTCAATTGCAGAACGGCGTATTATGATGTCGTCCCCTTCGCACTTGCATGTTGCATTCAGGCATCTGTCACCAAAATACACTCCCTTGCACTGTAGTCTGCATAACTCTTCGCAATTATTCTCGTAAATTGTTCCTCCCAGTGTCAGCACCAGCATGGCAAAAGTAAGCGCCCAGGTCGCGGTCTTGTTCCACATGATGGTCGTTGCCTTTGGCTGCTGGAAGAAGCCACAGCATTGTTACATGGTTAAATAGTCACACGGTTTCGCTTGCATGAGCAAAGAGCTACCTTAGATTTAGTTCTACGAATATCAGACTTACATTAACTGAATAAGTGCTCGTATGAGCAAAGTCGTCGATGATCGCAATGCTCACAAGCGAGAAATTTGATGGTGCACCTGTTTCGTAGTTTGGCATTTCCAATTCATTGAGGCAATCCCTAATTTCCGTTGCCGACTTATGGCAGTCTTAGAAGGAGCTGTAGAACGAGCTGAATGGGTTGCTAGATGGCTATTCCTTTTATGATGAATGCATGCTGACGTCGTTCAGGGATTTCTTTGCCGTTGGATGCTTCTTTTTTCTCGCGGCAGCTTATGCAACCGGGAAACACACGCGCTGAGAAGGAACATGCTTCGCGTTTTTCACATTATCGGTCATTATGTGTTTTTTCACTTCACACGAGGGCTTCGAATGCTCTCCAACTCCCCTTTGTAAAACAGACGCAGCCTAATATTTACCGGAAACGCGTGGGAGGGTATATCCATTTTCACCGGCGCCTTATCATCGATCATGCTCTTTTGATGCTTACTTTGTGGTTTCGTTTATTAAAACTAATATTCAGCTCCATGCTGCATACCAGACAGCAAAGAAAGACATGCCGTTTGACTTGGCCTTTTGTGTTTACGCCACGAAATTTTCCGACCAGCGACAGGCACACAGCTTCTCTGTAAAACGTGTATTTACAGTTACAGCTCATCACGCCACAGCTGCGGGCACCTCACGATTCTGGCATCCGCGACGGAGACAATACACTCCCTTCCCTACATCGCCCTCTCAACCACCCACCCCCTTTGTGTGTGTGTGTGTGTGTTTTTCACAGCTATACTGCCGGAAGGGGCGCAAAACAAATGGCCGCTAAAAACATTTCAATTCTGCTCACAATGAAGGACAGTTCTCACAAAGGCCGCTTACAAATGAAGCATCTCTGTGACAAAATTTCATTCCCTCCTGTTGGTAGACTGGATATAAACGCGGCTATAAAAAGACAAGGAACACTTAGGAACGAACTGTTTTGAGGAATGTGTTGGCGGAATTGCTCTATTGTAGTCTTTAAAATTATAAGCGTAAAACATGGCATGGGATCCCGAAGAAGCTTCACGACACGTAAATCCACGCATCCGTACTATAGTGTCCCAAGACGCGCTATTCTGAGCTACCCAAACCACAAAACAAAGTTTTGTGAAATCATTGAACGCCTTATGGTAGTATGCTGTGCAGCTCACGTGATTAGGATCGTATTGTTTGTCGCAAACATGGGGAAAATGGAAATAAGTAATCTACATCAGTATTAGAATCACCGGCGCTGCGAGTAAGGAAGCACCATAACTTACCCACGGTGCCCGTGCCAGGACCTTGAAACGAATGGAGACGGCACTAACAACATAAATGTGGGACTCTAGAAGATAAAGAACTCAGGCGCTTTTATTACAGCGAAAATTGTGCTGCTTGGCAGGCATGGAACATAGACGTAACGCCTCACACAAAAGAAAATGTTGCCATTGCTTCGACGCTTTCGAAAGGAATAACGTGATTCAGACGGAGATTTCTAAATGCATTCAAACGTGCAGTCAGAGAATGCTTTAGAGAGCTGCCACGTGCCCCATGAGTTTCTAAAAATTCATCTGTAAGATGAAAGAGCTCAAAGGAGATATGTTAATTGTTCCATTTATTTAGAACCTTTTATGCAGAATGCTTATTAAAAATGTTCAGGCGCAAACGGAAACGAGGAAGAGAAGCGAACAAAGGAGAGATACAGACGAGCGCCAACTACCAACTGTTTATTGACGTTCAGGTATATAGCTAGGTGAGCTTTCCGACATGCGCAGCAACGCAAAACAATGTGACATCAAGCATGTTATCGTGGAATGCGTCTATCTAAAAAGCGTGTTTCAGTGGTGTACAGCGATATTGAGGTGTCACTGACACAAGCAGGCCCTTTCTTCCTTATATCGAATGCCTCTAGAAGTTGCCTTGCGGTCTGATCCTTGCTTTTGCCATTGATTTTTGCGAGCATGAGTTGCGGCACACATGATAAAGCTTTTACGTGCGCAGGAAGATACGCACCACCACTTTTTCCAATACTCTTAACGTGCTCCCTCAGTCGGTCATTAACACAGCGTCCAGTTTGTCCCATATAAGACTTGCCGCAGCTCAGGGAAATTGCGTTGACAACTCCTTCGGCACAGTGCCTGGAAGGGTCTACGTGCTGTGCTTTGCACCCTTGGTGTTTATTAGCACGAGAGATGAGTAGGCACAAGTGTCATCAACGCGACATCAAGCGTGTTATCGTGGAATGCGTCTATGTAAAAAGCGTGTTTCAGTGGTGTACAGCTATACTGAGGTGTCACTGACACCTCGGTAGTGCCACGTCAATATCGCTGTACACCACTGAAACACGCTTTTTAGATAGACGCTTTCCACGACAACATGCTTGATGTCGCACTGGTTTGCTTTGTTGCGCATGTCTGAAAGCTCACCTAGCTATGTACCTGAACGTCACTAAACAGTTGGTAGTTGGCGCTCGTCTTTATCTCTCCTTTGTTCGCTTCTCTTCCTCGTTTCTGTTTGCTCCTGAACATGTTTAATAAGCTAAGTCACCAACTAGCTCAAAAACAAGTGCTTCTTGTGCAGAATGTTTATGGCAATGTAATCTTCACCTTGGTTCACGCTTCTACACTGAGGGTATATGAATTAGCAGAGCGCTCCAATACACTAAATACATCGATTTAAAAGACCATAATAACAACCTTGTCGGCGCCTCTGCCCGAGATATCCCGGAATTCGACCCTGCGAACTTCGGATCAACTGCCGAGTGCCATAAGCACTAGGCATGAGGCAGTTTCACGAGGAAATCTTCGTGATTTACTGAGAAAAATATGTGACAATATAGCTGTTCGAGTTTATGGGTTATGGGCTGTTCGATAAGGTCATGCCCATTGGTATTTGCTCGGCGCCCGCGACGTTTCAACGAGTCATGAGCACGGTACTGGCCGGCTTTAAGTGGCAGACGTGCCTCGTTTACTTGGACGACGTCGTCGTATTTGCTTCCATCTTCGATGAACAGCTGCGGCGCCTTGAAATTGTTCTTCAGGCAACCAAGGCCTCCCGACTTAACTCGAAGCCAGAAGGATCGCTTCGCACAAGAGGAGCTCTTGTTTCTGGGCCGGCCATTATCTGCAGAACACAGTTGCGATCGCCGACTTTGCTCCGCCCACCGACATGTAGGCAGCAAGCAGATTCCTTGGGCTCTGCGCTTATTACAGGCACTTCGTCATGAACTGTTCGCGGAGCGCCGAGCCAATGACGTATCTCAGGAATTTCTACGTCGAATTCAAATGGGAAACGAACCGCCGCAAGTCGAGGCATTTCAAGAACTAAGCCGACCCCTATAAACGCGCCAGTACTCGCCCACTTCGACGAGGAAGCCGATACCGAAATGCACGCTGATGCAAGCAGCGCCAGGCTGGGCAACGTGCTTGTGGAGAGGACCGGCGGACTTGAAAGGGTTATCAGTTACACTAGCCGGTCAGTCTCTAAGGCGGAAGCGAATTATTCCACCGCGGCAATTATTCCACCGCGGGATTATGGCAATGCCTTGCCATAATCTGGACTATCTTAGCGAAGTTCCGCCTCCATCTGTATGGCAGGCCTTCCTAAGTCATGAGTGACCACCGCGCCTTGTGTTGGCTAGCTAACCTCAAACATCCATCAGGACGCCTCGCACGGTGGAGTCTTATACTGCAAGAATTTTACATCACCGTCGTCTACAAAAGCGGACGAAAGCACTCAGACGCCGACTGCTTGTCTCGCGCGCCCGCCGATCCGCCGCCCCTGGGTGACCAGGACGTAGACTCTTTTTACGACCCATAAGTACCGACGACTTCGCGGAACGTCAACGAGGTGGCCCAGAGCTAAGAGCTTCATGGACGACCTGGAAGGCGAGACCGCCGCCGTGCCAAAAGTACTAAGCCGAGGACTGGTTTCGTTTTTCCTGCGGAAGAACGTTCTCCTGAAAAACTTCTCGCCGCTCTGAGCCAAACACGTCATCGTGGTGCCTCCAGCGTTACGTCCAGAAGGTCTGGAATTCCACCTTTACACGACGACCCGACAGCCGGACACCTCGGGTTTCCCTCACACTGTCACGATTACAAGAGAACTTCTGTTGACCTCGCCTCACTGCCGACGTCGCCAATTAAGTAAGGACATGCAAAGGCTGTCAGCGACGCAAGACGCCGACATCTAGGCCAGCCGGGCTTCTGCAACCCATCGAAGCACATCGACGGCCGTTCCAGCAAAGCGCCAGGCACTTACTGGGGGCGTTCCCGACGTCGACTTCCGGCAATAAGTGGATCGTCGTTGCAACCGACTACCTCACACGCTACACCGAAACAAGGGCCCTTGAAAGAGCGGAGCCGTTGAGGTCGCCAAGTTCTTTATTGAGAACGTCGTCCTCCGTCACGGAGCCCCAGAGGTCCTTATCACCGATAGATATACGGCCTTAACGGCGGACCTAACTCAGGCGATCTTGAGCTACTGTAGGAAAAAAGATTTTCTAGATGCTTTCTTCAGCGCGAAAACGCGTAAACGGGATATACCTTTTCGTGTAATCGTTTCAGAAAACGACGTGGCTGGGACATCGAGGAACCAGGGCGCGGGAGTGAGATCCGTCGGGTTACGGACTCGAGATCTCGGCAGGCTCCCACCTGGTGTCCCACCACCTCTCACTTCAGGCCTGGCGTGGGTGGAACTTCGCCAGGACGTTCCCGCCAGGCAATTCCTGCTGCCACTTCATCGAGTGCTAGCCACCGGCCGAATTAGCAGCACAGACGCCGAACGCGCTCCGGGTCAACGGCCTCAACAGGGAGCAGCGTTCCTGGCAGCGGCGTCGCACATCGCGCCCTCGGCGATACCTCTACTTCGACCGTCCCCTCCATGCAATCCCCTACCGCAGAGAGTGATCATCGACTTGCCCACCGGTGAACATTGCCCGTTTCTTTTCTGTGTCCGTGTAACCTTTAGTCTGCTTTTAACATTCTGCATTCCGTTTTGCATGTTTTTGTTCTTTCTACTTTACTTCATCATCGGATCATTTTACCTCTAAATACATTGTTTGTTTAAAGCATAAACGGCTTCGTCGTTATTGCACCGATGACAGTTTTTCATCGGTATGATTCGAACCTAAACACGAGCTTCTATCGTTTCTGAGAGACTTTTTGTCGTTTGTCTCTCTCTCACCACCCCTCGCTCGTTACAGTCATGTGGCAAGCAGTAAGTCGGGCAAACAGGCCGCTGTATTAAAGTTAGGCTCTTACAACATGCATGCAAATTTAAAAATGGTCACGACGGTTTCCTCGCCTTACACGTGTTACTGCAATCTGCTTTTTCACCAGAACACCGTGGTAGGAAGAAATAGAAATAAACTGACAAGACAAATAACCGAGTCAGAGTGGGTGAATTGAACAGGGCCAAATTGCGTAAGCACTACCTCCATTGGTCTGTGCACAAAAACAGCTCAATTTCTTGAGAATGTAGGATGTTCGCGCATGGCAGGTGCGTGCTTCCTTATCTGTTTTGTTGTTTCGTTCCGAGGCTATATATATGTACGCTCTCAGAAATAAAATGTTGTTGACAGCACTCGTTCTTATCCCTCCTCAGTCCAGTGTGAAAAGTTTTGGCGCTAAGTGCCCAGTTATGCAGTACCAACAATTCAAATTACACACCCTTGTCTACCACTGTGTTTTCTTTGTAGAATTCGCGAAAACTGGCCCGCAAGAAAGGTGCACGTCGCAGTCCTTTCTGCTTCCACCATGCGCGCACTATATGGGCGAACGCGCTCGCGTCTCATAATCGCAACCCTAGCGGCCAATACCAGCGACACCGAGCCGTCCGATGAGAGCTGGCTACGTAGCGACCTCTCGACAGTGGACGGAGCCCACAGTTTTCCGCTTAGAAATACGGAGTGTAAGCGTTTTCCCAACATTTTAAAATCATTGTAGACCACAGGGCTCTTCGACGTGCCTCGGGCATGTGTGTAGTCCTCTGTACAGAATGACGAGAGCCGCGACTGCCCTCCATGCTTTCACGATTACGTCGAGGTGCTCCCGAGAGCTGGGAATCATGTATGGCCCATAGCAGCAAGTGTTGGGCCCGGATGTCTGCGTGTGCGCCGCGCATTAACTTACGTGGAAGAAAAAGTGATCTAACGCGAAGGCATGAACACTCCCATATATTTTTGACAATGTCGACATGAGGTCCAACACATGTACATTTTCACAGAGGCTCGTGAAGTCTTTCACAATTCTATCCCCTAAATTTGAGTTGTAAAAATATAACAGTGTACTGTATGTAGCATAATGCACTTCCCACTGTTTTGCCTTCGTGTGTTATCGACATGTAATGCAGGTCATTACTGTTATTAAACATACCTAAGAGCCTGAGAGCTTAGGGGGATCTGTAGTAGACGGGTGACGCCCAAGAAGGATGTGACGCCCAAGACGCCTAGCTTAGTTTCCTGATGCCAGGAAAAAAATCACAGCATATCCATGGAGTGAATGATGATGAGTGGGAGAAGCCCCGGAGGTTCATCGTAGATCGTGCCGAGTTCCGGATTGATTTAGTTAACGCGCACGCTACGAGTCCTTATGGTTCTACTAAGCACAAGCGAAATCTCCCACCGGCACTTCATTGCAAGTCACGATCCAGTGCATATATATATATATATATGTATGGGTCGCCGGTGAACGGTTCTTCAGCGCGAGCAGTCGGTATTTTTCAATCAAGAAACTAGCTAGAAGACGCTGCCTGCGTCAAGCTTGTCTCTCGCGGCTGAGGGCACGTCCTCCTTCTTTGCGAGCTGGTACAACGCCACCTGGTAGCACGTGCATCGAAGTAGTAGCGCGTTCCTATTAGCGCGTTCCTCTAGTAGCGCGCTCCTAGTAGCGTGTTCCTAGTCGGTAACGCGCTACAGCGGACGGACAGACCCAAACCTTAAGGAGCTTCGCCCCCTAAAAGAGGCCCTTACAGAATAATTCGCGCTAAAACAATTATGTACTTATGTCGAGAGAAAATAGTTCTAGTCAGTGTGCTCGCAGCATCGTATAGGTTGTCTGCGACGAGTGACTATGTGTAGCAGTAAGGAGAGGTTCGGATATTGAGTGAGTAAAGCATCTTTTCTATAAACGGCAATCTTTGGTGCAATCATTTGGGCATATTTTATTTGAATAAGTCCAGCACCATTCTTCCTGAAATAACATACAACGTTTATAGGAGAAATATTTCCCGAAAACAAAAACAGCTAATCCACGGCTGCCGGGAAGCACTTCTCTTCGGGAAATTTTACTGGCTAGTGGACTCTGTCCTTGCACAAGCACGTTCCAAAAATACAACGGCCTCCTGTGTAAGCGTCGTGGATGCATTTAATGAAGCATGCTGAATGCAGGCACCACTTTTCGCCTAAAGAAGCATGCAGTATAAACAGCAGGACCACCAGCACCGTGAATGTTTCCCGAGCCAAAGGTTTCCGTTTTAGCATTGCGAAAGGGGGCCAGACGCTGTAAAAAATAAGAGGGTTGCGGATTAGTAGATCATTTATCATTTCTCTGCTTTGGTGGTTTTCAAGGTGAATCTCCTTGAAAAAGTGGCCTTGCAATCATATAGTGGATATACTCAAAAAAATGTAGGTCTATTGGGCATCCTCATGTCGATACGTGTGTTATGAATATCATTTAAATGAAGCAGATTTGTCCTTCCAGTCAGCATAATGCCCTAGAACACTCTCTCTAACCGAAAAATGGCGTCATTATCGCTGACTGTATATCGCGCTTTTCTGGCAATAGCTTGTAAGAATAACGACCGTGACAACGTAGTGAACTAATGGCGCAATTGTGCGCGATGCAGATTTAGCAGCAGACGATGAAAATACTGAAAGATAGAAGACGAAGGTGACCAAGCATTTATTTGTCATTGAAGTTACGTTATACAAAAGGAAGCAAGAGAAGATCATGACAATATGGAGGATTGAATCGATGAACGAATCGAATCTCCTCCACATATGCTCCGGTAACTTCAGGTGTTCCCCAGGGTTCGGTTCTGGGTCCCTTTTGTTTATGCTGTTTATTAATGATATTGGTTGTGATGTCAGATCTTCATTTAGGATGTTTGCGGACGACTGTGTTATTTATAGAGTTAGAAAAAAAGACAGTGACGTTACCTTATTGCAGGCTGATTTAGACGTAATAGGAACATGGTGCGATAAATGGGAAATGTCATTAAATGTTAAGAAATGTGCTCACGTCACCTTTTCAAGGAGACGCGCATTTCAGTCTTGCACATATGCATTAAACAATATGGCCATACAGAAAGTTGAATATAAATATTTAGGTATTTATATAACGTCTGATTTACGATGGAATAGGCACATTTCTTACGTTAAGAATAAGGCAATAAGTTCGCTGAGTTTTCTCCGCCGTAATTTCAGTTAGTTGCCGGGCAAATTAAAGGAGAATCTGTATTTTAGTTATGTCCTCAGTATACTTGATTATGGATGTATTTGTTGGGATCCGCACAGAGTTGTTTTAACTGACCAGCTTGAAAAGGTGTAAAACAAGGCGGCAAGGTTTGTACTGGGCAACTATAGTAGAATATTAAGCATGACGCACAGTAAACATAAGTTATCGTGGCAGCCACTACAAGACCGTCGGAAAAACCTAAGACTCAAATTTTTTCACTCTGTATACCATTCTAAAACCGGCATTGATCGAGAAAGATATATCAAGTTGCCTACCTATGTGTCGTCGGGACGCGACCATGCACTGAAACTCCGCGAGTATCCTTTCAGAGGTGACGTTTTCAGGTATTCTTTTTTTTTCACGAACCATAAGAGAATGGACTGCTCTAGTGCCTGACATTGTACACATTTTGGACAATGATGTATTTTACCGCGCTTTGTGTGTGTGATCAATTTGTACATAATTTGTATTGTAACCCCCCTGCTGTAATGCCCACTGGGGCGATGCAGGCATAAAATAAATAAATAAATAAATAAACAGATCGCTAAAAACGACGTAAAAAGGCAATATCGCCGGAGCCAACGTTTCGACAAGTGGACTTTTCTTCATCAGGACGGCAGCTGTTTTCTCGAGCGTTTGTCCCTGTACGCTATATATAGTGGGGCTCAGAGCTATGGTCTGCAGGGGGACCTCGTGTATAAATTAAGAAGATTGTCGAACAAGTCATACAGCTTGCTGAGAAACAACAGGGAATAACAGCTATGCTTGTCAGCGGGGCCAGCGAACAAGCGGAGACGTAAACTGCGCATGCGCGACCCATTGGCACAGCCAGCGCATCTACGGTGCGAGTCGCTCGCCCCGCTAGCCCCTTTCGTCTCCTCAGCGGGGCGTAGGCAAGCGTTTTGTAAGATGGCAGCCCCCAACACTAGGGGTGGCTGCATGTGGTCATGTCATGTAGCGAAAACGAAGGTGTTTCCACATAACATCTGTGATCTAATGAAAAATGACTTTCTGGTCATAACATGAATATCGCCACATGCATGTCATGAGCGGCATGATTTACGTGCCACGGCCTTGGTGCTCTCATGACCTTGTCGTTAATCGGAGGTATGGTGAAATTGGTTTGGCACAACACGGCTCCATGACGAACATAAATGACACATAATAAAGAATTCGCGCACCTCCACGAAGTGAATCACAAGTGGGCGAAGCACTCGGGATCGTTCGGTGTTACCGCAAATCACCCGTGACATTGCCCACTCATGCATATAAATGTCTGACAACACGTGTGTATATTTACACGCGCGTTGTCATTCATGCACCTCGTCTTTATGAGGTCCTGCGCTCCCACGTCGTACATCGTGCCGAGTTCCAGATTACTTTTAGATTAAAGCGCACGGTGCGAATTCTTGTCGTTCAACTACGCACATGATAAATCTCCTACCGGCACTACATTGCAGGGAAAATTCAAGGCCTATATAACGGAGTCACCGGAGAACGGTTGTGCAGCGCAAGCAGTCGGTTTTTTCGCTCGAGAAGCTCGCTAGCAGACACGCTAGAAGCGTTGCCTGTCCGGGGCGAGGGCGCATTCTCGTTTCTCGCAAGCTCGTAAACCATGTTGTAAAGCGTTCATTGCAGAAAGAGCGTTTCCACAGTCAACACGCCCCGTTCGCTCTGTCTCACGACAGCAGGCGACACTGACTGGGGTGCACTGCCTCCGGTATCGGCCCGCACATGCACACACACTGTCTTACTTCACGCCCTCCAGGAGAGCCCATACCAACACGCTAGGCGCACCACAGCGCCCCTAACGGACTCCATGCAAACCAGAGGACGGCGACGACGAGGGGCGGCGGACAATGCTCGGCCCTAAGTAGTTTCGCTCCTAAGAAATAGCGGAGCGCAGTCGCAGCGTGGTAGAGGGGATCAGAGAAGCAGGCGACTGTGGGACGCGTACAGCTGCTGCGGACACCGACCGCGTTTTCCAGCGCTTGCGCCGAACGCGCCAATGTCTGACTCGAGCGGTGGCCCGGCCTGTTGTTAGACCAAAGCAACTGATTCAATTCATTGCAGGCTCCGATGGGTCGACCATGGAAAGCAAACCCGCCAGAACAGCGTAAATACAATGCGCGACGAAAATCATCACATGCATGTCATGAGCGGCATGATTTATGTGCCACTGCCTACTCCTGCGGCCGTTTCGTTAACTTGATATATACCAGTATTGGTATGGCGAGACAACAATGTATGACGGCCATAGGTAACACGTTCTAAGAACATAACGAAAGGAAAGGTGGTCAAGCGCTCGCTTTTATTTGTTAGAAACAACTTAATGAAACAACAAACATTCAAGCCTAGTAAAGCATAGGGGAATTATGCCAATTCATAATTATGACATTGTAATTTTGGGGTAAGTAGAAAGGAATTAAAGTGGACGAAAAGACAAACCTGCCTTCGGTGGGAATCGAACCCACGACCTTCGGATGTCGCGTCCGATGCTCTACCCCCTTTCACGTTCTAAGAACATGAAAATCGTGACAATCATTTCATGAGCGGCATGATTTACATGCCATGCGTTTCGTTAATGGGCCGTATACTAACATTTGTATGGCGCAGCACGACTGCATGGCGAACGTAAATGACAGGTCATAACATTAGAATCATGACATGCGTGTCATGAGCGGCATGGTTAATGGGCCACAGTCTTCGTGCTCTTGCACCCGTTTCGTTAAGCTCATATGTACCAAAGTCGGCATAAAGAGACAACAATGCAGATCAATTTTACGTTCCTGATGCGTGCTTGGCATTTCCATGATTCTCACTGCGCGTGGGATCTGTCATTTTTACTCTTCCTGTGGTCATGCGCTCCGCTGCTCTGCTCCTTCGCTGATCCGCTATAGCTATTACTCACTAATAAGCAACGCTGAAAGGGATACGGACACAATAGTTGGCGGGTGTTTTTTGCGTCAGAACAAAAGTTGAACTGTTGGGAGTGACGAATACAACAAGCTGCTTTGAAATAAAGTATGAGAAACATCTTTTTATTGCGATCTTCAGTTGCGCCTTGCCTCCGAGCGGCCGCCGGCAGAAGCTGAATATTGACGTGATCAAACACGCGCGCGCTCGCGCGTGGCCAAGTTCGGCTGCAGGCTTTCCGGTGGTGTTCGTACGCTTGTTTATCCCTGTCGGCGTTTTTTGCACGTGGTCCGTCTGACACATTATGCCCGTCGTTAGCGCGGAGCACTTCGTCGACGACGATTACGTGACCAGCCCAGCGACGCGGAAAAGCCTCGGCATGTGGCTCAGCGGTGCTCGCCACCTTTTGTTGCTCTGTGCAAAAGACCCACTCTTTCCCTAAAGTCATGTCATCGCAGATCTGACCGCAGGAGCACCTGTTGAAAGAAGAGAAATTGCCCTTTCATTGGTTGTGCAAGAACACATATTCTCGGGTTGTGACAAATTCTTCACACTGCGAATGGATGCTTTTATCACAAAACAAAATTCTCATATCGTGTACACTTTCACTGCGTCTGCCATCGAATGAAATCATATGAGCGCTGTTTTACTTGATAACATATAATAAAATATAAACGACGCAACCACTCAATGAACCCCACACCGTAGCTGCATGTGCAGTGGTCCAAAATGCGCAGCGCATTTATCTACTTTGTGTTTCACCGTTGCTTTTCAACTTGAAGCAAAAAATGACAGGCTTTGGCATGATCACGCGTCGGGTTTCATGAATTCATTGTTCCTGTAGCGTTCCCTAGTAAATCCCACAGCCAATCTTTGCCCACGGCCACAGATTCGATGTAGCTAAGTGATCTGTTCCACAGGTCGCTAGCGCGCCAGCCCATACAATAAGTCAATCAGTTTATTTAAACGTACCCACGAACAACCGAAATGTCTTGGTGCTGGCGCACGCAAGGGAATGGCGATACTATAAATGAAATCGAGAAAATATGCCCAAGTCCAAATAAATGTAAAAGAACGAGAAAAATTTAAAACATCTACACGACAGGGCAGGACTGTTATTACAACCAGAGAGGGACAAGAAACAGATTCAGAACAACATACAGGCAAAAATAGAGGGAAAAAATGCAAGAAAACAACAAAGGAAAGTCGGGCCGACAAGAGAACCTATACAACAAGAAAAATAGAAATAGACAATGATAAAGGCAGTTCGCGCCTTTAAGTTCTCATCAAGAAACAAAGGTACAATGGGCGATATTAATTTATAACAGTGCAAATATCCGATGAAAACCATGACAGAGAGTCTTGAAAAATATCAAGTTTTAGAAAATAGGTATCATAGAGATTCTGTATTCTTTGGGTGGTCGAGTGTTGGCATAGGTGGGCGAGTACATGAAAAGGCCTTTGCTCTCTAGTTATCCAGCGTGGTATTCTAAAAGTTATGCATGGAGCAGTTCAGGGCATGTTATAGTGCCGTTCCAAAGTTTAAAAAGAAATAGCAGATAAGCAGGATTACGGTGCCAGTGAAGAGATTGGAGATACAATATGTTAGCACTGTTTGTGCAAGATGCAGAGCCCGTTCGAAGAAAGTGATGGTTCTATGAAGTGTGTAGATTTGGGCTTGCTGGTGAAACATAACTGAAGTAACTACAGCGCTCAAAACACAAAGGACGTGTTTACTATCAACCCTTGTAGGCATGTCGCCTCACTACTTATACATGGGCCGCGTTTCCGCCAATAAAGGTTCTTGAAAGTCAGCGCTGTGTGTGCCTGCTTTTCTCTTGTCCGTGTTTCTTGAGCGCCGTAATTAATTGAGTGATGGTTGTATATTCTACGGAATTTTCTCTGGACCCGCTCGATGGGGCTACTTCTGGAGTAAGAAAATAAAACACTCAATTCCACAAAGCTACCACTCACGAATAGAGCCAGTGAGTAGCTTCTGATTGAGTGGATGTGAATATAGCCGCAAACACAGGGCTATGAAAGGGCTGCAAAATTCCACACATGCCGTGCCTCATCGCGCAAGAGCTAACTGCGCAGCGGTCAGAAGCCGACCACGTAGGTAAGCGGCGAGGTATGCGATGGCACCTACGATTGAGCCGTAAGAGCTCTCTCTGCCTCAAGGTAGCTCACGAAACTAGGCATTTTACATCCTACGTAACATCACCTTGCGAGCTGATGCCGCCGCACGTTAAGATTGTTAGAGAAAAAGCTTACCCTTTTGCTGGAGCGTGCGGCCTGACCGGCACGTCCACGGCCACCTGCTTCACGGGGAGGGCTCGTAACCGCAAGCGGTTATATTTTTTGCTCGTCATCAGACGTGTGCTCATCGCTGACAGAGGCACCAGAACTCGACTCCATCCTCGCAATGGCAGCGTCGGCACGCTTCGAATGACCGCGGCTTTCGCGCTGGTGATCCTAGGAGGGCGCCGTGACGTCACGCCTTCCTACCCGTGCGAGCCGGCGGCGTGGAGCGCGCTCACAGAAACGCCGAAAACGCCGCTGAAAAATGAGCGAAGTGACTACTTCTTTCCAGTGAAGGCGATACACACAGGACTCATTTTCAGCATTTTCGTAAAATTTGCAGACTTTGTGTGCGTATCCCTTTAAGATTTAACACACCACATGAGGCAAATGCATTTACAAACGCAACGTGCTAGTGCCTAGTGGAGAGGATATTTTATTTTCTAGAGAACGAAAACAGTGCACATGTTAAGTCAGTAGCTGGCTTTGGCTGTTTGGTTAAATACTGCAAGGAGTCCAGGGGCTGCTTCCCGATATATGACGCCACTTCTGTGACACAACTCAGAAAGAGAGATAGTTGATTCACAGGGCAGGCCACACGTGCCACTCCGTCCCTCGCAATTACGAGGAAGGAAATTAATTATCTCAGTTTGAGGGACAGATCCTGATGAGGCACATAAGAAGGTAGATGGCGCTTCTTTGCGAAAAAATATGTTGATTGTGACGTGGCATCTGCGTGTGCGCGATGAAATGTTCGGGAGTTATGGTGTCTATAGAATGTGATTAAAACTGGGTTAAAGTGTCGCGTTTGTCCTGTTTTTAGTTCGCTAGAAACGTATGGCGCCAATTTGTCAATACCAACTATCCCAGATAAACGCATTAACAAAGCAAGTGGCTTCCATCATCTTGCACTTAAAAGGATGCAAGCACAAGACAACGCAGTATACAAACTAAACGGGATAAGCAGAACATGCTAAAGGGAAATCAAGAGTTAAGCAAATAATAAAGTCATTGTTTGTTGACACTGCCTGTGTTAGGAGAGCGTTTTATGTCGTTTGTAATATTATAGGAGGCGTCGCTGTGAGTAACTGACGCGAATGTTCCATGGTGGTTAGCTCTAAATTTAGATAATGAAATGTTACTATGGTATGCAAATCCACTTTTTCTTTCGTTAGAGAAATATCAGTTGCTGAAAATTGTAAAGGAATGTTTTATTTAGAGCCGTTGTAATCAATGTTCGTCTTGGTCAACATTAAATAATATTTCAATTGTAAGGACGCGATTGTTTCTCAAAAGAGCAGACGGACTATGTAGCGACGACGGAAAATAGTACGTATGGCCTGACACTCAAGTCCTGTAATGAAACAACATTCGAGAAATATGTATTGTGGCAGAATGCAGCGCAGTACGTGAAATTATTATAAATGAATGTATGAAACCAAATTATACTGAAACCAAACTATCGCCATGCTATTCCTAAAAGTCATGTCATTTGCCCATGCAGCTCACGCCCGCCTCTTCTGTAACGTGACACGCAATTCTTAAACTTTTTTGTGCAAAGATATCGCATAGACATTCATGCCTATGCAAACATTCCAGACATTTCAAATGTTTTCTAGCCACCGAGATAATGGCCGCGCAGATACCCGTTGCCCTTGATATCTTAGTGTTTGGGAACAGGCAGTTTTGGTATTAGGGAGCTTCGCATTTGTCTGTAACGTCGGGCAACGAGGAATGGGTCTTGTCCATAGCCTTGGGTGTCGTCCATAGGGCGCGCCAGAAAGAATCATCGGAGGCATCGAAGACATACCCGCAGAACCCGTGCTACGTATTTGTGTTTACTTAAAATAATGAGCCGTTCACTATCTAGCCATAGGATTCCTCCATCCGCTACATTTGCGTTTGTCCTTCGAGGGTCATGATCACGGTATGTGACAGGGTAGGTAACAGCGGCAGACGTATACAAGACTCACGAGAAGGCATCGATAAGGGACATCTTTCTGGGTCCTCTGATGAACTGGACATTAGTAGTTACATCTATGTTACCTAATGTGTGCGCCGGGTGGATGTAGAGTATTTATGACAAAGAGACAATACTTGCGAAAGAAATTCGACTCTACTCAACCTTCATAAAAACGACGTTTACTCCATTTTTTTTATTTTAGGGAAGAACACCCTTCTGCTGTGCGCCATATCGAAAGAAAAAACTGAGCAATACCATGTGTATATTACTTGTATGCGAAGTAGTTCGTTTTTCCCACAAAACCACGATTACTTAAGGGAGGCCAAAAAATTCATTTCGATGAGATGTTTATAGGTACTGTGAACGTTTAAACAAGTGGAACAGAATATGCTGTTTCATGCACCATAGCAAGTATAGCAATCCTACTTCAGAAAGATGTCATCAACGGATTACAGTAGTTGAAAGTCACATACATGAAGCTTCCGGGATTGTGATACCTTGTGCGCAGAAATTGGGGCACCATCTGAGAATGTGAGAAAGAGGTGTGCCAATTGAACGTATGTCTTACGTGTTCACGAGGAGCAATACATTAAATGTTCACTTGTAGCGACCAAGCTTCGGCGTGTTAGGCGGTTTTATTAGAGCCAGAGGATTTCATTGTGAAAGACGGTGCGTGCGTTGATCGTAAAAAATATAGAGACCGCATAATAAGCTGGCAGGGCGGACACAGAAGATATTGTGAGACACGATACGTTTCGGGCCTCGAGAGGGAGGCTTTATAAACAGGAATCAAATTTTATGCACGATTTCTGGTGTTCGGGCCGCCTTGCCGCCAAAGATGAAGTCTCTTTCCGCCGGTAACTCAAGAACAAACGTTTGTTAAAAAGAACCCTGAACACTGTTAAATCGGAAACATTGAACATCGAACACATGAGGACATATGCACCTGCCCTCCCTTACGGAAACATATATGGGCCAGATATTTTTATATGTGGCCAGATATGGACATATAAGCGCTCATATCAGGCTATATACTGCCATATAAGGGTCAATATAAGGTCATATACAGCCAGATATAAACGTATATGACGTTTTATATGCCATATAAGGCAGCTATATAGTGCCATATAGGGCTTTATATTGCGCCTTATATGACATATACGGTAGCAGCATACTTCCATATACGGCGTCCGTTACCCGTATATGGCTTTATATACTCGATATAAAGAGTATGCATCAAAAGTCACATAATGCAAGTTAACAGTCATATACATAGGTGTATTATATTATTTTTGTGTCGACATCCAATTAAGGGGCAGTTCCTCATAATATATATATAATTATATATATATATATATATATATATATATATATATATATATATATATATATATATATATATATATATATATATATAAAGAGATTCGCCTTCATCAGAGGCCAGTCCACCTGACTCTAATGAAGGCCGGTGCACCGGCCGCAACGTCAGTAAACGTATATTGTTTTGTTCATCGTGTGAATCTCTTTTTTTTTAAATATTTATTCGGGCTCAGGGAAATCTTCTTTCCGAACTATGTATATATATATATATATATATATATATATATAAAGAGATGCGCACGATTAACAAAAACAATATATGTTTACTGACGTTGCGGCCGGTGCACCGGCCTTCATTAGAGTCAGGGGCACCTGACTCCGCAACGTGAGTAAACTTGTACTGTTTTTGTTAATCGTGTGAATCCTTTTTTGAAAAATATTTATTCTGGCTCAGGGAAATCTTCTTTCCGAACTATGTATATATATATATATATATATATAGGGTTGAAAAGAGAGACACACGTTCAAAATTCTTGTTTTATTAACGTTTCGGCCGGTGGGCCGGCCTTCGTCAGAATGACGAAGGCCGGCCCACCGGCCGAAATTCTGACGAAGGCCGGCCCACCGGCCGAAACGTTAATAAAACAAGAATTTTGAACGTGTGTCTCTCTTTTCAACCCTACATTGGACAGGACCCATCGAACTTCAATCTGAAAATACTATATATATATATATATATATATATATATATATATATATATATATATATATATATATATATAATACCCAGTAATGTTATTTATATACACACCAAGAATCGATGGAACCACATATCTCGTCCCATCCAGCAATTAGTAGTTACAAAAGAAATGAATGCAAAAAGTAAACACTAAGGGTAAATGGTAAAAGAGAGTAAGGGAGGGTTGGTGGTGAGTTCTGCTTTCTCATGGCATCGTAATTTGAAGTAATACGCGATTTACCTACAGCGCGAGCTAATTATTATCTGCATAAAAACGATGTGTCAAGCTGAACTATTATTTTGTCGTCGATGTTGCAGTTTCAAAAGCAAAAGCAATTGTATATACATGCGCATTATAGCGGTGCGTTAATGCAAAACCTGTGCCAGCATTACCGCAATAAGAGCCTAGATTGCATGTTCACTGTAAGTTATAGCTAAACGAATGATTGCTGGAATGCGTCAGCAACGTTCTTTACTTTTATTTGTATTTTCATTACCTCGTCTTGTTCGAGTGCAGCGCGAAAGCGGGCTATCGCTCCTACTCTTTCTACAGCTAACCCACCATTGCTCAAAAGAATGCAAAAGACGAGCCGAAAAATAAATGACAAAAAAGAGCCTCCCTCTGTCCATCCCCCCCCCCCCCCCTCCGGTCCTTTTCTTCCGCAAAGAGCCACGCTTTTTTTTCTCGGAACAGTGCGCAGGACCTTTGGAGACGGCCCCTCGCTTTTTCCGTGTGCACGTGGAACGGATTTCATGCATCAGGTGAAGTGCTGCCAAAGCTAGCGCTGGTGTTTACGCTGTGTACTTTCGCGTCCAAAAAGTAGTCCATTGCTTGTGGTAAGCAAGAAAATACACATGTCTCACTGGCAGCCTTAAATCATAACACATTTCTCATTAGTTTGACAAAACGCGCTCGTATTTTCGGGGAAACAATCGAAATATGCGAGCTTTTGCTTTACGTTTGCCGTTTCTTCTCGGAACGATACACCTCTCTCTTTTTTTGTCTTAGGGACAACATTTGCGTAGCCTTCACAACTGCAGCCATTTTCTGCACGAAGGTTTTGTTGTGTGTGGGCTGCCTGGCTGTACTTTTCGAAAAAGGTGGTGCTGTGGTACTGAGTGCAGTGAGTGGCATGTTTCGATCCCGTCGCAAATAAGTGGACAACCTTCGATGTTCTAAAGTGACCTGCGTCGGGAGTGACGGAAGAGCACATTCCTAACGAAGTGGTGCCACAAGTGCAAGTTTCGTGGCTGTACAAAGGCTTCTTTCATGCCAGGCTGATTGCTACAAGGTAAGATTTGTTGCTTGTTACTAAAATTCTAATATGGTGTGTCCGTTCAGAAGCACGTGAATAGGACAATTTTATAGCTGTTAAATGCTTTGTTTTCGCCATCGGATATCGGATAAACGGCTAATCTCACAAAGCTAGCGTGTTTCTTTTCTATATTTTTAGTTGCGCCTTAGTCATTGCTCCTGCTTCCGACCCTTTAGCGGCGTTGTAAAAAGATTCCAAATGCAGTATTTTCTTCTTGTGGCGAGATCGAAGGTCACACGCTATCATTTTCTGATTTTTCCTTACGAATGCCTTAGAAAAGTTGCTGTTGAAATTCTGTTCGTTTTACGGGTGCCCTTCCCCCGCCTTTTCACTAGTGAAATTCTCGTTATTGTAGCTTATTCGCGGAATCTAGCACCAGTGCGGCTGTTGAGACAGCTGCTGGTGGGTTTGCCACGAAGCCGTGAGGCTGGAAGTGCATGCTGCTTCAGAAGCAACTGAAAGTGCCATTTCATTTCATTTCATTTCATTTATTTTACCCTCAATCGCTTATAGCTTTACAGAGGGGAGTGGGGTACAAAAAAATAATAAACTATAAACAAGAGCAACCATAGTAACATCAAAATAATAAAGATTACAAGACATGAAAATTCGATGTTAGGCAATACACTGAATGCATGTGTAAGTATCATCAGAAACATGGGGGAAACAGAGTACAAAAATATATATGTACAATATACGCTTTACGCGTCATCACGTAAGTACTTCTGTATTGTAGAAGAAAACAAGTCATGATTTGAAATGGAAACCATGTCCGAGGGAAGGTGGTTCCAGTCGTTGGATGTGCGTGGGACGAAGGAATGATGGAAATTGTTAGTGCGGCAGCTCGTGTACCTTATGTTGATGATCTAAACGGGCTGAGTAATAGGATGGAGTGGTAATGAAGTGAGCTTTCAAAAGCTTTCAATACTGAGCATAAAAATGGCGCGGCCGCATTTTAGATGTCATCTGCATTTATTTTATTTATTTACCAAACTGAGCACTCCACACCCTATTTCGGAGAGGTTACAATACACTCAGTTGTCCCTATACATCAAAGGTCAGTTGCTTTATTGCAATAATGTATAAACATGTTTGCTGGTTCAGCTATCCATGACAGTGCTTTATGTGCATATATTTGATGCCATTTCGGAGAACCGGCCTCACATGATTAACAAGCTAATCACGTCGTCGAGAAAAACAGTGTTTTTTTTCCTACGTGACAGCTGTAGCTTAATTGTCATGATTTGTTTTGTCAAAACAGGGACAAGCATCTCCCTTCCGTTCGCCTCAAAGTGCAAGGAAGTAAACTGAAATAATAATTGAGCAACGGCTTGTAAGGTGCTTTGCATATCGACCAGCACATTGCGTAGTCATGCACGGTCATGCAGGATGGTTTAACGATACGGGCGTGTTCCGATGTTTTATGATTGTTGTTCTTCGCGCCTAAGTGAATGCATGCATGTATACATATAAAATATTGTGTCATTGCGTCATCAGCTGCTCATGTTTTGGAGCTATTTATCGGCCCTGATAATTTAAGCATTACTTATATGCTCCAATTGTGTTTTGCCATTTACAGCTCGCGCAAAAGACTTCCCTATGAGGTGCCAGTTCGAGTGCAGGGGAAAATTTAATCTTAACATTATTCCTGGGCCCAAAGCTCAGCGACTTGAGAAGCAAAAATACAAAAGACAACTCCGAAGAATGAAAAAAATAGTTGGAAAATAAAATACACACGTGAAAGGTCCATCTTGCATTTGTGTTCTGTTTTTGTTTATATATGTATTCAGCTCTCACACATGGCCTACAGTGGCAAGCAGATATGGCCATGTAAGGCGCCATATATGGATATATTACAAATTGCGCTGATATGGCCATATAAGGGCCCATATACGGATATATTAAAAATTGGACAGATATGGCCATATAAGGCGTCATATACGGATATATAAAAACTGGGCAGATATGGCCATATAAGGCGCCATATATGGATATATTAAAAATTGGGCAGATATGGCCATATACGGGCCCGTATACGGATATGTTCAAAATTGGGCAGATATGGCCATATAAGGGCCGTATATGCCATATATGGCCATATCTGCCCAATTTTTAATATAACCGTATATGGATTTTCCCATATCAGTCCATATATGGCATTTTCGTAAGGGCTCAAACTTCGCTCAGGTGAGGCACACGCCTTCTGCAAACGCACGCAATGCAGTCCCTTGCCGACTCTGCAAACTCACACCACGCGCACACTATTCGCGCTCGTCCACCGGCGACTCTCCCGGCAGCACTTGACCTCTCGCCTTTATAACGCCTCTATTGGCCTCGAGGACATACCGTGGCGCCATCTGCCGGAAGCTCTCCGTGACGTGGAAAACGAGATCACGTGATACCGGCCGCGCAGCGTACGACGTCTACAATGTCGCAGCTCGTTCAGACACGGTTTTTTAGTGTTGCAGAAGTTGTCTGTGTGTATCTTAGCTGCAAAAGAACCTGTTCTACAGGTCGGCAAA
Source organism: Hyalomma asiaticum (assembly GCA_013339685.2). Classification (NCBI taxonomy): domain Eukaryota; kingdom Metazoa; phylum Arthropoda; class Arachnida; order Ixodida; family Ixodidae; genus Hyalomma; species Hyalomma asiaticum. The sequence continues at coordinate 97,521,780 of CM023488.1, forward strand.
GTATTTTGCGAGCGAACATGAGGCATCGCCGCATCATCCACGCTTGTCGGAAACGTGTGCCCGCGGTGTTATGCGCGACGAAAGTGCGACGAGGTCGCTCGCGTAAAAGGTGCTCGGGAAATTTACTTAGCGTTCACTCGGAATACTCAGACATCCTGCGTACAGTTACTTATTGAAGCGCGAATGGGCGCTACATCTCGTGCACTTGCGCGGACGGTGCACGGCGATAGGTTACATTTCAATGCGCGTGGTTCACGCCATACCTTCCCATCCCGCCACCCCATTTTTGGGCGCGTGATTATGCGGGAAATATATGTGAGGTCTTGATATTTCTAATTCAACCTGCATGTCCATTCCTAAAGGAATTGACATGCAGAATGGGTGCCTAGTTTGGCACTTTTGCCAGTATTTTTCGCGAGACAATGATTCATCACGAGCTTATTTATCACCAGTAAATTATACCTTAAATTCATGCATATGGTTCTGCCATGTATCGCCAGATACTGTGCGCATGCATCTCTGCGAACGGTACCTTGACTTATGACAGAATCAAAGCAGCCTGTTATTTTTTGCGATGGCGCTGCTCCGTAAACAAGACACGTTTCCTCTACACCAGCAAATACACGTCGTAAATTCGAATGCCCACAGTTCGAGAAAGTCTCATCATCACCACATTATCAGCCGGAGATGTGTAACAGTGACAACTATAGTTGCGTTGTGGCGTCCGGCGCAGTTTGAGTATCTATAAGGTGCATCATATGTTCATGATGGTCGTTAATAACTTCCGTAAACAAGACACGTTTCCTCTACAGCAGCAAATACGCTTCGTAAATTCGAATGCCTACAGTCCGAGAAAGTTCATGCCGCACTCACTGAACGTTTTAGCTCCAATGCCGTGCACAAAATTGACTTCGCGGAATGCTTCCCACGTGCTCGAAATGCATGAGCACTTGCCTGTTTCCCCATTCTCAGCTTTTTCAGCCACGACGCTTCGTCTTGTTGTATATACTCGTGAAAATTACACCTGGCTCTGTCGAATATGTTAAGTGCTGTGGTGCCGAGCAGCTTTCCATGCGCAAAAGCAAGAAGAAAAGTAACCGGTTTGATGAAGAGAGCCAGCGCGCTTCGCCGGCGGCGGCGGAGGGGTCACGCGATGTCGTTTACTACGTCACAACGACAGCAGCGCCGGCCTTTCCAGCGGTGGCCCTCGAGGCCAATATCTTGCTATCTCTATTTATAACGCTTTTATATCTTGCCAACGTCCACATAGGACATCTGCATTTAAAAAACCAACAAACAAATAACTCCCGCGTGCATTATGCACTCAAACTCACTAAGAATGAGTTGCCTACTCTTCCCATATGCACATAGGCTAACTTGTAACTTCCGCTATTTACAGTATCGTTGGATACACCCTGATTGACACGCCTATCAAATAGTGGAGACTCAAACCTTGCAGTCATACGGTTCTCCTTAAACGTAGCCTTTCATTTTCCAGGATTACATCGCGAACATTTGAGATGGTCTCACACGTGCCTCTATGCTTCCAAGGAATGACACACTTTCCATTGCTTCTTCACAATGGTTATCAACTCAGCAAAAAACACTGTTAGTGAAATAAATCGATCATCTAGGAGAAAACTACAAAACAAAACCCGCAGCGTTACATAACAACCACTAATCGCAGAGATCGCGAGGCACCATTCCCACAACTAAGAAAACCAAAAGTGTCCCAAGTTTCTACATTGACGTCATTTCACCACCTATGTCGGTGTCGCCCTCTTTAGCCGTACTCGCGGTGGACGCGCACTGAACATTTTTCTCAAACAGGAAGCACGAAGGATGACACACGTGTTCGCCTCACTGCGGAGCGCCACAATCGCCGCCAGCGTCTTCCGTCCGTGGCATTGTTCGACGGCTTGGGGAAGGGACCTCACGCTGCACTCCCGCGACAATTTACCGTGAAGAAAGCGGTGGTAAGATAACGGCACGTGTCCACGGCTGCTGACACGTCCCTCTAACCGCGTTCGACCATAATGCGCTTTTCTTTCCCTTCTCGCTCACCGGCTCGCACGTGTCCTAGTGCAATTTGCCACGCGTGCGAAGCACACCTTTCTCGCTCGCGATCGTGCTTCCTCTCTTGAAGTGTGACGTCAACCGCGCCGCGCTCCCTGCGGCATTTCTCTCTCTGTGGCGCTTTTTCAGTCTACTCTTCCTGTAGCGGCTCCTTTTCGAGCTTTTCACTCGCATTTCCTCTCCCTGAGTAATCTCACTGTCCTTGCTAGCCGACCGATTTACCAGTACAAGTTATTTACAGGTAACTGATCTTTTCTCTTGCCTTCCTGACCGGCGGACAGCCTAGCACGCTAAGGAAAAATGCTGCTGGATGTATCTGAGCTCCGCAGCTCGCATACCTCAGCGCTATCCGGACCTGCATCGTCCTCCCTTTAATGTGCTTCAGTGCACTCTCGTAAACTTGCACTGGGTTTCTTGCCTAGCGATCCGTCATAATCTTAAACTTCGCAGGCAAGGTCCAATCTCGCGATGCACACCCTACGCCAATCGTCTGGGGCCTGCCTAGGTGCTTCCCTCTCAACCCATTTGCACGATACCTCGTCGTGTTCACTTTGGCTATGAACGGCCTCAACCACCACTTCGGCATCGTCAGCAGCTGATACCTTCCTTTCTCTCGTGAGCGTGCTCTTACCCTCACACGTTTCTGCACGAGCTTCCGCGACACTCCCATGTTATGAATATGCCAAATCGTTCGCAGCCCGCCTAGCTACGTCTGTCCAATCCCATCGGCACATCACAACGTCGCACTCACTTTGGCCTTGAACGGCCTCCACTACCACTGGGGCATTGTTAATAGCTGCTAACTCCATTTTACTCGCGATCGCACGGCTACCCTCCCACGTATCGGCACGAGCTTCCGCGACACTCCCATGTGATGCATGTGCCAAATCATCCGCAGCTGGCCTAGCTGCTTCTCTCGCATCCCATTGGCACATCACCACGCCGTGCTTCATTTGGCCTTCGACGGCCTCAACCGCTAGCGAGTCATGTTTACTCGTTTATGAGTTTGCCTCCCGCATAAACACGCCGCTGCTCCTACGTGTGCTATCCTTTTGTTCGGCCCTGAACTGCACCGCCCTCGCCACTAATCCGCACATTTCGTGCGCTACTTCTACCAATGCACTGCCCTTTTGCTGTTTTGCCTAGAACTGACGATAAACCAACTTCCTTACCAAGCTCGACCTAACCTGTTCGTGGTCGTCTGCTTCCTCCTCTGTCAAACAATTATATCCGCAGCCCCACACGGTAATAAAGTCTGCAAGCATTGCAGCCACATTCTTTTGGTAACACCGGCCTTCTCGCACGTTAGCTCGAAGGTTACCAAGTACCGACCTATTTCCTCTCCGGAGCGGTAAGGTTCCATAAGGTCCTCAACTTTGAACGGAATTCATGCTACTCTGCTAGAAGCTTTGCTACCTCCTTTATTTCGAGCCTTTAGCAGGTCGAGTTCAGGGCGCTTCATCTCAAGCTGCCTTTCAAGGCATTGCCCTTCCTTTCTACTGCAATGCGTCTCTCATTCTTTTCTTTCCCAATGCAGCTTAACTTCTCATTTCTTTCTTCTTCAATCAGCTCCAGACACTCTGAGAGCTCGTCATCGTCTGCCTTAAGGTTCTCAATAGCTTCGATGATCTTTCGCTTTCTCATTCGGTCCCGAACCTCCAAACCCAAGCCTTTAGCTAACCGTAGCAAAAGCGTTTTTTCAGTGCCTTTAAATACATGGTTGCTGCAAATGCTGCTTAATCTTCACTAACACAAAAATACTATGTCACTGTTCTCAGGTTAACGTGGCACAACAGCTACCGCTATTACCATTTTGCTAACACAAATCAAAAAAGCCTGGTAAAATAGCATTGAAGAAAAGCCAAGCACTCACCACCCTACAACCATGATCTCGGTGGAGTCGATTCCGACGCTTGCACCAGTCCGTTGCGGACCGCAAGGATCTTCCATGCCGACATCAGACCTCCGGGTAACGAATCGCGCCACTGCCATCCAGTTGGTGCGACTGGCCTGCTGAATGAGCCGACAAGCGGGTAGCGTGTCGCGGAGCGGTGATGACGACTTGCAGGCACTTGGGCTTCGGGAGAAGAGAGCCGAGGCAGTGGTAGACAAAGCTTCACAGAGGTTTATTTACATATTAACAGGAAGCTTGCTTCCGCAAGACTCCACTAGCAATAGGGTTCTCTTCAGAGGGTTCTTTCCCGAGGATTCTCTTCCTTTTCTAGGTCCCATGCTTTTTGGTGCCCGGGCTTCTCCCCCATTGGCTCCTCGGCGAGGAAGGAGGGAGAGGATGGGAGGTGTCCGGAACGAGCGTACTTGACCCGCCCATGGCGGGAATTACCGAAGGTCCCGGGAGACAATCCCGGAGGTGATCACGTCATGTGGCCAGCACCACCGTTATCACACGTGCACGTGCGGAGACCTTCCATCTGTTAACAGTTTGCGTGACCCGATGCTGATAAGGTGGGCACTCGCCAGACGAATCACTTGGAGGTGTCCCGGACGGGGTCGCCTCTTCGGCCTAATGGCCAAATGGAGGGGGCACTTGTCAATAAAGGACCACCCCTTCGGCTCGGGAAGTGACATTCTTCTCGGCTACTAACCTTCATTTTGTGCCAAGTAAAAACGCTTGCACACACAAAGCACACGCACACGTGCAGCAGAGGAACCCATGTCACTTTGCAGCGCCACACCGTCGCGGGCACACCTGCAGCAGCTTTGTAACACGGTGCTGTGGCCTCTGGCAGCGCGGCAGTTTCAACATAGCGCGTCAGGTGGTCAATAGCGACAATCACCGAGAGGTTGCCATCAGGTGTGTACGGAAGGGGACCGTACGAGTCAATTCCGATACGATCAAAAGGTCGGGAGGGCCACGGCAGTGGCTGAAGTGGTCCAGTGTTTACGTTCACTGGGCTCTTCCGACGTTGGCACTGGGAGCATGATTGTACGTTCTGTTAGCCAAAGCGGTGCATTGCATGCCAGTAGAAGTGCAGCCGGAGGCGTGCATATCTTTCTACTACACCGGCGTGGGCACATTGTGCGTCCCCGTGAAAGGAGGCGCAGATATCGGCACGTAGATAGCGAGGGATTACCAGCAACCATTTGCGTCCATCAGGTAAGTAGTTGCGGCGGTACAGAATGCCATCACGGATGGTGAAATGCCGAGCTGTGTGCCGCAGTGAACGGGCGGCGGTACGTGGGGACGGTTGAGATGGGTACTCTATTACAGAGACTATCCAAGGGTCCTAGCACTGCTCGGACAGCATGTCAGCGTATTTAAGCGACACCAAAGCCTAGCAGGAAGCAGACACAGCGCCATATTCATGGGGAAGCGGAGAGCGGGAAGGAGCGTCGGCATCTGAAAGTTTGCGGCCTGACCTGTAGACGACACGGATTTCATAGTCTTGGAGACGTAATGCCCAACAGGCTAAGCGGCCAGATGAATCCTTTAGCGACGTTAACCATCACAGGGCGTGGTGATCAGTCACGGCGACAAACGGACGGCCATATACATAAGGTCGAAATTTTCTGATTGCCCAAACGATGGCTATGACACTCTTTTTCAGTGACCGAATAATTTGCTTCAGCTCTGGTGAAAGTCCTACTGGCGTAGGAGACTACATATTCCTTGAAACCAGACTTGCGTTGAGCGAGAACATCGCCAGCTCCACTAGCATCCATGTGTATTTCTGTGAAAGCATCGGGGTCGAAGTGACGGAGAATTGGCGGGGATGTCAGAAGGTGACGCATCGTTGTGAATGCGTCACTGGAAGCGGAAGACCACGCCGATATGCCGTGGCTGTCAGCGAGTAGCTTTGTCAGGGGCGTTATTACCGATGGAAAATTACGGACGAACCGCCGAAAGTAGGAACATAGTCCTATAAAGCTCCGGAGTTAATTGAGTGTGTGACGGCTTAGAAAACTCGGCGATGGCGCGAAGCTTTGCAGGGTCGGATAGAACACCGTCCTTGCTGACAACGTGCCCTAAGATGGTAAGCTTCTCGGCCGCAAAAGGACACTTTAAAATTCAGCTGCAGCCCAGCATTTGAAAGGAAATCCAAGACGGCTGTGAAGCACATGAGATGGGTGTTGAAGTCCTTTGAAAAAATACGACGTCGTCCAGATAGGAGAGATACGTGTGCCATTTGAGACCCCGAAGTAGGTTGTCCATAAGACGCTCGAACGTAGCGGTGGTATTGCCAAGTCCAAACGGCATCACGTTGAACTAGTACAAGCCGTCAGGAATCACGAACGCAGTTTTGGGGCGGTAAGCTTTATCGACAGGCACCTGTCAGTACCCCGATCGAAGATGCAACGAAGAAAAGAACTCTGCGCCTTGCAAACAGTCGAGGGCGCGGTCGATTCTTGAGAGGGGATAAACATCTTTCCGTATCATCTTGTTAAGACGCCTATAATCAACACAAAATCTGATGCTGCCGTTCTTCTTTTCCGCAAGTACGACCGGGGAAGCCCAAGGGCTGTGTGACAGTTGTACAACGCTGCGATTAGGCATATTGTTCACCGTGACGTCTAAAACCTCGCGTTCAGCGTGGCAGACCCGATATTCATGCTGACGCCGGCGTGCATGGATGGCGGTGTCATTGTGATAAACGATTGCAGATGTTCGGCCCAAGGTGGTTTGATTGTGATCGAAATAATTCCTACAGAAGTCGCGGAGTTTCAAGAGTTCCATCCGCTGAGCACTAGACAACGCCAAATCAATTGACGAAAGAAAGGTGTCTAGGGAGGATGAGTTCGACGTAGTAGCGGCATTAATGCTGGCGACCGCGAGACTCACCGTGTGGTCGGGCACTTTACTGGCGCAAACGGAATCAATGTCCTCGAGTCGGCCTATACATTCACCACGGAATAAAGTGTCTGCGGACGAAAGCGGGTACATGACATAAATGTTTCCGCAACAGTTTTCAATCGTCAGAACTGCATAGGGAAGAAGGAAGTTCTTGCGTGAGGTAAATGGTGCGAACATGGCGCCAGAGAAGGGAGCATAGTCACAAGAGATCGGCACAAGAAGACAATACAAAGGCGGAACGTCATTGTATGCCGCGACGACCACACGAGAAATAGAGGAGTCGCTAGAGCCATCATCAGAGGTCGTGGATAACTTTAGTTCTGCACGCGCACAATCAACAAGGGCTTGATGTGTAGCGAGGAAGTCTCAGCCCATATAACGTCTTGCGAGCAACGTGACAAGACGACGAATTCCACATACAAAATGTCCTGAATGATTAGCCGAGCTGTGCACGCCATGAAAGGTTTGATGTGATTCGCGGTTGCTGTTCGCAGGCAGACGTCGGAAAGCTTAATCGTAGTTTTCTTTAACTTGCGGCAAATTTCTTCACTCAAGACAGACACAGCGGCTCCAATATCCACTAGTACATGCACGGCAACACCTTCAATGAATACAGCACCTCCACCACTTGAAGGTACGCGTTTACGATGAGCCAGGGAGGCGTCTATTCCAGACAGGAAAGCTGAATCGACCAGCTATTCAAGCGGAGCAAGCGCGAGCACCAACAACTGTCCTTGTCTTCGTATTTTGCTGGCTCTCCCACCTGCGTCTTATTTCTGCTACAGCTGGTTCATTTCATTGGAAACCGAAGAGTGTTTCAAACAAGGCAACTTCCCAATTTCTCCTTGCACTTCGTACTATGAGATGCGGATCCGATGGCGACAAGATGTGTTGTCCCTCTCTCGTCGCCGCCTCACAAAATGAAGCGCTGATGGAAATAACGAACAACCACCAACCAACCAGATTCATTTTTTGCTAAGGACCTGCAACCTAGAGGCTGCCAAAGTCGCAGTATTTGATGGTAAGCTGTGCGACGCAAGGCGTCCAGACAGCCGACACGGCAATCGATAAAGCAGCGGCGTCAGTCGCATTGCTTGTGAGAGTGCATATCGACTACTTGTACGATCCACAGACCTTTATATAGCAGCTATACATTGGAAGTTTGTCACAGCGTCGGTGTTTAAGCTCGACTTTATTTTCTGCATCGTTAAAGAAAATAAAAAGAAACTTTGAAAGGTGCGCGCGAAAGCGCATATTTCCCAAATCGCTGTTAACATAGCGTAGCCATGCGAGGTGCAGCATAACAACGAGGTGGGAAAGCGAAATGAGGGTTAGGAGGAAAGAATGTAGGCAGGGATCGGTTGTACGCCATGTGCAAAACGCTGACCGCGCCGCCTGTCGCCTCGGATCCGAAGTCTAGGCGGGCTCGGCGGAGCGCTTCTGTCGGCTTTCAGCGAGGTATAAAGGCAATTGTTATAATTGGTTGGCTAATTCAACAAGGACTAAAACGTGCCAGGAAAAAAAATAATTACACCATCTTCTGCTAAAGGGGACCATGAGGCGATGCGAAGCAGCACTGGGGGTGCACACCGCGTTTGCATCGTTCTGACTAGGTTTCGCGTTTGCATCGATTTGACGCTAGCAGAGGCTACCTGCGTCAGCGTTGTCTCTTGCGCGCGATGGCGTGTTCTCGTTCCTTGCGAGCTGGTGAAGCGTTCATCGAAGAAAGAGCGTTTCCATAGTCAACGCGCGCCGTTCGGAGAGGAGGAATGCCGAGTGGAGAGGAAATGAGACAAGGAGAGGAGTGGGAGGAGGATCCGCATGCGTAGTGCGGGTGTGGACGCCGACGCCGCGGGACAGAGGCGAGAACGCAGGAGAAGCGCAAGCAGGTGGTAGAAGAGAAGTGCAGAGAGTAACGCGCAGGTGTTGGAGAGAGGGAAGGAGGAGAGTTGCGCATGCGCAGTGTGAGTGCGGACGCCGACGCTGCGGGATATGTTGCCGCTAAGAAATGAAAACGTTTCTGCTAATGTTTGCGAAAAAGAGCGAGGGTGCAGCTGTTCGGCGCAGAGAATGAGCAATCGCGCGTTCTTTAATGCAGTACTAGAGCGATTACTGAGAGAGAAAAAAACATTTATTAGTTCCAAAGGGACTAAAACCCCTGTTCGGGCCTCCCGGTGGGCTCACGCATTCTGGCCCAACACGTTCTTCACGTGCTGTAACAGAAACGGCCACCGCAACTTTTAAAGTTTTCGGGGGGGGGGGGGGGGGGTCCACTCTTCCCAGCTGCCAGGTTGCCTCTTTTCTGCAATTTTCAATAAAATTTCGTTACGAAACGCGTAGGTGCCAGGTCATTGCCACAGGATGTGCGTTGGGAAGACCCCAGTGCGTACAAGTGGGTGAACCTGGGTGTCTGTTGATGTAATGTGTGTAGTCGGGAGTGAGTAATGTGCGTGTTTGGGCTCTTCGTAAATTGTGGGGTCCTCTCACGAGTGAGCATAGGATTGTGTGTGAAGTAGTGTGTATGCTTCCCTGCGAGACTTAAGCAGGCTTCACCTTTCGTTACGCTGTATTTTCCACTCTTTCTTCGGGTTATGAGTGTTTGCGACGGGCCAAAGGTTAGGAGGTCCCGCATTTTTTGCACGGGAGAGCTCCCAGGCAGCACAGTAAGAGCGGCCAATGTTGGAAATGTATTGGCTGTTCCGGGCCCAACCATGGGCTGGAATTGACAATGTAATGCCAATATTGTCTCTACCACTCTTTTAGTATACCATTGTAGGCCCGAGTTACACAGCCCTTAACCAGTATTCGCCGAGCCATTTCTAAAGACAGGACACATTGGTCCGCATTGCAGAACCATTTACCAGTATTGGCCGAGCCATCTCAATAAACATGACACATTGGTCCACGTTACAGAATCATTAACCAGTATTGCTAAGAGCCATTTTTAAAGAGTGGAAACATTGGCCTAATTTACCCGGGCAGTAAGAATGATTGGCAAGCCATGCATTTATGACGGAATTATCGGGCTGACGTTCGTAAGATATTTTACAGTGTTGAAACCAAGCTTCCTCAACTGGCAAACCATTGGCCTTTCTTTTTTTTTTTGACAATAAACGCGGTACATGCGCCGACAAGCGGAGACAAAATACGCACGCCCATTGCAACTCATTCGTGCATCTTGCATCTTGGTCGGACGCTTGTACCTGCAGCCGCGATGAGAGAGCACGGAAAGCAGGTTCTCAGAAAACAGTGCGGTCGCCCCTGTGAAGGGAGCTAATGCCACCAAAAGTAGGTTCAGAACGACATTCTTTGCAAACTGTAGATGCGCACAATGGACGGGCCTATTGCGGCCCATGACGACGGTGGTCAGCTCGGAAGGGGACATGCGTCCCCTGTCACACACTTTTTTTATGTTTAGTTGCAGCCGGCTTAGCACGTGCTAGGCTACTTCTACACAGAATACGCGCGTTATTCGTTCTTTCTTTCTTTCTTTCTTTTTGTGGTTGTCGCGAAACGTGGAAGACAGCATTCCTGCACAGCAAACATTTATGCACAATGGCGGGGACACCCGCCAAAACTGCGTTTGTTAAGTGCAGCCTGGTGTAGCCTATGGATTATGCTGGCATGCATGTGTTCTCTTGCCAGCTACCTGCAGCACAGGATTTAGCATAGGCTGATCCACCCACTCTAGCTGAAAACCCGAGCTCAATTACACACTGCACGCAACAAACGTAGCGAGTACGCGCGGGGTCACCATTGTGTATATGAATTTCTCCCAGTTTCTGCAGCTCAGGAAAGAGGCGTGCTGCGTTTTCCCACGACAAGAAATACTGGGATGACAGTCTCTACACTCGCCCTTGTTTTGCCTTTATTGGTTTAAATAAGTTAGTTGTTCAATACCAGAAAACGCACATGTGTGCTTATATCAATGCCATAGTCTCATATGAATGTCAGTGGCAAATCTACACCCACTGCACAGAGCGTGCACTCAAGGTCGATATGTTCTGCTCTTATAACTAGTACAACGTAACCCATAGCCGATGTGTAAATGAATTCGAAAGGTGCGGAAACGACGCATGGATGGTCGTTACTCAAAAAAGCAAAAAAGAGAAGGAATTATACGCAACGCCTTGGAGATATTAAGGAATCATTGGCCTATTATATCTGCGTGGTAGTCGAAAGCATGGAGGTGGAATAGGGAGGTATAAGTTTACCCGACCAGTAAACAATTATTTTCTGTTGCTCAGCTTCCGCGAGCTGCGTTACATGCGTAGGGCTGTGCTGGAGCTGCTTTTGAAAGGAATGCACTAGTTTCACTAACGCACTGAGAAATATAGTGGAGGGGCACGTCGTCAACAACAGCTTGACTTAGGCGAGTTGGTTTATACTGTAACCATGCCACAACATATGAAGAAACTAGGAGACAGAAGGGAGCTCTGATTTTCAACAGATTTTTTTTTTCATTGCATGTTCGCTGTTCTTATATACTACAAAATACGCTGATCGCCTGCACAAGAACACTGTGTGATAACATACACTCTAGTATGAACTAACCAAAAAAGGTCTCTATATATCAATTATAGGTGTGTGCATTGGTTTGCCACCTTTCAGATGAAAAATGCTTGCCATATGACTCCTTTCTTTTTAGGGGCGAAGCTCTTCTTAGTCTAACGTCATCAGGCGTGAGGCGTCAGTCGTCAGACGTAACCCCCGTGCCGGGAGGCACGCGCTCGCCCTCGGTGTGTGCTTCCCGGCGCGTGCCTCTGCTGTCTTGTGTGAGATAGAGAGAGACAGAGAGAGAGCGAAAGGCGCACGTTGGCTATGGAAACGCTCTTTCTTAGAGGAACGCTATTATACCAGCTCGCAAAGAAGGAGAACGCGCCCTCACCCGCGAGAGACAACGTTGGCGCAGGCAGCGTCTCCTTGCAAATGTCTTGACTGAGAAATAGCGGCTGCTCGCGTTGGAGAAGCGTTAAGCGGCAGCCCATATATATATATATATATATATATATATATATATATATATATATATATAGGCACTGGATCTTGACTTGCAAAGAAGTGCCGGTGGGAGATTTCACTTGTGCATGGTTCTACCATGAGGATTCGTAGCGTGCGCGTGAACTAAATTAATCCGGAACTCGGCACGATCTACGATGAACCTCCCGAGCTTCGCCCACTCATCATCATTCACTCCGTGGATATGCTGTATTATTTTCGTTTTTGCCTTTTTCGTTAATGTCGTGGTCTTGACAAGAGCACCTCATTTTAATTTGCATTGCAAAGGGATCTATGTATTTTATGGTGTATGAAAACAGCTAACATCCTCTGAATATAAAGTTAGCACTAGATCTGTTTTGTCCCCTCACTGTCGCACTTTTAGCTCCGTATACCTTTCCTTTGCATAGGTGGCAAATGTCGGCAGTATAACGCCGGTTGCGAGAATTTATCTCCGCCACCTGTGCTCCATAAAGTCTGCACTAGATCTTTCTTGTCTCCTCAATGTTGTGCTGTTACCTCTGTATGCCTGCTAAATGTCAGCAATATAGCGCCGCTTCCGACTCTATCTCTGCTTGAGCATATCAGTGGTTGTTATGGCACTCGATGTGATCACGAGCTAGTACAATTGCTGCGAATTTAATTTTCTGACATGTGCTGTCAGATAACGTTGCCAATAAATGGTGATGGATGGCCCATATTGTCTAAGGGACGGCAAAACCGGTGCCACATTTGCCGGAGAAAGTTATCGGCTCAGCCGATGTCAGCTCTAATGCGGCATACTTGGCACAATGTTGCCAATAAGGCGAGCCTAGCCCATATTGTCTATAGAATGGCAAAATCGTCACCATGCTTCCCGTTGAAAGCCAGCGGCTCAGCCGATGTCGCCAGTAGCGCGGCATATGCGGCCCCATGTTGCCGATTACAGTCGATGGCCTGCCGATATCGGCGGGGTAGCGGCTATAGTGGCCCGGCGTTGCCAGTCATGAGACGACGGCTTAGCCGATACTGCCTCGCTGCCGGCAACATCAGGTCATGGATGGGCCGCGCTTTGCAGCCATAAAACCAATATCGGCCCTACATTGCGTGCTGCCTGGTGCACGGATCACTCAATGTACCTAAAAACACGAGGGTTTGAAGTCGTGTAAGATGGCACCAGAGCTTATCCTAGCACCATTACATTTCTGCCAGCATCCTAGATTGCTCTTATATCACGGGGTGTGGAGACAGCAGAGTAGCTGCTGCAGGGGGTTTTGTTTGCAACGAAACCCCCTGTAGTTCCAATGTAAAATGTGCAATAGGATATTATTGGCTGCCAGATTCGCAACACTGAAAGGTAGGGGTGCAAAGGATGGGAGTAGTTGTCATAGTTCCAATTGTAGCGAGTGAAGACACTTTAGCAATTAGTTGAGGAAGCTTATGCATAGTAGCTGTGGTTACTTGATTGACAGTCATTTTTGCAACCTTAGCAATGGCGGCTTCAATGTGTTTTTGAGTATGAGTAGCCATTCTGCAAAATCTGTGAATTTGGATTTTATGTCTGGAGTGTTGAATGGCTGGCATTACTTTTGACGAGGCGGATGTGGATGAGGGAATGAAATAACAGAAGGCTGAAGGGGTGGGGGATGGGACAGAGTTGACGGTTGCCCTTAGCTCGCTTACCCTTTCCCGCAAGGGTGCTACCTCTTCTTTGCTCAGTGATATTTTGGAGTGCACTTGTGGCTTTGTTCCAGGCTCGCTGGTAATGTTGATGCGCAGTAAGGGTGGAAATTCCTTGGCCGTGGGAACTCCTGGCTTTGGCTTCAGCAATGTCTATTGTGGAGGCTAGTCTGGCCTAGCTTTGAGCGAGCCTGCACCAGTGAGCTGGTCCCCATGACAAAGAATGCCTGTTAGCATGCAAGAGGCCCGTTGCATGCTATGCTTCTGATCACATTGCGGATACCAGTCCAGCTTTTGGGAGAGGGCACACATCGTACCTGTGAGCTGTTTTCTGCAAGTTAGTACATGCATGAGGTCTGCCCTTCTACTTGGTGCATCACTGTACCATAGACAAAACGAAAGGCTTCAATGTTTGTTTGCCCATTAAGTTGTTTGTGCCACCGACATGTATTTTATGGCAGATAGAGGGGCGGCATAGGACCAGCAGTGAATGTTATCAGGATAGGAGCTGCTTTCCCCATGGATTGTTCTGCTATGATTTTCACTTACGGGTTACAACACCTTAGGTCGCTTGTGGGCTCCCCTGGTCCCTCATATGCCTTGGAAATCCTGCCTGCGCCACTGGTAGGGACGTGATCTACTCAGCTACAGGATACTGCTTTTCATCAATACTTATCGCCAACGCCTGTTGCTTCCACTGCCGTTGCCACCGTAAACGTGTGAGTAGGATGAACTCTGATGTGCAGTTCGGTCAGTATTGTGCAGCTCCTGTGTGGCATGCAGGGCTTGTAGAAGACTTTTGGAGCTGGATGCTTATCGAGGACAAGAGCTCCTCACGGGCGAAACACACTGCGGGACATACCTGCTGGCAGCGCGGCAAGTTGTACATAGTGTACAACAGCACGCATGATGCATAGCGCTTGTTTCTGCGTCTCGCTGAACACGGCTCGAGTGGTCGCAAAAGGGGTGTCGGGCGATCGCCGTACTGGCGTCGCTGGCATTTGGCTGCACTGGAGCTGAGGTCGCTGAGAGGGCTTGATTTCGACAGAGGTGAAGCACAAGGTCGATAGTCCCGCTGGTCAGTCCACTGGCTCATTGTACTGGTGAGTGGGGAGTGCAGCACGACGGCAATGCCCGCCGCGTAGAGGTGAGGCTTGGTGCAGCGTCGTGGCCACCAAAGGCAGGGTCACGTACTGGACAGATCACAAGGTTCATTATTGTAACCGGCGCCACGAAAGTAAGTGCTCGTTCACACAGCCGTCAAACGGCCCGTCACGTCACCGCACGGCGCCGGTTTTCGTCAAGGGAGAGGGTTTCCGAGACGTAAAACGGGTTGGCGGTGACGTAGAGCAATGCTCGACGTCGCCGTCAACCTGTTTTTGAGGAGAAAACGTCTCGGAAACCCTCTCCCCTGACGAAAACGGGCGCCGTGACGGTGACGTGACGGGCCGTTTGACGGCTGTGTGAACGAGCACTAAGAAGAAACACAGACAGACACACACACAAGTGCCGAACTCAACTCTCATTTGAGAGTTAGGCGCCGGTGTTTGGCCTTTCCGCGCTTAGTATTACTTTTGGGGCGCCGTTTCACAATAATGAAATAGCAACGAATAGCCCACTTACCGGTGGAGGTCATCGGTAACATCCAAAATACGGTAGCGGTTAGGTTTCTTGTCGGTTGAATGGTTTGGTGAGTCTTTGGAAGGATTTAGCGGGGCACAGGAACTAGAAACTGGTGGAAGCGATACGATGCGCGTCCATTCACGCCAGCACAACCAGCGAGAGATCCGTCGATCGTCGAAGGTTGCCGTCGAGCCATCCAGGAACCGAACAACGTTGAAGGCCACGCAGCTGGCACCGTCCGAACTACCACCGTCACCACGATGACCTCGACGATCCGAACTCCCCGTGCTCGCCGTACCGGCGCCCGCGTGTAATCGTTAAAAATTCATAGAAAATTGTGCCCCGAAATTTCGGGTCACGTGAAAAGGTGACGTCATGGATAAACGGCCTTCATTTAGACTTACGCATTCAAGCCACCCTAGCTGAAAATGAAGCCAGACCACCGCCATCTAGGGAAGGGCATGAGAAGACGCTATAGCACGACGAAAACAAGGCGTTTTTTTCCAACGCACCACCAGTTTTATGGGGAACACTCTGGCTGACAGATACTGCTCCATATGCGTCGTTGTGTTACTGGTTTTCCACGCAAGCCTCGAAATCATGACATATGTCGACATCACATCATCATTTCTCCCCTGGATGCATTAATTTCATCGGTAACAATTATCTACCCCGCCACGTTGGTCTAGTGGTTATGGCGCTCGGCTGCTGATCCAAACGTCGCGGGAACGAATACCGGCCGCGGCGGCTGCATTTTATTGCGATAGCAATTATATGGACATTCTCGGCTGGTTTTTTCCGTCCCCGTCGCCGCCGTCATGAACCGCATATGTATAGGTATGTATATATATATATAAAATTCCTAAAGAAAAATAACTCAGATAAATGCTTCCGAAGCGCGTAATCGAACCAGGAACCTCTCGCTCCTCAGCGCTTGCGCTAACCACTACGCCACAAAGAGCAGATCCTTGAGAGAGCTAAGGGCGAGCCTTATACACACACCCTTCACCGCTGGCTGGACTCAGAGACGGCAGACGCTTATAAGCGTTTCTTATTACCAGCGAGATGGTGCGAGGAGCCCAACGGCCGCCTTTGCAACAGGAGCACTGTTCAGACTGAGAGTATCTATTGTGACTTAGCAAAACGTTTTCTTGGGCTAGTTGGTTCATGACTTCTATAAAAATTGTAGCGCAAAGGAACACACGGACAGACACGGACAGACACACGCCCGTCCTGTGCTCTTTGTCTGTCCGTGTGTTCCTTTGCGCTACAATTTTTATAGAAAGCTATTGTGACATCTTATTCTTCGTTCGTGTATATCTGTGCTTCGTTTTATGCGTGCTTCACTTGATAGTTCGCGCTCATCTTCTGTTCGTTCACTGAGCGGCCTCCCTTGAGCTCGAGGGACGCGCTCGAAATTTCAAGCTGCCTCCACGCTCTTCGCGTTGCGGTCCCCTTTGTTGCTATCGCATTCATTGTTTCGCCCTTGCGGCGAAACTGTGACTTTTCATGGAGGCGAAATGTTGAGGCCCGTGTAATGTGCGGTGTCAGTGTACGTTAAAGAACCAAAGGTGGTCAAAATTTCCGGAGACCTCTACTACGTCGTCTCTCATAATCATGGCTGTTTTGGGACGTAAAACTGCACAAATCAATCAGTCAATCGACAACGATCTGTAAATTTACTTTAACCCACCGCTTACATTAAGTTAGCAAGAACATTTGTTGTCTTGCTAAGTACCACCTGCCTAGACTGCGTTTTTAAGATAAAGGACGAGCAAGTGTTCGCTTCGCCTTTCCTTGCCGTACATTGCGACAGCCTCCACTCCATAAGTCTCTTTTTAAACCTCCTTGGGTGCAACCGCAACCACGTGAAGAGAGCGAGGACGCGTGCCACCCAATTCCTATGGCGGCCACATCTCCGACCACTCGCATTCGATGCCTCGGTGCACGTCAGGATGGGGCAGGCTTGGCGGAACATGCTGGCCACAATCCGCACTGCTAATTGTGTCCTGTTCTTTGCGTTGCGCTTACCAGCTTTCCTTGAAACAACGCTCAATATAGAAATGCGAACATTCTATTCTGTCCATTCACTTCCTTCCTTATCATCCTTTTGCATGAAGCCAGCCGATCTTGAGAATATCTGTAACCCTTGGCCAGCAGATGTAGAGCAGGACAGAACAGAAGGAGCAGAATGAGCAGAAGGATTTTATTGATGTCGTTTGAAAGCTTTATGGATGTCATTTCCCTTTGAATTTTTGAGCCTATTGTATTGAACTTGGAAGTTTCTTCATGTATTTTACATTATTTCTCTTAGTGTTTCTTTATGTTCTCTAAAACCTCCTTCACTGGTGGTCACAAATATGCTTTATTGATGTCATTGCATGGACAAATTTTGTTCATATATTTGTTTGTTTCTTTTATTATACACATGTGGTTTGCATGTTGCAACTCATTTATGCTGAGTTTCCTATTGAATGTAAACTTTACGCTGAGCATTGCGTTATTTTGGTGGGTTTTGGGTTTGCAGGGGGCAGCCGCTTTCTCAGGCTTTTATGCATTTTCGCCTGTCCCCTAGGAAAAATGTAGCTTTCTTTTCTGCTTTTGCTGAAATAAACTTCAACTTCAATTTCAACATCCAATTTCAAATCAATCTCCCTCAAATGGTATTATGGAAGGTACATGCCCCTTTGACTTCCTTCTGCTGATCTCGCCAAGATGTAGTTATAGGCATGGATGTGCCCTTAGATCCAGCGACTCCTCTAACACCAGTTCCTTACTGCTCCACGTGGTGTTGTTGCTGTACTGGCGGTTTCTTGTCTATTTTAATATTTACCCCTAGTTTTGAATAATTTTTCCGTGGTTTACACTATTTGCTTCTTGCATTTTGTTTATTTTTATGTGCTTTATGATCTTCATGCCGCAATACTGTGTATTCCGTTTGAAAATGTCTCCCTATTCCTTTTTTCTTACTCTTATAATTGATTATTACTCTTCTTAAATATCATTGACTAGGCGATATTATTTTATTGTTCAATGTATTTTGTTGCAATTGTTTCAAGGTCTATTTCTTGCTTGTACACAATTAGATTTTCTCATTATTTATTATCTATATCCTACCATTTTTCTTGTACGCTTAACCTTGTCATCATGCACAGCAGGTCCCATTTGAATTTATCAGTACGACACGTCTTTCGTTGCGAACTTATCATCTCTTTATACCATTGCTTGAAGAAACAAACGAGAGACTGGCGCCGATACTGCTATTAAAACCTTGCAAAGCTCGAAGGAAAACAGTGACCTTGAGCTGTGAAAAACGTCTAGGTAAAAAAAGCATTATAAAGTTATGTCTGAGGCACGCCGCAGCATTGAGGTAGCCAGCAAGTACAACAACATTCATTTCTTTCATGCTTTCATCACAGGACAGCAACCTGGCAACAACTAAACGTCAGAGTACAGAGCGCGGGCACGCTAGCAGTCGCAGCATCTTATGAACGCTTCTGTGGGCAATGGAGGTGGTGGATAAGCACAGTGCGAGAAACGGTAAATGGCGTTATCACAGTTCACCACTGATACATCGCAAAAATTTTGTGTGCTTTGGACGGTTAAACGTTGGCTGACGCAGGCGGATACCTGACACGGTCTGCTCTGTATTTTGGGTGAGCATGTGTGAAATTCGGATGGATATATAGAAAAAAAAACAATAGGCCAGCGAAAGGCAGGTTAGGATACACTGAACAAGGTTGTAACTAAACGGCAGATCAGGGCCATTTCGTCGGCACTTAAGTGATGTCAGTGATGGTAATGCAAGAAACAGTGTTAAGAGCGAGCACCAGAGTCAATTGTTGGGAAGCAATGGTAATATATTTATAAATATTATTCTGGACTCGCTCGATTCTGTTTCTAAAAAAAAATTAGAAATGTTATCGCTCACGCTTACATGGCTTGTGATAATGAGCGGTTATAATTGTGCCCTGCAATGAGACAAATGTTACTCTCAACTTAGTGTTTCTGTTGCGTGCACGTGACCTTGTTCGTGGTTTCCCTAAGCTGCGCGAATTTTTTTCATATATTAAACAAGAAACCGAAGCTAGTGCGGTTCTCACGAGTTTTACAAGAGCCGTTATATCAGAAACAGGGATGTGTAGTCGTACCCAATCGCTTTCTTGCTGTACTCGTACATAGGAACATATCGAAAAAGGTTTCCGTGTCGACAACTTCGTTTGCGCTATTACCACCGTCAGTAAAAACCGGTGTGGTAATTAGGAGGTCTCGGTAGTATCGACGCGCTGGTGTCGGCGCGTTGGATACCCCTTACGGCGAGACTATGCAAAAAAGAACATCGAAGGTAACGCAGGCGACTTGCATGCTGACTACTTCGCTTTGCGCTGTAACCCGCCGCAGTTGACAATCACGCCCTTTATAGCGCAAACAGCCTGAATTATTCCCATAACGTGAAAACTAGTCAAGTTCGAAGGAGTGATTCGTCGGTGTTTCCAACAGGAACGCATCAGTCACTGTGCTGAACCAGTTTTGATAACAATTGTGCACACGTTTTATGCACTTCTTTTTCCCTATCGACAGAGAATGGGGGCCGTTCCTAGAGGTAGTGTGGTCGGTGTATGTGTGGGTCCATCCATGAGGCACCGCAGTCAGACAGTGTATGTGCTCGGTTTGCCGGCCAAAAATGACTTTGACGAGCCGCATCCGCTCGTATAAATTATCAATGATTTTGTCTCTTCAATTATTGATAATTATGCTAGTTAATCTGAACCAATTTTTCTCAGTTATTAACTTGTTTTGAAACTATCTTGAGGACTTGTGAGTGTGAGCGCCACAACGGTGACGACAGGACTGCGCACCGACAGCCCTGTCTTCTAAATGTCTTCGCACACAACTCTTTCTTCCCCTGGTGATCAAGAGATTGTTTCCGCTTTTGCTCGTAAGGGCAAGCTTGTGTGATCGGTACAGGAACATTATGGCAATTACTCAGACGAAGAAGAAGACGAAGTCGCGGCAAACGAGGCATGGTCTAAATTAGTCAGTTCCTGCAATACAGCAAAATTGAGCATCACAGGGAAGATGAACCGCTTAATCCGAGCCCGCAAGCACGCTGAGCTCGCTGCTTACTTGGAGATTGTGTCTCGAGACCACATGTCGGCCCTGACTCATTACACACGGGCGGCCATGCATCTGGAGGGCGCCCTGGAGATCATCCTCTGCCGCATCCGCTCGTATGCTGGAAAGCTCGAGACGCTCAGGTAAGCTGGCTGTGCGGGAACTACGGACAGGGCGATCATGAACTATGCACACTGTGTCCAGCATGCTGAAAATACTGATCTTATGTGATATGAGCGCTGACAAAGCACTGTCTGCAAGTATCAAGGAAAATAATTCTTACTGCCTGGTGCGATACGAACTAACAACTCATATGCTGCGCCATTGGGGTAGCGTATCTTTCTACTTTCTCTGTAACATCTTAAAGTGTTTTCAACTTGGATATACTCTCTTAGCTAGAGCATACCATATCCTGATATCGGTATCATTCGGAACAGATTGTTTTTTGTTGTTGTCGTTTTTTCTTTCATGTAACCTTTGTTGGTAGTCAGCCTACCTTCCTTCCTTTATAGCTCTTGAAGTGCGGACAAAAAATGACGGACAAGAAAAAGAAACACATGCGTAAACGTAACAAGCGTAATATATGGTGTGTCCATGTCTCCTACCTGCACGTCTTTAAATCAATGACACTTCGTCATTCGTGAAAGATACCGACGGCACGCTAACGCATATATGGAGGCCAATTCGCCGCATTTTATCTGTCTCGTTACTCCACCTGCGGGTTTCCGCGGAACTCATTTGCCATATACAGTAGTACTTCTTTGGAATAATGCCATAACGAAAGGGAAGGAGTCAAGGGCTCGTTTATTTTTTAGAAACAACTTATTGAACCAACAGACAATGAATCCTAAGAATGCACGGGGGAAATTATTGAATTTATTGATTATAGCCTTTTTAGTATGGTAATTGTGGAGTAAGTAGAAAGGAATAATGTGGACGGAAGGACAAACCTGCCTTCGGTAGGAACCAAACCTATGACCTTCGGATAGCACGTCCGATGCTCTACCACTGAGCTACAAAAGCGTTCAATTCCCGTCCGCTTTATTGGGCATTTGTGTACATAATGTCACGTTGACGTGACGGTCTCCCCTGAACACACAGGCGAAGGGACTGTGAAAGGGAGCAAATTTTATTCGGGCGAACCTGTGCCCAAAATGCAAGCTCTGGCTAGACTACGGCGGCGGCGAAAACAACATGCGCAGCCAAGCGTCGGCGATAAGAATGCGCCGCGCTCTCACCAGTCCGGCACTTATATTCGCGGCAAGGAACGCTTTTCGAGCGCGAGCGTCTCGTGACATGGTGAAGCAAAACATGAGCCAGAGTTTTAACAAACGCAGCTCCAACGCTACAGCGACGCGCTTCCAACGCCACAGCGACGCGTCGGCGCAAACCATGCAGCCGAAAGAAACTGTCACTGGAACACGAACGCTAGCACAGATAAATGCACGTGGCACTCCCCCCCCCCGGTGAAAAAGCATCGTCCCGATGCTGAAAAGAAGAACAACAATACGCGAGAAACTTTCCAGCAGTAATGACACACAACGAAGAGAAAAAAAAACTAAGATTGTCCGCTAACGTTCAAAAAACTTCATGCGCATGACGTTGACGATTTCGGGGCGCGGTCGGCGTCTCTGAGATTGCGTCACTCCATCCGGAACAACTTCGTATGTCAGCGGCCCAAGACGTCGTGTGACCTTGTAAGGACCAAAGTAGCGGTGTAGGAGTTTCTCACTCAGGCCACGACGGCGGATCGGCGTCCACACCATCACACGGTCACCAGGCTCGTAATGTTGTTCCCGCCGTCGCAAATTCTAATGTTTAGCATCGGTGTGTTGCTGTCGCTTGATGCATATTCGGGCAAGCTGACGGGCTTCTTCAGCACGCTCAAGAAAGCCAGCAACATCGATGTGGATGTTGTCTTCGTCGATGTTAGGGAGCATGGCGTCCAGCGTGGTAGTAGGTTCTCGGCCGTAAACGAGCTTGAAAGGGGTCATGAGCGTGGTTTCTTGTTGCGCCGTATTATATGCGAACGTGACGTAGGGGAGAACTTCATCCCATGTCCTATGCTCAGCATCAACGTACATGGCGAGCATGTCTGCAATGGTCTTGTTCAAACGCTCCGTCAGGCCGTTTGTCTGGGGGTGATAGGCGGTAGTTCGACGATGGAACGTGTGGCTGAAACGAAGAATCTGTTGCAGGAGCTCAGCCGTGAACGCCGTTCCCCTGTCTGTAAGAAGGACCTGCGTTGCACCATGCCGCAAGACGATGCTCCTGATAAAGAATCTTGCGACTTCAATTGCACTTCCCGACGGTATTGCCTTTGTTTCCGTGTATCGGGTTAAGTAGTCAGTTGCTACCACTATCCACTTGTTGCCGCTGGTCGATGCCGGAAATGGGCCTAGGATATCCATGCCTATTTGTTGAAAGGGACTCACTGGTGGTTCAATGGGCCGCAGCAGCCCAGCCGGTCTGACAGGTGGAGTTTTCCGGCGCTGACAGTTGTGGCAAGACCGTACGTAGTGAGCAACATCGGTGGGGAGCCGCGGCCAGTAGTATTTCTCTTGAATTCTTCTTAAGGTACGAGCGAAC
This sequence comes from Hyalomma asiaticum, assembly GCA_013339685.2. Classification (NCBI taxonomy): domain Eukaryota; kingdom Metazoa; phylum Arthropoda; class Arachnida; order Ixodida; family Ixodidae; genus Hyalomma; species Hyalomma asiaticum. The sequence continues at coordinate 97,544,650 of CM023488.1, forward strand.
CCTAGATGTCCTGCGGTAGGCTCGTCGTGGAGTGCTTGTAGAATCTCTTGCCGAAGATTTTACGGCACGACGAGTAGGTATGTCGAGTTGCTTGGTCCGAAGTTCTTTTTGGACAGTATGCCATTACGGAGGCATAAGGACGAAGTGACACGTCTGTATTCCTTGGGCGGTGAATCAGCCTTGCCTTCTAGGAAGTAAATGACGCGGCGCAGGTTGACATCTGCGCGTTGTTCGTCGGCGAAGTTAATATCACTGATCTGTCCAAGAAAGGCGTCGTCATCGTCGTTTTGGAATGGTGGGTCCACATGGGCTCTTGATAGGCAGTCGGCGTCGGAATGCTTTCTTCCCGACTTATAGACCACTGTCACGTCAAACTCCTGCAATCGCAAGCTCCAACGAGCTAGACGGCCTGACGGGTCCTTCAGGTTGGCGAGCCAGCACAGAGCATGGTGGTCACTAACGACTTTGAATGCCTTGCCGTACAAGTAGGGTCGAAATTTTGTGACTGCCCAGACTACAGCGAGACACTCCTATTCGGTCGTTGAATAATTGCGCTCAGCCTTCGATAGCGATCTGCTGGCGTATGCGATGACTCGTTCGAGGCCGTCCTTTGCTTGAACTAATACAGCGCCAAGTCCGACGCCACTTGCGTCCGTGTGGACCTCAGTGTCGGCGTTCTCGTCGAAGTGACCAAGTACGGGCGGCGAAAGCAAACGATGCTGAAGTTCACGGAAAGCCTCTTCTTGTGGTTGTCCCCACCTAAACTGCTCGTCAGCTTTCGTTAGGAGAGTAAGCTGCTCTGCGATTCACGAGAAATCTTGGACGAAACGCCTGTAGTAGGCGCAAAGCCCCAAGAACCTGCGGACGGCCTTTTTGTCAGAGGGTATTGGAAAGTTCCCGATAGCAGCCGTTTTCTGTGGGTCAGGGCGTACTCCGTGCCGATTAACTACGTGGCCTAAAAACAGCAGTTCTTCATAAGCAAAGCGGCACTTCGTTCGGTTCAAGGTGAGTCCTGATGTTCTGATTGCGTCCAGTACTGTCTGCAGCCTTTGGATGTGCTCGTCAAAGTTTGGTGCGAAAACGACAACGTCATCGAGGTAAACGAGGCATGTTTGCCACTTAAGTCCGGCCAGCACTGTGTTCATGATTCGTTGGAATGTAGCTGGTGCAGAACAAAGGCCAAACGGCATGGCTTTAAATTCAAAGAGGCCATCCGGCGTAACAAATGCGGTCTTCTCCCGGTCTCGTTCATCCACTTGGATTTGCCAGTAGCCGCTTTTCAAGTCCATTGAAGAAAAATATTTGGCACCGCACAGTCGATCCAGAGCGTCATCTATTCTCAGTAGCGGGTATACGTCTTTTTTTGTAACGCTGTTGAGACGGCGATAATCGACGCAAAACCGCAGAGTACCGTCTTTCTTCTTCACGAGTACGACGGGTGAAGCCCAGGGGCTATGTGATGGTTGAATAATGTCCTCCCGCAACATTTCGTCAACTTGTGCTTTGATTGCATCGCGTTCCCGTGATGACACGCGATACGGGGTCCGGCGAACAGGTCGGGATGATTAATCGGTGATTATGCGGTGTTTCGCAATGGGCGTTTGTCCAATTTTCGACGACCTTGAGAAGCAGTCAGCGTACTGTCGAAGAATGCTGCATAGCTTGTTTTGTCTGTGCTTTGGTAGGGCAGGATTAATGTCAAGCTTCTGATCGACGTTCACCACCGATAGTGGATCGTGGGATGGCTGCGATAGCACAAATGCATTTCCTATTTCGTCGATGCATTCTAAAAATCCTACTGTCATACCTTTATTGAGGTGTTTGTGCTCGGAGCTGAAGTTCGTGATGAGAATGTCTGCTCGACCTTGATGCAGATGGAGCACACCAAGTGCGACGCAAACTTGGCGATCTAGAAGCAGTTGCGTATTCGTTTCGACAATCGCGTATCCGGCGGCATCTTCAGTTTTGACGGATGCAAGTACGCTAGCAAGAGGCGGGATGCAAACTTCATCCTCAAGAATTGTGAGCGCGGCTCGCTGGTGGCCGGTGCTTTCTGGTGACGTTGACTGTCTTCTCGTAAGCGTTAACGACCTCGTTTGGAGGTCGACTACTGCGCGGTTTTCACTGAGGAAGTCTATCCAGAGAATGACGTCGCGTGAGCAGTGTTGCAAGACAACAAAGTTCACAGGGTACTCGTTACCGTGAAGAGATACTCGTGCAGTGCACCGTGCAGTCGGCGTTACGAGATGCCCCCCAGCCGTGCGAATTTGGGAGCCTTCCCATGCAGTTCTAACTTTCCTCAGCTGTGCCAAAAACTTTTCGCTTATTACTGAATAGTCGGCCCCGGTGTCAACAAGCGCTATTGCTTGATGCCCGTCGATGGACACCTGAAAGTCGGCACTTGGCGTTCGACTTCGGGGTCGTTTGGTTACTGACTGTGCGGTCTGTCGCTTAGACCGGTCGCGGCTGCGTCGCGAAGTCTCGATATGAGGCGCCGTTGCGGCCTCGAGTGCTGGGGTCGAAGCGTCGGGAGTTTTCGTCATATCGGCCGGTGATATAGTGGCGGCGGGTTGAGGCATGGCGTCGAATGGTGGCGTCGGAACATCAGATGGTAGCGTAGCGGTGGGGAGTGGTGCCGTCGTGGTCCTAGGTTGTAGCGTCGTTGCGTCGGGAACCGGTTTCGTAGCGTTGCGTCGTGGCGTCGCAGTTGGAGGGTGTTGCTTGGTTCGCCGGGAAGCGACGTCACCTCCGTACGTCGCTTTCGTTAGTTTCCCCGCTGAGGGCTCGGGGACCGCCCTCTTCCTCCATAGGCGTAAGTTGACACTGGCGACTGAGGACGGTGCGGGGCTGGTGATGGGGACCTGTAGCGACGCGGGGTTTGCCCTTCAGCTTCTCTCAGATATGCCTCAATTTCACGAGGCCGCTGGCCTGGGAATGGGCGTGGAGCGTCGATGGCAAATCCGCGTAAACCCATCTGGCGGTAGGGGCAAAATCGCAGCAAATGACCGGGTTCCCCGCAGTGAAAGCAGAGGGGGCGTCGGTTGGGTGTACGCCAGAGGTCAGACTTTATCGACGTGGCTTGTTGGTACTCCGTACGTACGCTGTGGGCTTGAGGTCGTGGTGACGGGGTGTAGGACTGGGGACGCGGTGGTGGTGTGTATAGTTCACTGCGTGGAGCTGGGCGCGGTGGGCTGCGGGTAGCGTCTTCGAATGTCATCACTGCTGGCGATGGCGTTGGGTGGAGCTGCTGGGCTGTTCCCAGGGCTTGATGCAGCTCGCTGCGAATAATTTCGGTCAGAGACGCAACTTGTGGTGGGGCAGCAGGGAGGAGTTTTTGGAGTTCTTCTCGGATTATAGCCCGAATAGTGGCGCGCAGGCTATTAGTTTCGATAGCGCTTGAGTCTGCGTTTCCTGGCGCGACAACGTGAAAGTCACGGCTGTAATGCTGGGCTCTCAGGCGAAGCGTTTTTTCAATGGTAGCCGCCTCCTTTACAAACTCCGTGACTGTTGCCGGCGGGTTGCGAATCAGGCCGACAAACAGCTGCTCTTTCACAGCACGCATAAGATACTGCAACTTCTTTGCCTCAGTCATATCAGCGTCCACGTGTCGTAAGAGTCTGCATTTCTTCAACAAATACCGCTACGGGTTCGTTGAGGTGCTGTTGCCGGGTTTGAAGCAAGGCCTCAGCTCGCTCTTTTCGCAGGATGCTCGGAAAAGTTGATGTCAGTCGACTCTTAAACAGTTCCCAAGTGGTTAGACTGCCTTCTTGGTTTTCGAACCATGTGCGTGCGGATTCTTCGAGCGAGAAAAAGACGTTCGGAAGTTTACCTTCCTCTGACCACTTGTTGTACGACGCTACCCTCTCGAACCTGTGCAGCCATTCTTGTGAGTCTTCGCAGGCGGATCCACGAAACTTCGGAGGTTCCTTTGGCTGTTGAAATATGAACGTAGCGGGAGCAGCAGCATTCGCCATGGCTGTAGCAGGATAGGCTGGCACGCGACGTCCAAGATTAGGCAACGGCCCGTACTCCGGGTGAAGTATCCGGCGTCTCCGGCTGGTTCGGATTTCTGCCGCGTTCCCCTCCTTGGTAACTTCGGGACGATCGCCTGCGCGGGTTGGGCTGGCTTCTCGGCTTGATGGGGGTGTGCCAACCATAATAAGCACCTCCATCAAATGTCACGTTGACGTGACGGTCTCCCTTGAACACACAGGCGAAGGGACTGTGGAAGGAAGCAAATTTTATTCGGGCGAACCTGTGCCCAAAATGCAAGCTCTGGCTAGACTACGGCGGCGGCGAAAACAACATGCGCAGCCAAGCGTCGGCGGTAAGAATGCGCCGCGCTCTCACCAGTCCGGCACTTATATTCGCGGCAAGGAACGCTTTTCGAGCGCGAGCGTCTTGTGACATGGTCAAGCAAAACATGAGCCAGAGTTTTAACAAACGCAGCTCCAACGCTACAGCGACACGTCGGTGCAAACCATGCAGCCGAAAGAAACTGTCACTGGAACACGAACGCTAGCACAGATAAATGCACGTGGCAATACAGTCCTGGGAGCGTTAGGCAGCGCCACTCATAGCCATGACGACGAGTGTCGAACACTGTTTCTTTGCCGGGAGGCGTCACGTAAAGCGTGATCTTTATGACGAGATGGCTGCTGCCCAATAAACCTTCGCATGCTAGCGAAAGCCACCAAGTTTGCCGCAGCGAGGCGCCGGCTGTGAAATAACGAAAGGAAAGCGGTCAAGGGCTCGTGTATTTGTTCGAAACAGCTTCATGAACCAACAAACAGTGAGGCCCAGGAAAGTATAGGGGAGGTTATAAGGTCCTAAGTGTATTGTAATTGTGGAGTACGTAGAAACGAATTAAAGTAGACAAAAGGGGAAACCTGCCTTCAGTTTCCTACCGAAGACAGGTTTGCCCTCTCGTCGAATTTAATTCCTTTCTACTTACTCCACAATTATAATGCTACATTGTTTGCTGGTTCTTAAGTTTTTGTAATATTAGCTGACAATAGCACCCGCTGCAACTATATGACTAACGGCGTGCATGATTTGCAAAGAAACAACATTAAATGCAGGGTCCGAGAGGTGCATAGGATTTATTTGATAGCGAAGATAGAACAAAACCAACGTCTGTGTAAGTTCAGAAAGGCTAAAAACAGCAGAAAAAAATCATGTCTGTATCATTCTGAAAGGAACGAATTATCGGTTAAAACATGATTGGGCTGCCACAGAACGCACAACCAAACGTGCCTTCGGGCGTTAGCCTTCGTGGCGCTTTTGGGTCTGGGTACAGTAGGGGAAAGACAAACAGGTCCGCTGTAGAGATCAGTAAGGGACGGCTGGGTGATTTTGAAAGGGAACGTTTTGTGCTACGTCGTAAAGCTCGAAGTGCGAAGTTGTAAATTCGAAATACCTGAGAAAAAGCAAGGCAGCAGTTTATAGATAGGCAGCGCGTTAGCCAACTTAAACAGTGAGCTTGGTAGCGCAAGGGTCACCGTCCCGTTACAAGGGGGACGTTCATGACATACATACATACATACATACATACATACATACATACATACATACATACATACATACATACATACATACAATAGTCTAGCTGTTGAGTGTGCTAGTTCCTCGCAGGTGTCACGTAGCCTCACCTGAGCGATGGGAGAGTATCTCGCTCCCCCCAAATCGTGCGCGCACCGCAGACAAGCGCTACATATGCGAGATGGAGGGCCTCGTCGTGCTGGGCAGACACTGCGGCCGCTGCGTAGACGTCGGCTTTCCGGACGTCCTGCGGCAGCTTTTCCAGCTGATGCAAATACCGAGCTTCGGAGGCTCCAGGAGGCCCCCGCCTCCTGGGCGCAAATCGTGGAGGACCGTGCTCCTGTCGGGTCCCTCGGCCACCGGCAAGCACAGCCTAGCGAGAGCCCTGAGCAGCGGCATCCGGGTCTGTTCCGTGTACTACGTGTACGTGCCAGAACTTCTGGCCAAGCCGAGGCACAAGCTGCAGCTGGTCGTCGGGAGCATCTTCGACGCCTCCACTGCGGCGGTGCCCGTAGTAGTCATTCTGGACAGGGTGGACGAGATATGCAAGACGGGAGCAGGACACGCATCCAAGGTATGCCCACACTCTCATACCTAAACGTTTTATAGATCAATCCTACATAATTCAGGAGCGCAGCTCCTTATGCCCACTTTAAACTGTCCGATCTGGACAAAAATGATCATGGTCACGAAACTATGCGCGCGTGCACTCTCATACATCTTTTCGCCGGCTGTATGCCATGCGGCCACGGTGCGCCGACACCCAAGCGCCTTCCGGCCGCTCCACCTATCGCGTAGCAAGGCCGCCGTGGATGGTTATTCTCGGCCGCTCTACATATTGCTTGCCTCTGCAGTGGTTCCATTTTTTGCTCATAGCAGCATGTTTTCAGCGGGCAGAAATGTCCCCTGCGTCACCGTCACGACGTGGGCCGTGCTGTCCGATCACACCCACAGCGGCCGTGTTATGGTAAGCTGTTGAGGAATTCCAGTGCATAAAGATTAATCCGGAACCACATAGAGCGATTTCCCTGATAGCCTTAGTGACTTCAGCACGTCCGTGGATTCATTCAAACGCGGCACTTCACGACCCCTTTCCTTCTCTTTCTTATCACGCATGGTGAAACCTCTCCGCACTGCAAGCTTAGCACCAGAGCCGGCTGCACTCGCATCTTTCTAAATTGCCCTAACAAGCCCAAGCCCCCGAGGCAAGGATCACATCAGGAGCGATGGCAGGCTGCTCTGCGCAGCTCGCAACCGGAGCTGCAGCTTGGGGCAGTGGACTAGGCCGGAACAGTTGCAGAAGCACAAATGTTCCCGGTCATCTAGAGTGGCCCGAGGGCCCACCGCCGTCCTGCTTCCTTTTTCCCCTTCCTCCCCCTCGCATGACTCTCTCGGGAATCAATAAAATTGCTTATTATTTACCGGATTACAGCGCAAAAGAGATGAAGACGAACAACAGAGAAGGAGACAACACGAGCGCTGCGCCTTCGTCCCTTTTGCGCTGTAATCTGGTCAAAAAATCCACGCATATCCACGCAGTGAATCATGATGAGTGGGCGAAGCTCTGGAGGTTCATCGTAGATCGTGCCGAGTTGCGGATTAATTTAGTTAATGCGCACGCTACGAATCCATATGGTTCAACTACGCACAAGTGAAATCTCCCACCGGCACTTCATTGGAAGTGAAGATCCAGTGCCTATATATATATATATGAAGCGGTCTACGCCGGAAACGTCATAGAACGGAGATCAGCAAAGAAGAGGAAGAAGAAGGTCTCTTTTGAACGGGGCATAATAAATGGCGGACGACACCCGTCTCGCTCTCGATATGTGTCTCGGTATATCTGCCTAAGGGAACGCTACATTTTGGCGCAGCCGACAAGCGAACATGTGGATGACCTTCTTCGTTGACCAAACGTCATCAAATGGCATAACCTTCACCAGTTACCAAGTGCAAGGTGAGCCAGTGAAGGACCTTGCCCGCGATGTCACAACCGACAGCCTCGTCGAGTTGGTGCTGGAAGGAGCTTCAATGAGTCGCGAGGCACTCCTGGAGACCGGATCCGCCAGTGTGGCCCTGCAGCTGGAGGAGCTTGCGGACTTTGTCTTGGAGCCTTCGCGCCGATGCACTGTTCGGCAGAACTCGTCGGTGGAGGTGAGCTCTATCTTGAATGTCATCGAGCGTCAACAACGACAGATGACGCATCAGACAGAACTTTTGACAAATGTACTGAGATTGTATAGCCTTCAACAAAACTTTATGGTTATCCCTTGATCCTCCGCCCACTTTGAAAGCTTCGTGCTCCGAAAGGCAGGTCCATTGTCACAGCAGAATTACAGGTGATGCTAGACGCTGGCGTTATTAGACCTTCAGTGTCTCCATTTGCATCGCCAATAACTATCGCTCCGAAAGAAGACGGTACTTTTCGTCTGTGCACAGATTACAGGGCTCTTAATCACCAAACTGAGCTTATACGATACCCAATGCCAAGAATCGACGACAGAATTGATGAGACTGGTGGTTGCCGCTGGTTCTCAAGACTGTACCTCTGCAAGGGCTTCTGGCAAATCCCGTTGACAGAGGAAACCAAGAAGTACACCGCGTTCATTACCCCATTTGACTTGTACGAATACAACCGATTACCTTTTGGATGGAAGAACTCCCCAGCGTGGTTTCAAAAGATCATGAACGAAACCCTAATGTCGTGTTTGGGAATCTTCTATAATGTGTATATTGACGATATAATTGTTTATTCAAAAACAAGAGAGGAACATAAGAAACACCTGTCTCTCGTTCTGAACGCTTTGAGCACTGCATGTCTCAAAGTGAACTTCAAGAAAAGCGCGTTTTTCCAAGAGAAAGTAGTGTTTCTCGGAAGAGTTTTTGACGGATACACGAAAAGCACGAAGCAAGAATCAGTTGACAAAATTTCACAATTGGTGAAGCCCTATGACGTGCATTCACTGCGTGTCTTCCTGGGCCTAGCCGGACATTTTCGATCCTTTATTAAAGACTATGCCATTAAAACGAGATGTCTGACACGCCTGACACAGAAAGGTGTACCCTACCAGTGGGACAACGACTGCGAAAATGCTTACTCCGATCTGGTGAAATTAATATCGTCAGACCCTATCCTACGCATACCTGACTTTTCCTTACCATTTGTTCTCAATACGGATGCATCATTTTATGCCACTGGTGCGGTTTTCTACCAGAAGCCATCAGATTTAAATCGCCAAACGCATCATGTTGTGGGATATTATAGCTATACATTAAAACCAGCTGAAGTGAACTACTCGACAACAGAAAAGGAAGCACTGGCTGTACTGAAAGCAGTTCAGTATTTTCGAACGTACTTAGAAGGTTCTAAATTTACTTTATTCACAGACCACCAGGCTCTCACTCACCTACTTGGAATGACACAACCAAGAGGCCGCATCGCTAGATGGGTAAATTACCTGCAACAATTTGACTTTGTTATTTCACATCGCCCAGGCCCTCTACTCACTGACGCTGACGCAATGTCCAGGCTGCTGGTGCCCAACACTCTTGACAGCCCTATGCAAGTGAACCACGCAAAGCTGTGGGAGGGTACCGAAGATATGAAGTTCATCAACGGAAGATATTATGTTCCACCAACAATGATTTCTAAGATTCTTCACCTTTACCACGATACACCGGAATCAGGAGGACATGACGGATTCTGGCGCACGTACAACAAGCTGGTGAAACGATTTAAGTGGCCAGGCATGAAAGATGATGTTAGGAGTTACATACGATCTTGCCATCTCTAGGAAACGAACAAAGTTAAGTTCAAGCAGCCCACGGACATAATGATAACCACAGAGCATTCGAATGTCCCGTTTGAAGTTATTCACTTGGACTTCGCGGAGCTCAAAAAGAAGGGGGAAGGGGTCAAGAAGACACAGGCATTTTTGCTGGCTATTGATGAGTGCACCAGAATGGTCACGGCCAGGGCCGGAAGGGAAGACGCCAACAGCGTCATGACTCTTCTGAAGGCTGATTGTTTCAAGCATACAAAGATATTAGTGTGTGACAATGGACCTGCCTTTCGGAGCACGAAGCTTTCAAAGTGGGCGGAGGATCAAGGGATAACCATAAAGTTTTGTTCCCCCTACCATCCAGCTGCTAACGGCCTTGCTGAGCGGGCAATAAGGGACACAAAACAGTACATAAAAATGTACCCGAACTTCCAAGGAGGTCGGAAGTGCTGCCTCGAAGCCGCTGTGAGGCAGCACAATCGATCGAGCACAAGTGCACTTGGATGCAGCCCTCTTTTTGCGGCTTCTGGGACAGTGCCGGTACTTCCAGCAGACATTGAACTAGGCCTTCTTGATCGTCTCATGCTTTCGGAGACCAAGAAAACTGGGAAAGAGCAAGAAGTGTATAAAAACCGAATGAAGAATAACTTCGATAGAAGACACAGTAATCACATACCGGACATACCGGACATACAACCCGGAGATTACGTTCTTGTACGGAAAGGGATAGGAAGTTCCAATGACAAGTTTTATGGACCATTTCAAGTGATCAAGACCGCTTCGCAGCATGGTATCTTGAAGACCATCCGGTACCTGGGAGTCTCCAAACAGACAGAATGCGCCTCCATCAGCAATGTCTTTAAGTATTACACCAGGAGGTGTAAACAACGAAGTCCGCGAGAGTGAAGCGGTCTACGCCGGAAACGTCATAGAACGGAGATCAGCAAAGAAGAGGAAGAAGAAGGTCTCTTTGGAACGGGGCATAATAAATGACGGACGACACCCGTCTCGCTCTCGATATGTCTCTCGGTATATCTGCCTAAGGGAACGCTACAATATATATATATATATATATATATATATATATATATATGGGTGGCCGGTGAACGGTTCTCCAGCTCGAGCAGTCGGTATTTCTCAATCAAGAAACCCGCTAGAAGACGCTGCCTGCGCCAACGTTGTCTCTCGCGGGTGAGGGCGCGTCCTCCTCCTTTGCGAGCTGGTTCAGCGTTCATCGAAGAAGGTGTAGTGGTGTAGTGGTTAAGGTACTCGGCTGCCACCCAAAAACCGCGGGTTCGATCCCGGCCGCGGCGGTCGCATTTTCGATGGAGGCGAAAATGCCAGAGGCCCGTGTACTGTGCGTTGTCAGTGCACGTTAAAGAACCCCAGGTGGTCTAAATTTCCGGAGCCCTCCACTACGGCCTTTCTCTCCTCTCTATCTCTTTCACTCCCTTTCCCCCCACCCCCACGGACGCTTAGCCGTGCTCCTTACATGGGCTGCAGAAATTAGCGTCCTTTCCTAACCGAACCACAATCAATCAAGGAGCGTTTCCGTAGTCAACGCGCGCCTTTCGCTCTCTCTCTCTGTCTCTCACAAGACAGCAGATGGAAGTGTAAGAGAGCTCGCGCGCCGGAGGCACGCGCCGAGGGCGAGCGCGAACTATATTCCATCTCAGAAGTACCTTGCAGCACTGTGGAAGCTGCAGGGCTTTTTAGCCAATGGGAAACGCGAAAGCCCCTCAAGATGTATTCATCCGCTTCGCGTCGTCTGCTGGGCGTCTCTGTGGCGTCGGCTCGCCGGCGAGAACCTCTTCGGGGACGCCACCTCGCCGTTTCTTCGATGTTCAGAAACCTGTTTGTAGACGGAGCGTTCGCTGACATTTGTGAGGAACGCGGTTCTTTTTATGACAGCGTTGATACTTGCGCTTTCACCCACGAAGTTCTATTTTCACCGCACTAAACACATTAAGCACCACTAACCTTGCTTCTTTTGTAAAATAGTTGGTCTTTGTCCTGCAGCGATCTGCAGAATCATTTGACGCACCTTCAGAGGCCATCGCGCACTGGTCTTGAGCGGAAGAACAAATTATCGGCGCAGCAAACAATTTTAGGCATTCGCGGCGTCTCTCATCGTGGACGCATCACCAACGCTAATGTTGTGGCGCCATCTGCTATGTTTACATCAAACTAATTTTACGGTTCGGCACCACCTTGGTAGTCCTAGCAGCATGTAAACAAAAGAGCAATCTAAATAATAGCAACAAAGCATACCTGATGCCTTGCCTTCAGCGTTAGATGAGACTAAGCGATGACAGGTTATAACATTTATTTTTTGCTGCCTGGTTAGAGAACCAGTAAAAAGCTCGAATTCGGATGGAAGCGGGTGGTCTGGGCTGTATGGGGGCTGCCATGTTACCGTACGTCATCGTGGTTAGGGAGGTTATTACTATTGCCAGCTGGTATCTGCTACAATAATTGAGAGTTTGCGAAGTACATGCCTAACGTACTTCGTATCGCTGTAACGCATCGTGCAAGAAGCACAGCTAAAGCCCTTGTATATGATCAATAATGAAACAGTTATGCCCGGAACTATATTATATGCTGCGCAAGAGTACTGCCTGTGTACTCCTCGTATAGCTTCGGCAGTGCTGCAAGGTAATTGTGAGATGGAGTATAGACGAGGTGGCTACGACGGACAATGGCAGACAAGCCTACGCCTTAAGGAGCTTCACCTCTAAAATCAATTATCATCAGCTAGCCCAGACTTCCGTCCTCGTAATGTTGGTTACGTACCTACCTTCATATACTGCTTGGACACTCTTTTATAACACACGTGCTCGGCAGGCAGACGCGCTTTTCTCGCTTCTGTTGTAATTCCGACAAGATATCCGAGATCGAAAAATAACTTTGATCGGTTACAGTCTGGCACGCACGCACGAACAAACAGCAGGTACGTACTTACGGCTCTGCGCTCTGCATTCTGAATCGCCTACTTACGTGACTATGTAGGTGTCCAGTTCCACCGCCCTTCAATTCCGTTGTCTTTCACGACACATCACGCATTACACTGCCTTCGCTGTCGTGGCAATGCCTCTGCGGCCTCTGCTGTTGTGGCTCTGCTGTCGTGCATTTTTCTTAATTCAAAAGACGAGCTCCTTCACCTTGCCGCCTATGAAGGTGCTGTGTGCGTCTCCAGTCTTCTAAAATTTAAGCTTTTCTCTCTTGCAGGAGATATCTACGTGCACGTGGTTGAGCTCCCTCAACCAGGTGCTCGTAGATGTCTCCTGCTGTCATAGGGCAGATCCATTGTGCCTTATGTCAAGGTGAAGCGCACATCATCCACTGTCGGCCCGAGACGTCTGTCCACTTTGAAAGGGCCACGAGGACTCGTTCAATTCTTGCATACTGCAACGTAAAGGAGAGGCACGGACAAAAAAAATTACAGCATATCCACGGAGTGAATGATGATGAGTGGGCGAAGCTCGGGAGGTTCATCGTAGATCTGCCGAGTTCCGGATTAATTTAGTTAACGGGCACGCTACGAATCCTCATAGTTCAACTATGAGTGATGTTATTCCGTGTTCTTAATTGAGTTTTTCTATTGTATTAGCATAGGAGGTCCCACCTGCGGTTTGTAACCTTGGGACCTCCTCCTGCATATTTACCTGCATTGTATTACATTTTGTGACACGACTAACAAATATTCATTGATTGATGCACAAGTGAAATCTCCCACCGGCACTTCATTGCAAGTCAAGATCCAGTGCCTAAATATATATATATATATATATGGGTTACCGGTGAACGCTTCTCCAACGCGACCAGTCGGTATTTCTCAATCAAAAGAAACTCGCTAGGAGACGCTGCCTGCGCCAACGTTGTCTCTCGCGGGTGAGGGCGCGTTCTCCTTCTTTGCGAGCTGGTAGAGCGTTCCTCTAAGAAAGAGCGTTTCCATAGCCAAAGCGCGCCTTTCGCTCTCTCTCTGTCTCTCACACAAGAGAGCAGAGGCACGCGCCGGGAGAGAGAGAGAGGCACGCCTGACGACTGACTCCTGACGCCTGACGCGGGACAAGGTTAGACTAAGAGGAGCTTCGCCCCTAAAAAGTGACGAGTTACAAACACAGATTCGACCACAGACGGTCCTAATATGTGTGCCCCATTTCTGCTGCGCTTCCCTACTCAACGTGGGCGGTGCATGCTCGCGGCCAGTAAGGGCCCACTCCGGCGATATTTTTGTGCAAGTGAAGGTAATAGAGATTCTGTGCTCCTGAGGTGCTCCAGTCACGCTTCTGGTACTACGAAGGCTCAGCAAATGCGGAAACAATTTTATTGAGCCAAAACAGTTTGAAACCGAAGGCGAAACCCAACCGAGCAGTGACGTGAAGTCAGTCAACCCGCATTTCAACTGTTGCGTCAACGCATGATGCGCCCTCACCTTGGCGGCAACGTCGCGAAGGTAGGCGGCGCGCGCAGATCTCGAAGGCCATGATGTGGTACCTGTGTTCTGATGGGTGAATTTCTATAGATTGCCGATTATGACGTCAACACACAATGTGGCTATTGCAGGAAGCCATGTGAGCAGTTTGAGGTAATCAGTAAAAAATTAATGTCAAGCAATCCGCGCATCTCCCGAGCCTGTAATCTTGCAGAAATGACGGAAGTGTACCAACGAACGTACCCAGAGAACTTTATTGAGATTTATTAACCTGGAGAAATTGCCGTAGTTTGCTCTTAACCACGCTCCGCTCTACAACCCGAGGGGTTTCATAGGCCTCCATATCCTGCATTCCTGCCTGCGAAAGAACACAACAAACGAGCCATCCCGACACGCATGGAACACAAACACGTATTAGCCGTCAGAGCCGACAAACCGCACATAATCAGTGTAGGCTTTTTACGTGTATTTTCATACCTCCATTGGACCTCAGCCTTTTTTCATTTTTGATGAAATGGCTGAGCTTTTTACCTCATACGTCACGCGCTTCGCATTCCTTGCCCAGGCAAGGACTATTGCTGAGGCAGCATCGCTCCGTAAACAACGCATGTTTTTCTTTTTAGACTCGAATAGATAGCATAGTTTCTTCTAATTGATTTTAGGCCTTCTACACAACTCTTGATTTTATCCCTTGCTTCAGTTCACCTTGATAACTGTGAAGTACGTTGAGTTGACCAATAAGCATGTGTTTGGCGCTCTTTGGCCTTATATGCCCTTGCGCCATTAAAATCCACCATCATCATCACTCATGAACGTCTCGAATCATTCTCATTGCGGGCAGCCTAATGCAATTTTGCAAGATTTAGCTTACTTTTCCAGCCTATGCTACTACATCAATGGACCAGTCTTTCTGTACTCTTCCACCGTGTAAATTTATTGGGTGTGCATTGATTCAGGCACAAGTTTAGTGAATGTCATACGGGACCATTTAAGAGCCATCGTTAACAGGTGCCTGTTCGCGATCGCTCCTGCCGCTTTTCGCACGCAACAAATTTTCTTCCGTCCCAGGTCATCACGGATTATATTCGAGAGGTTCTCGACGACAGGGATGGCAGCCCAGTGGCCTACCGTTACGTCATCGGCGTCACCAACAGTCCCTGGCTCCTCACGTCAAGCGTGCAGGCGTTGTTCCAGCGACGCGTCTACGTACCGCTCCCCGACCACGCGTGTAGGGCAACCATCACACAACACCTTCTGTCGGGCTCTGAGGGCTACGCGTCTTCTCTCTCCCTCGGAGACGTTGCGGACGCCACGCAAGGATTCAGCAGCACCGAACTCGCCATGTGTCTGCGCAGTCCCTTTCATGGCATGGACTTGCGCCAAAGACTGGACCAGCGGTTTGTGGACCTGGTCAAGGTGTCCGGCTTGGAAACCGCGCGCTGTTGCCTGTGCCTCGAAGAGGTCGAAGAGGAGGAGGAGCGGACGCCGTCTCTCTCGAGCGTGTCGGAAGCGGGGCCCGCCGGTCCCAGCCCAACGCCGCTCGTCCCCGTCGACGCCGAGCTACAGCAGGCTATTGCGGCCATGACTAAAGTGCTGGCGCAAAACCCGAGGCCTAAACCCCCGCGCCGTGGGAACGTTACGAGGACTTCGTCCAAATCATCTGCTCGGAACTGTATTGTTTGCTAATTAGTGGAGATCACTGTAGAACGTTTGTTTCTTCGTTACTTCGGGCCGCCGGTAGATATTATTGCAGGGCGCAAAGTGTTACTTCTCAGTAATTGAAGTTTTCATTACGTATATAATTTGGAATATAAATACTTACTCGTCTGCATCCTCGAAGGCATGCTTATCTCTGTGAGTGCTGATTTAAGGCGTTATTCAAAACACTAAACTTGGCTGTATCATGTTCCGGTGTGTACAATATTGCTCGTCTGTTGACTTTTAATTAATTACGAAAAATTATGCACCCACTATTGCTCCCACATGAATGCACAAGGTAAGTACACCGAAATGCCATGACAAGATGTTTTGCTAGGCTGGTTAGTTATGGTCTGCAACAAATTTTGAGCGAAAGAAACACGGCACGGAAGAAAACAGGACGACCGGAGGAGCGCTCTCTACGAGTTGCTTTTCTTTTAAAAAAAATCATTGAAACATAAAGCTCAGTACACCACTAGAGCGCCTGCGCAGACATCAACACGTGACAGCCTTGGCTAAATTTCAGCTAGTTTTACTCTCCATAAACTGGTACTCGCTACCGCACAAGCACACTGGCGTATGACTAGGACAACCTGTGCCTTTCTTTTTTATGTGAAAAGTCTCCAAAAGCTTGAGTACCGCGGTATCCCTGCAGCAGCCAAATATCTTCAACCTGATGAACAAAGGAACACATTCGCACTCCACGTAGTGCGCCGGAAGATTCACGCGCCGACCATTTGTAAGCAACAGCTCGTGCTCACGTGCCCGGTCCCTTTTGGAGGTTTTGGAGGGAGATATTGTGTTAGCCAAACGACAGTGTTTGCGGAGGAGCTAGTACCACTTCGTAGAGCGTAATCTTTGCTGAACTTTTGCCAAAGCTCTCACACGCGGCTGTCGTCACAAAGTGACGACAGCCGCGTGTTCCGTGTACGTGAAACAGACCATCTGTCTATTTTTCAATAGGTAGTGGCCTCTAAAAAATTTTTGAACAACCATGGATTCCTCTGCTTTTTCTTGTCAGCAGACTAAGACATTTCTGAAGGATAACCCCCGGCTTTATCGCTTATTCACTTCAACGTCCGTAGCCTAAGAAAGCATCATGATGACCTCATACACTTCCTATCAGCAATCGATCATACGTTTTCCGTCATATGCCTCTCTGAGACATGGCTAACAAATAATGATGGAAATCTGCATGGCTTATCTAATTACATTTCTGAGTACTGCAACCGTGACTCAACCCGTGGTGGCGGCTCTGCCGTCTTTATTGATTCTTCGCTGTCATATAGGCGCCGTCACGATCTTTGCTTTACTAACTTGAATTGTGAATCAGTCTGGCTTGAAATTGACAGGACAGTTTTTTCACTGAACGGCAGAAACACGATCATTGCATCGATCTACCGCTCTCCGTCTTCATCTATTGTTAATTCTTGCTCGCAACTCGAGTCCCTCTTACACGTTCTGGTTTCTGAAAAAAAAAACATCATCATATGCGGCGACATTAACATTAACGTACTTCATCTTTACAGTCATTCATGCTCTGATTATGTTCGCGTTTTCCAAAGCTATGGCTTCTCTTCGTTAATCACAGCCCTTACTAGGTGCGATCCATCGGGTACTAATACATTAATTGACCACATTTTGGCCAATTTGACAACGCGCGCCTCTGCGGCTGTAATAGACTATCCATTTAGTGACCATCATCCTGTTTTTCTCGGAATAGGATCTGCTCCCTTGTCCCGACCTACAAACCTCAAACAATTCACGAAAGCGGTGTTTAACGGAGAAACATTTGTTTCCTTGGTTAACCAATTAGACTTGTCTGATGTCACACAAAATGAATCTCCTGAGCAAGCCTACGACATATTTTCTCATCTAATCACAGACTGCATAACACAGAGCACATCGTGTGTCCCGATTTCTCGGTTGTTTAAAGAGCGAAGAAACCCATGGATCACTAATGGATTATTGCGCTCAATTTCAAAAAAAGATAGAATGCATAAGAAGCTAAGATGCCAACCATTTAACACGATGCTACAAATTCGATATAAGAAATATTCGAATACGCTTGGCGCAGTTTTGAAACGCGCAAATCCTGACTATTTTGAAAAGCGCACATTTCTTAATGGAACTGATACTAAGCGAAACTGGCAGCTAATTAAAGAGTTCTTGAACAAAACCGATTACAATGCGCGATTAACTAAAATAAGTACTGCATCCAGTACATGTACTGAGCCAATCGAAATTGTCAACGCTTTTAACGACCATTTCGTCAACACCGGAGATAATCGGGACACACCATCACTTTCCCACTTATCGCGCTGTCCGCAATCCTCTTACTTGTGCCCTACCTCTAGTGCTGAAGTTCGCTCTGTCATATCATGGTTAACAAACAGCCGGGGCTGGTTTAGATTCCGCTCACGCTTCACGAGTTAAGTTGATAAACGATAAAATTTCACCTGTTCTTGCTAACATCATCAACAAAATGTTCAAAAATGGCATATTTCCAACTTCTCTTAACAATGGTAAGATAACTCCCGTTTTTAAGAAAGGTAATCGTGAATGTATTAACAATTACCATCCGATTTGCATTCTTCCATTTTTTGGTATGGTAATCAAAAAGATTTTATACAAACGCCTAATGTCATGTTTAAAAAGTTCGACTTCCTTTCTCTTCATCAGTTCGGCTTCCGTCCAGGTTTCTCAACTGAATTGGGGCTCATTAGTTTTACAGACAAAATCAAACTCGCTATTGATGACGGTTCACTACTTGGTGCCGTTTTTGCTGACCTTACTAAAGCTTTCGACACCATTAATCACGCCATTCTTTTTCATAAACTCGAATCTTACGGCTTTGCAGGTCCACCCCTGAGCTTTATAAAAAGTTATTTAAAAAAGAGGTCGTAAGTTGTTCAAATCGACGGTGGAATTTCCATTCCCAAGATTACTAACCAAGGAGTGCCACAAGGATCTATTTTAGGCCCTCTGCTTTTTCTATTATTCAATGATTTTCCCCTAACGCTTCGCCATTCTGACTGCTTGTTATATGCAGACGATACAACCATCTCATAAAAACATCCCCGTACTGCTAAAAAGTTAACCGTTGACCTAAAAAATTGGATGCGTATCTCCGTGCTTCGCTGCAAATGCCGTCGAAAGACGATAGCCTTCTACCGGCCGTACTACGTGATGATGATGATGATGATTGTGGTTCGGTTAGGAAGGGACGCTAATTTCTGCAGCCCATGTAGGGAGCACGGCTAAGCGTCCGTGGGGGTGGGGGAAAGGGAGTGAAAGAGATAGGAGAGAAAGGCCGTAGTGGAGGGCTCCGGAAATTTAGACCACCTGGGGTTCTTTAACGTGCACTGACAACGCACAGTACTACATGAGTCCCATTTCGCGTGTTTCTATTCCCCCCGAGGAGTTGCGCAAGCGAGAGGGAAAACGAAGAGACGCGAGGAGAGAAAGGGACCGGCCGGAGTGGCGGGCGGCCTTTCCCTGCCTTCCGTTCGGCACGAGCGCGAGATAAGGGCGCCATCTGGCCATGGTTACGGGAAACGCAAGAAGCTTGCCTAGTACAGGAAACGTCCGCTTTTGCGCATCCTAACAAGCCTAGGGTCTTTAGAATTACGCATCTATGTATTTTCTACTAAAGGAACACACCGTCCAATACATACGCATTGATGTTGCGCCTCAGATATGCGTAATATTTGCTTTTTCGCCGACTGTGTTCAGAAGTATGAAGGTAGCGACCAGTTCAAGCTGGGTGGTGGTTGAGGAAGGGGTTCACCTTTCGCAGCAGGACACACACACACACACACACACAGACCAGAATTTCTGCGTTGAAGTATCCCAAGAAAGACTATCGTCTTTAAAAATGTCAGTGATTGGTGCTCTAGTAATTTCCTGCACATTAACCCAAGCAAAACTACATTTGTGATATTTCATTCTCCACTATTATAAGTGACACCCGCGGTGCTCATGATAGGGGACATTGAAATACCGGCTACTAACAGTGCCAGGTTTCTAGGTGTGACATTAGATGAGCACCTCAAATATCATCTTCACATCCATTCACTAATGCATAAAGTTTCTTTTGCACACATGTAATCATTAAATCACGTAATTATTTTCAAAAACACATTATTCAAAAACACAAATCCCAAAACAAGTATGGAATTACGTCAGAAGCAAGCGAAGTTCAAAATATGCTATCCCAGATGTTATAGAAGACAATAACTATGGTGATGACCACAAAGGGAAGGCTGAACACTTTAACAGCTACTTCGAATCGATATTCTTACCGTCTACTCCCCATGCCAGTGGAGTACAAACTACTCAGGATTTCTCTCAGATGAGTGCAATAACCTTTTCAGAAGAGGGAATAGCAAAACTACTGCTAGAAGTGAACGTGAAGTCAGCACCAGGACCTGATCACATTTCAAACTATGTAATAAAAAACTGCGCTGTGTCACTTGTCCCTTTCCTCGCGATACTTTTTCAAAAATCATTTGATTCAGGATCATTACCAAACGACTGGAAAACTGCAAATGTCGTTCCTATTTTCAAAAGTGGTGATAACACAAAAACCAGAAACTATAGACCTATTTCACTCACTAGTGTGTCCTGTAAGACACTAGAGCACATTATTTATTCCAACTTGATCGCTCATCTTCAAGAAAACAATTTTTTCAGCCCAGCACAGCATGGTTTCAGGAGGGGACTATCTTGTGACACGCAATTGGTTGAGTTTTCTCACGACATAGCCTTATCATTTAATAACGGTAAACAGGTTCACTGCATCTTTTCAGATTTCCAAAAGGCTTTTGACTCTGTAGCACATAATCTGTTGCTGATAAAACTGTGTGCACTAAATATTCCTACGGTTCTTTTACATTGGATCGAGGCTTATCTTGCTGACCGAAAACAGTGTGTTGTTCTTCACGGGACGAGTTCATCATATAGAACAGTCTTATCAGGTGTCCCCCAAGGATCGGTTCTGGGACCGCTTCTTTTTCTAATATTTATTAATGATTTAGGTGAACAGGTATCAAGCCATCTCAGATTGTATGCCGACGACTGTTGTCTTTACCGCCAAATTATTTCCTTGAGTGACAGTGTCCAGTTACAAAGTGACCTTCATGCGACACTACTATGGTGCAATAAGTGGAATATGAGGCTGAATTTGGCTAAGTGTAAAGTTGTCCAGTTTACTAAAAAGCGTCACATTTTTGATGGTACGTATTGCCTTGACGGTGAAAACCTGTCAATTGTATCCAATTACAAATATTTAGGTGTTTTGTATAAGAATCATTTTTTATGGAATGACCACATTAACTATGTAGCAGCTAAGGCTGGCCGTGTTCTCAACTTCTTAAAGCGAAACATCAAGAAAGCTCCTCCTGAGTTGAAAGAAACTCTTTACTTTTCAAACGTGCGCACTATTTTAGAATACGGATGCTCGGCATGGGACCCAGGTACAAAGACTTGCATTGCCGAATTAGAACGCATTCAGAAGCGTGCAGCACGGTTTGTTTCCTCGAACTATGACTTTACAATAAGCTCCTCTGATATAAGAGCCAATCTTGGATGGCCGACTTTGCAAGATAGGCAAAAATACATGCGCCTAAATCTCTTTCACAAAATTTTATTGGAGCAACAGGCCTAAGGAAGGAAACATATATCCTCGATCCTACATACAGGTCAGCCCGTCATGATCGCTCTTTAAAGGTGAGAGAATATAGCTGTCGCATTAACGTATATAAGCATTCATTTTTTTCCAAGAACATGCCATGATTGGAATAGTCTACCGGAGGAGGTTGTCTTGTCGCCAATCAGTTCCTTCGATAGTGCCCTAGCTGAAGTTTTGTTCCACTAGGTATCGCGTCACCTCTATACGGCATTCAGTAAACTTATCTATTTATATGTTTTTAACCTTTTTACTTTTTTGTAGTTATGTTGTAATGTACTGTTCTTGGTTTGACGCAATATATTTTTCGAGTGATCTGTTCGGAATGTACGTGTGTCACGTCATCTGTAATCTTAAACGCATTGCTGATCTTGTTATGTTAAGTCTTGATGTTGTATACCACCTGTAGTGTATTATTTTTTGTTTCCCCCCTATAATAATGCCCATTGGACGCTGTAGGTATCTGAATAAATAAATAAATAATGTATTCGTTCGCTATATCACTCCTACATTCATAGCCATCTGTCTTATTGCGTATCGTCCTGGGCTAACACTTACTACGATCACCTAGATTCCCTTCAACACCTTCAAAACCAAACTGTACGATTAATGACCTTCAGTAATGTTTTTACATCTTCTAAACTGCTGTACCAAAACTTAAATATTCTGCCACTAACAAAACTATACAAACAAAGACTATGATTGTTCGTCTTTAAGATTAAGCATTGTGGCACCTCCATCCCGGCTTACTCAAACGAATTTTTTATAAATACTAACATTACAAGATTCTCTGCAAATGACAATCTACCTTTCCCCGCGCTCAAACAAACTACGGAAAACTAACAGCTCTCTTTTCAGGCATATCATTCTGGAATTCAATACCATACGAAATTAAATCCTCATCTCTACACATATTCCAAAGCCTACTTAAGAAACACTCTCATGACAAATTATGTAAATAATTACAATTATTAATCTTTTTCTCAGCATAATTTTTTCTCCTTCCTTCCTTGGAATATTGTACGTTATTGTTTCTACACGAATACATGTTTCGTAGCCACAACTTGCATATTGCTTTGTATTCATGTTTTGTATAATACTTTTACATTCAGTCTTATTCTGCTACTCCTGCGTTAAATCTTATTGCATTTTCACTTTGTTCTTATGAATTAATGACGCCTGCATCATGAAGGTTTTTCACTGGAACTTTTCGTCAGTTTCTACAAACTGTTGTATAATCATAGATTTACGTACCATGCCTGTTGTTTATCTGTTTGCCGCTTTCAGTTTTCATTCATCTTTGCTTTCATTCTGTTTAATTTTTGCGTTCTGCCTAGCTTTTCTGTAAGATTTATAAATGTACTATTCTTTTCTCATGCTGCAAGTGATACTCAACGTACATGTGTTTTAGTATTAGGAGGTCCCCCCGTCAGTTCTTGTAACTATGGGACCTCCGAATGTAATACATATCACTAACAATGTTACTCTGTATTGAAAGACATAAATTGAATTGAAAACATTGAAATTTAAATTGTTGGTGTCTGAGCAGGCCTCCTGCCGTGTACTGAGCTTTATATTTCAATGTTTCTTTTTTCGAAATAACCAGTTGGTTGTGAGCGCTCGTCCTATCTTCTCTTGTGCCGTGCTTCTGGCACTTCAAAAATTGATTTCAGCGAAATGCCAGTTTAAGTTGCCGGCGGGGAAGCATGATTGCATCTAACAGCTCCAACCATAGGTTAAAGAAAAACCCTTGTCGTCTGCTTTCTTGTCCCCTGCTTCGCGCTTTTATTGTGTACCCCGTCGAGTCTCATGGCGGGATGTTAAAATGTGATACGAGGTAGTAAAACGGCTAACGGGATCAACACACTCCCCCAGCCTCCTCTTTCGTGAATAAGTAAGTGCCCTTGCCTCAACCAATTTTTTCTACACACAAGCTGCGGACACGAACAAACAACCGGAAAGGCCCACAACGCAGTTGCTCTTGTCGTTCTTTGTTCGTGTCCGTACACAGAAATATTAATCATGGAATATCAACAAGACTGCTCCCATACGCTGCTCGTGTCTCGCCTATTCTGATGCCAAGTTTTGGTCTTGGCTCAGGGGCGCAATCGCACATCATTGTTCGGAACAACGCGTTCGCTCGATGCAACGTCATGTAGTGGGGACGCGGCTCTCGTTGTGCGCACTATGGATTTGGCGCGACTGAGTGCGGCGCAGGCGTCCTGGACTACACTCTCCTTTATTTTAGTAGGCACTGTTTTATCACAGCGTGACCCCCAAAGCATGCTAGAACGGGAGAGCGAGAGCAGCCAATAGACAAGCGGTAAACATCCCAAACACTGACGAGCATGACTTTTTTTGTCTTCTTTTAGATAGTATACTACAAAACGAAATGTTCTTGGTCTTAAAATGAATAAGACTGTTTTATAATTTTTTTTCGTGACCTTAAATGCGTGCCCTGCAGAGAAAAGGTGGTCATGGAAAAATATCGCCCCGCCGAGCTTTTTACGAGGCAAGCATTACCGCGGCAAGTGGTATGCACAGAAAAACAAAAGAAACCGAACACGTTCACAAACAACTATCTGTGGTCTCGCCCCTTCTTGCCATAAAAGATTTCAAACGTTGATGTTAAGAAACAGCGAGAAATAGGCCATCAAATAGGCTATGAAAAAGTTGGCCGCGTATCTGCATGCTTCGCTGCAAATGTCGTCGAAAGACGATAGTCTTCTGCCGGCCATACCACGCTGCGTGAGATATGGACGTCATCCCCCAGCGCCGTCGGGAAACAAGCGCTTGTGCAGAAACCCTGGGCAACTGCCACGTGACTGCACCAGATCGTCGGGAGAGGCCTTTTTCGTGCATAGCGTAGCATTTTTTAGCGCAGCTTAACAAACACTAGGACCTTTACACTTACGCATCTATGTCTCTTCTAGTAAAAGAAACACCACCTATACGTATGAATGAGTATGAACGCAGTTACCAGTTCAAGATGGCTGGGCATTAGGCAAGTGCTTAAACTTTGGCCGGGTGGCTGAATCGCGTGACAGGCAGACAAACAGAAAGAGAGACCAAAATTTCTGCGTTCAAGTATCCCAAGAAAGAGTATCGTCTTTAATAAATGAAAAGCTGGTAGGCCACCGTAATCCTATAGTTAGGTGCCAGAGAACGCCTATATACGCGCTTTAGAGAACACAAATAAGGGTAGCGGCGGCGTAGTGAAGTGCATTAGGGCGAAGGGAGATGGCGCTGCAAGCACTATCATCATCATCATCATCGGGAAAATCAGCGTTTTTGGTGGTTCGCGTAGGGCGCCCTGCAAGTACTGCCCGGATCCCCCACCCACCTCCCTGCACTCTGTTTTAGCCCCGATGTAGTATTCTGTTTATTCCTCTCGCTAAACCGCGGTTCGCGTGTTTACTTTTCGTAAGCGTGTACTGTACCTTATGCCCAGGTGACCAAACAGACCTCGACTGGCAAAAACAACGTCTATCAAGTAAGGTTTCCATCGTTTATTGTGGTACAAACAACGTACAGTATACATTCAATGAACAAATCAATCAATCAAATTCTTTTATTTTCATCCTTGGGAGAACTCGAGAAGGGAGAACTCAAGAAAAAGCCGGACGATCTTCGGCTTGACGAGGCTCCGCCACGAAGGCAGTGGTAAATTTGTTTTCATTACCACAGTAAAAACGTTTAAACTGCATATGAACGGAATAAAAATGAATAAATTGAAACAAATATGCAGCAACTGGGTAATACAACCTCGAAACAATTTTTATATAACATAGAAAGACAAGTATAATAAAAGCAACATGTTATTTTTTATTATCCTATGTTGTTAATAAACTTCTACAGGGCCAGGTCAAACATCTTGTGTTTGTTTAGTCGCACACATCAAAACTTTGTTGAAATGGTTAAGTAGGGAAGGCAGTGCATGACAAAGGCGATGCTGCCCATCATTAGTGCGCGAAAAAGGGATTTGCCATGCGGCATGATGGCGCTATAAATACGTAATTTTATTTTCTTGTAGATCGGCGAGGGTTGGAAATGAATCTAGCCTTCCCAGCATAGCATTCTCGCAGCACTGTAGTGCTTTCAGTGTGTATATATCACCAACTTTTATTATTTAGATTTGCCGGAAATGTTGTTCCATATGTTCGGAGACAGAAACATTTTCGATGGCTTGAACTGCTTTCTGTTGAAGCGTTTCCAATAAGTGAATATTTTGTGCGGTGGTGCGTGACACAAAATGAGCGCACTTGACAAGACCGCGCTCCCGCAGCCGCAGAACATAAGACCGCTTTCTATATGAAGTATAGAAACTGGACTATAATTTCCAATATTGTATTTATTACCACCTTTGTAAATAACTATTACTCGTGCTACTTGCATATTGCGAGGCATATTGCGAGACAACGGCACGTTAAATACGTGCATTATAACGGGAACGAGAAGGTCTATGGCGTATTTAATTGGTTTGATTTATAGATCGTTCATATCCCTGTTGTGGTTATCTCTCAGTGATAAAAATGTTCCAATCACCTCAGAAATGTTATCAGGCGTTACAAATAGAGACTCCCTAACGAAGTTATGTGTACTGTGTTCTGAATGTCATGATCTACACATCCACCTTCACAAAGAAGTCACTGAATAGCTCCGCAAGTTCTCCGCCGCCTATGGGAACACCATCGTCAATTAATGCATCTATTCGTGTAGTGGAAGGCCTGCGATTCGGTGTATCGTATAATATTTGCCATACTTCATTAGTTTTGTGCACGCAATCATTGTTAACTAGTCCCGAGTAGTAGTCATTTTCTGCCTTTTCTTTTTTTAAATGAGAAGCATTTCTTAGCGCACTTCGGCGACTTTGAGCGTATCTATCTATCTATCTATCTATCTATCTATCTATCTATCTATCTATCTATCTATCTATCTATCTATCTATCTGTCTATCTATCTATCTAGCCTCCTACGATTCTGTGCTCTCCTGGCCGTATCGCTAATGCGATGTTTGCAAAAATTGGTATGCCACAACATGGCTGCATGAAGAGCATCAGTGACAGGTCATAACATGAAAATCATGACATGCACGTCATGAGCGGCATGATTTGCATGCCACGGTCTTGGTGCTCTCCTGGCCGTTTCGTTAATGTGATGTATGCGAAAACTGGTATTGCACAACATCACTGCCTGACGAATATAAAGGGCAGGTCATAACGTGAAAATTATGATGCGCATGTCATGAGCGGCATGATTTACATGCAAAGGTCTTAGTGCTCTCCTGGCCGTTTCGTTAATGAGATGTATACTGAAATTGATGTGCCACAACATGACTGCGTGACGAACGTAAATGACAGGTCATAACATAAAAATCATGACATGCATGTCATGAGCGGCATGATGTACATGTCACGGGCTTGGTGCTCTCCTGGCCGTTTCGTCGATGGGATGTATACAAATCTTGGTATGCCAAAATATGACTGCATGAACAACATAAATGACAGTTCAAAACCTGAAAATCATGACATGCACGTCATGATCGACATGATTTCCATGCCTCGCGTTCCGTTAACGGGATATACACGAAAATTAGCATGCCACAACATGACTGCATGACGAACATAAATGACAGGGTATAACATGAAAATCACGAAGTGCATGTCATGAGCTGATTTAGATGCCACGGACTTGTTGCTCTCCTGGCCGTTTCATTGATCGGATGTATAAGAAAACCGGTATGCCACAGCGTGACTGCATGGCGAACATAACTGACAGGTTATAACATGAAAAGCCTGACATGCGTGTCATGAGCGACATGATTTACACGCCAAGCGTTTCTTTAATGGGATATATACCAAAATTGCTATGGCACAACATGACTGCATGACTCATAAATGACACGTCACAACATGAAAATCATGACATGGATGTCATGAGCGGCATTATTTACATTCCACGGTCCTGTCGCTATACTGCCGTTTCGTGAATGGGATGCATACGAAAGTTGGTATTGCACAACAAGGCTGCATGACGATCATTGATGAATTGATTTGTAGGGTTTAACGTCCCAAAACCACATGTGATTATGAGAGACGCTGTAGTGGAGGTCTCCGGAAATTTCGACCACCTGGGGTTCTTTAACTTGCGCTGACATCGCACAGCACACGGGCCTCATCATGTCACCTCCATCGAAATGCAGCCGACGCGGCCGGGATTCGATCCCGCGACCTTCGCACCTGCAGCCGACTACCACCGTGGTGGGGCTGCATGACGATCATAAACGACAGGTCATAACGTGAAACTCGTGACATGCACATCATGAGCGGCATGTCATGAGCGGCATGATCTACATGCCACTCGTTTCCTTAATGGGATGTATACCAAAATTGCTATGGCACAGCACGACTGCATGACGAAGGTAAATAAGAGGCCATAACATCAGAATCATGACATGCGTGTATGAGGGCATGGTTTACATGCCACAGTCTTGATGCTCTTGCGGGCGTTTTGTTAGCTTCATATGTACCAAACTCGGTATAGCGAGACAACAATGCAAATCCATTTTACGTTACTGATGCGTGCTTCGCGTTTCCTTGATTTCCACTGCAAGTGGGATCTGCCAACATTTTTGTTCAGCTTATTTCTAAGCTCTTTATTTTCTTTCTAGTTGCATAAGTCCTTTGGGTTGATGAAATATTGTTAAAGTTTATTTATTACTTATTTTTTGATTTGCCTTACGAGTTCTCTCCAAATTCAGGGCGTGCGCGATGGCTTTTGATTCCAGTAACTTTGAATCGGAAATGCTTTAAAGTAAAGCATTTTTAGTTTGATCATAAACTTGTCATGTGACTGGTCGGAATCTTCAATCGAAAATATATCAGTTCAGTCTGTTTCGGGCTTAGCTTCTTGGAATTTGTTATGTGAATGAGCCGACATTTTCCGGTACGTTGTATTCCCAGTTCTGGGAGCAACGCCCATGGCCAGGCTTGTCGTTGATCATCAACATGTGCTGCGCAACAGCGATACGCGTGTAACACTTTCTTACCTTAAAAGCAACGGCCGAATCGCTGACGGGACAGTCGGCGTTTGACGGGCGCGAGGTGTGTGCGTGGGCTGCGCGCGTGGTGTCGCCGGTGGACGGGCGCGAGTGTGGTGCGCCTAGTGAGTGTGTACAGTCGGCAAAGGATTCGGGTGCGCCCGGAAGGCATGTGCACCACCGGATTCGAAGTTTAACGAAAGGTGCGTGTGCCCTCGTGCATTTGTTCGACGATTCACAGTGTTACCAAGTTATTCTAACAGTGTTCAGTGTTCTTTTAGATGCGAAGTAGCTTATCGTCGGGACTATGTCACTCCCTCCCTCCATCCATGCGCCGTGTGGTGTCCACACCCGCACTGCGCATGCGCATCCCCCTGCCATTCCTCTCCTTGTCTCATCTCCTCTTCTCTTGGCATTCCTCCTCTCTTATCCGAACGGCGCGCGTTAACTATGGAAACGCTCTTTCTTCGATGAACGCTTTACCAGCTCGCAAGGAACGATAACGCGTCCTCGCCAGCGGGAGACAACGCTGATGCAGGCAGAGTCTGCTAGCGTCGAATCAATTCAAACGCGACACCTAGTCAAACCGATGCAAACGCGGTGTGCACCCCCTGTGCTGCCTCGTATCGCCTCATGGCGCCCTTTATTGGGAGATAGTGTACTTTTTTAGGGGCGAAGCTCCTCTTAGTCTAACCTTGTCACGCGTCAGGCGTCAGGCGTCAGTTGTCAGACGTCAGGCGTCAGGCGTAACCCGCGTGCCGCGAGGCACGCGCTCGCCCTCGGCGCGTGCTTCCCGGCGCGTGCCTCTGCTGTCTTGTGAGAGAGAGAGACAGAGAGAGCGAAAGGCGCGCGTTGGCTATGGAAACGCTCTTTCTTAGAGGCACGCTACCAGCTCGCAAAGAAGGAGAACGTGCCCTCACGCGCGAGAGACAACGTTGGCGCAAGCAGCGTCTCCTAACGAGTTTCTTGATTGAGAAATACCGACTGCTCGCGTTGGAGAAGCGTTCACCGGCAACCCATATATATATATATATATATATAGGCACTGGATCTTGACTTGCAATGAAGTGCCGGTGGGAGATTTCACTTGTGCATAGTTGAACCATGAGGATTCGTAGCGTGCGCGTTAACTAAATTAATCCGGAACTCGGCACGATCTACGATGAATCTCCCGAGCTTCGCCCACTCATCATCATTCACTCCGTGGATATGCTGTAATTTTTTTTACTTGCAGTTAAAAGAAATATCCGGTGCTATGCAAAATCGCCAACAGCTACTGTGCAGCATATTTTAATAAACGTTCGTTCTTTAATTACCGGTGGCTCGAGGCTTCATCTTTGGTGGCAATGTGGCCCGAATCCCACAGAGTAAACGTACTTTTAGTCGAAGCCTTTCGTTCCAGAAACATATATATGGGGATACGATTATTGATGTCATGGCGTATGATCATCGATTTTGTGTTATCTATAGTTGAGTTTATTATGAAAGAGTCTAGTAGTAATGACGTAGTAGGGGTTACACGCGTAGGTGATTTCATTACGCTGCAGAAATCATTGCACTCGATGATTGACAAGAATTGTCTAACAGCTGCTGTATTGGTGGTTATGTTGATATTAAACTCCCATCCAAGTGTAAGCAGGTAGTCATTTTCATTTACAAATGACAACAGATTGTCTAAAAATATGCAGAGTGCCTAGCCTTAGGGGGTCGATATAAAAACGCAAATACTGTCTTTTCTTTTTTAAGCATTGAACTTCGTAATTTTCGGTAGCTGCAATATATATTCGAAGATAATCATACCCATGTAAAGAAGTTATAATCGCAACGCCGCCCTGTCTGCCCTCTCTGCGATTTACATTTAAATGCTCCTACCCTGGAAATGCATAATACTTTGAGTCATTATTTACTAGGTTTCAGTGAACATCAAAACATCAAAATTGAGGTTGCATGATTCGATTAGCGCAGACTCCGCCCGTTTTGTTCGACAGCGGCCTTGCATTATAGATGCATAATCTTTAGCAGTGTTTCCTTATTAGTAATTTTGCGCTTCATAATGATGTCGCCTGGACATTGGTAGTACAGTGCACACATGGGCCAACAGTTCGCAGTTGCGTCCAAACAAAACATATATTTTCGGAGTGCGCCTCAATTTGTGTGTAACCACCCTAAACGCTGATAAATGCGCATGAATAGACGGGATACCAGAGTGGTCGAACGAATGTTGCTCTCTCATTGCGTTGGGCTGTCGCATTAGCGTGCACTTTAAGACAGAGAGCGCGCGTAAATCCATGATGCAGAATTCACGATGCACCGATTTAGCTTCGCTTAGTTAACGTTACCTAAACGATCACGGGTGCTCTGTCTCTGCCACTCTATAAAGAAAAAAGAATACAGCGACACGCTGTGCCGAATGGGATAGGCACGAATATCAACTGCCAGCTGTCAACCCATACCGTAGGTGTGTACGTAATGGGCGGAAAAAATATTTCACTTTTCTTTCAAGCGCTAATTGTGATAAAGCGTCTATGAATGCACCACATCTTCACACAAACTTTCTGCAGCACTGCACTTTCAATATCGAGAAAGAAACTTGGTTATATGTCTAAATGTTCGTTACACAGTAAATAAATGTAATTAGAGCGCAATTCAATATAAGGTAATTTTAGCCCAGTCAGCTTTCACTTTGTCATAAAATTAATCATAAGTCAGAATAGAAACGCGAGTGCTGTTTGTCACTGGCTAAGTACATTATGAGCCAACGAAAGTCGTGTTTTTGATGTCGCTCCCTGAATACCCCACGTGAGATCACTCGTAAAATATGGTGATGCCTTCACAAAATTGTCTGCACGAAATCACATTGGCACACTGAATATAATGTTTCATCCAAAGATGTATTTCTTGCACCTTCTTAGCCGCTTTTCCACTGAACTGCCAAAAAACAAGCTGCGGAAAACAAGTACGCAATTGTGCACGCTGCCGCGGGACAGGTTATCACAGTTCTTGACGCAGCTCGTGTAGAGCGAGAATGCCTTGGCACCAATAACCGCACCAATAACATGAAGTGTGCTGTGAAGGCAGTATAATTGACGGCAGATATTCTACAATGCGTGAACAAAATATGAATGCCGTAGAAAGACAGAGATGCTAGGATAATGCAGGCCGATGGAGAGGCACAGTTATGGACAGATTAGCTTCAGGAATACATTGCACATCTAGGTTGGCGTATGCGGCAAGGAATCGCTCAGCCATGAGCACAATGTCTGTGATACATGGACATGCCAACATAATTATGCACTCGCGTACAAACACACGCACACAAACTGAACTGAAGGAGCATCCGCGAACGTGAGACAGTGCGGAGATTAAGGTCATGAATATTATTCATGTGCTTTTTATTATTGGCACTATTCGCTTTTTATACATGTGTTTCGAAACAAACCGTATTCGTGCTACTGTAGAACCTCGAACAAGTAGCGCCAAACGAGATAAAAGACGTGAGGATAAATTCAAGAAGGAATGTCCTGGCAGTAGACGTTCTGCAACGTAGCGCGGTGCAAAGCCTTCACAACGTCACGTAAATTGACAGTATCAAAGTGAAATCAACGATTCCTACAGGCTGCAATGGAAATGTTGGTGTCATTTATGATATAGACATCGCCATCAAAGCCGACGACTTGCCCATATTGATAAAACCAGCCACAGAAGGGGCTCTTATCAAGCATATCAGGAGACTTGGCAACACGCGTTGCGTGAGGCTTGTGTTTGAGGGAGACAGCCTTCCTTCACACGTTAAGGTTGGCCACGTACGCCATCCAGTACGACCATACGTACCCAAGCCTCTGCAATGCTACAAATGGTTCAAGTTAGGACACGATAAGGGTGTCTGTGACAACAATGTCGTGTGCCCGCGATGTGCTGAATGTCATCCCAAAGATTCTTGCCGTGCTACCGTGTTTAAATGCGCCAACTGCCACGGTGCTCATGAGGCCTCATCCAAGGATTGCCCACGGGTACGGGACGAGCGCGCTGTGCTGAAACGTATGGTGCGGGACAACTCCACACACAGAGAGGCTGCTGCTTCTATCAGGCGAAGACGGCGTCGTCACCGAAGAGGGTCAACTAAAGTCGGTGCTACCGACAGAGATGTCATACATTCCGTTAGAGCGGCTGCTCTGCCAACAGCGAACTCCGCGAAGACGGATAATGTGAACGAGAAGGAAGGGTCAAGGCTTGCAACCCATCAAGAGTGGCCAGCACTCCCACAAGTACAACCTGCCTCGAAGCCACATCAGATCCCGGTGCCCTCGACGACTTCAACAACCACTGAAGCGACGACGACGGAAGATCGCCAAGTCATCATGATGTTGAAGTCGCTTATGGACGCCATGCGTGTTCTGCTGTGCAACATGAAAACTCCGTCGGCGCAGAGCGCGCTGAAAGTGCTGGACACCCTGAGTCCGGTGCTTGCGGCTCTAGGATAAAAACCATGACCTGCAAAATGCCGTCATTTCAAGTGGAAGTCAGGGATGCGTCTGTTCTTCAGTGGAACGCCAGAGGGCTTAAGTTACGCATGTCGGATTTTAGGCAGTTTGTCTTCATGAACCAGTTCCCTATTATAGTGATCTGCGAACCCAACCTGTCAGCTCGCATCAGGCTTTCTGGGTATGAGGGCTTTATGTCCTCAACCCATAGAGAGTGCAGCAAAGTCATTGTCTTTATACGCTGTGACTTGACTTACGTACATCACCTAGTGCCAGCTGACGAAGGAAACCAATATGTTTGCCTAGCCGTTTAAAAGAACAAGGCAACCTTCACACTTTGGGAACCTACATTTCCCCTACGAGCCGGCTAGATTGCGAGCGCTTACGAAGAATTTTGGCATCGACTCCACAGCCTTGGGTAATCACAGGCGATTTTAACGCTCATCATTACCTATGGGGAAGCTCGAAAGTCAACTCCAGAGGTAAACAATTGGTTTCCTTTGCTTCTGACTGTCAACTTTGCCTCTTGAACGACGGCAGCCCCACTTGTCTACGTGGAACAGCGTACTACAGCTGCCTGGACCTTACTTTCGTATCACGTTCATTTGCGAGAAAAGTACATTGGTTTTCGGACTTGGAAGCGCGAGGCAGCGACCACATCCCAACCTATCTGAGGATCGACGGTTTCACGGGATCTAAATCCTGCAGAGCTGTTGTGAGCACTGATTGGTCTAAATATAAAATGATCATGGAAGATTCTTGTCGCGACGGTTCATCGAACAACATAGAGGAAGCGATAAAGGGCGCCCTAGAGTCCACCACGCAATCACTCTGGAAGAGTTCCGTACGCACGGACTTCGACATAGAACTCGAAAAACTTCGTGCGATTCGCCGTCGTGCCGAAAGAAGGTATAGACGCACGAAGTCTATCCACGACTTGAGACTGGCTAGACGCGCACAAAAGAAAATACAGCGTCAAATCAACAAGGTGGCTTCGCGGCGATAGGTATCCTTTTGCGAGTCTCTGTATCCACGAAAGCCTTTGTCGCTCGTATGGAGAACTGTTCGTGGCCTTCGTACAAACCCGGTCAGCGCCACCCGTTTAAATCTCTGGCACTCCATCTAAAGTGCAGTGAGATAGAAGTCGCCGAGTCTTTCAGTAAACGGATTGCTGGTGAGGCAAATCCTGATGGAGCGGTGGTGGGGTCGCCCGACCACCCTCTCTCCTCACGTGATCCTCGCATGGAATGTCCATTTTTCATGGAAGAACTAGAAGCTGCACTAGCTGTGTGCGGGCGTTCTTCAGCGCCAGGACCGGACGGCATCACTTATCGCGCCCTGTGCAACCTGGGCGAACAAGCACGGAAGGCACTCCTGATCCTTTACAACGACTACTGGCAGACGGGCACGGTACCGCAGGAATGCAGTACCGCAAGGCACGGTACCGCAGAAATGCAGCCGCTTAATTCCACTCCTTAAGGCTGGCAAATCTCCTTTGGACATCTCCTCATATCGACCGATCGCGCTTGCCAGTTGTGTCGGCAAAACGATGGAGAGAATGATTTTAACGCGCCTAGAATGGTACTTGGAGTACTACGACGTTTATCCCGACGCTATGAACGGTTTCAGACGCGGTCGTTCATCAACAGACAGCGTTGTTGATCTGGTCACATATGTCCAACACCAGAAAGCCTGTAAGCGACTATCTGCCGCTACGTTCCTGGACGTTAAAGGCGCTTACGACAATGTCACCCATGAAGCCATTCTGAGCGCACTGACGCTGTAGGACTTGGTGGCAAGATGTATACGTGGGTATGCAGCTACCTACAGATGAGGACGTTCTACGTTCACATAGAGAACGGTCCGACATCAAAGCATCACGTTAGCCGTGGAGTCCCTCAAGGCGGAGTGCTAAGTCTAACGCTTTTTAACATAACCCTTACTGGATTAGTAAATCATCTGCCCAGCACCGTACGACTTTCCATCTATGCCGATGATGTCTGCGTTTGGACGTCCGCTGTGACACGGCTTCAGCTTCGTGCTCGGCTGCAGAAGGCAGTCACGACGACGTCACGTTACCTTCAGAAACAAGGACTAGAAATTTCATGCGAAAAGTGTGCAATGGTGGCATTCACCAGGAAACCGATGTTTGCATATAACATCTCCATTAACGGACAAGTAATACCATACTGCCGAATTCATCGGTTCCTGGGAGTGATAATTGATAGAGACCTGTCTTGGACTCCGCACGTGAACTACGTGAAGAAACGGCTGACTGCTATCTGCCACTTGTTCAGATTCCTCGCAGGGAAAAACTGGGGCCTGTCCATACACGCTATGCTACAGCTGTACAGGGTGCTGTTCGTCGGATTCCTGCGGTACAGCCTACCTGCTATCGCCAACACCTGCAAGACTAACCTGCGCACGATACAGAGCATTCAAGCACAAGCTCTTAAGATATGCCTTGGCTTACCACGCAGCGCGTCAACGGCTGAAACCATTGCCATAGCGCAGGATTTCTCTATCACGACGCACATCGCCGTTGAGACCATGCGACTTTACCTCAGGCATGTGGCTAGGACTCCCTCACACCATCTGGCGAGCCTCGTTGCTGCAAGGCCCCGCACGTCATTCAGCGCTAATGTCAATGCACACAGTGCGGCGTTTACTCCAGGGTACACGCCTGCAGCTAAGCGAGTGCTCCCTCCGTGGTGTTTGAGTCTCCCGCACGTACACCTCACAATTCCTGGGATCCAGAAGAAGACAGATCTACCAGTATCTGCGCTAAAGCAACTCAGCTTACACCTGTTGTACGAGCGGTACGGTAACCACGTACACGTGTACAAAGAAGGAGAACGTGCCCTCACGCGCGAGAGACAACGTTGGCGCAAGCAGCGTCTCCTAACGAGTTTCTGATTGAGAAATACCGACTGCTCGCGTTGGAGAAGCGTTCACCGGCAACCCATATATATATATATATATATAGGCACTGGATCTGACTTGCAATGAGTGCCGGTGGGAGATTTCACTTGTGCATAGTTGAACCATGAGGATTCGTAGCGTGCGCGTTAACTAAATTAATCCGGAACTCGGCCGATCTACGATGAATCTCCCGAGCTTCGCCCACTCATCATCATTCACTCCGTGGATATGCTGTAATTTTTTTTACTTGCAGTTAAAAGAATATCCGGTGCTATGCAAAATCGCCAACAGCTACTGTGCAGCATATTTTAATAAACGTTCGTTCTTTAATTACCGGTGGCTCGAGGCTTCATCTTTGGTGGCAATGTGGCCCGAATCCCACAGAGTAAACGTACTTTTAGTCGAAGCCTTTCGTTCCAGAAACATATATATGGGGATACGATTATTGATGTCATGGCGTATGATCATCGATTTTGTGTTATCTATAGTTGAGTTTATTATGAAAGAGTCTAGTAGTAATGACGTAGTAGGGGTTACACGCGTAGGTGATTTCATTACGCTGCAGAAATCATTGCACTCGATGATTGACAAGAATTGTCTAACAGCTGCTGTATTGGTGGTTATGTTGATATTAAACTCCCATCCAAGTGTAAGCAGGTAGTCATTTTCATTTACAAATGACAACAGATTGTCTAAAAATATGCAGAGTGCCTAGCCTTAGGGGGTCGATATAAAAACGCAAATACTGTCTTTTCTTTTTTAAGCATTGAACTTCGTAATTTTCGGTAGCTGCAATATATATTCGAAGATAATCATACCCATGTAAAGAAGTTATAATCGCAACGCCGCCCTGTCTGCCCTCTCTGCGATTTACATTTAAATGCTCCTACCCTGGAAATGCATAATACTTTGAGTCATTATTTACTAGGTTTCAGTGAACATCAAAACATCAAAATTGAGGTTGCATGATTCGATTAGCGCAGACTCCGCCCGTTTTGTTCGACAGCGGCCTTGCATTATAGATGCATAATCTTTAGCAGTGTTTCCTTATTAGTAATTTTGCGCTTCATAATGATGTCGCCTGGACATTGGTAGTACAGTGCCCACATGGGCCAACAGTTCGCAGTTGCGTCCAAACAAAACATATATTTTCGGAGTGCGCCTCAATTTGTGTGTAACCACCCCTAAACGCTGAAAAATGCGCATGAATAGACGGGATACCAGAGTGGTCGAACGAATGTTGCTCTCTCATTGCGTTGGGCTGTCGCATTAGCGTGCACTTTAAGACAGAGAGCGCGCGTAAATCCATGATGCAGAATTCACGATGCACCGATTTAGCTTCGCTTAGTTAACGTTACCTAAACGATCACGGGTGCTCTGTCTCTGCCACTCTATAAAGAAAAAAGAATACAGCGACACGCTGTGCCGAATGGGATAGGCACGAATATCAACTGCCAGCTGTCAGCCCATACCGTAGGTGTGTACGTAATGGGCGGAAAAAATATTTCACTTTTCTTTCAAGCGCTAATTGTGATAAAGCGTCTATGAATGCACCACATCTTCACACAAACTTTCTGCAGCACTGCACTTTCAATATCGAGAAAGAAAACTTGGTTATATGTCTAAATGTTCGTTACACAGTAAATAAATGTAATTAGAGCGCAATTCAATATAAGGTAATTTTAGCCCAGTCAGCTTTCACTTTGTCATAAAATTAATCATAAGTCAGAATAGAAACGCGAGTGCTGTTTGTCACTGGCTAAGTACATTATGAGCCAACGAAAGTCGTGTTTTTGATGTCGCTCCCTGAATACCCCACGTGAGATCACTCGTAAAATATGGTGATGCCTTCACAAAATTGTCTGCACGAAATCACATTGGCACACTGAATATAATGTTTCATCCAAAGATGTATTTCTTGCACCTTCTTAGCCGCTTGTCCACTGAACTGCCAAAAAACAAGCTGCGGAAAACAAGTACGCAATTGTGCACGCTGCCGCGGGACAGGTTATCACAGTTCTTGACGCAGCTCGTGTAGAGCGAGAATGCCTTGGCACCAATAACCGCACCAATAACATGAAGTGTGCTGTGAAGGCAGTATAATTGACGGCAGATATTCTACAATGCGTGAACAAAATATGAATACCGTAGAAAGACAGAGATGCTAGGATAATGCAGGCCGATGGAGAGGCACAGTTATGGACAGATTAGCTTCAGGAATACATTGCACATCTAGGTTGGCGTATGCGGCAAGGAATCGCTCAGCCATGAGCACAATGTCTGTGATACATGGACATGCCAACATAAATTATGCACTCGCGTACAAACACACGCACACAAACTGAACTGAAGGAGCATTACGCGAACGTGAGACAGTGCCGGAAAAGTTAAGGTCATGCATATTATTCATGTGCTTTTTATTATTGCACTATTCGCTTTTTATACATGTGTTTCGAAAACAAACCGTATTCTTGCTAGCTGTAGAACCTCGACATAAAACTATCGATAATATCGCAGTGTAGCTACACATGTGTCATATATACCTCTTTAACATCTTCGATTTCATAGGCTTTATTCGCGACAACATTGTGAATATAGGCGAATGAGTTCTGCGGAAACCCGCAAGGTGGAGTAACGTTTATAAAAGGGAAAATTAGCATCCACCCGCTTTGTAGCACAAGGCTACAAGGAAATCCATACGGATTTCTCAGAAATGAAAGCTTCCAAGTTGCCGAAAAATTCGTCCTGGTCCGGGGTTCGAACCCGGGACTAACGCCTGTCTGTTTCTTTTCTGAGAAGTCCCTGTGGATTTCCTTGTAGCCTTGTGCTACAAAACGGGTGGATGCTAATTTTCTCTTTCATAAACATTGTGAAGACTTTTCACAGGCTGTTCACTATGATAGCACAAAGCACAAAAAAAGGTGACATGTTAATGGGATCACGGCCACCTGAAGTAGGCATGCTCTGCCATGAATTATGGATATTTCTGTGTCAAACAAAAAGAAAATTGGCAAATCCCTGGAACACAATTTGCTCCATAACATAAATATCCTTCACACTTCCTATGCTGCAACAAGTGCTTGTAAAACTTAATATCTGTCATTTTTTAGCTGTTTACAATTTAATAATATATGTTGGACATATATTCAAAGGCTAAGCGAACTGAGTACCTTGTCGAAGCGGCGGCATTCTTTTTTCTTTGTTTTTTTTTTTGTAAACTCTCAAGATTCAATGCAGTTAAAAAATGTTTCCTACAAACTTTGTTAACCATCTCACAACGTATGTCTATATGTCGGAACAAGCTGAGTTCACTGCCCTGACGTTTGGGTGTAATCACTAATAATAGCTGGAATTTTACGTGCCCAAATCTATATATATATATATATATATATATATATATATATATATATATATATATATATATATATATACAACTGATACACATCATAGCCTGGATTTTCGATTACTGTTGACAATCTGGGACGCAACGAATTACCATAGAAACCACTTATGTGTTCCCTTGTGTTGGCTGTGGTTATTTTGCGCTAATTAGTTGTCTCTAATCAGTATGTATCAACTAGCCCAACTATCATCCCTAATGGTGTAACTATCTGGGGCCTTTTGAGACGTACGTAAATTTGAATGCACCGGTGATGTTGCATTTAGGCGCCATAGAAATGCGACCATCATGGCCTCGAATCAAGTGCGTATTGTAACTGACATAATGTAACTATTGTATAGAACTTGTACATCTTAGCAAGATAAGCGGAATAAACACGAGAAAGAGACGCGTAGACAGGACGGGCGCTTAACAGGAGGGGCGTTTAGCTAGCACCCGTCATGTCTACGTGTATCTTTCTCGTGTGTTTGTTCCGCTGTGCTTGCTAAGATGCACAAGTTCTGCATCCACCAATTAGCCCAAATTACTGCATTGTATAGAGTTTATGTTAAATTTCATCATCATTGCACTGTAGATTACATAACACAATGGACGCCTGGCACACATGGACAACTATTGGTAAAATTTCCATGACATGCCTACCAAAGATAAAGCTTGAGGTGACCTGCTATAGTACTTCTTCAGTTGTTCCACCATGCTCGCAGGCTGTGTTTTTGAGGGCAGTTCACCTGATGTTGCATGGTAGTTCTGAAGAAAAAAGGAAGTTGTGAAATCATCATGCATTCAGTAACATAATGTATGAAGACAAAATTTCGTAGCTTTAAACATAGTGACTAAACAAACTGCAGCATGTTATCCATGTTTGAAAATATACCTTGTAAAGCTTGCACTCTAACCTACACCGTGCCTTGCCCATGGTGTGGAGGTGCATCCACAAGGAATGTTGACTGCCGACGTGGGCCAGGAGGCTGTGACAGCAAAAGAATATATCCATGGTAAAAAATGCCGGTTTCTATGTGACACTAAATAAAAGTAAGCCTATAATTGAAACTGCTGTCACAAGACAAGCAATGAGCAACAAGGACATCCACAGCTTTGGTGTTTACTCAGATTTCACAAGCCTAGAACTGCGCTTAGTTTTTTTCTCTCTTTCTCGCACACCTTTTTTAATTTCTTT
The DNA here is from genome assembly GCA_013339685.2 of Hyalomma asiaticum. Taxonomy (NCBI): domain Eukaryota; kingdom Metazoa; phylum Arthropoda; class Arachnida; order Ixodida; family Ixodidae; genus Hyalomma; species Hyalomma asiaticum. The sequence continues at coordinate 97,584,814 of CM023488.1, forward strand.
AATCTCACAGTAGCAAACTTTATAACACACTGTGTACTGATACGTGGTGAGTTGCGGACGTGCGTGCTGGGGTGATAGAAGTGTATTTGACCATGTTCAGACGGCATTATAAACTTCAGAAATGCAACTGGCTCCTACGCGAAGCCACGTCGCTCGAGAGACCGTAGATTCTGTCGGTGGACGGATACGAAACGTCTAAAATTTTCCAGTTTCCGTAGGTCGCTTTGCTGTTACAAAAACAAAAGCAGTGGGCTTGTACTCACCGGTCCAAGCACGATGGAGCCTCAAACGAACTTCGTTGCATTTGAAGAACGAGACGCCGAGGAAAATCCTCTGCGGAAGCATTTAAGCGTCCTTTGAATGAAAACAGCAATCGGGGATCACCGAATAAGAAAGTAATCCTCAAGTTTTACGAAATATTTGATACAAAACGAAATAGCGCGAAGTTGCGTCTCTCCCCGAACACGCGGCAAACGCTTACGTGACTCATGCCGCCGCGTAGTTTGAATTAAAGGAAACGAGTATGACATACTATCGATGTCAATGGACCGCTAACAGCCAGGAGTCAGCCGAAACAAAAGCATTTATTGAAGGATAGATGACGCAGTATCTCAAAGGCGCGCTCACTATAAGCAGCAGTTTGTTGTGCATAAGCGCAGTGTTGTGCAATGGAGAACTCTTCCCCCGCTTTTAGAATATTCTGCATCGAAATTAGGCACCGATGCAGGCGACCCTACATGAAAGTGCAATAGGGCGGAGTGCGGCTTCCCCAGAGCGAGACAAGAGAGAACCCACTGCACCCACTCACCGCGCTGGAAGATGGAGCGCCGCGGTTGACTTTTTCGCTCTCTGTAGCGATTTCGGGCATGTCGAGCCTTCTGAGGCTTGGGCTGCTGCATGATAGTGGCGCTGGCACCTCGTCGTATGTGTGACCATCAGCTGCTTCGTGTTCCACAATGCGCGTACGAGCCCTACGCAATTTCTTTCCTTGTTTCTTTCTTTCTTTCTTTTTTCAATATTCGTTATCGAAAAATCAGTTCATGACCTGTGGAAGTATGACATTCTCGACAGTCTAAGGATAGTTGGGGCTGCTTGGGCGTGTACTTTGATGATTTCTGCCTGTTTTGATATTGATATCATATGCGAACAGACTGAAAGAACTAGCCGTCGCTTTGATCAAATAAGCGTCGCAGGCTCCTTATTGTTTAGGCCAATTTTACTTTCCACAATATTCATTCTACAACACACAATGAAATATTCACCGCTTCCGTTGCAATATGACACTTAATCAAACAGACACGTTCTCTGCAAGAAGGTATGTGGGTCATTTAATGTGACGGTGCTATACCACTGCTCGTCTGTTGTGCAACAATCAAGCTTTATTCAGGAAGAAAAAAAGAAGCGAAAAAAGAAGCGCTCAGATTTCCGGTGCAGAATCTGAGTCATCGTTAGCCACGTGACCTAAGTTAAAAGCACTCATGTCGACCCTCAGAATCGTATGGACGTTTGACTCCTGATTGGTTCTGAACGCCTCCAGTTTGTCGAGCTCGCTGGACGTCGCCGATGCGTGATACTTCTGCAAGGCCGCCTCGAAATCCTGCAAACTGACCTCCGGTTCCAAGAGCGCTTCCTTGGGAATGTCCTTCCAAGACAACCGGATCGCCCCGGGAGTATCCGGTGAGCAAGGCGTGAGGAAATCGCCGGTGTTCGATGCGCTGCCGGGTCTCCTGTATCCTTCAACCTTGACAAAGTGCGTTGCCGACTTGAGTTTCTGTCTCACCTCCATCTTAACCTCTCGCTGGAGCAGCATTAAGTCTTCGCACGTGTACCCGCCCGTTTTCTGCACTACGTAGAAGACGTCTGCATCTAGCATCCGATGGCGCACATCCTTGAGACCATTGAGCAGCATCAGTTCTCGAGTCTCGTCCGTCGGTAGTGGAACGTAGGCCCACTTTCGAAACACACGCGCGAGAGCGGGGTCAACGGCCCATGGCGACTTGGTGGCTCCAATGACGGTGACCTTCTGCTTGAACAGTATCCCTTCGAGGAGGCTCAGGAAGTCGGCCTTCACTCTGTACAGGAACCCCGAGCTCTCCCCGCTCACTCCGGTCCCGCTGAGGGCGTCGAGCTCGTCCAGGAAGAGTACGCTGGGCACGTGGTTGAGAACCATCTCGAAGAGCGTCCTCACGGTGAGGTTCTCGTTCCCGACGAGACACTTGGAGGCAAAGTGCTGGCACATGACGTAGAAGAACGTCGATTCATTGAACTCGGTTGCCAGTGCCTTGCCGATGTGCGACTTCCCGCAACCCGTCGGACCGTACAGCATGAGACTCGTAAGCGGCTTTACGTTCTCGAAAAGCGTCGGGTGTTTGACGGGGTACACGACGTTGAGCATGAGAGCCCGCTTGAGCACCTCCAGGCCGAACACGTCCGACCAGCGCACCTGCGCCTCACCGAGCACGACAACGCCGCTCGTGTGGAACGCTCGGTGCTCCTCGTTGCCGTGGGGGCTGCAGTGACAAGCGTGAACAAAGCTTGCGTCATGTTCTGGTGCGACACAATGTTGTGAGTTATCGCAAAGAAATGTTTTCTCTCGTGGAGACATAAGCTTACCAAAGATGTATTGCACGTCAAGGATAGTGTTCTAGCGACTGTGTTGCGGAGAACTTTTGAAGAATGTGAGCAACGCCACGCTACTTAACGCGCAGCTAAATCAGTGTGAATACACTTTGAAGCATATCGTTTTCAACATCACGAAACAACGTTAAATCAACTTGGATTTTAGCTTTCAGCGGGATCATTTCTTCGCAGAATCATCGTGCTTCCTTAATTATGTGCCTTCTACAGCCTAGGTGAGCTCCTTTTTTAAAGGTTAATTAATAATGTGACGTACATATCAGCAAACCGAAATAAACTGTACTTAAAAGGACGGCGGCAGCGATAGCTCCATTTTTAGCAAGACGTAAACGCGTCGTGCGGTATTTAAACCCCGCCTATTTAGGCAAAGGAAGGAGTTTATAAAGCTCGACCGGCGGAATCGCATACGATTTTGTGTGGATTTTGTGTGGCATAAGATTAAATGTGGTTGGACTGAAACCAAGTCACGTGGGGTGTCAAATATTATTGCAAATCCTCCCTCCACGACCAAGCACCTGCATTTTCCCGTTGCCTGGCGTCATTAATGACCAATGTAATGCGACCTTAAGTACAGGTTTATGGCCGCTTTCATTCTTCTGGACCCGTATTCACGAAAATTACTTACGATAAAAGCTTTCTTAAAAGGGCCCTGAAACACCCCTCGGGCTTGGTTTTGAAAATGACTAAGTGCGTATTGAAAGCCTCTCATAAATTTACAACCGAAAAATATTTTTACAAGGATTTGTTAGGAGCGAAGTTATTGCGACCGGAAGAACTCCCTTTCCAGTTTTGTCTCGACTCTGCGGAATAGAGCCTGCAGAGCTCCTGTTGGCGGTGTCGTAGGAGGTGCTCCGCCCACCGCGTTACATCCCCAGGCTTCAACGACGTATGATAGTGGCTGATTGAATTGCACGCGACTGCCGGGCGCTGTTGGCAAGACGCGCCTGCTCACTCCGCGCCTGGGCTCAGTCGCGCGCCCTCCCGATCACTGCATTATTTCAATCCTCTAGGGCTTTCTTTTCATTCATCACACGTTCAGGCTCGGAGGTGTGCGCTTACTTTGTCAGTGCGCCACTTCTCTGCGATGATGCGCACACGACAGCGCCACGATAATCTGTGCAACTCCAACGCTGTTGCACTTTGTCCTGCATAACCCCTATGGTTGAGTAGTGATCGTAGAAGGGTTAATCATCCCGTCAAGCTCGAACGCGCGACTACTATTACTCGGAAAGAAGACCGTCAGGACTTGAACCCACAGCTGTCGACAGCTTAATGCGGAATAAGAAGCATTCAGATGCAGTAAAACGGATTGACTAACTTAAAGTGTAAATACACTTTGATATGCACTAGTTCAATTTTAACAGCGAAGCTGTTTGAGCATTGGCGAAGCCAGGAAATGTACAGAAAGCTCTGCTAAGTTGTTGAATGCTGGCACAATTATGCAAAGGTGTAGTGAAGCCAATTAAAGCTACTGAAAGCTAGCTAGGTAACGCCTTATTAAGCTGTCTAGATCAACGAAACCTAATTAAGACTATCTAATTGAATCTTAGTGCAGACAGCATTGATCCAAGCCGAACTCAACTACTTAAAGATTAATTAAGCCATGAGAAATAGGTCCCTTCATTAAGCTGCGGCTAATTATCTAGGGGTAATTAAGATATAATAGCAATAAGTCAAATCTAAGTTAAAGCAAGTTAAGCTAAGCTTAATGAAGCTGATACAAAGAAATCTAGTGTGAGCCTAAGATAATTAGGCCGTGTCTTATTAGGCTAGTAATAATTCAAATATGTATCAATAAATTATCACTAATCAAGTCAGACATAAAAAAGCTAACGCTAAGTAATCCATGGTTGTTTAGACTAATATTACCAGAGTCAAGCCTAATGAAGCTGACACTACCTGTCAGAGCTAATTAGGCTAACAATAAATAAGTTAGATCTACTCAAGGTAATGCTCATTGAGCAATGCTTAGTTAAGTAATATAATAAGGTCAGGCGTAACTAGGCGGAGACTAATTAAGCCAAGTTTAATTAAGGTAGGACTAACTTAAGCCTTATTATGTGATCATTAATGAGGCCCAACTCATTAGGTCGTGTCTGTATATATGTAAGTTAATTAGACCGTGTCTAGATGATCTAAAAATAATTTGCATAGGTCCAATTAACTTAAAGGTCCCATGACACCAAAATTTCAAACGCGAGATTCTTGCGTTAATTTGTTTCCTGCATACGAAGGCAATCTTGACCAAGTATTAGCGGCGAACGTCGCCTCTAAGTAATTTTAATATGGTTTAAAAGTAAGCGGGAATGCTCATCCGAGCTTGCAGCACCTCGCGACATCGCCACTAGTGTGACGTAGTTTGTGGGCCATCTGTGACGTTTCACTTTTGTAAGTTGATATCGTGACGTCACAGAGAGACACGGGCGCGCCGCGCTATGGCCTCCGAGCGTAGCCTTCAAGTTCGGCTCTCGCAGCCGATCGCGGAGGCCACGCCAAAAGCCGTATTTTTCTGCTTCCTCTCCGTGTTGGTCGCTCAAGCGTACATTGTACACACGCTATGATGCAAAGCGAGTGTGGCGAGCTGGTCTGGCGCTCACGCTCTCCGCAACGTCACCTAATCTTGAGCTCAAGTGATCAGTGCATGCGCTCACTTCCGACAGCCGCCGCGCTAGCCCCGCGGCGCTAGTTTCTTGCAGTTTTTGGCGCGCGTTTCGAAGCTTCGATATAAAACTAAACAAAATTAACGATGCTGTGACTAATTAGACTTCGCGCTGGAGAATTTGCCACTCCATGCCGTGATTACAAGACACTGTTCTACTCATTAGAACATAAAAGTCTGCAACAAAAAAATAGCTGTCATGGGCCCTTTAAATCTATGTCAAGCCTAAATGACCTCAAGCTATGCCTATTTAAACCAAACATTGAATGCGTAATCCATTTTAATCCACACTAATTCACCTTAGTCAATGCTAATCTGCCGTAATCCTTCTTAATCCACGCTGATCCCCCCTTAATCTACCGTAATCCGCTCTAATATTTCATAGTCCACCTTAATGCACCTGTGTGTCTTCATCCACCATAATGCGCCTTAATCAGCTCTAATTCGCCAAAATCAACCCTAATGCGTCCTAGTGTTTAATCCACCTTATCCAAGAAAGATTTCGGATTCGACTGCAGTCATTATATTGAGTTCGAGTCCTAGAAGGTGGGGATTGGATCCCATGGGTATAAACCCATCTACAATCAATGATCAATGCTTGATTAAAGTTTGGAAATCATCGTTTCTTACAGGGTACTGGCATGCATTTGTAGGCTTCTTCGGAAACTACATTTATTGCAAACGGCCCGCACGGGGGCGCGGCTGGCGTGTCTGGCATCGGCCAATAGCAGCGATGCTCCTTGCGTGTGCTTTATGACAAAACAAAGCATATACAACGAGCGTGAGGAGAAGCCTCTTTTTGAGTTTAGGGCTCAAGAGGAAATGTAAACTTTGTGCTCCGCTTGTGAACGCTGCGCTTCGCGGATGACAACGGCATTTGGCTGAGGTGTTCATTATAGCGTAAGCCAGCTGTAGAATATGTTTGACGAAGCCCGGGGATGGTTCAGGACTCCTTCAAGAAACAATTTCAGACAATCCGTAGGTTGGAAATACCATTAGAGAAGCCGGCCAGCCAATGTCAAAAAAGCACTTATTAAAGAGAAGTATTGTGAATTATGCCCCGGATGCATGCAGTAGACAAATGACAATGCTGTGGTTGTAAAATTTAGGACTACTAACATGCATCTTACCGCATCCTCTCTACAAACAAGGGTGCAGTCCATTACAAGTTTGTTGCAAACACCGCTTGATGGGTCAGTTCAGTTGGATTAAGTGAGGAGTTCAATCGTGGTACGTCGCCATAGCGGAGAGTGTTTCATGGGTTATTTCAGACTGCTTGTGTTCAGCTCCTTAGGGAAATGCTCAACTAGTTTGTTACGCATGATACGGGGACGTCAGCGCAATACTTTAGGAAACAATGAAGGACATAAAAGACAATCAACACAGGAGTTGTGTGCTTCCTTATCTCCTAGAGTACGGCCCCAGGCAGCACGCAACTTAGGGCCGATATTGGTTTTATGGCGGCAAAGTTCGGCCCACCCACGGCCTAACGTTGCCGACAGCGAGCCAGTATCGGCTAAGCCGCCGTCAATGTCTGGCAACGTCGGGCTACTATAGCCGCTGCCCCGCCGATATCGGCAGGCCGTCGACTGTAATCGGCAACATGGGGGCGCATATGCCGCGTTACTGCCGACATAGGCTGAGGCGATGGCTTTTAACGGCAACTATGGCGCCGATTTTGCCTTTCTACAGACAATATGGGCTGGCCGACGCCATTTGTCGGCAACACTGTGCCAAGTATGCCACCTTAGAGCCTCCGTCGGCTGAGCAGATAACTTTCTCCGGCAAATATGGCGCCGATTTTGCCGCTCATCAGCATCGCCTGAGGAATGGCGAATTTGGCGCGATATTTGCCTAGAAAGATTATTTCACAGGAAACATTGAGTCATTTCTGCCGTCTGGAGGCAACGTCGACTACGCCGCAGCCTTTCATGGTTGATATCGGCCGGGCGCCTCTTTGGAAGCCTGCTGTATATAACAATTGAGATCCGATCGAGACAAGAATGACCAAAATTCACTTGAGAGATTCGACGTAAGAATCAGATGTTGAGCTTCATATATTCATGTATACGCGTTTCAGTGCCGGAACATAGCGCACGTGCGTTTTGAGCAGCATATATGACATTATGTTCGCGTGCTTTGTTTTTCATAAACAGGGCACACAAAAAACATGCATATAAACTATTGGCTCATAACCAGTAGTCGCATGTTCAAACAAAGATAAACAGTTGCAAGCGGCGCTATACTACTGACATTTAGCAACCTATGGAAGGAAAAGGTATATGGAGGTAACAGCGCAACAGCGAGTGGACAAAAAAGGTCTAGCGCAGACTTTATGGTGTGCTGAAGCGGAGATTAACTCGCCACCGGCGTTATACTACTGACATTTAGCATAGTCATCATCATCATCAGCAGCCTGTTTAGGTGCACTGCAGGACGAAGGCCTCTCCCAACGATTTCCAATCCACCCTATCCTGAGCGAGTTGGTTCCACTTTATGCCCGCAAACTTTTTAATTTTATCGCTCCATCTAACCTTTTGCCTACCTCTGTGGCGTTTTCCCTCTCGTGGTATCCATTCCGTCGCTCATAATGTCCACCTATTATCCTTCCTCCTCATGACATGTCCTGCCCAGGTCCACTTCTTTCTTTTAATTGATAAGATAATATCGGCTACTCCTGTTTGTTCTCTGATCCATTCCGCTCGTTTTTTTTTTACCTCTTAGCGTTACCCCTACCATTTTTCTTTCCATTGCACGTTGCGTGCTCCTTAGTTTCATCTCTAGTTTTTTCGTTATTCTCCATGTTTCTGCACCGTACGTTAGTTCTGGGAGAATGCAGTGATTGAATACTTTTCGCTTTAATGAGAGCGGTAGGTTTCCGGTCATGATTTCGTTTTCGCAACCTATGCAAAAGAACGGTATACGGAGCTACCAGCGCGACAGCGAGGAGACAATACTGATCTAGTGCTAACTCTGTATTGAGAGGACCATGAAATACATAGATCCCTTTGTATTTCAAATTCAAATGAAGTGCTCTTGTCAAGACCACGACATTTGCGAAAAAAGCAAAAACTAAAAATACCAAGCAGTCATATGGCAAGCATTTTTCATCTCAAAGGTGGCAAACAAATGCACACACCTATAATTGATATAGAGAGAGCTTTTCTGGTGAGTTCTACTAGAGTGTATGTGATCACACAGTGTTCTTGAGCAGGCAATCTGCGTATTTTATGTTATATAAAAACAGCAAGCATGCACTGAAAAAAAACTCAGTTGAAAATCAAAGCTCTCTTCTGTTTCCTAGTTTCTTCATACGTTTGAGCAGGGTTACAGCATAAACAAACCGTCCTAAGTCAAGCTGTTGTTGACCACGTGCCCCACCACTACTTCATCAGTGCGTTCGCGAAACTAGTGCAATCCTTTCAAAAACAGCTCCTGTACAGCGCAACGCATGTATCGCAGCTCGCATAAGCTCAGCAAAAGAAAATAATTGTCTACTGGTCGGGTAGACAATGCACCTCCATGCTCTCTACTACCACGCAGATACAATAGGCTAATAATTCCTTAATATGTCCGCGCCATTGCGTATAATTCACGCTATTTTTTTGCTTTTTTGTGTAACGTCCGTTAGTGCGTTCTTTCCATACATATCGAATTCGTTTGCACATCGGCCATCGGTTACGTTGTACTAGTTAGATGAGCAGAATATATCGAGCTTGAGTGCATGCTCTGTGCAGTGTGTCGGATTTATCACTGACGTTCGTATGAGACTATGGCATTGATATAAGCAAACATGTGCGTATTCTGATATTTAACAATTTATTTATAACCAATAAGGGCAAAAGAAGGGCGCGTAGAGACAGAGTCATCGCAGTATTTCTTGTCGTGCGGAAAGGCAGCACGTGCATGTCTTTCGTGTGCTGCAGAGCATAGCGGAAATTCAAGCAGAATGGCGGCGCCGTGCGTCCTCGCTATGCTTGTTGCGTGCAGTGCAGCATTTCGCTCGCGTTTTTAGCTAGAGTGGGTAGTTCAGCCTCTGCGAAATCCTGTGTCACAAGTAGCTGGCAAGAGAACACATGCGTACCAGCATACGCCACAGGCTGCACCGAGCTGCACTTAACAAATGCAGTCCCGGCCGGTGTCCCCGCCATTGTGCAAAAATGTTTGCCCAGCAGAAATGCGGTCTTCCACGTTTTGAGACAAGTACAAAAAAAAGAAAGCAAGAAAAACGAGCGTGCTCTGCCGAGGAGCAACCTTGCAGGTGCTAAGCCAGCAGCAACTAAACATAAAAAAAGTGTGTGGGGAGGGGGGCGCGTCCCCTCCCGAACTGACCGCTATTGTCACGGCCCCCTCCATGAACATCCATTGTGCTCATCTGCAGTTTGCAAAGAATGTGGTTCTGAACCTGCTTTTGCTGGCGTTTGCTGCCTTCGGAGGGGGAAACCACGGAGAACCTTCCGCGCTCTCTCGTCGCGGCTGCATTGCTTCCAACGTGCAAGGTGTAGGAACGAGTTTAGACGGCTGCACGCAGTCTGTCTACGCGTTTATCGTTTATCATTTACCGCATTTATCGATCATTCAAGTTGATTGCGCGACTCCTTGGCGAGTGTACCTTCTAAGACAATGCCCATCCCAACTGTGACATCGGTTGTATATGAACACAACCCTGCGCCTTTTGGGGATACTACAGTGTCGTCGCCGAATTTGTATTGCGGACTCACAGCTGTAGAGTGCAGACCGGATGCCAAAATTCGGTAAGTTGCTGGCCAGTTTTCAAAATGGGACGTGGCACATATTGTTGTGATGTTAAATCACCGGTTCCACTTTATATATTATTTGTGTCGTGAGGTGCGTAGGCCCTTTATTTTCTAATAAAGAGCCTACGTACATTGTCCCAAAGCAGTTTTACTTCATGTAGTTTATCCTTTGCTTGTATCAAACACCCTTTGTGTGGTGACTTGCAGTTCTCGTAACATTATCTTTTCTTGCCCGTATTTTTAAAGGTAACGTGATACCGAACACGCGCTCCTTGGTGCAGGACACGTGCAGCAGTTCGGCACGCGATAGCATTTTTAAAGTAGCCTTGAAAAGATGTTCCTTCTCTAATATCTGCTTATAATGCACCTCGCACCTATCATTTAAGGACATTTTTTGCCTAAAGACACCATCCCTGGTGTGTGTCGTGTTATCTCACGTCTACATGTTTTCCTTTCCGATGTATGCCAAAAATATTAAATTTATTATAATTCAAAATGCACCTATTTCAAGTAATGTGCCGCTTTTAAAGTTGCTTTGCAACAGAACCTTTACTCACGTTTTTTTCCCCTGGGGTATCTAAAGCGACACAACACCAAGATCTGGGGGTTGAATATTGAACATAGATTCATTATATTTAAAAGGACAACTTTGTTTTGTTATTTTCTAAAGTAGTGCTCGATTATGAATGTTTCTGACATTTCTTGAATTTCCGCGTTTGTTCGTGAGTCGCACATAGGTTGCATGCAATTATAGTATAGTGCTGATGTGCTCCACAGCTGTGCAACTTTTCACGCCTTTTCCCGCAGGTTCCACCCTTGCTGAAGCTTTTCCACTACGACGGTGCAACACGAGAATAGCATATTATCAATGCAGAGTTCACAAAATAAATGAAATAGTGCTTTTCCCTATAAACCTCTCTTGTGTTCTTTGTTTTGTCTAGAACACATTAATAGAAAGTACAGAGGATCCACTAAGCCCCACTTATTACTGTGTTAATAAAGCTTTCGCGTATGCATGAGAGGCACATTTACACAAACTACTGTTGGTCCTTCGAAAATGCCTTCACAGCCCTTCGAAAATGTGAAAACAAATATAAAATTATCGCAATCTAAACGGCGAGACACACGTGGGGTAAACTAGAAACACCATAGTGGCTGTGAACGGTCGCGCAAGGGGTTTCCAGATGTCGGCGGGGCCCACAAGACGCCAAAGAAGCCTGAATGCCCGCAACATCGGCCATTGCTACCCAGCCAAATCCGACCCATTCTGGCTGGCCAAATTTTACCCATTCTGGCTGGCCAAATTTCGCCCACGCTGGCTGGCCAAATTTCGCCCACTCTGGCTGACCAAATTTCGCCCACTCTGGCTGGCCAAGTTCGACCCATGGTGGCTTCGCCACAGTGGCGCCATTCTGGCTGGTCATCATCGGGCAGATGTGGGTGAAAGTAGCGCGAGATCGATTTGCCGACTTAGGCCCGATATCGCTGCCGACTTTGGCCGACTTCATGCCTACATAAGTCCTGTGTTGGCGTGCTGCCTGGGGCGCTGGTGTGGCTATATCATTGCGTTAATTAAGGTGTGTTTAAACCAGCGTGCGATCACCATTTTACTCCGCTTCCATTCTTGCGTGGAAACTGCGGCGGAAATTCCAACTCGCAAGGTCATGCTAAATTGCACGGCCACTCAGTCACCGTAACAAGTTTTCGTTAATCTAGCGTCACAAAAATTACGTGAATTTACGGTTGTTGTGAGCCAAATCCAGCATTATTAGGCACGCCGTAGGAGAGTGCATCGGAAAAAAAATAGACCACCTGGGGTTCTTTAACGTGCACTGATATTCCACAGAAGGTGGCGCTCCCGCTTTTGCATCCGAGTCAACTGAAATGCGACAGCCGGCACCGGGGTCAAACCTGCGTCTTTCGGCTCAGAAGCCGTGCACCTTAACCTGTCATTAACGCACCGCTAGGAATGTGGCAGCTTAAGGTTACTTCGGCCTCATTGTCTGGAATGTCGCCCAATAGCTAAACTAAGTGGAACCTGCGATGCGAACGGGTGACGCGATAGGTCGCGCGATCTCGCAGTTACTCCTGTTCATTGCACGGCCGCATTTGGTGGCGCATGTACCAGCGAAAACGTCGATTGCTTCATCAGAAAAACAGATACATTACGTTTGTGCACGTTGGAGTCCTTACTTATGAGATTAAATTCGATTTTGTAAGGCGCTCATGTTTTTTTTTTTTACATTGGCTTTCAATGAAATCTACTTGCGTCATATGAAATAGGGTGGTATACGGCTGGAAAACGCAGCTAACCTGTTGTTAAAAAGTCAGCGCCGAGAGTAGCTCAGTCTTTATTTTCTCTGCGTCGTCATTCCGTATGAAACCATATGAAAATGATGAATCATATACATATAGGCTAATGTTCGGGACCCTTACTGGTTGCGGCTGCAAATCAAGAAGCGGCTAAGACAACCATCGTTAACACCGGCACGTGTGGACAGACTCATCGCCACTCCAAAATGTGTTTTAAATGTGCTTAAAATCGCGCTCGTTGGTATACAAAACTGTTGGCATGGAATGATGCTGCAGATGGACGCTTCATTAAGGCGATGGAGACTTTCTGCCTAGGAACAATTGGTGCGTTCACAAGCTTTGCTGCTTCATTGGCACGCCTGGGAAATCGAGAAACGGGCAAATGCGCCAAAACATTCGCTTTTCGACCAAAGCGACTATTTACGGCTCCTATTGTTCCGCGGCCAAGTTAGTCGAGTGCTCTTTGAGAGTCGTCATTGTGGTAGTGCGGTCTTAGTTCCAAAAACCACGATATCAGGGGCGTCTTAGTGCAGGGCTCCGGAAATTTAGACCACCTGGGGTTCTTTAACGTGCACTGACAACGCACAGTACACGGGCCTCACCATTTCGCCTATGCAGCCGCCACATCCGGGGTTCCATGCCGCAGCCCTCGGATCACCAGCCAGGTACCATAACCACTAGACCACCGTGGCATATGCGAGTCGCCGTTGTGAACAAGCTTTTATTGCATTAGCATTTATATGGACAGTCTCGGCTGGTTTTTACCGTCCCCGTCGCCGCCGTCATGAACCGTATATATATATATATATATATATATATATATATATATATATATATATATATATATATATATATATATATATATATATATATAAGTCCCAAAGAAAAACAATTCGGATAAATGCTTCGCAGCGCGGAATCCAACCAGGATCCTCTCGCTCCGCAGCGCGCGGCGCTAACCAATACGCCACAAAGAGCAGATCCTTCAGGAGCTAACGGCGAGCTTAATATACACACCCTTTACCGCTGGCAGGACTCAGGGACGGCAGGCGCTTATAAGCGTTTCTTCATTACCAGGGAGATGGCGCGAGGAGCGCAACGGACGGCCGCCTTTGCAACAGGAGCGCTGTTCAAACTGAGAGTATCCAATGCGACAGCTTATTCGTGCTCGTTCGGTGTGTATCTGTGCATTCGTTTCGTGCGTGCTTCACTTGATAGCTCGCGCTCATCTTCTGTTTGTTCATTTAGCGGCTCATCCCCTAGCTTTGTATGTGTAGCTTTGTGACACACAACTTATAAAGCCCTTCGTACCAGCACGCGCTGCCCACGTGAGGCGCTCACTTAGCAAGTGCATGTTTGCTACAATTAATATTGTTCCTGAAGCTGCGAACCTCACTTCGTATAGCATTACGGTTTCTTGCTATCGCATTCATTGCTTTGCTCTTGCGGCGAAACTGCGCGGTGGCAGCACAGAGTTGGTCGTCAATGACCGATTTGGTAGAAAAGCGGCTACTTTTCCTCAATTGTTGGTTTTTCGAATTGTCTGACGCGAGACTGCTGTCGTGAATCTTTCAACCAGTGGCATGCGTAGGAACAGTGCGTCTGCTTTACGATCTCAGCGCTCATACGTTACGAGGCACAAATAGCGCGCACTTGACAACGACAAAGAAAAGTATTACGAGCCACTAGCGCCAACTATCAACACAATAAATAATAACTTCTGGTGTCTTACGTGCCAAAGCCACGTGATTATGAAGCACATGACACAGAGCGGGTTCTGCAGTAATTTTGACCACCTGTGATCTTTTAACATGCCCTTAAATGTCGTGTACCTAAAACGTGCACTTGCCAGTATACAGCGGTTGTAGCAGCGCACTATGTGCTGCTACTATATGCATTTGATAATTAGTGCTTGTGCCTTACCGAACCATTTTGTCATCTTCAAAGGCACGCTGCTTTAGCCTTGTGATGAACCAACTTGCTCGAGATGTGTTTTCGAGATCATAAGTTACCCGCATAGCAACGACGAGGCATTTCTGTTTCGACAGGCTGGTAACGTTAGCCGCTTTCGAAGTTCGTGCCCTTCGAGCCATTTCTTGGTCACGCAGAGGATAACGGTCGCGCTAGTTGTCCATGTGCATGATGCGCGATTAGAGCAGCGGCCTCAAACACGCGGCATGCGGACCGTTCGCTAGCGGCCCGGCCCAGCACCTTTTGAGACATTACCGTGAACGAAAAACTATATTCCAGAATAGGTGTCAAGACTATATACTCATTCTAGAGATTGGCATCGAGTTTCTTCTTGTTCCCTGAGGCCAAGTTCCTTTCAGCAGTGACCAGACTGGTACGTAGTGCGTAACAAGTAGTGGATTCCTTGTAATGTTTAGATTTCTCTGTTTTTTTAGATTTAAGCTAATTCCATCAAGGAGTAACTATTCTTGTAGCACAGTTGCTACTCTCCAGTAATGAATTAAAATAGCGCGTGATGTTTCAAGTTCCGCCTTGGTATTTAGCTTTGGCTAAATTTCGTGGTGACTACTACAGCTCACTAACGGAGTGGAATTTGAGACGCCTAAGATTATAGAAGTGACTACTTACGCAGCAAGAACGCTGAGGCTACTTCCGCTGCTAAGTAGCCGCGCCGACTGACCCGTCGGGGACGGGCTTGAGCTGGCTGTCGAGAACTCCCCGTCGGCTCTGGCGCCCAGGAAGCGGATGAACTCGTGCGTGCGTTGGAGGTAGCCGCTGCTCTCCACTCGAATCTCCCGCGCCGCCACGAAATACAAGAACAGAGCCTGCTTGTAGAGGCGGAAGGCCTCGGCGAAGTTCTGCGCCTCCTCTTCGGCAGCGGCCCGGCGACCGTAGTCCACTGCCATTCGGACCGCTTCTTCGGCGTTCATGTTCACACTGCTGAGAGGAGCGTCGTCTGCGCCTGGTGTAATGGCACAGGTTCTCTATAACCATGATAATAATTGAGGTTCGGTAAAGCAAATGACGCTATTTTGAGCAGCCTCTTTCGGGAGCCCAAACTTTTCCACTCTGAGCGTTTCCTGTGAAATCAAGGCCACTTTATTGTTACTCTTTCAGTAACTAAACTCATGCCGCATTCTCCGTCATGTATGAGCTCTCTACACTCGCGCCACACCCTCACATCCTTTACGGCTGCACTTAAATTTATTGTGCCTTAAAGAAAATTATCTCGTCAAGAACCCTAAGAGCAGTATCACGGTGTCGTCGGTCGCATTCACTGTAGTTTACATAGTGATACCTTAAAAGACCACGAGGCCTATACTGTACCAAAGAAAGCGGGATGCTATTCTTCGTTTATATTTCCGTATTGTTAAGTTGTTCCCGTCAAGGCGGGACTGGCCATTTAGAGAGGACTATCATGGAATAGTACTTCCGTATTCCAGGGCATGGTGTGGGCTTCAACTTTGGGTTCTCACATCGAAGGGGCCGTTTCATATTTACCTGCCACCACAGTCGGGAGTCACGTGGGAACAGTAACTCGTTACATACTAACAGCAGCTCTTTCGACTGCCGACAAACTGTCGTCCAGCGACAATGGTGATTTGAGCCGTTTGCTCACACGTCATGACGACGTCCATTGCTGTGGAGAAGGATGGCATCTGTATGGTGGCCGGCTTAAACAATGACATTAAAATAAATTATTATGTTCGTGTTATTTCTTAGCTCCGACGTGTTCAGACAGTTAACAACATATGCCAAGGAGGCGATAGAAAGTCGCCTTTACTGTGCTTCAATTTCTCGCCAGCTCTTTTATTATCTGTATTTTCAGAGATAAGGTGCTGCATGAAACAAAACTTCGCTAGTAGGCTTTGGCATCTTGAAAAGCTCATTGTATTATGACGAACGACTACATACTAAAATTTACCCCCCAATCGCCCAGAGACACACGCGCACATACACTGGCACCCATGCGCGCTCGGAAACATTACCGAACCGCTTCGCCAGAGCAAACAGGGCCATGCAAAATTCAACTTAGCGCGAGCGCGCGCACACACACGCACACAAACAGGCGAAAAGGACCAGGGGTGTGACCGGAGATGATTGTTTGCGAACGTGGCCAGTCCTCTCCACTTTTTCTTGCATGTCATTGGCCGTGGTCATGATACCTCGTAAGCAGCGGGACGCGGCCACATTTTTGCCCGGCCATGTTTTCTCTTCACGTCATGCTTTGAAACACCATGAAAAAATAATCGTTGTTTATTAAAAAAAGCCTTATTCATTTAAAGACGAAATACACGTTTTGTAGTATATTGTCTGAAAGAAGACAACAAAATATGCTCGTGAAATTTCGGCACGGCTTGCCCACTGGTTGCTCTCGCCTTCTCGTACTCGCATATGTTACGGATCACCCTTTCATAACACAATACCTACTCAAACAAATTATAGTGACTAATCCTGGAAGGTTGCGCAGCATCAGTGGCAGCCAATCCCCAGCACGCACAACGAGAGCCGCGCCTACACTTCGTGATGTTGCAGCTAACAAACACGTTCTGTTCTGAACAAACATCTCCGATCGCGCCCCAGTACAAGCATCTCGTCGTGTGTGTGTGTCGCGGCAAGTACAGCTATTCACGACGACAGACCAACTAGCGCAACAGGGTGCATTACTCGAAAACAGGGTCGATTTCATGCAGATTAGTGGGCCAGAAAAATTGCCGCGGTAAAAGCACCATTGACAATGAATTGTTATAGCATGCTTTTTGCTTTTGCTCCAAGCATTTTCGATGACCCTCTAGGAAAAACTAAAACCATTCACGTAAATGACACCGATACTCTGGCAGCGTTAAGACATCCACTAAAGAGATATGACTTGAGCACTGATCTCCAGTGAAGAATGTTTGTTGACGAGCTAAAACCAGTTGAATATTCGTAAGCGTATCAGTATGAAGAGTGCTCGCATGATAAAGCTGCACACAACCGAATGCAGCGGTTACCTTGGCGGTGGATGTGGCTCGGTCCTTTGTTGTCAAGAACGTCGGCGCACGAAAGTGAACTTTTCTTTCTCTTCGTTGTCCGTGCTCTTAATCACTTTTGTAACTGCTTATCGGTCACGAAGCTTCACTTTTACTCTCAGAAATTCCGTTTTGCTTCTATAAATATTGTTTTAATTGTATTTTATAAAAGGGTACAAAGAAATAAAACGTTTGAACTCCGAAACGCAAGCCACAGCGGCGCATACAGTGTAATACGTAGAAGAAAGAGAACAACAAAACAGAAACAGTTAAAACATTTTTCTAATTTATTGTTTTTAATAAATATGCGCAGAAAATGAAATAAACAAAATAAAATCCAAAGCATATCCACGGAGTGAATTATGATCAGTGGGCGAAGCTCCGGAGGTTCATCGTAAATCGTGCCGAATTCCGGATTAATTTAGCCATGCTTCGTGTTGTATGGACAGGCAACTGAGTTCTCTAGAACACTGTGGTCTTCGTTTCGCGTTTTCTACCTTCCAAAAAGGTTTTGAACAAGTACTTAAAACTGGGGCTATTGTGATGTAATACGAAACGAAACTGAAACTGAGTGATGCCGGAGTAGACGAAGAGGAACCGGTGTGAACTCGTGACAGAAGAGCGCGTGCCAGCACTCGAGGGAGCTTAGCGTTCGATGAAGACGAAGTGGCTACGACGGACAACTACAGCAGACAAGCGTACGCCTTAAGGAGTTTCGCCCCTAAAATAAATTTCGATGCACCCACAAAGGACCTTGTGCTCTCCAAATTAGCTGAATTGTATTAATACATCCCGACCCTTTTGTAAGGAGATCACCGTGGGTGATTTTCCTTTACAACGTCAATAAGGAGCGAGTATACCATGGATAAGCAGCTGTCTCACTCATTTGATTAGTGCTTGTTCAAAGAGAATTCGGAGAAGCACGTCCTCATTTGATTGCGCTCACGTCCCAATGCGTGAAATTTCATTCATCTGGCCGAGTATTGCGGTTCGCCGCTTGTATACCCGTGAGTTCACAAAAATATGCTACAACCGTTCTGCTAACAATGACGAAATCTCCTCCGTACGCAGGTCTCAACGTTGCAAAGAAAACTGGTGAGGACTTGGTACTTTGAATTTTACTACCATAAAGTCCCTTCTTTTTCATTTGGTTTAGATTGCTCTTTCACGTGTCTCGGAAGGGCAGCGATGCTAGAGGCGTCACCTAACTGACCGTGGGGTTCGCCGTGATGAACTTCTGGTGCTTAGGCTCATCCTCTTCTGACAGATCGGCCTTGATGACGGCACTGAGGTTGTCCATGTCCTCCTCGACCATGTGATTCAGCCTCTCCGCGTCTTCATCGCAATGACTTCGATGTTGCTGAAATTTCGCGGCAGAACATACCGGATGAGTCACAGTGTCTGGTAGCGAGAAAAGCGGTCCGTGTTTTTGGCCAGGTTCTCGATGCCGCCTTCTTTGTACTTGAGCATTCGAATGTTTCCGAGCTCCGCCTTGATCATCACCTTGCGCGCCTCCTCGCTCTCGGGAATGGGACTGTTAATCTTGGCCTCGAAGGTGCCTTTCATGTCGTTCGTTATGAGCGAAAGCCGTAAACACTCGCAATCGCGATCTCCTTGTATTCCTTAATTCTTCTCGGCCAGATCCTTCATGTGGTTGAGCAGTTCGGTCTTGGCAGCGTCTACTACCGGCTTCTTGGCGTCACGGTAGTCGGACAGGGACAGCTGGTCGAGGCCATCCAGAACCAAAACCCCGGTGTTGTGGTTCTTGTAGTTCCTGATGAGCATCTGCGTCATCTTGTGAGCGTCGTGCGACATGCCGCCGATGACAAACTGGTCGATGTCGACGACAAAGATGGACTTCTCCGGATAATTGACGTAGATGGATTTGGCCAAAAAAGATTTTCCCGTGTCATGAAGTCCATGAAGTAGGATAGTGGAAGGGGCTTTGGCCTTCGGGTCGCTCAAGATCTGGGTGAAGACGAGCTTGGTAGGGTCGATATCCTGTATATCTTCGTCGAAGTGCACCTTTTCGCTGGCAATGGCAGTTCCAGCAGCAGTACACCATATAGGCAGATCCTACCGTAAATAAATGGGCACAGTTCGGTCAGACATATTGGGTCGCGTTACGGGAAATTAACTGCAATGGAACGCGTGAGATTTGTTGAGAAAGTATGGAAATTTTCAAGAATTATAGCTTTAATGTGTCTAATATTGTTCCTGGAAAACGGGTGAAATCAATCAGCATTGCCTAATTCCGTAGCAGTACGCTCCTTGACAGACAGACAGACAAAGAAGTTTTTATTAGTTCCTGAGAAGCGCCGCTCCTGGAGCAGCACTGCTGGCCGCTGCCACGTGGCGTCAGGGAGGCCTAGCTTCACCGCCGCATCGTAGGCTCTCTGGACAACCCGGAGTTGTGGAACAAGCTGGGAACTCTTGATGGCAGAATTCCACTCCTCCTCGGCGACTTGATCGGGCCCTTGATGTGAAAAATAACAAAGAGCAGGGATGAAGCCCGTAAACATAAGTTACTAAAACCAGACATCGGCCGAACGTCAGTTTCTTTCCCGTGTCTTACTCTTGCGGGTTCCTATCGTTTCGACTACGCTGAATTCGAATTATGTAGATGTAAACTTCTTTCAAAACCGAGTTTCGTGAGGAGAATAAATAACGCAAGCACGCACGATCATACATGCCCACAATTACAGCAACAACGCTAGCTTTCAGATTAAACTGTGAAAAAGGCATCTAATAAAGTTGGAACTTGGACAAGTTGATTCTTCTTTTTTATGCTCGTAAAGTGTAGCAAGGAGAAGGATCACCAAGGGTCGCGGGATCGAATCCCGGCTGCGGCGGCTGCATTTCGATGGAGGCGAAATGTTGAGGCCCGTGTGCTGTGCGATGTCAGCGCACGTTAAAGAACCCCAGGTGGTCGAAATTTCCGGAGACCCCCCCTACGGCGTCTCTCATAATCAGAGCTGGTTTTGGGACGTTAAACCCCACAAAACAACAAGAGAAGGATCACCAGCCGAGTCGGCCAAGATAGACAACAAAGCATTGTGTTATATCTGTTCGTTGGATCGGCTGTACGTTTCTTCTTTTTCTTGGCACTCTGCATCATTTTGAGAAAAGAAAGTCGCGAGCCGGGAACAGTACTATTCGTAGTGAAATAAGCTAAGCCATGCGACCAAGGCCACGAGAGAGGTAAAGAATAAGAAGACTTCTGTGTATGTGTTCACACCCCTTACCTTATTTGATCGTGAACCCTTACCAAGTAGCTCATCTTTGTGTCGTTCATCATTTCGCTTATCATGTGTTTTCGGTTCGTTTCCAGGTTTTACCCGGCTCTTCCACACCCCGAACGTCTATCAGGACAAACTGGACTAAACCTGATTTCTCCCCGAAGTTCCAATAGCGCATACCATTTTGATTTCTGCGCTGCACGACGTCTGCGTGAACACGCGCTAGAGCTACCATATGTTAGCGCAACGAGGTTTAATCTTTGATACAGACAACTTGGAGTGCTAAAGGACGGCGACCAAGAAAAAGACATACAGGACAGGAACTTTCAACTCAGCTTTATTCAAGCAGCACGAAAAAATTTTATAGAAAACCAGTGTGGGTAATCATGTTAGCGATAACCCGAAAACGAAGAATCACAACATCGCCAGGACTTCCATCTAATGGCTACGCACTGGAGCAGTCACAAACGCAGCAGAGAAGGAAAGAAAAATTCCAGGGATGCTATCTTAGTCACACATGCGCAAACGCCCCTAAAAGCAACACCCGCGCCTAAGAAAGGAGTCATCGTGAATGCCTGACACCCGTAAAAAACCCACATAACACAGAAAGTTAAGCCATCAACCACGAAAGGATCAAACAACATAAAAGAAATAACGGGCTTAAAACAACAAGAAGTTGCGTCAAAGTAACAGGTGTAAAAGGCACATCAAAACCAATAACAAAGCTTAAACAACAAAGCGCTGCGTCAGTAGACAAGAGAGCTGACAGATGACAACCACAAATAAAAATGGAAGCTAGGGCAAAGCCGCGTCAGAACTTGCACATAACATTGTCACTTCCTTGTCAGCAAAGTGTTAATGACACTTCCTTGTCAGTAAGTGATACAGAGGGCGTGCTTATGCATTTTTCACCATACTTTAAAATAACTTCTTTTAGTTCCCTTTCAGTCTTGACTTGCGCAAGCTGAAGGAAAGAGGTGCTCGCCAATTCAGGGATGCCACCACATCTTTTACAATGTTCAGCTAGGTGCCCGCCGGATGTGGTAGCATACCTGAATTAGCGCGCACCTCATTCCTTAAGCACATGACTTCTGAATGGCTTCCCTATGACACCGGATGACTTGCGAATGTTGCGCACTAAAAGATCGGCAACACAGGTCTGGTCCTGAGAGCAACACAGAATACCCCCTCTGCCAAATTGTATGATGTCCATAATCAGCTGGAAGCGTGAGGTCGCCTTCCTCAGGTCCTCCTGAATTGCTTTCGGGTTCCTTACACGGATAAATCCCCCATTCGTCGGCACAAGGGCTAATCGAACGCTGTCAATGCCACTGCGAAGAAGAGCTTCTATAGAGATTCCATTAGTCGGAAGCGAAGCCGTCCATAAGAAAGACATCTTTCCGGAGAAGAAAGCGATATTATAGTCTCAACACCAAGAGCTGATCAGGGTATAAATTCCGAACGTAACGCATAAAGCACTGCCGCGCAATACTTCACCAATCCCTCGCAAGCAAAATACGACCAACAACCAGATCCGCAAGACTGGAACGCAAGCGCGCAGGCGGATGTAACCGGCGTTCCACGTGGAAGCGAGGGACGAAACTCGGACGGCACAGCGCGCCTTTCCCCACTTCTTCGTTTTTCTCGGGTCATCGCCCTTTGATATGCACACGGCTGTTGCTGAATCCTGGCTTCACGATTTATTATTCATTATCCTGTCACCTTGTGATTTATATATCCTTAAAGAACCTATATATTATCGCTTTGTGGTAACATTTCCGAAGCAACGAAGCTTCGCTGCCGAAATCTATTTGTTGGGTATAGCAATGCCTTGTAATTTGTTCATTGAACCTTCAATTTCCCATTGTACTGCTTAAAAAGCACGTTATTTCCCATGTGTGAAATAATATAACCGGTTGGTAAAAGATTTCGTCTTTTGTGGGATATTAAACGCACAACTACGCCAACAAGCGAACTTCAGTGTACGTTTTCTAAAGTGGTTTCTACATAAAGCAAAACACGGCAGCATGAGACGCAAAGGTTTGGTCTAGGCACATATCACGATGGAACATTAAACATTATATTGGTGCGCTTGTGCCACACCGGGTACTTTTTGATCCGAGAGATCGGCGCCGATCGGAATCGATCGCGATTTGATCTGTTCGGTGCGTCTGAAATCATATGAAACGTACTCATTATATAATGAAGTTAGGTGCGGCTGAGTCACGCAAGATACTATGGTTTCCTTACGAGTACACTATTTACGAACCAAACTTTCAAGTAACCTGCCTACGTCCAAGCTCACACCGAAAGATAAATTAGCTAGCGTGCGACTATGTCCATTGGCGGCAACACGAAAGGCGATGAGTCAGTTGCTCGCACCGACGCCAAACCACTCGCAGGCGTCGCTCTCATAAAAAAAAAAGCAAACGCACGGCAACAAAACGTGGGCACCGCGACGTATACTGTGCGGCGAATCATGTTGAGCGCGGCTGCTTTGGTGTCCCGAGAGCTGCTTCGAACAGTACACATCACAGATAAGGCTCCAGCTACAAGAGACACCTTCACGATGGATTTTTGGCTTTAGGCAGCTTCCACGTTTTGATATCCACTTCAGGCGTCAGCGGGATTGTCTGTCGTGGGCGGAATGGGACGGCGTCCGACTGTACCTTGTAATTAGG
Source organism: Hyalomma asiaticum (assembly GCA_013339685.2). Lineage (NCBI taxonomy): Eukaryota > Metazoa > Arthropoda > Arachnida > Ixodida > Ixodidae > Hyalomma > Hyalomma asiaticum. The sequence continues at coordinate 97,608,082 of CM023488.1, forward strand.
GGCCTTAGACTAACGTCTGCGCATCGCGCCTCTGTGCCATTAGAGTATGTATTCAGCTTTAGTTGCCTTTGATGAAGTGGGCAGAAGAAATCTGCGCGCTCTTTGTGGGATTCCAGCTTTCTCGCCTGGTCGCGGGGCTCTTTGCGCTTATCTGTCTCGAAACATAACGTTTTGACTTGCGATAGCAAATTAGTTGCGGACCGCAGACTGCATTCTGGCACCACACAACAGCGCCCGAGTCGCGAGTGCTTCGTCACAATAATTCTATCAGCGGAATACAAGCGGCCGCGGCCACCGACGCACGCTGAAACCACGTGAAAGCAAGGTAAACAGGAAGTTTTCTAGGGCACGTTTCCGGTGGACACACGATGTTGCCAGAGAACGGCAAGCGCTGGCGAAACCGTCTATAGGAGCACGGTTCAGCATCTGGTGAAGGGGAAGTGGGGAAGAAAGCGGATGGGTTGAGAATGATAGTGACGTACGCATCCGCTCCCGATGGCCTCAGGAGTCAGGTAACGATGGCATTGGCTAGCACGGAGAGGCTTCTTGGCTCAATGATAGGTCACTGCCCCACTTGCCTCCACGAAGTCCACCAGGCTCTGCAGGCCTGGTAGGGGAAGGTGGAGCGGGAATAGTAGGTCAGTTCCTGTGACGGCAGGGAGGCCCTTTTGACGGTAGGCAATGTGGACCCTCAAAACGTTGTTCTGCCTGGGCTCGGCATGCACAGAGGACGTGCTCGAGGGCCTCAGGGGTGTCACAGCGTCCAAAGGCTGGTGAGTTGCTGCGGCCCTTGGCATGTTTTCTGGCTGCCGTTCAGATGCAGACTGTGCGAAGACGGGGAAGGGTGGCCCATGTCTCTCATGGTGAGGCCGGCATACGGCAGTGGTTTGGGTGCCTTGCCGATAGCCACCCTATAGTGCGGATAGATGGCGACAAGGTGTCGTTGGAAGCGAGCCTTAGACCAGTCGTCGCCGGCGAGTGCTAGGTGGCGATAGGCGGCATTGGCGATGGTGTCTGCCTCCTCGTTGCCGGATATGCCTACGTGGGAAGGTAGCCAGTGAGAGGGCACTGACATCCCTGTGCTGTCCAGGGCATGGAACTTTACGGCCAGGAGGCAGGCAGTCAGCCCTGCCCATCGACAGTTGCAAAGGGCCTGTAGCGCCGTCGTGCTGTCTCAATGGACGGCCACTGGTTTTGCCGTGGCCGGGTCGTCCACCACGATTGATGATTTGTGGGGTTTAACGTCCCAAAACCAGCTCTGATTAAGGGCTCTAGAAATTTGACCACCTGGGGTTCTTTAACGTCCACTGACATCGCACAGCACATGGGCCTCAGTATTTCGCCTCCCTCGAAATGCGGCCGCCGCGGCTGGGATTCGATCGCACGACCCTCGGATCTGCAGCCGAGTACCATAACCACTAGACCACCGTGGGGGGCGTCCACCAGGAAGTTCCTGACAGATGTAGGCCTGCCACCTCGGCCACACTGGAACTTCCAGGAAAGAGGAGGCGACACTGTCTGCTGTTGGCCCGGGCCGTAATGACGCAAGCTGCAGCCCTCGACCCGTCCTGCATCGCAGAGCCATCGGTGAAAACCTACAGCCGCCTCACGAGTCGCTCTTGTGGAGAACATCGAGGCACTCAACGAGTGTCTCGATGTCCCCCTTGCTCGCCTCTCGGTGGAAAGTGGAGACGTCCTTTGCTGGGCTTCTCGCCGACGAAAGCCGTCTTCTCGGCAGGATTTCGCCATTTCGTTGCCCAACGTACGCGTAGGCGAGGCCGGCAGCCGCCTATTTGGGTAGTAAATCGTGAAATTGGGCTTCTTTTTGTTTTTTTCTTGATAGAGCGATCTTTCGTCAATGGCTATATGGCTCCCTTTGTCTACTTTTATGCCTTCTCTCGAAGCGGTTGTTTTCCCTGCGTATTATTTCCTTCCGTGGCGTTCGACTATGATTGTTGGGCCTCAGTATTCTTGAGAATAACATAATTAACAGCTCTCCTTCCTCTCTTCGCCCTTACGTGCGTTTAGTTCGCGCAGCTTACCATAATTCGAGTGTCAGTACCGTGTACCAGTTACGGCACACAATCTAATTCCCAATTCCATTTTTTTTCTTTTTAGGTGAAGCTTTCTTTGCCTGCTATGCCGAGTTTCGAGTGGCTACTAAGTCGTCGGCTGCTGTGAAAAAACCGTTAACCTATCTATCGGCGGCACGCTTTCGCACTCGTGTCCTATACTAAGCCGTGTGCATTTCTCTTTCCAACGATTTCCGAATCGGTCGCCACAACGAGACGTCTTGCCGATATTATTTCTTATTTCAAAGCGGTACGCCACTAGCATATCAGAATGGCGGTTTCCTTATAAGGTATGTTGGGAGCATTTTCAGCACGTGGTCTCTCATTAAAAAAAAATAGGTTCGGTTGTTTTTAAGCTACGCTTCAATATGGTCATCTCGCAAACATCTTTAGAAAACAATTTTCGAAACCGTGCTGCGATAAAAAAGACTTTTCGAATGAGACAATGCCTGCAGTATAACTCAGCCAGAACTTCATATCTGGGCGACATCGGAGAATGTTTTCTGCGAACGCGGTAGGTTCTGTTCGCTTTTCACTGCATGTCATTCTCCGTAGGTCATTCTTACTCTGTAAGCAGCCGGGTGCGGCCGCGTATTCACATGACGATATTTTCTCTGCACGTGCTGCGTTCGCGCTCACGGAAATAGCATTCTTCGCATCCATAAAGCATTCTTATTCATTTAAACAAAAAAATAATTGAGTTTTTTTAGTATATTGTCTAAAAGAAGACAACAAAAGATGTCGTACATTATGGAGCTTTTCACCTTGTTTTTGCCCGTTGGTTGCTCTCGCACTCCCGTTCTCGCATATTTTGTGGATCACCCCGTCATAAGACCGCACCCACTTAAAGGCGAGCGACCAGCCGTGGAAGCCTGCGCTGCACTTAATCGCTCCAAATGCGCAGTGTGCACAGTGTGTGCCGCGCCCCCACTTTGTGAAGTAGCAGCGAGTGAACGCGTTGTGTTTCGAAAGATCGCGCCCCCTTTCCAGCACCAAGCCTACAGCATACACAGGAGAATGGTTAAAGCGATGTGTGGATCGCGTTAATATATGTGTGGTGTATGAGATGCCGAAACAGAATAGCGACAAGTCCAACCTATCACAATCGCACATCTCAGTTTATTAATGTGTGACTGTGTTGAACTAAAAGAAGGCATACACCAATTAACCTGTAAGCAAGCTTATTCCATGATAATTCACACGCGTATGTAAGCGACTACTTTTGTAGTGCTACATTTTATATAATTATTCACATATTCGCATTTGGTTAGCACGGCAACTGTACTCTCATCTCCACCGCTCGTGTTTTAAGGTTCATTTGCCACATTCTAGTTGGGGATCAGTGCCAAAGACTCGTGAAAAATGCTGCTAAATGCGTTTAGGTCAAAACATGCAAATAGGTGAAATTTCATTCGCCATTTATTAACCGGTGACGTTCATGATTGGCATACACAAGTAATTTAAGAATTTATAGCCCCATAATGATTTTTTCGAAGCAGCCCAGCTTCGCCGCGCAGGTCTGCCTGACAGGCAGCAATCCCTTGCAATTTGATTTCTTTGTTTTTTTTACCTTCGACTGTCCATGTCATGATTTGTGGGCAGCAGCTGCAACGTACAAGGACGCTCGCTAAGCCTTCGCTCTTTTTCTACTGCAGCTACATTCACGTGGCTCGTGCTGTCCTGGACGTAACCGGCCAAATCTACGTGCCGTCCAGTGCTGTCACCGTGGCGAACCATTTCAGCGGTGATCGGAAGCTGCACCCCTGTCTGCTTTGGTCTGCCTGTTGACTAGCAGATAGTTCAGATACCGTGCGCTGACACTGTGAGAGTGCATCGACCTACTACGCCTGCGCTGCCAGTCCTGGGGGCCGTATATTGTGCTTCATCGCAACTCGGCCTTCATTTGTGGGCAGCAGCTGCAACGTACAAGGACGCTCGCTAAGCCTTCGCTCTTTTTCTACTGCAGGTTAGTCCTTCTGTTTCGCTAACATCGCATGTTACTGTATTTGCGGCTGCTGCTCACGAGTGTATTTATTGCTTCCTGTTCGCTTTTTACAATGCCTACTAACAGTGAACTTGCAAAAAAAATTGAACAGTTAGAAATCCTGCTGAACAGTAAGCTTGACTCGCTTGTTGACGATCTTGCTGCTAAGATTGGCAAGAAGTTCGAGGATCAGGGACTTGGTAACCTTGCTTCGCTAGCTGAAAGTGTGCGCTTTATGAGCGAACAGTACGACACTTTCAGAGCCTCATACGATGAAGTAGTGGCCACTAACAAGGCGTTAGCTGCTCAAAATGAAGTACTGACCAAAAAAATCGCAGACATGGAGCAGTATAGCAGAATGAATAACATCGAAATAAGAGGCGTACCATCCTCACAGGGTGAGGATTGCACGGAAATTTTGAAGAAAGTTGCAGAAGCAATTGAGTGCCCTCTTTCTAATGGGGAAATTGATATTGCACATCGTGTAGCAAGCAAAGCAACTGACAAAAACATTATTGTTCGTTTCTGCTCACGCGCAAAGAAGAACGAGTTTTTAAGTAAGGGTCGTAAAGCCCGCCTGCGGTCCTCACAAATTGGGTTTTCTGGCAGTTCAGATAAGCCTATTTACATCAACGAACACCTCACAGTCGATAACAAACGTTTGTTCAGCAAAGCCCTTGCGCTAAAAAAGGAAAACAAGTGGCAGTTTTTATGGACTGAAAACTGCCAAATCAAAGCTCGCAAATCGACCGATTCCAGGGTATTCAGAGTAGCTTCGGAGGCTGATCTTCGCGTCTTGACGTAGACACTATGCGCGCGCAAGTTTTGGTATATTTTTCATCATGAGTTCGATGTTATCACCTACAGAAATCACTACGTTGCTTACACCAAGGAATGCATCGTTCATTCATATCAACGCGCGAAGTTTGCGTAGGAATGGCGACAGAATTTCAGCTTTCATTGACTCGTTAAAACAACCACTTTCATTCATTTGTGTTTCTGAAACGTGGCTCGATAGTTCGGATGCTAATTTATATGGTCTTTATAAATACCAAGCTGAATACTGCCACCGCATTTCAGATCGCCATGGTGGTTCTGCTATATTTATTTCACCAGACATTACTTATAAACGTAGGACGGATCTTGCACTTCATGTACATCACTGTGAATCGGTATGGATTGAAACTGATATACAGCAGAAATCGCAGAATAGTACTATTATTCTCGGGTGCATCTACCGTTCCCCATCTTCATCTGTTCCCGATTTCCTGAGTGAGCTATCCAAGCTTCTTCATGGCATATGTCTTGAGCATAAGCAAGTTTTAATTCTTGGTGATATTAATATTAATTTACTGGACATCGGTAATGGCAATACAACTGCCTATACTGACTGTTTAGCTGGCTTCGGATTTGAATCGTTAATTACTTCTCCCACTAGGTACTCTACACATGGAAGCTATACGCTTCTTGATCACGCTCTAACTAACATCGCACCTTCTCCACTCGCGGGTGTCATAGATACGCATATCACAGACCATTTACCTGTATTTGTCGCAGTCCAGGCCGAGATTCCTCAATCCAACTCAATCTACTTTTCCTCGAAGTTAGACCGTGATGGCTTTGTTAGCACCATATCAGGTACGGATTGGTCATCGATTAAATCCATGGAGGACCCAGAACTAGCTCTTGAAAGTTTTTGTTCCATCTTTTCAGAAGCTGTCCGCACTAACACAACAACCGTCAAATGCAGAAAACATTTCAAGTTTACCAGTAATCCGTGGGTAACGAAAGGTCTGCTAACCAGTATGAGAAAAAAAGAAAACTTATACAGAAAGACTAAAAAGAAACCTTTCAATCTTCGTTTGGCTGCTCGATATAAATCATATTGTAATATGTTGAATAATTTGCTGAAGAAGTCCAAAAAATTATATTATGAAAACGAATTTGCAAAGTATAGGGGAAACCCTAAAAAGCAGTGGGAACTGCTTAAAAACTTTATGAATTCCCCAAAAACTGATGTTACCTGTAATAGTATAAATTACGAGGGCAAATCTATAAGTGATGCTTCTACCATAGCAAACTCTTTCAGTGACTACTTTTATGACATATACAACAGACGTCAAACAGCTTCTGCTTATCCAATGACACGATGTAATCGCTCTTTCTTCCTGTTTCCAGTAACTACCGATGAGGTATGCTCAGTTATATTAGCTCTGAAGAACACTAGTGCTGGTTTAGATAATATTTCTGTTTTTCATCTGAAAATTGTTGCATCTTTCGTTTCTGAGACACTCAGCATTATAATTAATAGTATTTTCAAAAGCGGGATTTTTCCTAGTTCACTAAAAAAGGCTAAAATAATTCCGGTATTTAAGAAAGGTGATAAATCTGAAGTGTCTAATTATCGTCCTATTTCTATCCTATCATCACTGAGCAAAATTGTCGAAAAATTATTTTGTAAGCGGTTAAATGCTTACTTAAAAAAGTTCAATTTGTTAAATCCCTGTCAATTTGGTTTTCGTACGGGCAGTTCGACTAACTTAGCTTTATTATCCCTAACAGACTACATTCGTTACTCACTTGACAATGGAAATTTTGTTGCATCGGTTTTTTTGGACTTTACTAAAGCTTTTGATACGATTAATCATAACATCCTTTTTGTAAAGTTGGAGGCACTTGGTATTACTGGTCCCGTCCTAAACCTTATAAAATGTTACCTGCTTAACAGAGAGCAAACAGTATTTACTGGTGGAGTTTATTCTAATAACAAAATTATTAATCAAGGTGTACCGCAGGGATCTATACTGGGTCCCTTACTGTTTTCCATGTATATTAACGACTTACCATCACGTCTTAACTCTGCACAGTGTGTGCTGTATGCGGATGACACTACCATCTCATTACATAATAAATCTCTACCCAGCTTAGTCGCGAAACTAAACAGTGAACTTGAACGAATTGTTGCGTGGTGTGTTTCAAACCAATTAATCATCAATCCTAACAAAACTACGTTTATGATCTTCAGAAATGTGCACAAAATACTACCAAACAGACCTGCTTTAATTTTAGATGGTCATATCATCCCGGACTCTAGCTGTGTATCTTTCCTGGGCATTAAACTAGATTGCAACCTTAAGTTTTCTGATCACATTGCTTTCATTAAACATAAATGTACATCGGTATCAGAGCACTAATTAGATCAAAATCATATTTCTCTAAAGGTGCGTTATTATCATTATATTTTGCCTTCATTCACAGTCACATCATCTACGGCATTGTCTCCTGGGGTAATACGTATCACTGCCATTTATCATCTATTCAGCACTTGCAAAACCAAGCCATTCGCATTATCACTAACAGCAACTTCTTCACAAATGCCTCTCCATTACTTCGTGACCACAACATATTAAATATAGGAGGCTTGTTTAGGTATCATCTCACTATTATGTTTCATAAACTGCTTAATCATCAGCTCTCATACGATTTTATTGATTCTAGATATCTTACTAATACAAATAATACCAGGTTTGCACATAGATCTAACTTTCTTTTGCCTATTGTACATACTAACTATGGCAAAATGACCTCGGCATTCACCGCCATAAAACTGTGGAATGATTTACCCCTGCCTGTGAAAACTTCATCTTTTCATTCATTCAAACATGCCATTAAACGTTTGTACTTGGAAATGTAAATTAACCCAATTCAGCACATCGCTACTTATATGCTTCTTTTCGATCATCACAATGGATCATTTGTATTATAATTACATTTTTTTGGTTATTGTACTTTGCCACTGCGATTCAGTATATGTATTATTCGATATTTTTGTCTTTCTTGCGTTTCCTTTTTTTGTTGTTGTTGCTGTTCACCTGCCTAGCTGCTTTCCTTTTTATTACTTATTGTGAACTATTATTAACCGAGGGTCCCGCTGCAGTCATCGACTATGGGACCCTCGTCTGTATATTTTTCTGTATTCCCATTATTATGTATCATAGAATAATAATAAATGACTTTGACTTTGACTTTGTCTATCCCTCTGTAGGAATATCTGGGGAAATGGGTTATCTCGCTCCTGTAGAACAATATCTGCGGGTGTCAACCGACTTCCTTCATGAGTGACTTTAAAAAACTATCATGCGAGCGCGAGGTAGCAGCGCGTTTCGCTACATCATGACAACACCATGTTTAGTACTCTCTCAGGCAGTGACCCCATTCTAAAAGCGCTGTATTTAGAGAGAGAGAGAGTAAACATTTATTGAAACGAAATGAGGGATCTTCCTCGTAGGATCTTCGCTCTGTTTAACTAATGTCTCGAAGTGATGCCTCTCCACAGCAATCTGGCCCACATAAAGACCCTATACTGCCATAAAACTGCCCACACGCGTGCGCACAACGCGGCCCACAAGCGGATGCGGCTCAGGAAATTACGTAGCAGACGACGTGGTTGTCGCCACACCTGACGGAGAGGCGGGTGAGGGAGTCGTCCTGGCACTAAAAGCGTTGCGGGCTCATCCTGGCACCTTTTGCACGAAATAAGAAGGCGACGGCCGCTCGCTTCTCTTGCTGCCGGCAGATGCCGAGAGCTGTGCGTATCACATTTGGAGCAGGGCCGGAGGGGAGCCGCGTCAGGGGATTCCTTCATTTTAAATGGGAAGCATTTCTTAGCGAACTTCGGCGAGTTTGAGCGTATCTATCTATCTATCTATCTATCTATCTATCTATCTATCTATCTATCAATCTATCTATCTATCTATCTATCTATCTAGCCGCCTACGATTTTGTGCTCTCCTGGCCGTTTCGCTAATCGGATGTTTACGAAAATTGGTATGCCACATCATGACTACATGACGAACATAAATGACAGGTCACAACATGAAAATCATGATATCCATGTCATGAGCGGCATGATTTACATGCCACGGTCTTGGTGCTCTCCTGGCCGTTTCGCTAATGGGATGTATGCGAAAATTGGTATGGCACATGACTGCCTGACGAAGATAAATGGCAGGTCATAACATGAAAATCACGATATGCATGTCATGAGTGGCATGATTTACATGCCACGGTGATTGTGCTCCCCTGGCCGTTTCGCTAATGGGATGTTTACGAAAATTGGTATGCCACATTATGACTACATGACCAACATAAATGACAGGTCATAACATGAAAATCATGATATGCATGTCATGTGCGGCATGATTTACATGTCACAGTCTTGGTGCTCTCCTGGTCGCTTCGTTAATAGGATGTATACAAAAATTGGTATGCCACAACATGACTGCATCACAAACACAAATGACAGGTCATAACACGAAAATCATGACATGCATGTCATGAGTGACATGATTTACATGCGAAGGTCTTGGTGCTCTCCTGGCCGTTTCGTTAATGAGATGTATACGAAAATTGGTATGCCACAACATGAGAGCAAGGCGAACATGACTGACAAGTCACAACATGAAAATCATGATGTGTATGTCATGGTGGACATGACTTACATGCCACGCGTTTCGTTAACGGGATGTATAAAAAATTGGCATGCCACAAGACGACTGCATCACGAATGTAATGACAGCTCATAACAAGAAAATCATGACATGCATGTCATGAGCGACATGATCTGCATGCCACGGTCTTGGTGCTCTCTTGGCCGTTTCGTTAGTGGGATGTGTAGGAAAATTGGTATGCAACAATATGACTACACGACGAACATAAATGACAGGTCGTAACATGAAAAGCATAACATGCATGTCATGGGCGGCACGATTTACATGTCACAGTCTTGGTGCTCTCCTGGCCGTTTCGTTAATGAGATGTATACGAAAATTGGTATGCCACATTATGACTACATGACCAACATAAATGACAGGTCATAACATGAAAATCATGATATGCATGTCATGTGCGGCATGATTTACATGTCACAGTCTTGGTGCTCTCCTGGTCGCTTCGTTAATAGGATGTATACAAAAATTGGTATGCCACAACATGACTGCATCACAAACACAAATGACAGGTCATAACACGAAAATCATGACATGCATGTCATGAGTGACATGATTTACATGCGAAGGTCTTGGTGCTCTCCTGGCCGTTTCGTTAATGAGATGTATACGAAAATTGGTATGCCACAACATGAGAGCAAGGCGAACATGACTGACAGGTCACAACATGAAAATCATGATGTGTATGTCATGGTGGACATGACTTACATGCCACGCGTTTCGTTAACGGGATGTATAAAAAAATTGGCATGCCACAAGACGACTGCATCACGAATGTAAATGACAGCTCATAACAAGAAAATCATGACATGCATGTCATGAGCGACATGATCTGCATGCCACGGTCTTGGTGCTCTCTTGGCCGTTTCGTTAGTGGGATGTGTAGGAAAATTGGTATGCAACAATATGACTACACGACGAACATAAATGACAGGTCGTAACATGAAAAGCATAACATGCATGTCATGGGCGGCACGATTTACATGCCAGACGTTTCGTTAATGGGACGTATACCAAAATCGCTATGGCACAACACGACAGCATGACGAACGTAAATGACAGGTCATAACATTATAATCATGACATGCGTGTCATGACCAGCATGATTTACTTGCCATGGTCCTGGCGCTATACTGCCGTTTCGTTAGTGGGATGTATGGGCTCCGCATGGTGGAAACCGAGGCGACAGCGACGCGCGCGTTTCTTCGCTGCTTTGCGGGCGTGCTGCGAACCACAAGAACGCCCGCGGCGTCGCCCTTTGGAACAGTTTGCCGCAGGTTTGGAGCGCGTGTCTCAAAGGAAATAAAACGAAACATGGTGGGACAGGCGGTCGCTGCTGCTGTAGAGCTGGAGACGCGCATCGCCTTCGCGTATGTTCCTGTCACAGTCTGCCGAATTTTGCTTCCTCTCTCCGCCAGGCAGTGCATTCTGGCGCTGATGTCGCACATGGAAAACTCGACTGCACGGAGCCTATACGAAAATTGATTTGGCACAACATGACTGCATGACGAACATAAATGACAGGTCATTACATGCAAATCGTGACATGCATGTCATTAGCGGCATGATCTACATGCCACTCGTTTCCTTAATGTGATGTATACCAAAATTACTATGGCACAACACGACTGCATGACGAACGTAAATGACAAGTTATAACGTTAGAATCATGACATGGTGTATGAGCGGCATGGTTTACATGCCACAGTCAAGGTGCTCTTGCGGCCGTTTCGTTAACTTCATATGTTCCAAACTCGGCATAGCGAGACAACAATGCAAATCCATTTTACATTCCTTATGCGTGCTTCGCATTTCCTTGATTCCCACTGCACGTGGAATCTGCCAATTTTTTTTCCTTGTTTAGCACCAGGGTATGGGGAATTGAATTTTCTAGTGGGTAGGAAGTACTGGTGGGGTTTCGCTGTAAGCGGAACTTATATACTTTGCCATCAGTATAGACGCAAACAAAAACCAACCTACTCAAAAAGGGTGTCTTACACGTTCCTTCAAAGCTCGTCTATGTAACGTCTATGTAACGGAGGTAGGTGCGAGGTGTCAGCGGCGACGATTACGAAAACGGTGCTTCTGGTTGCCCCATGAAGATATCGGCGAAGGTCGGCACCAAAAGGGGTGCCCATGCTGGTGCCGAAAATTTGGGGGTAGTTGGTCCAGTTACATTCAAAGTAATTAATTGTAAGGACTAGTTTCCGTAATGCCATGTAAACTGCAGTGGCGTGTGCATGCTTGCTATTCCTGTACTGCGTCGAGAGCGCTTCGATTCCTCCTGTGATAGGCATATTCGTGTATAGGTGGCATCTACCAGAATTGCCTGATCTGAGAGTGCTTGAATTTCGTTAATGGACTCTATAATCCGCAGAAAACGAGGTGTATCCCGACAGAAGGGTGGGCGGTATGTCAGATAGGTGGTGATTAAGAAACTTCGATAATGACTCCGTCGGGGTGGTGTTGTTGGATACTATCCATCCTGGTTTCATCCTGCTTTCCTGCACCGCGCACGCAAATATTTCCAAGATATGTACCACCAGCGGACTCTTTGGAAGCTTTCGTTCTTGCCATGTATATTAGTCACGCTAATTTCCCCTACACCCTAACCCCTCCTCCCCCTTTTTTTCTTTTCGCACGTGCCGCTCTTCTCTCCTTCTGTGGACGTGGGAGGGCGTCCAATGGCGTACATAAATGAACGCTGGAGAAGGCAGTCGCCCCTCTGACGAAGACAAGTCCACTTGTCGAAACGCTGTTTCCTGCGACGTTCCCTGTTCGCAATCGTTTTTAACAACCAATAAAGAAACAGCGGCGAAAAGCCAAGTTCGCACTTTTTAAGTTGTCCAATCGCTTAGTGGGGTAGTTACGTGAAAATTTTGAACACATACAGAATCAGTCTTTATGGTCGTTGACCATGGTGTAGCGATAGGAAACTTGCGTCGCATCTTATTCTACTAATAAGATGATGTTATATGTGAATGTCGCACTGTTCTTCGCAGACGCGTAGTGTACGCGCACTGCTTTAAAACAACTATAATATTGTGTAAACTCAAACCACACCAGCCCCGCCACGGTGGTCTAGTGGTTATGGCACTCGGCTGCAGATCGCGGGATCGAAGCCCGGCCGCGGCGGCTGCATTTCAGTGGAGGCGAAATGTTGAGGCCCGTGTGCTGTGCGATGTCAGTGCACGTTAGAGTACCCCGGGTGGTCGAAATTTCCGGAGCCCTCCACTACGGCGTCTCTCATAATCAGAGCAGGTTTTGGGACGTTAAACCCCACAAATCAATCAAACCACACCATGCACCTATGCATGTTTATTCTCTCCAAAATCTTTTTCTATGAAAAGCAATACGACGAGCAAAAGCCGATCAAGCCTGCTCTCTCAATTAAGCGTGCATGATGTTACCGTCCGTTAAAAGCCCGTTAGAAAAGCGAGTGTCCTAACAGCGTTTTTGTCGCAGCGAAAGCAACTCATTCACGGGAAAACCAGAAACCAGGCTAAACGGCGATATTACGCGTGTTGACCATAGTTCCGAACACTTGCAAACCCAGTATCGTTGATAAGACCACTTGCACAGCGATGACCTTTTTTCTTTTTTTTTTCGACGTTCAAATAAGTCTTCGGTCAACAAACAGTATTATCACGATCCGGGCCTTGCTACAGATTTACAGTGCGTATACAGTTTGTGTGCCTCAGTTTCGGCGTGAAATTCAAGAATGAAACTTTAACCTTTGCTTCCTCTTTCAATACTGAATCTATGGTGGTGAAATCAACGACAACAGAGTTTAGCGACATATAAATATAGAGCCAGTAATGAAATGGATCTAGCAACGTTAAGAACGAAATCAGAGAGGTAGAGGAGTCGGATTGGATAGCAGCAAAATGAAGAAGAAACCGGCATTCAGGGACTGCAGAAAGGCAAAGACGAAATCAAGAGCAAAATTTGATGATAACTCAGAGGGAAGGGCTTTACTGCTCAAAGCAAGGTCAGGATACCTGACAACACCGAGTTACAGCGCGAAATTAAGTAAAGACGGTGATACACGTGCGGGCTGTGGAGAGGATAGGGAAACGACAGAGCATGTTTGAGTGAACATAGAGATATCGACCTTGGAACAAATGTATTGAGGGCAGCGAATACGTTGCTCGCTGGGCGAACACAAAAGGCCTTCTTTGCGATATTATTAACGCACGTTTATTCATTTACAATAATTCGCTAATGCCCCAGGAGCACTACTCCTATTAAAGTGGGTCGAGAAGACAGCGCATCACATTAATTCTGAATACTCACAGGCATCGCTTATGTCAACCTGCAAACATTCACCGACACGCGAGAATATTTGCTTATGGGACAGCGCGATCGCTCGCGGTTTTTCTAAAGCTCCTGAAGCCATACTAGAGTTAGAAAGCAGTGCTGCAATGTGTAAACAACGTTTACTTCGAGGTTTAGGTATTGATAAAGAACAATATGACCGATCAATAATGCTGGCAAACAAGAGTTCACCACTGCGTGACCAAGGCGTGCCACATGGCAGAGACGTGAGCAGCCCACAAGATGAAACGTAAATTTCGTCCACTGGAAAGCAATCGTCACCAACTTATCTTGCGCACTGAACCGAGCAGAATCACAGCGTCTGGGCGAGAACACGTCACAAAAAATGCGAAGGGGCGGTCCACGCTGATGACGTCGGTACGCCATTGCTTCAGCTTGAGCAGGACGCCGATGCTGCGCGCCAGACGAGCCAGGCGGCCCCGGCGCTGCTTGGTGTGCGACAGTCGACGACCACCTGACTGTGCTGTCTCGAATGCCGCGGCGTGTCGCATCAGCGTCACTCGCTTCTCTCCCATACTGGAGCCCCATAGTTGTGCGCGCTCCGTGAACACATCGCGGACCCCGAGCGCAGACAGCACTGGAACCATCTCTGTCACCTGCAACGAGACCGCCTTCCAGTGAGTGATGATGCAAGTTGTATTCGAGTTAGCGTTATATACACATATATATAACATGTCTTGAAACAGGTCGGGCTCCGACCGAAACGTTGATGTAATAAACCGTCGTTCTCTAAGAGGCGTATGGTCAATTCAGCTATAAACTGCGGCAACCCAAGCTACTTTTGCATATACAGGCCTATATATATATATATATATATATATATATATATATATATATATATATATATATATATATATATACAAAGTAGAACAAGGAGACGTGCGTAGCGAATTATTTACGTTTCGGTCGGGGATTGTTCTTGTAATTCAATTCCTTTCAATTCAATTCTGATGAAGGTCGGCCCCCGACAGAAGCGTAAATAAATCGCTTCGTACGCGCGTTTCCTTGTTCTACTTTGTATATTTCCCTGGACCAAGAATCGCTTTCTTCCCGGTGTATATATATATATATATATATATATATATATATATATATATATATATATATATATATATATATATATATATATATTGTGAGCGTAAGTATGCAGTTGATCGTCTATTGAGCTTTGTGCCGTAATTGTACGAACGTGGCCTTCGCTGGAGGTAGGACGAAATCTGCAGCCGTTACAAGGGGAAGAGGCGAGAAGTTGTTGACATTAGTGAGCTCGGTGTCTGTAATGTCGATAAGAGGGTGGCCGCACGAGATGATTGCAGAAGACGAGGAGAGAAAGTCCCAGCCTAATATGAGGGTATGAGCGTATGAAGAAAGCATAGCGAGCTTTATATGGTGGCGAAATCCGTCAACGGTAACACGAACGGTACATTGCCCAGTAGGATAAATCGGATAGTCATTAGCACCACATAAGGCGGGACCAGAGTACAGGGTTTGCACTTTTCGGAGACGAAAGCAGAATTCGCGGCGACGGACCGAAATTGAGGCTCGACAAAGGCATGAACAGAAATACCTTCCACACTCACAGTCAATAAATTTGCAGGGCGAGGAGGAGGAATTGGGACGTTTCGATGACGAGCAGTTTCCCCTCCAAAATCTCCAGCTCTTAATTTTCTGAGCGATTGTCGAGAGTGTTAGGGGCAGTACGCAATGGCGTTGTCGTACGGCGGAACGGCAACGGAGAACGACCGCGGGGCAAGCGGGTAGGTCGAGGCATGGCCTGAGAGCGGAGGTGAAGGAGAACTACGTGGTGATGGCGTATACGGTGCAGGAGCATATGCGTCTGTTCTAGGAATGAAGTCTTGCTCTTGCTGGCGTCGGCGGCAGAAACGGGAGTTGTGGCCACGAATGCTGCAGTAGTAACAGACTGGGCGTGGTGGACGCCACCACGCCCGCCGGCGCCTTTGCTGCGACAGAGGCTGCGTGGTCGTAGGCACCGACACAATGGTCGTGGTCTGTAGGTACCGTCGCAATGGGCGCCGGAGGCCTCGAGGCGACGTCGGCATACTAAAGGACGCAAGCGGCCACAGGTGATTGGAAACATGCAGCATTTGTCATGGACGCCAGCTCCTCTTTAATAACGTCGCGCAGGCTTGGTGCAAGAGGAGTAGGCACCACGGGAATGTTACCGGAAGCGTAGCCGTGCAGCTCCTCTCTCACAATGCTGCGAATAAGCGATCGCAATTCGTCATTTCCACAAATTCCATCGTCACAGGAGGCGCGCGGAAGGCGATTTGGAGAGAGTGCGTCGAGGCGCTGGCAGGTGTTGATAATGCCGCGAACTGTATTCGGACTTTGCAGGAGGAATGCGTTGAAGGCAACGAAGTTGATGCCTTTCAGTATATGGCGTATGCGATCGGCGGCCTCAGGCATATCACTTTGAGCTCGGCGACATACACTCTTAAAAAAAAGGTAGTAGAAAAGCTAGTAACGGGACCAGTTACTGCCATTTTGGCACCATTACTACATTTTTTTGTCACTTACTAGCTTAGATGTATGCTAGAGGTAGTAAATGTCAGGGGTAGTAACTGGGACTACATGCGTACGTATCAGGTTAGTAAATGTACTACCTCCACTGGCAGTAGTATATTAGGCTGTAATTGTGATAGGCGTACGCGGAATTTAGACAAACTATAAGTGATTTGATTATGTTTGAATAAAAGTTGGATGCAGCAGTGGTTGATACATATACGGAAACAGAAAAATACAAGAATCTCAATCGAAAACGTTGAATACTTATCCCAATCTACTTCTGCATACCGGAACAACGACAGCGTCCTTAAGTAAGGACCTATATCGCGTAGAAGGTTTCATCTTCCGTGTGCGGCAGTGTGTGCTGTCGTTTCTGGTTCGAACATGTTTCTAAGCTGTCACCTAAATGTTTCTATGTGAAGCGTATTCGCAAGGCTAATCACATGAAGTAATTAGCAATCGTTAATTGGTGTAACACGATGTAATTAGTCAGCACCAATCAGCGTGACCGGACAATGCCTTACGGCGCTCATTTTTATTTGATCTTAATCTTTTGCAATACAGTCCACCTGATATGGCAACGTAAAAAGCAAATATAAACCGAATTATAATAAGCCCGATAAAAGATTACCATGGTAGTAAAGTTACTACCTTTGGTTACTACCCATACCTAGAGCTAGTAACTGCAGGTAGTAAATGACATGGTAGTAAAGTTACTACCTGCAGTTACTACTTAGGTAGTCAATGTTGTAACAAGCATTTACTACCTCAAAGTTAGTAAGTAGCACTACCTTTTTTTTAAGAGTGTAGAGCCAGAACGTCTTCAATGTAAGATGTCTATGATTCGTCAGCTCCCTGGACACGGGTAGCAAGTTTTTCTGTTTCGCTGCTTCGGAGCGTCCGGCCGATGTGCCGAATACCTGACGCAGTTGCTCAATGAATGCGGACCAGTCAGGGAAGTCGCCTTCGTGATTGTAAAACCACACGGATACGCACATGCACCTAGCTCCGATACACCTTATAGCCTCGACAGACGTTCTTTCCTCCGATGATCTCGTCTCACTTCAACGGGCTGATATGTACTGCCGCACCATCATCGATCGCCTTAATGGCTTGTCAACTCTTTCAAACGGCGGCTTGAGACGACAACTATCACGCTTCAGACTGCAAGATGGGGCCTTACACCGGCAAATTTATCATTATACCGGCAACCTATGGGTCCCGATCGTGCCTCGTTCACTCCGACTACAGGTTTTACAAGCTTTGCACGACGGCGCGTCGGCTGGCCCTTTAGGGTTTCACAGAACTTACGAGCGTATCAAGAATCACTACTATTGGCCTGGCCTCTCATCGAGTGTCGCCAAGTACGTCACTTCCGGCGCGTCATGCCAACAATGCAAACGTTCTACGTCTCTTCCCGCCGTACCTACGCAACCTATGCCATGCCCTACGGCCTCCTTCGAAGTCATGGGCATAGACTTGTGCGGGCCTCTACCGCCAACGCCTGCTTATCACCGCTGGATTGTCACCGCCGTCGACCACCTAACGCGCTACGATGACACGGCAGCTCTTGCTTCTGGCGCTGCCTCAGCAATTGCGGAGTTTGTCCTGCGCGCTATCATATTACGCCACGGCGCGTCTCGTGTTCTTATCAGTGACCGTGGCAAGATGTTGCTTTCGCATGTTTTGGCTGAAGCGTTGCGTGCCTCCAACACCATCCACGAGACCAAGAAGGATGCGTATTGTGGGAAAAAGCACACCCGGCCCTACAGGGATTGTGCGGAGGCAGTCGTGTATGAGTTGCCACTGAGCTGCGGGAAGTCCTATATCGTACAAACGAGCCGGTGTGTCACCGACCGGGCACGTGAACATGCGCTGTCGTCGCTCACAAATGATCGGCGCGCGCATCTTCCGGCGCACTGCGCGGAGTGCGAATGTGTGCCTATGTTCTCTGAACTCAAGGTACTGGGCCGTAGCAAAGATACCGTGGCACGCGAGCTTTTGGAGGCTTTTTACATAAAAAACAAAGGCACAGACTGTGTTAGCCAGACGTCAGTATGCTTGCGGGGGAGTGAGTTGTCGTTGCTTGAGCGCTGTGTGTCATCGGCCAATATCACTTGATGTGTGCGCAGGCGCGCCTGTGGTGTACTGAGCTATATACTCCCATGTTTTTCTGAATAAAACTAGTTGGTAGTGAGCGCTCGTGTTGTCGTCTTCCTCTCTTCTGTTTCGTCGTTTTTTGCGCTCTAATGTATCCCTTATTGAACCAACGCGCCCAACAAAGCATTCTGTTAAAATATGAGCCCTTCTGGGAAGGTTTTGTTTGTTGTTTTGTGGGGTTTAACGTCCCAAAACCAGCTCTGATTATGACGGCGTAGTGGAGGGCTCCGGAAATTTCGACCACCTGGGGTTCTTTAACGTGCACTGACATCGCACAGCACACGGGCCACAACATTTCGCCTCCATCGAAATGCAGCCGCCGCAGTCGGGATTTGGTCCCCCGGCCCTCGAATCAGCAGCCGAGTACCACAGCCACTAGACCACTGTGGCGGGGCCCTTCTGAGAAGGGTGAAGACTGTGGAACTCCTACGAAAGAAGTGTCAGGGAGTTCGCCAGTACTGTCACGTTTCATTAGGACATACGGCTTTTACAGAACTCTCCGAACCTATCCCAGTACAACTGGGTTAATTTTAGAAAGAACTACAATGTCCCGCAGCGGGAAATTATATAACAGAAAAGCAGGGCAGGCAAATACGGAAGCAACAAGGGAAGAAAAATAGACAACACGTGCGCCGACGCTGTCAGCCGAGTTGATTGGCAATATTCGCCTTGTCTACTTCTCTTGTGTCCGTGTTTGTAGATCTTACCTTTGCATTATGAACCCTTACTAGCTGGCTCCTTTTCTCTTGTAAATTTTAGTTGATCAGCTGCATAATTAACATTGTTATTTGTGACTGTCATTGTTAACTGAATATTTATCTTCAGATATTTCAATTGTAAACGTAATCAGTATGGATATTTACCGTAAGACACGGACGCTCAGTTGGAGTACAGGGCCCGTCCTGTGAAGTGTCTTGGCTTCACTGCCGGAAATATGTACGCTGCTATTTGTGAAATTGAACTATTCGTGACCACCTAGCCCCGCAACGTGCTCTGCTAAGGCAATTTATATTCACAACAAATTACAGCCCCTTCTTCCTCGTGTATGGCCGTACCCCCTCTTATGTCTTGGACACCGCGTTTCTATCTACGCCCCCTGTTCCCTCCGCGTCCCTTCCCGAAGAATTCGCCGCCCACATCGCCCGATGTCGTGCAATTGCACGTGCCAACACCGCGACTACGCAGCACAAAAGAAAAATTCGTTATGATGCGAGGCGCCGTGTTACTTCGTTCCGCCCTGGAGACGAAGACCTTCTGTGGACACCTGTTCTAGCTTCAGGACTATGTGAAAAAATTTCTTCACAAATATATAGGTGAACTCTTCGAGGTGAAGAACGCACACAACGAATACCTTTTGGATGGTCACTTCGAAGAGTTGTGATAGTACTGCATCAGAGGACACCCTTACCTATATATATATATATTATATATATATATATATATAGTGAATGTCCTCAGCAGTATTGTTGTAATTCCAAGGCATTCATATCGTGCAGATATGTTCACTTCTCGCAAGCGTTCATGCGTAGTCTAGGGGCTGAGACACTTCCCTGGCGGGAATGGTGGGATCAGCTTCTAACGACAGAGCGGATAACAATCTTATACCACTGCAATGTGTTAGTTTTTTCGGCCACTTCACAGAGGGCAACAGGGGTGTTTCCACTCCAAAACCTCACCTTCTTCGCCACTTCATACAGGGAGACAGGGGTTCCACTTTCCTAGGAGCAACCGCTTGTGGTGTGGCTACGATGACTACTGGTACGTCGGCACAGACTGCGCCATACAGCCCTCGCTCGAACAAACAATGTTTTTGATGTGACTTCGTGAAGCATCGCAACAATCATGGAGCGTGCGCTTCATATAGTTGCGAGAAAGAAAAGCGCATCAGAAAGTTACACCACGTAGACACCACACAAGCACTGTGTGGCAAGTGCTTTCCCCGCTCGGTGTTTTGTTTCATGCTACGTTGCACCTGTTCCGAGAAAAGCAAAATAATTAAGAGTTGTGTGTATTAAGTTAATACCCATGTACTGATGCGTGGTTTTCTTTCAATAGCACAGTCAATGTCCAGTTTCTAAGAACGTTCAGGCGCGCTGGCAGTCTCGCACACGGTTCACTACGTTTGTCCAGTAGCAGCGCCGGAAAGGGGTCTAAGAGCTTGTATGCCTGATGGCGAGGTTTCTAACCATGCCAAACTAACGCCTGCATACTGTGAAGTCACACTACTCAGGTGCGTTGTCCTAAGGAGTCGTTCAGCGCAGCTTATGCATCCTTGAACGTCAACTCCGGCGATTTTTCTTGGTCAGTAGATCTCAGTAAACTTCGCTAGGCGCGTTCCTCGGCACACTTTCGTCATTTGTGCACGGTCACAGGCTTACAGGTGCGCAGACTGCTTGCAATTCAATTTTTGCGCGTTAGCTAAGACCGCCAACCTGGCTTCCTACAGTTCTTGAGAAGAATGTACGAACTAGCCGAAACAAAAGTTTCACTGCAGCATATTCCTACAATTATTGGCCGCACCGTGTGGCCACATCATAATCGGCAAAGTGACAGACGCACACCGGTACCATACCATCACTTTCGAGATCTGCGCGTGCTGCCAACCTTAGTCACATTACGGCCACGTGCAGGGCGCATGCGCTGTCACACCATACAAATGGCGGGTGAATGAATTGGCGTCACTACTGGTTTTGATTGTGATTACTCGCTTTTTCGCTAATTAAAAATTATTTTCGCATTTTCTAAGCAATCCTACTATCAAGAATGTGAGAAGAGCGCCTCAGGAACATAGAGTCACCATTAACTTGACATGCTGAAAAATTCGCCGGAGTTGGCCTTTAAGCACCTTCTGAAGATTCCAAGCAGAGGAAGCTTGCATTGCTTTATCGAAGTGACCGCTGGTGAAGCAGGATTCACAAGACTTCTGAAAGAGTCTCTCAAATCAGCAATGGGAAATCTGACCTCACAGTAAGCAACAACGGGCCCGTCATTTTTATCGAAACGAGGACACGAAGGTCAATTGAATACAACAAATAGGAGCCGACAACACGAGCGCTCACTACCAACTGGTTTTATTAAGAAAAACATGGGAGTATATAGCTCAGTACACCACAGGCGCGCCTGCGCACACATCAAGTGATATTGGCCGATGACACACAGCGCTCAAGCAACGACAACTCACTCCCCCGCAAACATACCGACGTCTGGCTAACACAATCTGTGCCTTTCTTTTTTATGTAAAAAGCCTCAAAAAGCTCGCGTGCCGCGGTATCTTTGCTACGGCCCAGTACCTTGTGTTCAGAGAACATAGGCACACATTCGCACTCCGCGCAGTGCGCCGGAAGATGCGCGCGCCGATCATTTGTGAGCGACAGCTCATGTTCTACGTCTCTTCCCGCCGTACCTACGCAACCTATGCCATGCCCTACGGCCTCCTTCGAAGTCGTGGGCATAGACTTGTGCGGGCCTCTACCGCCAACGCCTGCTTATCACCGCTGGATTGTCACCGCCGTCGACCACCTAACGCGCTACGATGACACGGCAGCTCTTGCTTCTGGCGCTGCCTCAGCAATTGCGGAGTTTGTCCTGCGCGCTATCATATTACGCCACGGTGCGTCTCGTGTTCTTATCAGTGACCGTGGCAAGATGTTGCTTTCGCATGTTTTGGCTGAAGCGTTGCGTGCCTCCAACACCATCCACGAGACCAAGAAGGATGCGTATTGTGGGAAAAAGCACACCCGGCCCTACAGGGATTGTGCGGAGGCAGTCGTGTATGAGTTGCCACTGAGCTGCGGGAAGTCCTATATCGTACAAACGAGCCGGTGTGTCACCGACCGGGCACGTGAACATGCGCTGTCGTCGCTCACAAATGATCGGCGCGCGCATCTTCCGGCGCACTGCGCGGAGTGCGAATGTGTGCCTATGTTCTCTGAACTCAAGGTACTGGGCCGTAGCAAGATACCGTGGCACGCGAGCTTTTGGAGGCTTTTTACATAAAAAACAAGGCACAGACTGTGTTAGCCAGACGTCAGTATGCTTGCGGGGGAGTGAGTTGTCGTTGCTTGAGCGCTGTGTGTCATCGGCCAATATCACTTGATGTGTGCGCAGGCGCGCCTGTGGTGTACTGAGCTATATACTCCCATGTTTTTCTGAATAAAACTAGTTGGTAGTGAGCGCTCGTGTTGTCGTCTTCCTCTCTTCTGTTTCGTCGTTTTTTGCGCTCTAATGTATCCCTTATTGAACCAACGCGCCCAACAAAGCATTCTGTTAAAATATGAGCCCTTCTGGGAAGGTTTTGTTTGTTGTTTTGTGGGGTTTAACGTCCCAAAACCAGCTCTGATTATGACGGCGTAGTGGAGGGCTCCAGAAATTTCGACCACCTGGGGTTCTTTAACGTGCACTGACATCGCACAGCACACGGGCCACAACATTTCGCCTCCATCGAAATGCAGCCGCCGCAGTCGGGATTTGGTCCCCCGGCCCTCGAATCAGCAGCCGAGTACCACAGCCACTAGACCACTGTGGCGGGGCCCTTCTGGGAAGGGTGAAGACTGTGGAACTCCTACGAAAGAAGTGTCAGGGAGTTCGCCAGTACTGTCACGTTTCATTAGGACATACGGCTTTACAGAACTCTCCGAACCTATCCCAGTACAACTGGGTTAATTTTAGAAAGAACTACAATGTCCCGCAGCGGGAAATTATATAACAGAAAAGCAGGGCAGGCAAATACGGAAGCAACAAGGGAAGAAAAATAGACAACACGTGCGCCGACGCTGTCAGCCGAGTTGATTGGCAATATTCGCCTTGTCTACTTCTCTTGTGTCCGTGTTTGTAGATCTTACCTTTGCATTATGAACCCTTACTAGCTGGCTCCTTTTCTCTTGTAAATTTTAGTGTATCAGCTGCACAATTAACATTGTTATTTGTGACTGTTATTGTTAACTGAATATTTATCTTCAGATATTTCAATTGTAAACGTAATCAGTATGGATATTTACCGTAAGACACGGACGCTCAGTTGGAGTACAGGGCCCGTCCTGTGAAGTGTCTTGGCTTCACTGCCGGAAATATGTACGCTGCTATTTGTGAAATTGAACTATTCGTGACCACCTAGCCCCGCAACGTGCTCTGCTAAGGCAATTTATATTCACAATTTAAGAAAGCAACGATTCGTTTTCACGACAAGGAAAACGGACAGGTGGTGCTACAGTCTAGACTGATGCTCATGACCACGATATCATCATCGCGCACTGCCTACCTGCTTTACCTTGAAGAGGGGCAGGCTGACGCGGACTTTGCCTCGCTGCTTGAGACTGCTGAAACAGCGAAGTGCAGTCAATGCGCTCAGCTTCGCCTCCAGGGTTGCCAGCCCGTTCTTGTCGTCAGGAAGCAACACCACCAGCGAGAACTCGGGGCCTGTCCACTCGCTGTGGGCACGTGCAAAGAAATGGTAAAAGGGAAATACTTTGACGTAACCGTAGAATTAATGAACACGTCTCATATTATGTAACATTCCGACCATTTAAACGCTGACACCGCGCCATGCTTAAGAAAGTTACCAAGTTCGAAAACTAATAAAAATATTATATTTGTTAGAAGAAAAACAGTAACATATGTTCTTTCATCTTACTGAGATTTGATAGAAGTAAAAATATTGCCAGATCCCACGTGCAGTGGGAATCAAGGAAATGCGAAGCACGTATCAGGAACGTAAAATGGATTTGCATTGTTGTCACGCTATACCGAGTTTGGTGCATATGAAGTTAACGAAACGACCGCAAGAGCACCATGACTGTGGCATATAAACCATGCCGCTGATACACGCATGTCATGATACTAACGTTGTGACCTGTCATTTACGTTCTTCATGCAGTCGTGTTGTGCCTTAGCAATTTTGGTATACATCCCATTTACGAAACGAGTGGCATGTAGATCATGTCGCTCATGACACGCATGTCATGATTTTCATGTTAAGACCTGTAATTAACTTCCGTCATGCAGTCATGTTCTGCCATACAAGTTTTCGCATACATCCGATTAGCGAAACGGCCAGAGAGCACCAAGACGCGGCATGTAATCAATGCCGCTCATGACATACATGTCAGGATTTTCATGTCATGACCTGTCATTTATGTTCGTCATGCAGTCATGTTCTGCCTAACAATTTTCGCATACACCCATAGCGAAACGGTAAGGAGAGCACCAAGACCGTGGGCATGGTAAATCATGCCGCTATGACCTAATGTCATATTCTGCATGACCTGTCAGTACCACAGCCACTAGACCACTGTGGCGGGGCCCTTCTGAGAAGGGTGAAGACTGTGGAACTCCTACGAAAGAAGTGTCAGGGAGTTCGCCAGTACTGTCACGTTTCATTAGGACATACGGCTTTTACAGAACTCTCCGAACCTATCCCAGTACAACTGGGTTAATTTTAGAAAGAACTACAATGTCCCGCAGCGGGAAATTATATAACAGAAAGCAGGGCAGGCAAATACGGAAGCAACAAGGGAAGAAAAATAGACAACACGTGCGCCGACGCTGTCAGCCGAGTTGATTGGCAATATTCGCCTTGTCTACTTCTCTTGTGTCCGTGTTTGTAGATCTTACCTTTGCATTATGAACCCTTACTAGCTGGCTCCTTTTCTCTTGTAAATTTTAGTGTATCAGCTGCACAATTAACATTGTTATTTGTGACTGTTATTGTTAACTGAATATTTATCTTCAGATATTTCAATTGTAAACGTAATCAGTATGGATATTTACCGTAAGACACGGACGCTCAGTTGGAGTACAGGGCCCGTCCTGTGAAGTGTCTTGGCTTCACTGCCGGAAATATGTACGCTGCTATTTGTGAAATTGAACTATTCGTGACCACCTAGCCCCGCAACGTGCTCTGCTAAGGCAATTTATATTCACAATTTAAGAAAGCAACGATTCGTTTTCACGACAAGGAAAACGGACAGGTGGTGCTACAGTCTAGACTGATGCTCATGACCACGATATCATCATCGCGCACTGCCTACCTGCTTTACCTTGAAGAGGGGCAGGCTGACGCGGACTTTGCCTCGCTGCTTGAGACTGCTGAAACAGCGAAGTGCAGTCAATGCGCTCAGCTTCGCCTCCAGGGTTGCCAGCCCGTTCTTGTCGTCAGGAAGCAACACCACCAGCGAGAACTCGGGGCCTGTCCACTCGCTGTGGGCACGTGCAAAGAAATAGTGAAAGGGAAATACTTTGACGTAACCGTAGAATTAATGAACACGTCTCATATTATGTAACATTCCGACCATTTAAACGCTGACACCGCGCCATGCTTAGAAAGTTACCAAGTTCGAAAACTAAATAAAAATATATATTTGTTAGAAGAAAAAAACAGTAACATATGTTCTTTCATCTTACTGAGATTTGATAGAAGTAAAAATATTGCCAGATCCCACGTGCAGTGGGAATCAAGGAAATGCGAAGCACGTATCAGGAACGTAAAATGGATTTGCATTGTTGTCACGCTATACCGAGTTTGGTGCATATGAAGTTAACGAAACGACCGCAAGAGCACCATGACTGTGGCATATAAACCATGCCGCTGATACACGCATGTCATGATACTAACGTTGTGACCTGTCATTTACGTTCTTCATGCAGTCGTGTTGTGCCTTAGCAATTTTGGTATACATCCCATTTACGAAACGAGTGGCATGTAGATCATGTCGCTCATGACACGCATGTCATGATTTTCATGTTAAGACCTGTAATTAACTTCGTCATGCAGTCATGTTCTGCCATACCAATTTTCTCATACATCCGATTAGCGAAACGGCCAGGAGAGCACCAAGACCGCGGCATGTAAATCATGCCGCTCATGACATACATGTCATGATTTTCATGTCATGACCTGTCATTTATGTTCGTCATGCAGTCATGTTCTGCCATACCAATTTTCGCATACATCCCATTAGCGAAACGGTCAGGAGAGCACCAAGACCGTGGCATGTAAATCATGCCGCTCATGACATACATGTCATGATTTTCATGTCATGACCTGTCATTTATGTTCGTCATGCAGTCATGTTCTGCCATACCACTTTTCTCATACATCCGATTAGCGAAACGGCCAGGAGAGCACCAAGACCGCGGCATGTAAATCATGCCGCTCATGACATACATGTCATGATTTTCATGTCATGACCTGTCATTTATGTTCGTCATGCAGTCATGTTCTGCCATACCAATTTTCGCATACATCCCATTAGCGAAACGGCCAGGAGAGCACCAAGACCGCGGCATGTAAATCATGCCGCTCATGACATACATGTCATGATTTTCATGTCATGACCTGTCATTTATGTTCGTCATGCAGTCATGTTCTGCCATACCAATTTTCTCATACATCCGATTAGCGAAACGGCCAGGAGAGCACCAAGACCGCGGCATGTAAATCATGCCGCTCATGACATACATGTCATGATTTTCATGTCATGACCTGTCATTTATGTTCGTCATGCAGTCATGTTCTGCCATACCAATTTTCGCATACATCCCATTAGCGAAACGGCTAGGAGAGCACCAAGACCGCGGCATGTAAATCATGCCGCGCAGAACATACATGTCATGATTTTCGTGTTATGACCTGCCATTTATGTTCGCCTTTTAGTCATGTTTTGGCATACCACTTTTCGCATACATCCCATAAGCGAAACGGCCAGGAGAGCACCAAGACCGTGGCATGTAAATCATGCTGCTCATGACATGCATATCATGATTTTCATGTTATGACCTGTCGTTTATGTTCGTCATGTAGTCATGTTGTGGCATACCAATTTTCGTAAACATCCCATTAGCGAAACGGCGTGGAGAGCACAAAATCGTAGGCGGCTAGATAGATAGATAGATAGATAGATAGATAGATAGATAGATAGATAGATAGATAGATAGATAGATAGATAGATCAAAACCTCTTGTTGGGCGAGTTGGTACATTCTTGAAACCTAAAGGCACCGGCGCAACCAGACGACACGGAAGGAGAGACAAGGACACACGAGCGCTCGTGTGTCCTTGTCTCTCCTTCCGTGTCGTCTGGTTGCGCCGGTGCCTTTAGGTTTCAACAACAGATAGATATATACGCTCGAAGTCGCCGAAGTTCGTTAAGAAATGCTTCGCATTTAAAAATGCAAAACAGACCGAGCCGTAGGTTAAAGATACAAGATGATGCAATGGAACACTTCAGTGTCTATAACTCTGACGTAAAATTGTGAAAAAAACTTATAAAGAGGTGTCCGCCGCGGTGTTCAAGTCGTATATGGACTGATCACCCGAAAGACGGCTGTGCGATCATGGCCGTGGCAGTCGCAGTTTTGGTGGAAGCAAAAATAGGAGCATCACGAGCATCTGTGGAAGTTAAAGGAGCCCAGGTACGTGGTAGAAATTGCCGGAGCTCTCGACTACGGCGTGCCTCATATTCGTATTGTGGTCTTGATGTCAACTGATGTCCGCAGTTGTTGTCATGCACAGAGTGAATTGCACTCCACATCGTTGATGCCTTGGTTTACCGTTTTTCGATCGTGCAATTTCAATTCAATGACAGACGAATGAAGAAAATAAAATTTACCCAATCTCCCGCTAAAGGGGACCATGAGGCGATGCGAAGCAGCACGGGGGGTGCACACCGCGTTTGCATCGGTTTGACTAGGTGTTGCGTTGGAATTGATTCGACGCTAGCAGACTCTGCCTGCGTCAGTGTTGTCTCCCGCGGGCAAGGGCGTGTTCTCGTTCCTTGCGAGCTAGTAAAGCGTTCATCGAATTGCTGCGGGCGCTGCAGCGAGCGCGTGGCAGGCGAGGGAGAGAGTGACGTCAACGCGCAGCTGCGGCGTGACCTACTTGCTTGCACCGCTCCAACACCTGCGGCGAGGGCAGCGCGTTGCCCTCGCCGTACGGTCGCACAAGACAGCGTTACGCAGGCTAGTCAAAGAGCTGCTTCGCATCTAAAAAAATTTTCCATGATGATGATGATTATTGTGGTTCGGTTAGGAAAGGGCGCTAATTTCTGCAGCCCATGTAGGGAGCACGGCGAAGCGTCCAGGGGGGTGGGGGAAAGGGAGTGAAAGAGATAGAGAGGAGAGAAAGGCCGTATATAGTGGAGGGCTCCGGAAATTTAAACCACCTGGGGTTCTTTAACGTGCACTGACAACGAACCGTACACGGGCCTCTGACATTTTCGCCTCCATCGAAGATGCGACCGCCGCGGCCGGGATCGAACCCGCGTATTTTGTTACACCACCTTCCGCTAAAGGGGACCATGAGGCGATGCGAAGCAGCACGGGGGGTGCACACCCCGTGTGCGTCGGTTTGACGCTGGCAGGCGCTGCCTGCATCAGCGTTGTCTCTCGCGGGTGATGGATGATGATGATGATGATTGTGGTTTGGTTAGGAAAGGACGCTAATTTGATTGATTGTGTTTTCGGTTAGGAAAGGACGCTAATTTCTGCAGCCCATGTAGGGAGCACGGCTAAGCGTCCATGGGGGTGGGGGAAAGGCAGTGAAAGAGAGAGGAGAGAAAGGCCGTAGTGGAGGGCTCCGGAAATTTAAACCACCTGGGGTTCTTTAATGTGCACTTACAACGCACAGTACACGGGCCTCTGGCATTTTCGACGCTAATTTCTGCAACCCACGTAGAGAGCACGGGTAATCGTCCGTATGGTGGGGGAAAGTGAGCGAAAGAGAGAGAAAGGCCGTAGTGGAGGGCTCTGGAAATTTAGACCACCTGGGGTTCTTTAACGTGCACCGACAACGCACATTACACGGGCCTCTGGCATTTTCGCCTCCATCGAAAACGCGACCGCCACGGCCGCGATCGAACCCGCGCTTTTTGGGTGGCAGCCGAGTACCGTAACCACTGCACCACCGCGGCGCACGGCGAGGGCGCGTTCTCGTTCCTTTCGAGCTGGCAAAGCGTTCATCGAAGAGGATTTCCATAGTCAACGTGCACCGTTCGGAGAGGAGGTGTGGGAAAGGGGGTGTGTAGAGAGGGTCACGTGGAGAGGAGGTGGGTGAAGATGGTTTGCGCATGCGCAGTAAGGGTGGTCACGCTGCACACCACCACCAACACCGGATTGATCTGCACCATATGCTGCTTCGCATCTAAAACTTATGCAAACACGTGCCTATAACTGGTTTTGACGAGACAATTTCACCTTGGCATTCCCATATGCGTGTGTAAAACACGCACTCTTTGGGGACGGAAAGTGGGACGCTAAATTGTAGGTAGTTCGCATTGTCGGTGAGAGCTCGGCGAGACGTAGAGGAAGCTTAATTGAGGCTAAAGCATTTGTCATGTTCTACGCGCAATAGCCAAACTGTGATCTTGTGGAACGCCGTGCTAAGAAAGTGGGCAATAATTTCACATATTTAATGCTCCTGAATGTGAACTTACGTCGAAGTAGGTGGCAGTGTTGCACTACGCCCCGACTGAAACATTGGCGCCGCGGCCGGTAGTCGAACCCACGTCCTGGTGTTCAGCAGCGGGAGGCCGCAGGTGAATACACTTGTAAAATGCCTTATATGGCCATATTTCTACAACCCGTGATCATCATCATCATCATCAGCCTATCTTATGTCCACTGCAGGACGATGGCCTCTCCCAATCCTCTCCATTCTTGCCTGTCCTGCGCGAGCTGATTCCATTTGACGCCTGCGAATTTCTTGATTTCGTCCCCCCATCTTACTCTCTGTCGCCCGCGGCTACGTTTGCCCTCTCTTGGTATCCATTCCGTCGTTCTAACTGCCCATTGGTTATCTATCCTTCTCATCACGTGGCCTGCCCATGTCCATTTTTTCTTCTTAATGTCGGTTATTATGTCGGCGACTCCCGTCTGTTCTCTGACCCACTCGGCTCTCTTTCTATCTCTTAATGTAACGCCTATCATT
The DNA here is from genome assembly GCA_013339685.2 of Hyalomma asiaticum. Classification (NCBI taxonomy): domain Eukaryota; kingdom Metazoa; phylum Arthropoda; class Arachnida; order Ixodida; family Ixodidae; genus Hyalomma; species Hyalomma asiaticum. The sequence goes on from CM023488.1 coordinate 97,638,588, forward strand.
TTTCGTTCCATCGCCCGCTGCGCCGTTCTTAACTTCCTCTCGAGATTCTTCATAATTCTCCAAGTTTCTGCCCCGTACGTGAGTACTGGCAAAATGCAGTAGTTATATAGTTTCCGCTTGAGTGATAGTGGTAGATTTCCTTTCATGATTTTGGAGTGTCTCCCGTACGCGCGCCATCCCATGTTTATTCTACGGTGGATTTCTTTTGTATGGGCGGGTACTCCTGTCAGTACTTGTCCTAGATATAGGTATTCTTCAAAACGCGCTACGCAAGAGTTTTGACATATGGCTCTAACACGGCTTTAGCAAATATCAGGATACATGTCACATATATAGGCAAAGCGATATGCCCGATTGTCGACGTGGCCATATATGCCATTTATGTAAGAATAGTGCCTGCTGTCTCTGACCGTGCTAAGGATAATAACAAGAATAATTGTGGTTCGGCTAAGAAAAAGGACAATATTTTCTGAAGCCCGTGTCAGCAGCACGTCTCATCGTCCGTGGGAGTAGGACAGAGGGACGGAAACAACGGAAAGGAGATAGGAGCTCCGGAAATTTTGACTCTCTGGGCCAGTGTTCTGTGCGTCATAAGTGCACGTTAAAAAAACGTGCACTGACAACGCACAGTACATGGTCCTCTGGCATTTCCGCCTCCGTCTAAAATGGCACCCCGCGACGAGGATCCAACCCGCGTTTTTTGGAGTCTGCAGCTGTACTCCATAACCACCGGATCACCGCTGCGGACGCTAGAAATGACTCACATGGCTGGTGTAGCCGATCCACTTCCAAGACTGTACAGGCTTGACAGCGACACAGTAGCCGATGTGACCCGTTCCCGGCCCGGCGTTCCGTAAGGCAGCTCGACAGCCGTGGCTTCCAGGTCGGGACACTTGGCAACCCGGAATCGGCCCGTCTGGTGTATCATGATCACGGTGCTCGAACGGCCGTCCGACTCGTGGAACAGAGAGCGCGTCGCGGTGCGGTCGTCGAACGCGTGCTTCCACGAGCCCCGAAAGTCCACCACGCTCACCATGCACACCAGGGTGGACGGAGTGATGCAGCCTACGCCGTTAATGAGTAATCCTTGCTTAGTTGCAGGAATAACACGCTGTCCTATAGCACCCCCCTCCGCCGCTATTCAAGCAAGAATACCAAAAAATGAAGGTTCCCAGCGAAAAAATACCGATCTTGAGTCTTGAGTTAATTATATTGAGCTGAAGGGAATCTATATGAACCAGTTGCGCACCACCTCCCCTCTGAGACCGATCTCACCTCCTTCCCCCTCCGAAACCGCTCCTATGTCCTTGCACAAAGTGCGCAACGTACACCTTCAAGGGTCCTGTTGACGTTCTAATTTCAATTCATGGTACGGCTTGAGGTCGGTTTTTCCTGCTCATACGAGTGCATTGTATTCACTCACCTACTTAAAAACAGAAATAGCGCAAACCACAAGTTGAGCCGGCGCAGAAGTAACAAAAGGAAGGCTCTATTTCGGGGTCGGCAGCGTGCGTGGACGTACGGCTCACGGCGGGGACCGTACGTACACGATTCCGCGGGTAGGGCGCATGGGCCCTCGTGGTGATTCGGACGTCGGCGACGCCGCATTTGATCTATTATTACGCGTGCATTAAAAACTTTTCTTCGTTTGGTTTAGCTCTTTCACTCGTGCTTAATCACACATATTACTACTTTCGGGCTCTATCCGCACTATATCATGTGGCTCTTCGCTCACTTCACCGTTTCATTGTCAATTTACTTTAGGTCAAGCCATGTGACTCGCGTATTCGCTTCGTAGTTCCAACTGACCTAACTTGCACAGTCTTACAGTTCGTCCACTGCATGATTCATTAGCAACCTTGTAAAATGCTTACAAAACTCACGCTACCACGACTCTTTAGGTAAATGCTTGAACGTACGACACCACTTCTCTAGAACTCGCTGTCTTTTCTAATGTAACCATTGACGCCGGTATGGTGTCTCTCGCCAGCGCGACTTGCGTGCTTCGCCCGCGTATGAAGTTTCATCAGTCTTTGTCTCAGACCCTAGCCACCTTCCTACCATAAAAACCGAGGCGTTTTTCATGTGCCCGTGCTGCTAACTCAAATAACGTATTGTATTTACTTCTCTCTGAGTTCTGTTGCCTGGTTGCCAATAGCAGCAGCAAGACAAGAGAGCAGGCACACGAGCTGCACCAAACCAACATGCCCATATGATGACGTGGCTGCTTTGACAGAGGCAAATCCTTCTGTCAAAATGTCGGCGAGCACGAGTCAGGCACTTATGTGATCCCACCTTAATTTTGCCAACCATTTAATGATGATGCGCGTCAACGGCCAACTGATTTTCCCAGCCTACAAAAAAAAGATTTTAGGGAGTATTTTTCACGATGTCAGCTTAATTTTCATATTTAAACCATACCAGCTTACCTTCAGTTAATTCTATCGACATATTGATACTTTGTACCTATTGTAAAACTAAACTGGTCCCCTTGTCCAAACTTCCTCTTACAAACTCCTCTTACAAAAAAAAAATCATTACACCGGTGTTTTGGTGACATGTGGTCTCGCGGTAGTAATTTTGGGTATGGGAGCCTCCTTTCGCGCCACAACCTGGTGAGAAATATTCTTGTAGTGTTTGTAGTCTTGTGGAGCATAATTGAAAGAGGACAACAAATTGGTGGAACTTGTTACCGTAATCATGATGCGGAAAAAAGGGGTCCAAATGATAGTAATTTAATACATTTGCCGGTAATACTAATAAATAAGTGGACTTCCATTAAAAGCCTGAAACTAAGCTGTGCTAGAGCAAGACAATGGGAGTTACTTGTCAGCTCTGCAGTAAGGCGTTATGTACTTCAATAAAGAATTTCTCAGCGTCTTTGAGTCCGTGTCGCGTCATTTCTCTAAATATTTAACCCTAGTAAGATTGTTTCTATATAACGAATTATTTCATTGAGTCTATGAGTTTTTTTATGAACTACTGTCATAGATTTAATGTACCTCTTCAGGCTATGCCGTTGGTACAAATGCATCTATAGGCCGACATTTCACTTCCAGATATAGTTTGACGAGGCTCAAAGGAAATATAATATATAATATGTTCCGCTCTCATAATTTAGCATATGCTGACCTGCAGAGTTTATTTTATAAACAGTATCGCACGACCGCCAACCGGTCGGCATGTCGGCACTCTTACGACTGCACAGAGCGGCAAACTAAGCACGTGCCATACAGTGTTGTTTGGAACTATGTTATCGTTGCTATGCATTGCTTTAGTCAATTTGCCGTTCGTTTTCCACGCGTACTGCTTTGGTGAATGGCTTCATGGCCTTGTTAAGATCTTGCAAGTTGTCTCCGCAAAACGTAGAACAAACAATAAAAATAACCCACATCATTCATGTTGCTATTATTTGGCGTTTTATCTGCTTTAGGATTCCTCCAGCTGAAGCAAGGAAACGACGTACTGCGCACGGTAACCCCCCTTTCAAACTTCCAGACACACGCAACAACTATGTAATCGCATGCCCTTCGTCACACCCACTGGCAGAAATCCTGGGATCGCTACTGATGTGAGGCGGCAAGACCTCCAGCGCAAGCGCGTTTGTGACGAAACAAGCGGTCAGAAACCGAACGTTGACGCAGCGTTCATCATCAATTACGAGGAATTAGCTTTTTATAAGACCTGTACATACCTATTGTGCTGAACGTTGGGTTTAGTAGATTAATTTAAAAATTATTCTGAGAACACTCGCGCGATTTATTTATTTATTTATTTATTTATTTATTGTAAAATCATGCATCAGTTTTCCATGAAGTTGAGAAACACATTTCGAGCTTGTTGGTTCATCAGGGTAAGGACAGCGCGCTCACACAAGACGAAGGAAGACACACATGCGACACACATGCGACACAAATGAAGATTGACAATTTTCCATTCAAAACGTGTCGTGCCGCTTAAGGAGACAAATTGAAAGCAAGAAACAGCTAAGTGCGTCCTCAATAATGCGGTATAAAAAAGAAACAGTTTAGAATTATACGTCAATACATGGCCGTTTCTGAACTGCCATGCGTGAGCTTTGCGTAGCTTTGCGTGCCTCTCCCGCCAGATAGTTCGGCCGCCGCTTCACCTTTCATGTGAAAGCCATAAAAAGGACGTTTGTCCCGTCAGAGTAATACTCGAAGTTAGGAGATGTTCACAGTGTAAATTTGATATACGTAACGTAAATATGAGAGGTCCTAATATCGATCGCTTGGTACATCTTGTCTCACCGTTCCAAAGTGGGAGATAGTGGTTATTTATTTATTTATTTATTTATTTATTTATTTATTTATTTATTTATTTATGAATACTACAATCCTTTGGTTGGGATTTTGGTAGGGTGGGAAGATGAACAATACATGACATTATACAACGAAATTTGTAGAACAAGTGGTAGGCGCAACTGGGTTATGTAATTTGCGCGACCGAAAACAAAAAAGTGGTTTAATAACGAAAGAAACGCAGTAAAACATGCACGTACATATGAACAACAACGACAATATATATATATATACACGCTGAAGAAAGGTTCTCTGGGCTTGGTTGCGAATACGAAGAAAAAGTCGGACGTGGTGAAGAAGCAGTATATTTTTGACGTTTCGGCCGCGGGACCGGCCTTCGTCGGAAAAACCGTGTTACAAGCAGTGTCTGATATTTATACGCTGTGGCTATCAGAATCGGTACTGATAATGGTCAGCATCTATGAATAAAAACGAAACCAAAAATTTATTTTTGGTTTCGTTTTTATTCATAGATGCTGACCATTATCAGTACCGATTCTGATAGCCACAGCGTATAAATATCAGACACTGCTTGTAACACGGTTTTTCCGACGAAGGCCGGTCCCGCGGCCGAAACGTCAAAAATATACTGCTGCTTCACCACGTCTGACTTTTTCTTCGTATATATATATATATATATATATATATATATATATATGTACACATACGCATATATATGCAATCTTCAATGCAATTACGTGCACATCGCAACGAAATACCGAATGTAGGTAAATAAACTAGCTATAACAAAATAACAAAGCAGAATACACACATAGGCGCTTCAAGGTATACTGGAATTAAATACACATATATACGTGTACACAAAATATACATGAAAAGCAGGTTCATGAATACAAACTAGAAATAAAACTTGCCAACGAAGGCTGCAACACTTGCTCATTTGTTAATAAATTCCAGTCGTTCACGGTTCTGGGAAAAAATGAATATTTAAATGAATTATTTCGCGTTTGATGTGGTGTTCGTGTTCTATCATGCCGTTGTCTTCTGCTATATCTGGTGGTGAGTGGCATAACAGAGTATGCGTCGACCTTAACATGTCCCATTAATATTTGGTAGAGAAACTTCAAACGTGAATGAAGGTTTCTAGTCGATAGGAGCTTGCATATTAGCTCTGGTCAACAGGTCTGTTACTGATGTACGGTCATAGCGATTATATATAAAGCGAACTGCTCTTTTTTGAATCATTTCCAGTTTATGAATATTCGTTTTAGTATATGGGTCCCAAATAACAGCAGCGTAGTCTAACCTTGGCAGAATAACAGATTTGTACGCAAGGATTCGTACTGGGGGGGTGGATAGTTTCAGTGCCCTGCGAAGAAAAAATAGTTTGCATTGTGTATGAGCTATGACTTGGTCGATGTGTTTATTCCACCGGAGATCATTTGTTATTAAAAGTCCTAAGTATTTGCACTCAGTTACCTCGGTGAGATAATTGTTGTTGTAGCCGTAATAATAAGATAGGGGCGTTTTTTTCTGAGTAATTTTCATTGCTACCGTTTTTTCAAGACTAAGACACATCTGACAATTTTCACACCATGACACAACCATTTCAAAAGCCTGATTTAGGAGCACCTGGTCAGTTACGTTTTTAACCTCGCGGTACAGAATGCAGTCGTCGGCGTAAAGTTTAATTTTTACCGGGATGCCAACAGCTATAGCATTTATAAAAATAAGGAAAAAAAAGTGGTCCGAGTACCGAACCCTGTGGGACACCAGATGAAACTGAGACTCTACCCGATCAATTTTGGTTGAAAAACAATTTGTTGACGACCAGTTATATATGATGAAATCCAGGATAATAGCTTAGGGTTTTGAAGGACTGAGTATAATTTATAAAGCAGTTTATTAGAGAAACCGTGTCGAAGGCTTTGCAAAAGTCCAGAAAAATAGCGTCAGTTTGATTACCATTATTTATGGATACCGCAAAATCGTGTATGATTTCTACTAATTGAGTTTGTGTGGAAAAGCCCCTGAGAAAACCATGTTGTCCTTTGTTGAAGAACTTTTGTTTTTCGAGAAATTTTGAGATGTGTTTATGTATGATATGTTCCATCAGTTTACAAGCCGTCGAGATTAATGATATGGGACGGTAATTTTTTACGGTACATTTGCTCCCACTTTTAAGTAGCGGTATTATCTTGGCTATTTTCCAATCTTTAGGAACCTCGCCCTCCTGCAATGATTTCGAAAACACTACGTGAAGGTATTTAGCCATCCACTCCGCATACCACTTTAAAAATTCGTTTGGGATGTCATCGGGACCGCACTTCTTAATATCTATATTTAAGAGCAAGTTGAGTATTCCCTCTTCGCTAATGATGATGTCTGGTATTGGCGGGACGGAAAGACTGAAATCGGGCAATAAATTATTGTCTTTGGTGAAAACAGATTGAAAATGAGTATTGAATGCGTTCGCAATCTTTGAGCTGTCGTGAGTGGTGGAGCCGTCAATTTCAAAAGCCGTGGAAGAACGTGACGAAGGAGAAATTAATCGCCAGAATTTTTCTGGGGATGTCGAGATATAGCGAGGTAGTAGTACACTATGGTAATTTTGCTTATCCTTCGAAACTTCACCTTGAAGTTTAACGGTTAAAAGAGATATTGCTTGTCTTTGACAATCTCTTGAAAAGCCCTTCTTCTTTAATCTTTTAAGCTTTCTTTTGAGCTGTAGTGTAGGCCGAGTAATCCACGGATTTTTATTTTTTGGTTTCTTGACAATACCTGGCACAAAACGGTCCATGCATTCCATAATAATGCTTTTTAAGCGGTCCCAGAGATTGTTTACGCTAGCATCACTGCTTGCAAACGTGTCAGAATGAAAAAACAACATATCTATTATAGAAACATCATCTGCCCTGGAAAAGTTTGGAAAATTAATTGTTCGATGTGCGTTCATAGATACAGCGGTGAGTGTTAGTAATACCATTTCATGGTCATGTGAAATTCCTGGATGAATTTCACATGTAACACAAGATGCAGGAAAGCCACGAATGAAAAACAGATCAAGTATAGATCTAGTTTGGCCTTTTATTCTAATGAGGTCATCAACAATTTGTAATAAATCGAAAGCAAATACCATGTCGATAACTGCCTCACCTACTTTGTCGTTTTGTTTCTTGACAGTGATCAAGTTCCAATCAATGTTTGGTGCGTTATAGTCACCAGCTAAAATAACTCGATCTTGTTGTTTTACGTGGATGGTCATATACTTTTATAATTCACTTCTAGCCTGGTGTACTAGCCTGGCGTACTGCCGTCTTCAATTTGGGTAATTTACCATTACGCCGCAAACAAAAACTAGCCCGTATGGGCGTTTCCAGGAGTTCAAAAGCACCTTTTGCCTATCTCGCCCAAACTGGGTACTCTCATACCAGGACGTTGTACGAGCTCAATCCGTCATTTTTCCAGGTCCTTCATTATGCGAGATTGTGGGAGTTGAGTGGAGACGTGGCTTCCCTCTGAGGTATCCGAGAACAAACACGTCCATTTGGGCACGAGCCAGCAGAGAGAATCGTTTTCGGCCATCGGGCAAGATGAGCACGGCGACGCGCGTGGGCATCAAAAAATTAGTTCTACAGGCATATTTCAAACAACCTGCTCCCAGTCAACGCTCTGCTTATTTGTTCGGAGCAACTTCACCTAAAGGGGTATGGCATTCTGAGAAACGACTCTAATGTTCTAAAGGATTATCTCAAGTTTCGTTCACTACCAAGGACTCGAAATTTGTACAGCTATTCAGGCGTTATGATTCTTTTTATACATGAAAGCTCAAGCGAAAAAGTTTAGACTTAGGAAATTTATAAAAAAAACACCAAAACGAATTCCCCGCATGCGTAAAGGAGCATTAAAATAATAAATATTCACGCTAGAGCAGTGCTACTGCTCTCACATGTTTCTTACAGCACGGCGTTCTGACTGAAGAAAAGGTAATAAATTTTCTTAACTTGGTTACGGAAATACTACCTTTTTTAGTTTTTACATTGTAACTGCATGGCTTTTAGATGGAAAAAGCCTTAAATAACAATAAATGTTTTCATCGAATCTTCAAGACGCTTATTGTGAATCCAGAACTGCCGTTTAGCTATTACAGGCTGAAATTTCATTGCCTGTCGTTCATTAGTTGCAGATAAAATGTTCCTTACAGAAGTGAAATGGGGTTTTCATAAATCATGTTTTAAAGATGGAAATCTTGCACCATAACGAGCGCATGTATGAGAGGCACGACTTCTGATGCACTTGTGCAAGTACAAGCGCTCTGCTTCCCGAAGATTTTCTCTATAAGATAAAGTACTTATTGGTCCTCATAATAGTACAGAGCTTCCCGAACGGAGAACGTAAAATCCGGATATAGAAGTTTGTCGAATGGCTCATCTGTGCGCCGTCCTTCAAGCGATTACGGCAGCCACTTGGACCGGCGTTCGAGCATTTCGTGAGGATTCATCGATGTCACTAAACGTTTGAAACAAGGAACCCATGATGATCCCGAATGGCGTCTGCACGTTTATGTTGGGCGTTAAACATTAGTGAATGCACCGCTCCTGAATCAGCCATCGAGACTTACTAGGGACACTGCTATGACTAATACTTGTAACGTCGAGAAAAATACCTATTTCCTCCGTGATATTACGTGCTCCCTATGTAGCAAACGCCTATTAAACTTACGCGAGCAGGGCTATAGAGGTGTTCAGAATCATGAATGCGAAGAACTGTATTTGTCGCTCATTGTGTCACCGTATACGGACAAATATCGCGCTGTACCTGACGCACATATCGAATCCCAAGGCAGAATCAGTGTGCGAATGGTGATTAGAGAGTTCACTTCACTTCACTTCACTTTTATTTCCTTAAAGACCCCCTCTAGGGGTATTACATAAGGGGTGGTGTTAAAGAAAAAATACTATACATCGGTGTTTTTAATGGCTTCGGCAAACATAGATGGGTTAGTGATGGCACAGGTGGCGTGAGGAAGGCCGTTCCAGTCTTTTGCTGCTCGTACAAAAAAGGAGGCTTGAAATGCAGTGGTCCGGGTACGTGGTGTTGTGACTTGTAACGGATGACCAGTGCGATGAGATATGTGCGAAGGGGACGTGATGTACGGTGGATGATTCAGTGAACTGAAATAAAACATATGAAAAAGAGAGAGGGTGGCACACCGTCGGCGTGAACCAAGAGTTTCTAAACCTGATTCCACCTTCAGAGATGAAATGCTGATGTCATACGAATATGCAGAATGAATGAACCTGGTAGCTCGATTTTGAAGTGATTCGAGTTCTCTTATGATGTATGTTTGATGAGGGCTCCAGATGGAAGATGCATACTCGAGTTTGGACCTGATAAATGATTTGTATGCAAGCGTCTTGACATGAGGCGGAGTATGGCGTAAGTGTCGTCTGAGAAACCCGAGTGATTTATTAGCAGACGAGATGATGTTAGTAGTGTGATGACGCCAGGACAGGTCATGAGCCAAGGTAATGCCGAGGTATTTGAATGATTGAACTGATTGTATGGGATATTAGCAATAAAATAGGTAAACTCAAAAGGGTTACGGCGGCGACAAAAAGAAACAAGCTTCCATTTGTTGGTATTTAAATTCCTTAACCAACGGTTACACCATGTTTGTATGTTGTTAAGGTCATGCTGAATTAGTGTTTGGTCATGAATGCTGGTTACTGATCGGTAGATTACGCAGTCGTCTGCGAACATATGAAAGTTACAAGATAATTGCAATGGTAGATTAGAGGCCCTAAGACAGACCCTTGCGGGACACCTGAAGTTACAGGTAGTCGGTTAGAAGAGTGATTATTAACAAACACAAACTGGGAGCGATTAGTCAGGAAAGATGTTATCCAGGCAAGTACGTTAGGATATAGATTTATAGAGATAATTTAAGAATCAGGCGTTTGTGAGGGACAGCGTCAAATGCTTTAGCGAAATCCGGGAAAAGAGCATCAGTCTGAATGTTGCAGTCAAGGTTAGAATGTAACTCAAAAGGACAGAAAGCTGAGCGAGTTGGTAACAGTCCATAATCAAAAGAAGAGGCGTGCAGGACACGGACACAAGGAGAGCAGTGAACACCACGAACGCCGACTAACAACTGATGCACAGCACAGAGGCGAAAAACGAAGAAGACACACAGCTTATCTCCGCATGCTCGGAATGGTAGCGCCACCTGTCAAACGGTTACACGTGCCGGTCTTCGCGATAGACAACTCCTAAGGCATTCTATCTCCTCTCTGTTTAAGCTAATCGACGGCTGACTCACGCATGCACTTCCACTAATACTGATATGCCAGGCCTCAAGCAATAAACGCGTATCTTCGATCTTATGCCTTTACAGGACCTCGGTTTTGTCTAACTCGGGCATGCAGCTACAGACCTGGCAGTGCAAGGATAGATTGGACAGCGTCCCACCTGATAGCGACCTTCTGTGTTCAATTAATCTCTGATTAATACAACACGCCGTTTGCCCTACATAAAAACGTCCGCAGCTAAAAGGAATCTTATAAACCACACCCATGCGACAGTCGGTGAAATTGTTCTTGGCTAAGTGCTTAACCGTACATATATCCGTTCGCTTCTTACCTTCCATCTGCTCATTTCTTCTATGCACGGCAGCACAAACCCTTCCTAGCTTATTGCGAGCCGTAAACACAACATTAACCCCATATTTACTTCCCACTTTCTTAAGCCTTTGCGAAACTGCGTGGATATACGGAATACTCACGACCTTTTTCTTATAATGTTACTCTCTGCTACAGCTTTCGTTCCGGTCGAAATCGTCTTCTTAAGACGCTCAGCTACTGTGGCTATGGCTAATCTAGGGTAACCTGCATCTAAGAGGTGCTCGACCTGCGCATTAAAGCTAATGGTCAAACGGTGCACGCACCACTTCGATAGGGCTGACTTGAGACAGGACAAGGCTATTCCGTTTTTTACTACTTTCGAATGCTTGGACTCAAAGTTAAACAACGGCTTAGATGCTCTAGGGGAATACTGCCAACACACGTGATTCTGCTCAAATGACAACGAGATATCTAAAAATTGTATTATGTTTCTCTCCGTTAGTTCTTTCGTAAACCTTAGACCATCTCCATTAAGTTTAAATTGATCGCTTACTTAGGTGACGACGGATTCAAAATCATCCTTACTACAAAGTACCAAGTAATCGTCCGCATACCGAAATACCCTGATGATGTGGTCCCCTAAGGCCTCTTTTAAACGGCAGTCAAGCTTGCTCAAGTATAGATCACTTAGAATAGGGGCGACCTTTGAACCTATACAAATCCCTGATTTCTGCACAAACACGCCTTCTCTGTATCCAACTAATGTTGATGTTAAGTACATGGAAAGAATTTCTAGAAAGGTACCTGCGGAAACTCCGCATCTATCTGTGAAACCGGACTCTTGCCCTTGTTCTTGAATACATTCTTTCACGCAATTTTAATAAACCTTCATGCCGCAACAAGTAATACAAATCTTCTACATCCATGCTAAACGCTGTGCAGTCGCAGGATTTTCCTTTGTATTACTCGTTGCCGCATGAAGGTTTATTAAATTGCGTGAAAGAATGTATTCAAGAACAAGGGCAAGAGTCCGGTTTCATAGATAGATGCGTAGTTTCCACAGGTACCTTTCTAGAAATTCTTTCCATGTACTTAACATCAACATTAGTTGGATACAGAGAAGGCGTGTTTGTGCACAAATCAGGGATTTGTATAGGTTCAAAGGTCGCCCCTGTTCTAAGTGATCTATACTTGAGCAAGTTTGACTGCTGTTTAAAAGAGTCCTTAGGGGACCACATCATTAGGGTATTTCGGTATGCGGACGATTACTTGGTACTTTGTAGTAAGGATGATTTTGAATCCGTCGTCACCTAAGTAAGCGATCAATTTAAACTTAATGGAGATGGTCTAAGGTTTACGAAAGAACTAAACGGAGAGAAACGTATTACAATTTTTAGATATCTCGTTGTCATCTGAGCAGAATCACGTGTGTTGGCAGTGTTCCCCTAGAGCATCTAAGCCGTTGTTAAGCTTTGACTCCAAGCATTCGAAAGTAGTAGAAAACGGAATAGCCTTGTCCTGTTTAAAGTCAGCCCTATCGAAGTCGTGCGTGCACCGTTTGACCATTAGCTTTAATGCGCAGGTCGAGCGCCTCTTAGATGCAGGTTACCCTAGACTAGCCATAGCCACAGTAGCTGAGCGTCTTAAGAAGTCGATTTCGACCGGAACGAAAGCTGTAGCAGAGAGTAACATTAATAAGAAAAAGGTCGTGAGTATTCCGTATATCCACGCAGTTTCGCACAGGCTTAAGAAAGTGGGAAGTAAATATGGGGTTAATGTTGTGTTTACGGCTCGCAATAAGTTAGGAAGGGTTTGTACTGCCGTGCATAGAAGAAATGAGCAGATGGAAGGTAAGAAGCGAGCGGATATCTGTCCGGTTAAGCACTTAGCCAAGAACAATTTCACCGACTGTCGCATGGGTGTGGTTTATAAGATTCCTTTTAGCTGCGGACGTTTTTATGTAGGGCAAAGTGCGCGTTGTATTAATCTGAGATTAATTGAACACAGAAGGTCGCTATCAGGTGGGATGCCGTCCAATCTATCCTTGCACTGCCAGGTCTGTAGCTGCATGCCCGAGTTAGACAAAACCGAGATCCTGTAAAGGCATAAGAACGAAGATACGCGTTTATTGGTTGAGGCCTGGTATATCAGTATTAGTGGAAGTGCATGCGTGAGTAAGCCGTCGATTAGCTTAAACAGAGAGGAGATAGAATGCCTTAGGAGTTGTCTATCGCGAAGACCGGCACGTGTAACCGTTTGACAGGTGGCGCTACCATTCCGAGCATGCGCAGATAAGCTGTGTGTCTTCTTCCTTTTTCGCCTCTGTGCTGTGCATCAGTTGTTAGTCGGCGTTCGTGGTGTTCACTGCTCTCCTTGTGTCCGTGTCCTGCACGCCTCTTCTTTTGATTATAGAATGTAAGTCGTGAATGAAAATCTCCAGCTACGTTTCACAAGAATAACCTCTTCGGAACCCGTGTTGAGAAGGATGAAAAAAGTGCATTGAGTCGAAGAAGTTGATGATATGGGAGCAGATGACATGTTCCATGATTTTTCAGGGGATACTTGTTAAAGATATGGGACGGTAATTTAGTGGAGAGTCTCTGTTACCTGATTTGTAGATTGGAACGACCTTGCCTACTTTCCAGTCTGATGGCAGAATGCTCGATGATAATGACTGCGAAAATAACAATGTAAGGTATGCGGCACACACATGTTTAACATTGATGAGAAGTTTTGAATTAACATCATCCACACCTGCGGAAGAAGAAAGCTTAATTTTTTCTATAATCGAAATGATCCCGTCCGTAGAAAATGTAATCGGGGACATAGACTCGGTGCTGCGCGCAGGTGAAGAAAAGTCGGGAACTGAACTTTCATTCGTAAAAAGAGAGAAAAAGGCCTCGTTAAAAAGGTTCGCGCATTCCTTGTTGTTGACTGTATTGCCATGCGCATTTAGGACGCTAATGGTGCGCATCTCCTGGGGGTTTATCACTTCCCAGAATTTGCGAGGGCTAGTTGCAAGCATTTTGGGCAGCTCAACATGAAAGAACACGTGCTTGGCATTTCGAATGGCTCTTAGATAATCGTCTTCAGCGGCGTAATATTTTTCCCATGAGGACGGGAGTTTGGACTGTTTGGCTGATCGAAAGAGGCGTTTTTTTCTTGTTTCTTAGTTTCTGAAGTGCATGTGAGAACCACGGCTTGTTTCGGTTTGCGGTGAATGTTATCCTTGGGATCAACTTCTCGAAAAGAGTGGCTAACTTATCTCTAAATATAATCCAATTCTCATCCACAGAGTGTGTATGGCTTATTCTCTCGATTTCAGGAAGAAAAGATACCAATTCGTTATTGATGGCACTATAATTGCCCTTGTCGTAAAGACGGATTGTTTTGGTGACGAGATCGCGTTTTACAGGTCTGAACGAAAAAGCCGCATGGATTACCTTGTGGTCACTGACGGCGCGCAGATATGTAATTGATGATAAGCTCTCTTGATGACTAGTTAGTATTAGATCTAAGATGCTGGAATTGCTTTGTGTAACGCGCGTTGGTTGGGATACAAGTTGGGTTAGATTGCAATTCAGGCAGAAATCTATGAAGTCTCTTACGGGCTCACTGTCCACAGCTGACGGAACGCTGCTACCCCAATCTATTTGTTGAAAATTGAAATCGCCGAAAAGGAGTATCTCTGCTTGTGGATACCATCATACAGCTGCAGTGTTTCCTGTGCAATTGTTTATTTTCATTATGGCTTTTGGCTTGTCGTTCGCAGGCGCCAAAGACACACGGATGGCAGAAGTTATTGCACGCAGCGCAGATCGAGCGTTATTGCGACAATCGCCTAGGGTGCTCATACTTGAGCCATTTTCGTTCCTTGTATTGAGGTAATCACCAGCAAGTTCGGAAAGTCCGCGGCAGCAATAATAGCTGCTGCTTCATCCTTGGCGGTTGACTGCCTTCAGTATGAAGCGTCACTCATTCGCTTACGTTGTAACCGATGCGAATTTAGCGAACCAAGCGAGAAATAAAAGGAATTAAGGGCGCATAAAGGTGGCTATGTTATTCAAATGATAAGTGAATTAAATGCACAGCAATGCGACTGAATGCGTCTGCGAGTGCCGGAAGGAAAGTGCTCGCTTGATGCTGCTGGGCTGGGCAAAGTTTATCGACGCCGCAAAGTGCGCAGAGTTCACGCCGCTTAGCGCAGTCGCATGGTGTGAAGAGGGTGCCGGAAGTCAAAACGTGGCAACTCGCAGCTCTGCTATCCATTGTCTGCCGCTCAACCATCACATGGTACTTTAAGCCATCATGCCACCGCGTCTCATCAGAACGCTTGCCGACGAGCTCCAGCAGAATACCGCTCGCGCTTAAGTTCTCATTTCATCAGTACAACACTGTCAATCTAAGTACATTCAAGTCCGCACCAGCAGCAACTGCTCGCTAATGTGCCTCGGGCTGCGCGTCCACACTTGCGTGCAGCGTGATCTACTGTGGCACGCATCGCGGCGTTACGAGGCCGCTGCTCCTCTTCTACCCTTACGTACACTATCTTACCCGTGCCGTAAAGGGAACGCTTTCTCCTCTGCTCGATTTCCACACACATGCAGTGCTGACCGTTCTTTCCCAATCGAACCACAATCGTCATCAACCGTCATCCGTACAGCATCAACATTGAACGTAAATAACTTTTGACGGCCTGCCCACTTTGGCGTTTCTCATGAGTACCGCTCTCCAGCGCGCGGCATTTCGTTGTCATCATTCCCTTCGTTCAAGTCTGGCCACTTTCACTACAATTCCGATAGCGCCTAAAGCGGCCAACGTTACCGTACCGTTGGCCGCTTTAGGCGCTATCGTACCGCTTTAGGCGCTATCGTTGGCCGCTTTAGGCGCTACCGTAGCGGCAGACGCTACCGTACTTTTTGCGCCGTCGCCTATTTTTCAATGCCGCAAGGCTCTGCCTCTCCCGTTCGCTATCCTCACCACTACATCCGGATTATCAACAATGCTTGTTTCCAATCCTTTTCCGTACAGCGTAACGTTACTGCGCGGAGAGTCACTTGGTCGTGTTCAGCCGATTGACCCGCATCACGTTCTCGAAACTTCCGACGACACGCCGTGTTACCAGCTCGACGCCCTTACTTCTCGCACACAGTGCGTATCGCCCCAATCCTCAATCTCGCCGCCGCCGTCGTCGTCGTCATAGGCTGCGGCCGTCCTACAAGCTGCTTTGGACGACAACCTGCCGTCTTCTTACCGCCCGCAGGTGCTCGCGCTTCTTCAGGAATTTCGTTCCTCATTTGATTGCGACCAACCATCCTTAGGACGTACATCGAACGTCACTCACAGCGTTCACACTGGTGAGCATCCTCCGTTACGTCAGCGACCATACCGCGTGTCGGCAGCCGAGCGGAAGGTCATAAACGAGCAGGTTGACGATATGCTGCGACGTGGAGCCATTCGCCCTTCACACAGTCCTTGGGCTTCGCCCGCGGTATTGGTACGCAAGAAAGACGGGTCAATACGCTTTTGTGTGGATTATCGTCGGCTGAATAAGATAACTCGAAAAGATGTCTACCCACTGCCCCGGATAGATGACGCACTCGACTGCTTACAAGGAGCGGAGTACTTCTCATCCTTAGATCTTCGCTCTGGCTATTGGCAAGTCCCGATGGCTGAAGAGGATTGCGAGAAAACGGCGTTCATCACACCCGACGGATTGTACGAGTTTACCGTAATGCCTTTCGGGCTCTGTAACGCGCCCGCCACTTTCGAGCGTATGATGGACACCCTTCTTCGCAACTACAGGTGGAAAACGTGTCTGTGCTATCTCGACGACATAGTCGTGTTCTCGTCCGATTTCCCGACGCACCTCGTTCGCTTGCGTGAGATACTGAATTGCCTCACATCTGCTGGCCTCCAACTCAATATCAAAAAGTGTCGTTTTGCTGCGCGCCAGTTAACAATACTGGGACACGTCGTGTCGAAGGATGGTGTGCTCCCCGACCCAGCCAAGCTTCGCGCGGTCGCAGAGTTTCCTGTGCCCACTACTCTTAAGGAACTCCGCAGCTTTATGGGCCTCTGCTCATACTTTCGGCGCTTTGTGCGGAATTTCGCTACTATCATCGCACCATTGAACAATTTGCTTACTGCTCGCAACGGCATCTCCGCGTGGTCAACTTCGTGTGATGAAGCCTTCCAGCAACTACGTCGCCTGCTCACTTCGCCTCCGATCCTTCGCCATTACGACCCTACAGCACCAACAGAGATCCACACCGACGCCAGCGGGATAGGACTTAGTGCAGTTCTCGCGCAACGGAAAGATGGCTACGAGGAGTACGTCGTCGCGTACGCAAGTCGTACTTTAAAGAAGGCAGAAGCCAACTACTCTGTGACGGAAAAGGAATGTCTGGCCATCATTTGGGCACTCACCAAGTTTCGTCCTTACTTATATGGTCGTCCATTCGACGTAGTTACCGATCATCATGCCCTCTGCTGGCTGTCCTCATTAAAAGATCCGTCAGGTCGCCTCGGTCGATGGGCGCTTCGCTTGCAAGAATACGACATCCGCGTCATCTATCGATCAGGCAGGAAACATTCGGACGCTGATGCACTTTCTCGATCACCGCTACCTCCCGAATTGGCCTCTGCGTCAACACCTTCCGTATCCTTGTCACCCATCGACGTCACCGATATGCCAGCGGAGCAACGTAAGGATCCACTTCTTTCGGCAATGTTAAGCTTCCTCCACGATCCATCCGTCGCACCCTCTTCTAGAGCACTCCGCCGCCAAGCCGTTCACTTTGCTGTGCGCGATGGCATACTTTACCACAGAAATTATTTGCCCGATGGCCGGAAATGGCTCCTTGTGACACCACGGCATATGCGTTCCAATATCTGCGCTTATTTCCATGATGCTCCTCATAATGGTCACGCCGGTGTTCTGAAAACGTATACCAGGCTAAGGCACCGTTTTTACTGGCATGGAATGTATAACTTTGTCCGTCAGTACATTCGAGCTTGCACGGCCTGCCAACGCCGAAAAATTCAACAGCGCCCTTCTGCAGAGCTACAGCCGCTGCCTTGTCCACATCGTCCCTTTGACCGCATCGGCATCGACCTCTACGGGCCACTTCCCTGCAGCTCGACGGGTAACCGTTGGATAATTGTTGGCGTCGACCACTTGACGCGCTACGCCGAGACTGCAGCGCTCCTAGCCGCCACTGCGCGCGAGGTCGCATTTTTCATCTTGCGGAACTTCGTTCTTCGACATGGAGCACCCCGAGAACTGCTCAGCGACAGGGGGCGCGTGTTCCTCTCTGAAGCCATACAAGCCCTTCTCGCTGCGTGCAGCATCATTCACCGCAAGTCTACAGCCTACCACCCCCAAACGAACGGCTTGACAGAAAGATTCAACCGCACACTAGGTGACATGCTGACTATGTACGTTGCTTCGGATCACAGTAACTGGGACACCGTGTTGCCGTTCGTGACGTATGCCTATAACACCGCGACACAGGCCACTACTGGATTTTCACCATTCTTTTTGTTGTATGGACGAGAGCCCTCGTGTACGTTGGACACGATGCTGCCATACCAACCCGATACATCCGAATGCACACCGGTCTCTGAAGCGGCGAAATATGCAGAAGATTGTCGACAACTCGCACGTACCCTTACGACCAGCGCCCAAAGTCGCGAGAAACTGCGCCATAACAGCGACGTACCCACACCTCAGTTCCAGACTGGCTCCCTTGTTTGGCTGTGGGTCCCACCTCACAGTCCTGGCCTCTCGACCAAGCTTCTTGCTCGCTACGGTGGCCCTTTCCGCGTCGTCGACCGTACCTCTCCCGTTAACTATGTGATCGAACCCTTGACACCATCTACCGACCACCGGCATCGTGGTCGTGACACGGTTCATGTCAGCCGACTTAAACCGTATTATGACCCCCCTATCCTACCAGCACCATAAGTCGCCAGGTTGGCTCCTCTTCTCGCCGGGGGGATATTGTAGTGAAGAGGAGGAAGAAGAAGCGCATTGGCATTTGTCGCTGTGCGCGTGATCTTCGTGTTGCTTCGTGTTGCGTCGTGTTGGCTCTCAACTGCTTTCTCAAACCAACAGCATCCTCTGCACGATAATAAATCGTCGTACGACACTTCGTATATCATGCATTGATGTCGCATTCATTGCTTCAGACTTTTAGCGAAAGCGACTTTTTTCATGTCACTTTTGTCCCCCAGGTGCAGTGTAGTTAAAGACGCGATAGCCTGGCGACTGTAATATGAAAAAAAATGCCGCCGTCACGGGGGAACTCGAGTAAATGCGTCACAGAGTGGTGGGGGTATCGCGGGAATGTTGCGTGATTGGGTATGGTTTGGGAATGCTTAATTGTTATTTCGTCTTTATTATTCTTATTTATTGGGTGAAGGAGAAGCGAAGGCAAGCAGTGTAAAGTTAAAGTGCGTCTTTATTGCTTGGTGCCGTCGTTGTATTGGACGGCACCAAGGTGGGCGCTTGCGTCCACGAGCAGCGTCCGGAACCGCGTCTTGTTGACGACGTTTGCACGCCGCTTCTCGCTCACGTACCTGGGGTCTTAAAGCTCGCTGCTCACGTTTCGCCGCTGCTTCTCGTGCACGAAGTTTGGAACCTGCAGCTCGGCGTTGCCGTTTCGCAGAAGCGTCGCGCAGCCCGAGTGATGGATTGAATTCCGAACGCGCGCTCCGCCGCTTATAAGCGGCGGAGCGCGCGTTCGGAATTCAATCCATCACTCGGGCTGCGCGACGCTTCTGCGAAACGGCAACGCCGAGCTGCAGGTTCCAAACTTCGTGCACGAGAAGCAGCGGCGAAACGTGAGCAGCGAGCTTATATACACACCGCCCGCGTTCGAGGGAGAGATGTACGGGGGAGAGGTCCGCACCCCGACTGCGCGTGCTCGGCTTGCTGAACGCCCGGTGGGCCGGCACGAGACGAGCCACGCATGCGCAGTGGGGTGGTGACGGCGCCACCGACGCCGAAGCGCGACATCGTGCGACTAAGAAATGCTCCGCATTTAATACCCGCTATGCAAAGACTCACGGCATACCTTGCGGCAGGATCTCGCTGGGCTCGAAAGGGTTTGCGTAGAGACGAGCGTAGCGGTCGATCTCCTCCCGGCTTTCCTCGGCGGTATTGACGAAGTCCCAGCTGAAGCGTTCCAGGCGCAGAAGCTCGCCTTGTTGCGACAGCGGGTCCATGGCGAGCAGCGTCTGCGCGTGGTGCACGTTGTTCAGGTAGCCCATGTCGAAGCGCCGTGCCGCGTCGCTTCGGCGACGACTGGGGAGTTCGCGGTCGCAGTCGTCGAAGTAAGCGCTCACCTGTGTGCATACGCGGTGTATATTATAGCTGGCTACAATTAAAGAAAAACAGCAGTAGGCAACAAGGGCGGACTGGACTGCTGGGGTCGGTGTTACTCCGCAAGCCAATCACAGAAACAAGCACAATCGGGGTCATACTACCTTTTCGAAATGGCATCATGTGTCGACTTTGCTTTAGTACAGTAGGAAATAAGGCTTTCTGTGTTCCACTTTAACAAGCGAGTCAAAACATAAACATATTCGGCTATGATTCTGCGACTGCACTTTTAGGGGCGAAGCACCTTAGGGCCGAGCTTGCTGCGTACACCCGGCGTAGCCATCTAATTACAGTTGCGCCCGTTATGGGCCGCAGCGTCTCGCGCGAGAGAGAGAACGCCTGGCGTTTACTATGGAAGCGCTCTTTCTGCTGATGAACGCTTTACCAGCTCGCAAGAAAGGAGAAGCGCGCCCTCGCCCACGAGAGACAACGCTGACGCAGGCAGCGTCTGTTAGCGATTTTATTGCTTTAAAAAACCGACTGCCCGCGCTGCACAACCATTCGCCGGCCACCCATATATATATATATATATATATATATATATATATAGGCACTGGATCTTCACTGGCAATGTAGTGCCGGTGGGAGATTTCTCTTGTGCGTAGTTGAATCATAAGGATTCGCGGCGTTGCGCGTTAACTAAAGTAATCCGGAACTCGGCACGGTCCAAGGCATGGGAGCGCAGGAACCTCATAAAGACCAGGAGAATAAATTACAACGCGTGTGCAAACATACACAAGCGTTGTCGCTCATTTACATGCATGAGTGTCAACGGGTGATTTACGGTAACACCGAACGATGCCCAGCACTTCGCCATGGTGCACTTCGTGGAGATGCGCCCACTCGTCATGTTCACTTCGTGGAGATGCGTGGATTTTTTATCGCTATACTTTGGATTGGAGGGTCTGAAGCAGGAACTAGCGGCCTCGCGGAGGAACAGTGGGCGGCGGTTATGAAGGAGTGGGAGTGGCTTCACTGCAGACTTGCGCTGTATCCTACTACAGGGAAGTGCTAGACAAGAACAAAAGACAGTGTGGTTGATGTGAGGTAGAGGGCGCAGAACTTGGAATATGTTGCGGTAAAGCTTTGTGCTGCGCTGGTTTGTTCCTATTGAACAGGTAATGTGCTATGCAAAACAAAAAAGGCAGGCCATTTTATGGTGACTGCAAATTGTCCTATTTTTAACCTTTCTTTCTTGTGTACCTTACGTTGCCGTGTGTTAGTTCTTCAGAATGTAGGCGAACACAGTATTCCGCTAAAAAGTTTAGTGCACCCATCATACTTGGAACAGTTCTTCTAACACGCTCTATAGGAGGACGCGCTGTGAGCTTTAGGTTAATGATTCAGCTGAGGTATTTTCTAACTGAGTAAATATAAACGAGCAAGGTATGGTACCAAGGAAACTGGTGGAACCGATCTATGGGAAACTGTTCTTGGACATACGGCGTAATAACTGTAATTTTGTTACACACGAATATTTACCCGTAAAATTTACGTAGTTGTGCTGGGCATCTACCTAGCGTTCCTAATGGGTAACATGTGTTAAGCACCTTAACGATGTGCCTGTTTTGCCTCAAGGACTGGTAGTGTACAAGAGAGCTAGTCCTGTTGAGGACCGAGAAGTCGTAGTTAATCAGAGTGCACTAGTAGACAAATATACGAAGTTGCCGCCGATGTATGTTGTCGTAAGGCACAGTTTACTTCTTAGAGGGACGCTCAAGGGAAAACATCGTATTAGCGAACTACACTTTCACATAAGCGAAAGCACCACGCTGTCGAGCAGAGAATGCTAGGGGAGCTAGGAAATACGGGAAGAGCAAAACGACAGGTGGCGACGCCAATCTCAGTTTCCCGAACTAAAGTGCATGACGTCGTAATTTCGTTATTGCTTTTGCTAGTGCCTGCAAACTATTCATAGGGGTAAACATACGCAGTATGTTTTACGAAAGCCTGACGTGACATAGCGTGTTTTGGAAAAATTGCGAGAGAAAGCGAGCAAAGTGGAGTTAGGTTTGTGGCGTCATGTGGCGTACGCTTCTCCACAGGGTTCAAATGTAAAACTCTGACTTCATTTTCTCCTTTCATTTAGAACGTGAAATGGCGAAAAAAAGTAATATTGTAACGGAAAGAATAGGAGATGGGAGATGAAGAAGAGGACGACGAAGTGGAGTGCGCCATTGTACCATCTCCGTGGCTATCAACCTTGGCGATCCCTCATCCCCGCTGACCGTCACTTGTAAATAAACATCCTTCATCCGTAACAGTTAGTGGTGGAGGTGCGGGGTACCCCGACCACAACGAAACACGGGAAACACGGTTCCCCAACCGCCTGATCTGCGTCGAAGCCGCCGCATTGCTGGATTGCCTCCGTCGCCCCCGGCGTCCGAGATGTCCCACACCGAAGCCAACAGACGGAGCGAGCCAACAGCACCTTCGCCCTCAACGGCGGCTGGTTCTTGGCCACGCCAGCACTTGGTTGAGCCCCGCATGTTCGGAGGAAAGCCCGGTGAGGACGTGGACGAGTGGCTGAACCACTACGAACGGGTGAGCAAGCACTATTGTTGGGACAGCGCAGCGCGGCTCGCAAACGTTGTATTCTTCTTGACCGAGACGGCGCTCATGTGGTTTGACAATCACGAAGAGACCTTGACAACATGGGACCGTTTCATGTCCGATATTAAGGAGCGCTTCGGTGATTCGGTCGCAAGGAAGAAGCATGCCGAGCAGACGCTTCTTCAAAGAGCTCAGTTGCCAGGCGAGACGTGCACGACTTATATAGAAACCATACTGAAGCTATGCAGAATGGCCAATCCTCGAATGCCGGAAGAAGACAAAGTCGGACATTTGTTGAAGGGAATCGCGGAGGACGTATATAATTTCCTCATCGGCAAGGAGAGCCTTAGCTCAGTGGCCGACGTAATACGTCATTGCCGCACCTTCGAGGCCCTCAAACTGCGCCGCATAACACCGAAGTTTGGCAGGCTGGCAAATGTAACGACTGTTGCTAGCATCGAGGACGACACGTCGCCGGCCGATCTCGCGAACACCATAAGACAGATTGTTAGAGAGGAGTTAAGTCGCTGCACGGAATTGAACAACGACTTCCGTGATGCCCAACAGTCGCACTTTCCGTCACCAGCTCCTCGAGATCTGTCTGTTGCTGCGGCAACTGTCGGAGAGCGGCACCCGAGAAGGCCTGTATGGACGCAACACAACTACCACCGAGAGGAGGATAACGATCGTGCTGCAGGGTATCCCCGTCGAACAGCCTACTTGGAGCCACGGACATACCCGGTCTACGCGAACGTAAGCCGCGAGCCTCCGGTGTGTTACACCTGCGGTATCACGGGGCATATCTCTAGATTCTGTCCCCACCGTCGCCGGTCGCCGCGGTGGTACGAACGCCAACCACAACCAACGTCCTATGGAACCGAACGTCGCAACTATGACCACTCCTGGCCTCCCTGCTCGTTTGCTCCACCGGTGAGTTTCGGCAACAACACTTCACGACAGCATCCCCGCAGTGATTCCCCCGTCTCCGACCGCAGTCTGACTCCGCCGCCTTCACGCCAACGTCGGTCTCCTTCGCCGAGGCGGCGTTCATTCTCACCACCAGCTTCGGGAAACTAGGCTGCGCGACCGATGGGGGTGAGGTCGCCAGACACGATTCGACACAGATACCTCTGCCCGTTACTATGATGCGGAACAAAGTGAAAGTGGTTATTGACGGTGTATGTGCTATGGCCTTGGTGGACACCGGGGCAATGATATCGGTTATGAGCCTGACGTTCAAGAACCGTCTTAGACGTAAAGTGATGTTCTCCCTCGACAAGCCTACTAGATTCCGTGGAGTAGGCGGCGAAATACTGCGCCCCCTTGGTGTTTGTGTTGTGAACGTTCTGTTGGCGGATAAGTGTTATTTGACCGAATTTGTTATTTTGGAACGGTGCACACATGACGTTATCCTGGGCATAGACTTTCTACAAACCTGCGGGGCCTCTGTTAATTGCGGTGCCGGTGAGCTTTCGGTAAACAGCGGGAGTCCAGGAATCGTTGCATGCCCAGAACAGCTACTGCCAGGATTTGTGGACGAACCACATGAAGAACAGAAGACATTTGCTGTAGCTGATGACGTGAGGCTACCTCCATGGTCATTCGCATCGGTATCGGTAGTCGCTTCTTCCTATACTGATGTTTCATTTGACGCCTTTGTGCAACCACTTAGTGATTCTTGTCGGAAGAAAGACCTACTGGTGCCTAGCAGCATTGTATCGGTGATTAATGGCTTCACATCGTTGTGGGCACTAAACTGCTCTGCTGTGCCTGTGCATGTTCCTAAACACATGAAGATTGCTGTATTTGATGACGTCACGAGCAGTTCAACTATGGCCACAGGGGACGAGAAGACTTCCATTAAAGTGCGAGCCACCGGCGCCTTCGAAGAGGAAATTATAGGCATGGTCAGCAAGTCGTTGTCATCTCGTGAACGTAACACGTTAGTACAAGTGCTGTCCAAGCATACTTCTGTGTTTGACTTCTCCCAAGACCAGCGCCGCACGACTATTCCATCCTCGCGTGCCCGTCATCGAATTGACACCGGATCGGCTCATCCCATCCGGCAGAAGCCTTACCGAGTGTCGTCCTCGGAGCGCAAGGTTATCGCGGAGCAAGTACAAGAAATGCTTATGAAAAACGTAATACAAGAGTCGTCAAGTCCGTGGGCCGCACCAGTTATTCTGGTGAAGAAAAAAGATGGCTCATGGAGATTTTGCGTCGACTACAGACGCCTAAATGCGGTAACAAAGAAGGACGTGTACCCGCTCCCGCGAATTGACGATGTGATAGACTGTCTGCACTCTGCCTCCTACTTTTCGTCCCTCGATCTACGTTCCGGATATTGGCAGATACCTATGGACCCCGCTGATAAAGAGAAGACTGCTTTCGTTACACCGGATGGTTTATTCGAATTTAACGTTATGCCATTCGGTCTTTGTAATGCCCCTGCTACGTTCGAGAGATTCATGGACACAATTCTTCGCGGACTCAAGTGGGAGATATGCCTTTGTTATCTTGACGACGTCGTTATTTTCGGCCGCACTTTTGAAGAGCATAACGAGCGTCTCAGCCTGGTTCTGGAATGCATGGAGAAAGCTGGTTTGATTCTCAACTCCAGAAAGTGTAAGTTCGGGGAACGACAGACATTAGTTCTAGGTCATCTGGTCGACAAAGACGGAGTCAGACCTGACCCCCGCAAGATTGAAGCGGTCAGCGCATTCAAGCCTCCACAGTCATCTCGAGAGCTCCGTAGTTTCCTGGGCCTTTGCTCTTACTTCAGGCGTTTTGTGCCAAGATTCGCCGATATTGTGGAACCGTTGACGCGTCTGTTGCAGAAGGATGCACAGTTCCAGTGGACACCAGAATGTGAGTCATCGTTCCGTCAACTCAAGTTTCTACTTACGTCAGACCCCATCCTGCGTCACTTCGATCCTTGTTCCCCTACCGAGATCCATACAGACGCAAGCGGGGTAGGCATCGGAGCAGTGCTCGTACAAAAGCGAGATGGCGCCGAACATGTCGTTGCTTACGCGAGTCGCTGCTTGAGTAATTCTGAGCGAAATTACACTGTCACTGAACAGGAGTGTCTCGCAGCTGTTTTCGCTGTTCAGAAATTTCGCTGTTACATCTACGGCCGCCCATTCAAGATAGTCACCGATCATCATTCATTATGCTGGCTTGTCAGTCTCCGAGATCCTTCTGGTCGTCTCGCACGGTGGGCCTTACGACTTCAGGAGTATGACTTCGTGGTGACATATAGGAGCGGCCGCCGCCATGCTGACGCTGATTGTCTTTCCCGCTTACCACTTCCAACGACCCATTCTGAGGAGGACGCTTTCGACGACTGCCTGGGAGCTATTACACCCGAGTTTCCCGATGTGACCGTATTCCGACAGGAGCAGCGTAACGACGTCAGTTTGGAGCCTCTCTTCGTCGCGGCGCGCAATCCGAAAGCCAGTGGTGGTTTTTCCATACGTGACGGCTTGTTGTACAAAGCTAACCGCTCTGCAAGTGGCGCTCGCTTTCTTCTTCTTGTCCCGGAGAGCCTCCATACTGCTGTGTTACGTGCGATGCATGACGACCCAACATCCGGTCATCTTGGGTTCGCCCGCACCCTGCAGCGGGTTCAGGAGCGCTTTTACTGGCCTCGCATGCGTCAGACAACAAAGCAATATGTGGCCAGTTGCGACCAATGCCAACGTCGCAAAAGACCTTCAACCGCTTCCCCAGGCCTTCTGCAACCGCTCATTCCGCCTCATGCACCTTTCGAACAAGTCGGCGTGGACCTGCTGGGCCCATTCCCACGGTCATCAAATAACAACCGATGGATCATCGTTTGTGTGGACCACCTTACACGCTACACAGAGACCGCGGCAGTACCGTCATCTACCGCTGCTTGCGTCGCATCTTTCTTGTTGCGTTATGTCGTCTTACGCCATGGCCCACCTCGCGTGATCATAAGCGACCGTGGTCGTCAGTTCGTGGCAGACACTGTTGAGGAGTTGCTTCGGCTATGTGGAACGCAATTTCGACACTCCACGCCGTATCATCCGCAGAGCAACGGCCTTGTTGAACGTACGAACCGAACCTTGACGAACATGATAGCCATGTACGTGTCATCGGATCACAAGAACTGGGATGATGTGCTACCATTTATAACATACGCCTACAACACTGCGAAGCATGAGACAACAGACTACAGCCCTTTTTATTTGCTCTACGCCAGGTCACCGCGGAGCTTCCTTGACACTATTCTGCCGTTTTCATTAGACACAGAAGATTCAGTAGCCAAGACACTTTGCCTTGCCGAGGAAGCCCGTCGAATAGCACGCATCCGAACGTTGGCATCTCAAAGCCGCTCAAAGCAACGATATGACAGCACACATGAAGAGGTTTCGTTTGAAAAGGGTGATCTAGTGCTGCTATGGACCCCACAGCGCAGGCGTGGCTTGTGCAGCAAGCTTCTATCACATTATGTCGGCCCGTTCGTTGTGCTTGATCGCCTGAGTGATCTCACGTATGTACTTGCGCGGCTTTTGTCTAAAGACAGGCGCTCCAGGAAAACGCAACTCGCTCACGTTGCACGTCTCAAACGTTACTATCCCACCACAGCACAATGACTCACCCGGTGGGCTTCGTCTGCGAAACGGGGATTGTAACGGAAAGAATAGGAGATGGGAGATGAAGAAGAGGACGACGAAGTGGAGTGCGCCATTGTACCATCTCCGTGGCTATCAACCTTGGCGATCCCTCATCCCCGCTGACCGTCACTTGTAAATAAACATCCTTCATCCGTAACAATATTATTTGCCAATCTTTACGAACTCAGTGTTTCCTTTTATGCCTCTTGAAATTGACAAAAACCGGCCTTAACGGTCCACAAACATGATCATTCTGTGGGACGTGAGTGTTCATGCTGCTGCAATGGTGCACGTTACACGGTGACTTAGCCCACGCGCGTATCGCACCCTGTCTCCCACGGGAATATGGAGCGCCGCGGAGATCTGTCCGGCCGTGTTTCCTCGGGATCCGACGAGCAGCTCCTCGAGTGCGCTAGCTGCACCGTACGGGGAGAGGACCACGTTGGCTTGAGCCGGTGACGTGTGGCGGAGTTCACGCAGCAAGTCGATGCCCAGCTGCAGCATACCCCGTAACACGGACGCCTTGGTTTCGGACGTCATGGCGGTAGGCAACCTGCGACAAAGCTCGCTTACTGCTTCCCGTCTCTGCAATCACTAGGCGGGAACCATGGCCGTGGAGTAAAACAGAAGCATACACTCCATGACTAATGTTACGCTTCGCAGAATTTGTGCTCATAATTACTGCTTTATAATTTTTCGTATCGAATATAGTTTTTCCAGTAGCTGATATTCTGTTCTTGAGCAATTTCAGCTAATCCTTGAATTACTCGAAAACGGAACACTGACTACCGGTGATAAGTTGATTTAAAATGACGTGCAGCTCCAGCTAGAGCTCGTATTACGCGCGAATTCACTGTGCATGTACCACACAGGTTGTTGTTAATGCCTTTCTAGTCACTGGGCTTTGCAGGATGACAAACCGTTGTCTCCACAGAGCTCAGGCCTGCGTCGCAAACCACTAGCATGGTTAAGTCACCTGCCGGCTGTGGGTCGCGTACGAGATAAAGTTGTCTTGCGGTAAGATATACGGGCACAAACCGAGCAATGCTTGCATGACGGGCTGGGGACGGCACAACAGTAACGTTAGAAATGCCAGAAAGGGCCACCACACAATTCATTGCCAACGCCGCAAATGTATCCCGAATTTTCGCGCCTGCTGCGTAGTCGCTAGAAGCCACGATAAGTGGTTTAGATTGATATTTGAAGCGAAGACAATCACCGAAGAAGGCGACATGTGTGTTAGTGTGGTGTCCTTTTCGTTATCACCAAAGTAATTCTT
Source organism: Hyalomma asiaticum (assembly GCA_013339685.2). Lineage (NCBI taxonomy): Eukaryota > Metazoa > Arthropoda > Arachnida > Ixodida > Ixodidae > Hyalomma > Hyalomma asiaticum. Next base: position 97,667,357 of record CM023488.1, read on the forward strand.
GTATTTGAGCTCGAGTGTGCAATGAAGAAGCCACGTGCGTTGCGTACATTGACAGTGATTCTTTTCTATTTTAAAATTACTAGATGCGGTCTCATTGAGTGCGTCTGTTTGCACTCCCTCTTGTACTTCGTCGTCTTTCCACCTCACACTTCGTATCACGTATAGCTCACTTGCCAATCCATCCACCCTTGCAACGCATGCTCCGTTACACATAGTAAGGATTACGTAGGCAACTAGGCGTCTAACCGACTACCCTTGACATAATTGGTTGCGGGGTCGAATTCACGAAATATCCACATTTGTTCATCCCCTACGTGGCACATATTATTCGGGTATTAAGGACGAATTTAAATGGTCGTTTAACCGAGATTATCTTATCTAGAACTAAGGAAATAATTGCATTTCTCAAATATTTCTTTCCTCAATTACCTGAGCTCATAAAAAGATAATCTGACACAGTTATAACGGCGGTAAGCAACGCTAACCTTGTTGCATTCTCGCGTGTATTTTTTTAAAGTTCGCGCAAGTCAACAGAAACGTCCTGCACACGTTAGCTATTATAGCTCATTAACTTTTTTCCAAGTTGTTGCGCGTAGAATGGACACTCACAGGAAACACAAGGCAGACAGAAAGAGCGCAAACTATCAACTGGTTTATTTACTTATTTATTTATTTAACAATACTGCCGATCTCACAAGGAGATCATTGCAGGGAGGGCATACATATGAAACAGAAAAGAAACAGGAAGCAATCATTTCTAGCATGCAAAACAACAGGTAATCAATACATGAGAATCAGTAGTAGCAATGAGCAAGGTGAGGGTACAAATCACTGCAAAACTACGAATTACAACAACTATAATGACAAGGTGTACAATGATGAAATCACGTTATCGATATACAGAGCCTGGATACAAAATACAACATGACAAAAGAAAAGGACAACAGGGTTCACAAAAACTGCTCAGCGTGTACGTTTGCTTCTACCATTTCTAAGAACACATTCAAAGATGAAGTGTTGGTAACAGAAGGACTAAGTTGGTTCCAATCTCTGATGGTTTGCGGGAAATATGAATATTTAAAGCAGTTTGAATGAAAAGTGTATTCATTAAGTGTTTGAGAGTGCCGACAACGTGTTAACCTAGAACGACTGAAAGAGATTAGTTTTGACGCATCGATGTTTATGTCTCCGTGAATTAATTGAAACAAAAACTTTAGTCTTGCTATTTTTGCCCGACTTTGTAGTGTTGACAGACCAGCCTTGTGTAATAATTGTGTAGGAGAATCCGTTTACCTATATTTATTATAAATGAACCTTACTGCCTTCCTCTGCACCCCTTCGATTCTTGCGATTAGTTCCTTTGTGTACGGGAACCAAGCAATATTGGCGTACTCTAACACTGGTCTGACAAGCATCTTGTATGCCAGCAGCTTTGTATTTGGGGGTGCCAGATGTAGGCGCCTTCTCAAAAAGAAAAGCCGCTTTAGTGCATTTGAAGTTATATTGTTCACATGGGTTTCCCATCGAAGGTCGTGCGTTAAAGTGACGCCTAAATATTTATGTTCAAATACGCGGGTAAGAGGTGTGTCATTAATAGTGTACGTGAAATCGGATACTGCTTTCTTTCTAGCTACAGTAAGCGTTACGGATTTCTTAGCATTCAGAGTCATTTGCCACTCCTTACACCAAGAAAATACAGACTCGAGTGCATTATTCAGTACATGGTGATCATCAGTGGAATTAATTTCACGGTACAAGATACAATCATCAGCGAAGAGCCGGATGTTAACATTCAGTCTAGAAGGCAAATCATTAATGTACAGCAGAAATAATACAGGACCCAGTACACTACCCTGGGGCACTCCCGACGTAACAGATGCTAAAGTGGAATTTTCGTTATGAATATGCACGAATTGTAAGCGGTCACTCAGATAGTTCTCTATCCAATTAACAATAGGGCCTTCACCTATTGTAAACTGAAGCTTCCTGATTAGTTTCTTGTGTGGTACGCAATCAAAAGCCTTTGAGTAGTCCAATAAAATTAAGTCTGTTTGTTTCCTATAATCTAGACTTTGTGATATGTCATGCGTTAGTTCTAATAGCTGTGTGACTGTTGAGATTTGCTCTTGAAACAGCTTATATAAGCATGTTCAATCGTCAAAAGGATAGGAAGGAGGGTTGAAAGGGGGTGAGAGGGGAAGCATACAATTCTGAACACCTCACCGTCACGTACACCTGCGCAAAAACTGGTCTTCAGCCTTATACAAGGTAACAGAAGTGTCGCTTATACATTGATCACCTTTATCTTTAATAAAAGACGCTTCTAATAGTTCACGGCCAACTCTGGGCAGGCTCCTCCCGAGTATCTTAATCTTTTTTAGTAAAGGCTCGCATCCCATGCACTTGTTGCAATGAGTGGGCAAATTCGCTCCTTCTCTTTTTTCCAGAGACGAGGTATGCTCCGCCGCACGTTCATTCACGCATCGCCCTGTTTGGCCCACGTAAGACCTTCCACACCTGAGGGGTATTTCATACACCACCTTCGTGGCACACTTCACAAAAATTGGCCATGTTGAATTCCGCACCCACTGCCCCGGGCTTCCTTCCCACAGATTCTAGGGCATAACCCGGCCGATTTCTTAGGTGCCGAAAACACCACATCGACACCATGCCTATTTGCCACTTTTTTTTTAATTGTGGGCGACCTTGTGCATGTACGGCACAACAATGGGCTTCCTTCTCGGCAGGGACTCGGCGCCTCCAGATCCTCTTCCTTCTTTCTTTATCTTCTTAAGAAGATTGTCCGCCACTGCTGCGATTACCTCGCAGAGGAAGCCAGCCGAAATCAGCCTGCTAACTTGACGGTGAGGTGTTCTGAATTGTATGCTTCCCCTCTCACCCCCTTTCAACCCTCTTTCCTATCCTTGTGACGATTGGACATGCTTTTATAAGCTGGTTCAAGAGCAAATAAACCAATTGATAGTTTGCGCTCTTTCTGTCTGCCTTATTCTTCCTGTGAGTGTCCATTCTACGCGCAACAACGTGGAAAAAAGTCATGCACCAACTCGCCCATACGATATAGCTCCTTAAAGAGAAAAGGGCAGAGAGAACTGACCCCTCCTCGTCACGTGTCAAACTGGCGTAGAATAAAGAGACCCTAAAGCGACTGGAGACAAAAAAGTGAGAGAAGCATTGAGGGAATTGCCAAGTTAACACGAAACTTATACAGGGTCTCCAAACTATCATGCACTAAGTTTTTATAAATGTCTCCGTAATGTACCGAAATTCTCTCCTTTCGATATATTGGTAGTGGTCGTCAGTGCTCATTACCAATACATTTTTCATCACTAAATATGAAATAACCGGTTTTTATTTAGCCAGTTTTTATATTTCGCTGTAATTGCTTAAATGAGAATTATAAACATTTCGAATGCCTCGAATAACCCCTGAAGCAAGCATGTGCCTCATGGTGAGGTTGGTTTCGTTTCTGTGTGTTTTTTTTATTTTTTAGAGGAAAGAAATTACACCATCTCCCGTTAAAGGGACCATTAGGCGACGCGAAGCTGCAAGGGGGGTGCACACCGCGTTTGCATCGGTTTGATGCTAGCAGACGCTGCCTGCGTCCGCGTTGTCTCTCACGAAAGCGCGTTCTCGTTCCTTACCAGCTGGTAAAGCGTTCATCGAAGAAAGAGCGTTCACACGCGCCGTTCGGAGACGAGATGAGACAAGGAGAGGACGGGGAGGAGGATGCGCATGCGCAGTGCGGGTGTGGACGCCACACGGCGGATGGATGGAGGGAGGGAGTGGCATAGCCCCGACCATAAGCTGCTTCGCATCTAAAAAAATATCAGACCTGCGAAATACGTGAAATACGAAATGAATACGCGCTCGCGCGCCGGCACTCGAGCGCTCCCAAGCGGTACTTGAGACACAGGTATGGCAACACGATGCGGGGCACCACAGGCTTATGCTTACATCTCACTCCAGTGAACTCGTAAAAACTGTCCGACCATCCTGCATGGACAAGCCTGTACAGTGCGGCGATAAACGCGTGCAGCCGTGTTTCCATCAATTATCACTCGGGAGGGCTTGAGCAGCAGCGCGCGATCGCGCATTTATTTCGTATTTCACGTAGACATATCCAGGGGCTTTCGTTCTTTCTAAAAAAAGTGCCTCTTGAGAAATTTGGAACGAAACAAGTGCTTCATTCGGAGGTTATCTGAGTGGGCATACAGCTTTCTAACTGGCATGGAAGCGATGAAATCGATATCTATAATGATCACTAATTAAAACAGATGAAAAGAAATCAGGCAGCAAGCACACGCTACTACCACAGAGATACAGTTAGGATTATACTGCTAAAGAGCTCAGATATTTTTGAAAACATCGGACATCATAGTTGGGACGCCTTCCGCACTTAACCACCCAACCCCTTCAACCCTAGGGAACATTCCCGCTGAAACATCAGATCTGACACATGTTGGCACAAGCTTCACTCGGTACCCTCGTGCCGACACTCCGGTTTATTCCTATCCTCCCAATCCTTTTTTTTCTTTTCAGAGAATGGTTTTTTTAAAGAAAAGTACTCTTCTATGGGATATTTCCCCTCCTCATTAATTTTACTAATTGGCATAAAGCCTGCTATGCCTTCGGGTGGTGTGGACGCCCCACATTTCTTTTATTATTTTTTTGCATGTGGGACACACTAGCCATAGCACTCAAAAGAAGCGCCCTGCGGTTGTAGCTCACCATTCGGTGTCGAGTGGACAGATGTCGTCCGGCATTTTGGCGACGCCAGTGCGCGATATCAAGGAGGCGTCGCTGGGGGCCGCCACATCGGGGCCAAGGCCCGGTGCTAAGGGTTTAAACGATGGTGTTGCACCGGTGGTGTGTCGGCTGAGCCTGTGTCCCATTCTTCGCTCTTGTCTGCCTGGGCTTTCGAACGTCCGTCGGGGATCAAGCGGATGCTTCTTCTTCCTCTTCTTCTTCTACCAGAGGTGGTGTCTGGAATTCTGGTTTATAAGCGATGGCTCAGAGCAATTACGGGAAAATTATTTCTTATGATGATGACAACGACGAAGATCGTCTCTAAATCTCCTCGCCCTTACCCGCCGCAGAGATCGATCGTGAACCGCGTAGCATATGGGAAATGGATAAGGCCAGTGCTGAGAAAACCTTGCAGCAAAAGAATGTTTAAAAATATCTCAAATATCAGTTGTCAGAAATACTGATCACAAGCCTTTCTTTGATGTTTCCTACAAGGAAGTAACAGCACCCCGAAAATACCGACAATAATGATGACCTAGTTTAGTTCCGCTATGAATAACGTACAATTCATATCATCATCATCATCATCATCATCAGCCTGTTTAGGGCCGCTGCAGGACGAAGGCCTCTCCCAACGATTTCCAATCCACCCTATCCTGAGCGAGTTGGTTCCACTTTATGCCTGCAAACTTTTTAATTTCATCGCTCAATCTGACCTTTTGCCTGCCTCTGTTACGTTATATATATATATATATATATATATATATATACTTGTAACTACTTATATAGATACGTTACATATATATATATATATATATGGCGGACGTCTGGCAGGTTTTCAGTTTGATGATTTAGAAATTATACAATTTCCTCAGTTTGGTGCAGAAATTATTTGCGTGGTAATCGTTTTGTCTACATTGCCTTGTTTTTATATATAATACTGTCCTTGGTTATCTTTGTTTTTTTTGTGAAGTACAACCTTTGCCGTTACTAATCTGTTATCGCGACCTTTTAGTTTGCCCGCTACTTCTGTGTCTTGTACTGTGCCTCGCTGCTAGCCCATTAAATTGTAGTGCATGGCGCTTTTCCAGCGGCACTCATGGGGTGCACCTCGCATACAGTTTCTTACTATTACAAATTAGAGAGCAATCTCGCGCTAGTGTCTATGGGACCTCGTTCAGCGGTGCATCAACCACCATGGGAATTATGGGAAGTACGGGCATCGGATCTGCTTCGGATGGATTTCGTTCTTGAGACTCGCGGCAATTGTTTTCTGAGCTTTAAACAAAATGAAAAGAAGATATTTCCTGTTAATATTTGGTTTTGTCTCCCGCATGTATCAACTGATACACGAAGTTTGCATAACTGTGAAGTTGAAGGAAAGCAAAGACAAATTTTGCCACCAGGGTATGCTTGGTCAGCGCCTCTTCTATAGAGGAGGCGCAGGCTTGGTTCGACGATTGTGCTCTAGATGTGGCGTCACATAAAAGTAATTATGTCTTTCCCATCAGTATAAAGAACATGCGTGTTTCCCCCTGGAAAATATGGAGCATGCATTTATGGAAATAATAAGAGTCATATATAGGTTAGAAGTGATGAGCTTTCAAGAGAAACACTAAGCGTATCGTCTGCTTCGGCGTCTGCTCCATCTGTGCTCGAGTACCGCGAGCGTCTCTTGCAGACGCCACAGGCACCATTGAGAGCTGCCCGCATTTGGTCTTTTATCACGGTTTCTGCAGATTGCCGATACAGGTGACCATTTTAGGGGCGAAGCTCCTTAGGCCGTGGGTCTGTCCATCCTCCGTTTGTAGTAGCCACCTCTAGTACGTGAAGTGCTCACTAGATGGCGTGATGGCGCTGCAGTACTCGCTTCATTCAGGTGTATGGGAACGTGTAGTATGGGAGTCTGTCTGTCTGTCCGTCCGTCCGTCCGTCCAAGCAATGCGGTGCTGCTTAGCTAGTACGTGAATTGCTCAATAGATGGCGCGGAGGCGCTCGCTGCATGCTCTAGTGTGATAGCAGAGCGCTAGATGGCGACACACAGTGTTTGTCACGTCTTTGATGATGTACCGGGCAAGATTCAGGGAAGATTCACGGTTTTTACCGATGAACTTCCGGAGCTTCGCCCACACATCATCATTCACTCCGTGGATATGCGTGGATTTGTTTGCGGCTGAGGCGGCAGCTGGATGCCTGTGGCCTCCTGAGAGGTTTGTGTGTGTGTGTGTGTGTGTGTGTGTGTGTGTGTGTGTGTGTGTGTGTGTGTGTGTGTGTGTGTGTGTGTGTGTGTGAGTGGGTGGCTGGGTGATTTTTTGTTACCGATTACTTAATGACTGAAGCGCGCACGCCGCTTGTCGTGGTTTGCGCGTATCCACTATGCTGCAGCCTGCTGCAGCTTGGATGCAGCAGCCCTTCATATCACAAGTGTGTTTACAATTACAACGATTTTTTTTTCACCAGCGGGCGGATGGAATTTGCAGAAGCAAGCGTCTCTATGCTCTGACCGCCCTTTTCAATGCATCGCCGCAACACGGCAAGCACTTCAACGCCCACGCTAGAAAGCTCGCTTGTGGCGCAGGCTTTCTATCGAGAGTGCACCAGACTACTAACGAACAAATACTGAGTGGCGAGCGTAACAGGTTGGCGAAATCACGTCATGTGGCAATGCGATACCGGTTTTTGGCTAAAGAGCGTTATACTAGCTTTGGCTGTTGTCGACGCTGCTTATATTTCTAGTGTTTGTTCCTCCCGAGTGCGTTGCACGCCTAGAACAACTTCACGGCAGGGTACGTGGAAAACAAAACCAAAACTGCAGAAGTAAATGGCTTGTGCACAGTACGCAAGACAACGCAAACCAATCCGAAGCATATACTTTGAAAACTTTGAAAACGTTTTTATTTTCCAACGAAATTGTTGGGGGTCCTTCAGGCGAAAAGCGGCACTACACAGCTTGAACGTACCTGAAGGGCCTCACACGGCAGAAATAACATTAAAACAGCATGCATATACACTTGTTAGGAACAACTTAATGAGCAAACAGACAATGAAGCCTAGGAAAGCACAGGGGAAGTTACTTGTGGTATTGTAATTGTGGAGAAAGTACAAAGGAATTAAAGTGGACGAAAAGACAAACCTGCCTTCGGTGGGACCCGAACCCACGACCTTCGGATGTCGCGTCCGATGCTCTACCAACTGAGCTACAAAGGCGTTCGTCCCCCGTACACTTTATTCTGTATCTATGTACGTATTATCCTGGGAGTGTTAGGCAACGCCACTCGTGGCCAAGGCGGCGTGTGTAGAACACACTTTCTTGCCAGGAGGCGTCACGTAGAACGTGAACTTAGATGAGGTGGCTGCTGCCCAATAAGCCCTCGCATGCTACCTAAGGCACGAAGTCTGCCGCAACGAGGCCCAAGCTATGAAATAACGAAAGGGAAGGGGTCAAGGGCTCGTTCTTTATTTGTTAGGAACAACTTAATGAGCAAACAGACAATGAAGCCTAGGAAAGCATAGGGTAAGTTACTTGTGGTATTGTAATTGTGGAGAAAGTAGAAAGGAATTAAAGTGGACGAAAAGACAAACCTGCCTTCGGTGGGACCCGAACCCACGACCTTCGGATGTCGCGTCCGATGCTCTACCAACTGAGCTACAAAGGCGGTCGTCCCCCCGTCCACTTTATTCTGTATCTATGTACGTATTATCCTGGGAGTGTTAGGCAACGCCACTCGTGGCCAAGGCGGCATGCATATACACTTGCAATTCATGTAACAATATAATACAGTTTACAGTAATAGAGTAATAGGCTTGAAATATATGTAGAAACGTAATACAGTGATACAGTATAAAAGAAAGCACTAGTATAAACATGGCTATGATGCTTAATGTGATGATACACAGAAACGTTGAGCAAAACAATGCGGAAATGTAAGAGCTCATTAGTTCATGTCGTCATTCAGATTTACAAAAGTATTCTCTAATTTGTTTGCGAGTGAAAGCTCTTCGAAGAAATTGTTCCGTTTTTCTAATTTATTTAAAAACGAAGGTAGGCGTGAGGTAAATTGCGCGCCTGGGTGGTACGGACCACATACCTCGGCTACGAGTGCGTGAATCACTTTTTCTTAGTTCAAGTCGTGCCGTATGTTTTAAGAAGGATTTGATATTGCTGGACCCAAAATTAATAAATATAGAAGACGGTGTACATAAAGTCTTGTTGCACGTATTACATTATGTTTTTCGAAAAGTTTGTAGAGGGATGAAAATAGGGTACATTCGGTACTTCTTGAAGCGCGCGTTTTGGAAGATGAAGAAGTGCAATAATGCTACCTTTCGAGGTCGTAACCCACACAAGCGCACAATAGTAAAGATGCCATTCGAACCATGGCGTGATTTATGTGTAATTTTACTTTCTCAGGGGAAAAATGCCGACAACGAGACAGCGCACTGGCGGCAGATGTGCAGCGATTTTGAGACTAGTTCAGTGTGATGGGTCGAACTCATATCATTTCAAAACGTAACACCCAACACTTTGTATTGCCGCACAATTTAATGGGAGTATCGTCCAAATATAATTCTTGACAGAGGCAAGGCTGCCTAACTCTATATTTGAATAATATGGCTTTTGATTTCGAGCGGTTAATTGTTAGAGCATTATTACGAGACCAAGCCGACAGATTAGAAAGGATACTGCGAGATTTCTCGTAACAGTTCAGCAGGTTCATGGGCCACAGACAAACAAACTTGTATCGTCAGCGTACCGCACAATAGATGCATCATCAACAATTCCAGCGATATCATTCACATACACATGAAGTCAGGTTGGTCCCAACACGCTATCCAGCGGTACACCCGATTTAATTTCGCGATATGTGGAGCCAAACATGTCGATAACAATCCACTGGGTCCGCCCAGAAAGATACGACCGAAACAGTAAGTTTGCGCGTCACAGATACCTAACAGTCTAGCTTTCTGATCAAAATTTGATGATTTAAGGGATGGAATGCCTTGCCGTAGTCTCATTCCCATGGTAGTTGAACGATCGCAGCGCCAGATAGCCCTTTATAGTATGAAACTCTATGGCACCTTGTTATGAATGAACACAAGGCGGCGCATGCTCTGGGTTTGAGTGGAGACCGCTAGGGGCGCTGCGGTGCCCCTAGCGACCAGGGCCGAAATCATCCTCCTAGGGGATATGAATGCCCACATCCACGACCTTGACGGATATACAGACACCAATGGGAGGTTATTGCTCGATCTTTGCGAGCACCATAGTCTTGTCATAGTTAACAAAGGGCTCAAGTGTGATGGACAGATCACGTGGGAGGTCAGAAACAGACAATCGAACATTGATTATTGTCTTATGACGGAAGGAATCTATGAAAAACTGAGAGAAATGAGAATAGACGAGGACGGGATGAACAGTTTGGGTAGTGATCAAAAACGCATGATGTTACAACTGGGATATAAATCTGAAAATAATAACGTAGAGGCGAAGTTTGGCAGCTCGTATTTAAATGACAAACAAATAAAAAATATAGCCGCAAGAGTAGAGGAAGAAGTAGGCAAAATACAAGGCAAGGACTGGGGGTATAATGAGCTAGTTCATGTAATGACGAAAGAAATAAGTAAAGAGAAGAAAACTGTTTGCTGGAAAGGAAAGAGAACGCCCAAAAGGTGGTGGAACAGGGAAATCCGGGAAGCGCTCGAAAAGCGACGTAAAGCATCAAGGGAGCACAGGAAGGCAAAAAGGTAGAAGCGGCCGCAAGTGGAAGCCACGGAAAGATAGGAAATATATTTAGAGAAAAAAATCTATTGTACAGAAATTGGTCGAGGCAAAAATTAAAGGTGAAAGCGAAGGCTGGGTGACAGAAATTCATGACAAAAAGAAGGGCGCGCCTAGGATATTTTGGAACCACATAAAAGCGCTAGGCAAAAAGTCTGCCACGTTGCAACAGCATATTGTTGATGAGAGAGGAAATCAATTGGAAGGGTACGAAGCGTTGGGTTACATCCAGAAGGCAGCAGCCGGTTCATTTAAAAAGATTGTCCAAGAGATTCCCCCAGTGGATAAAATCATGACGGTGAGCGAAACTAAGGAAGAGCTAGAACTTGAGTATTTCAACTGGAAAAAGGCCGAAGCAAAAATTCCAAAGCGCACTGCTCTGGGTTTAGATGGGGTCCCCGTTAGCCTCATTAACGAATTAGGACAGAACACTAAAGAAACACCATTGAAAGCCGTAGAAAAATGCTTACATAAGAGGCAAATACCGGACAGTTGGCGAAAAAGCAGAATGAACTTATTCTATAAAGGCAAGGGGGAAAATAATAACATTCGCTCGTATAGACCGCTAACCATTACATCGGTACTATACAGGATGGCTATGCAAGCAGTAAAATTAAAAATAGAAGCATGGGCAGAACGTAACAATGTTTTGGGAGAACTACAGAATGGATTTCGAGTAGACAGGCGTTTAGACGATAACCTATTTGTTCTTACTCAGTGTATAGAAATATCTAAAATAGAAAGGAGGCCGTTGTATGTGGCTTTTCTAGACATCACTGGAGCGTATGACAATGTTAATCAGGAAATACTGTGGGAAATTTTGGAAGGAATGGGCATAGGCGACGATTGCGTACAGCTTTTGAGGGAAATATATCGAGAAAATACAGTTTGCATAGAATGGGAAAGAATCAGTAGCAGAAAGAACGTTGATATTAGCAAGGGGCTGAGACAGGGAGGTCCTTTGTCGCCGCTGTTATTCATGCTGTACATGGTTAGAATGGAAATAGCGCTAGGAGATAGCAACATTGGTTTTGATCTGTCACACAAACAGGACGGCGTGATGATTGAGCAGATGCTTCCGGGGTTATTTTATGCTGATGATATTGTCTTATTCGCGGACAGTCGAGATGATATACAACGGCTGTTGAATATATGCGGGAAGGAAGGCGAGGCTCTAGGACTAGTATTTGGTGTAACAAAATGCGGACTGATGGTATTCAATGATCCCAACGACCAGGCGGTATCCATACAGGGCCAAGAAATACCGAGAGTAAGCGAATACAACTACCTTGGCGTATGGGTAAATGAGGATGATAGATACATGAAGGTACACGAAAAAGCCTTGGCAGCAAAGGGAAAGAGGAACGCAGCAATAATGAAGCACAGAGCGTTATGGGGACACAAAAGGTACGAGGTGCTTAGGGGTCTGTGGAAAGGGGTAATGATACCGGGGCTTACATTTGGGAACTCAGTGGTGTGCATGATGCTAGAGATACAATCAGGAATGGATGTGAATCAAAGAACTGTGGGACGCCTCGCGTTGGGTGCCCACGGGAAAACGACAAACGAGGCTGTAAAGGGCGATATGGGATGGGCGAGTTTTGAGGCAAGGGAAGCGCAGAGCAAAATAAGGTTTGAAGAGAGGCTAAGGAATATGAAAGAGAGTAGGTGGGCAGTGAAGGTGTCCCGCTACTTATATAGAAAGAGCGTTGACACGCAGTGGAGAAAGAGAACTAGGAGGCTCACCAGTAAATATACGGCTCTAAGAGAAGTGACAACAAAGAGCGTAAAGGGAAATGTCAGAGAGGCGGAGAAGGTTACTGAATGGCAGCGATGGAAAAAAAAACCGACTCTGAATAACTCCCGAAAGGGCAGAAAGGAAATAAAGAGGGAGGCATTTTATGATAATTCAAGAGGAAGCGCTTTATTGTTTGAAGCGAGATCGGGCTGCCTTAGAGAGCGTATTTATAAAGCGAAATTCAGTAAAGAAGAGGAAAAATGCACATGCTGCGGGGAAGATAGGGAAACGACGGAGCATGTTCTGATTGAATGCGGAAATATCCACCCAGGTGTACATTTAGGCACCACCCTAGAGGAACTCTTGGGTTTTAGGGCGAACAACGGGAAGCTGAACATAGCCGCGATTGAAATAATTAAGAGACGGTTAGAATACTGGTGGAAGAAAACTAGAGAGAACGGACAAAAATAATTATAAAAAATTATAGACTTTCTGCCATAAGGGACAGGGAACTGGGCTATGAATTTCCGTTTTTGCTATAGTATGATCGATTTCATTGAAGTAAATTTAAAAGGCTTGAGGAAAATTTAAAGAGAGGGGAAAAAAAGTTCTACGAGCCTGGTGGCGCACATGTCACCGCCCCGTTACAAAGGGGACGCTCATAGCATCCATCCATCCATCGTGTAGGTATGGGCCCACCCTGGAGAAGCACTTGTTTTTGGGCTAGTTGGTCACTTAGCTCATTAAACATGTTCCGGCGCATAAAGGAACGAGGAAGAGAAGAGAGCAAAGGAAAGATACAGACGAGCGCCAACTACCAACTGTTTATTGACGACCAGGTACAAAGCCAGGTGAGCTTTCCGACATGCGCAGCAAAGCAAAACAATGCGACATCAAGCGTGCTGTCGTGGCATGCGTCTATCTAAAAAGCGTGTTTCAGTGGTGTACAGCTATATTGAGGTGTCACTGACACAAGCAGGCCCTTTCATATATGAAATGCCTCTAGAGGTTCCCTTGCGGTCCGATCCTTGCTTTTCCCAATGATTTTTGCGAGCTTGAGTTGCGGCATACATGAGCGAGCTTTTACGTGCGCAGGAAGATGTGCACCATCACTTTTTCCACGCTAACAGTATTGCAAAATCGTCAATAAACAGTTGGTAGTTGACGCTCGTCTGTATCTTTCCTTTGCTCTCTTCTCTCCCTCGTTTCTTTTTGCGCCGGAACATGTTTAATGAACCATCCTGGAGGCAGCGCATTGAGACGGTGTGCGTGCGCATGCGTGGGCTGGTCTCGGAGGCAGTGCACCCAGTGTCGTCCGCTGTCTTGAGAGAGAGCAAACGGCGCGCGTGGACTATGGAGGAGGAGGAATCAACATTTATTTAAAAAAAAACAGCAGAGAGGGGCAATGCCCCATTCCTAGATGGCGGCCAGGAGTCCCTGTATCCCGGCGGCATCTTCGGCCTGCTTGATGGCATGTAACTGGTCATCTGGGTTTGAGCTGAGCAGCACGGTTTCCCACTCTTCTTTGTTTTTGAATTTGCCCTTGTAGCTCTTCGGACAAGCCCATAAAATGTGGTCTAAGTCCGCCCTGTTCTGACATAGTTTGCATTTATCTGTATACAGATCCGGGTGATAGCGATGAAGTGTTGCCGGACTGTGGTAAGCGTTTGTTTGTAAGAGGCGCCAAATGGTCGACTGCTGCCTGTTTAGTGATGTGTGTGCCGGTGGATATTTGGCTCCTTGCATTCTGTAGTGTTTAGTGATGTCATCCAATTGTCTGTAATTCGTGTTACTAGCTCTTCTCCCGCCCGGCTAGTCAGACCTCGGGCTAGGGTATGAGCTGCTTCGTTTCCAGGGAGAGAGGAGTGGGCTGGTGCCCATATTATGTGTACCATTCTTCTCGTTCTGAAGTTGCTCAGTATTCTGAGTGCTTTTGTGGAAATTCTTCCGTTCTCATAATTTTGTATAGCTGTCTTGGAGTCGCTAACGATGACCGTGGCTTTTGTGTTGACGATAGCGAGCGCTATGGCCGCTTCTTCGGCGACTTCTGCCTTTGTTGTCTTGATTGAGGCACCAATTTTTTCCTTGTTGTCGTGGTCAGTAGCCACTATAGTCATGTGTTTTCCATCAGCGTACTCTGCTGCGTCGACATATACAACATCTTTGGAGTGCTGTAGTTTCCTGTGTAGATTTCTGGCTCTATCTTCTCTTCGTGCTTTATTATATTCCGGGTGCATGTTTCTTGGTATTGGTGCAATTCGGATTTGACCTCTGGTTTCTCTTGGTATATCGCCTTTCTTCCCTTGTTGTGTGCTGTATGGCAATCCGTTCGTCTTTAGGATCTCCCTGCCCGCCTTAGTCTGAGCGAGTCGTTCAAACTGTGCTACTGTATGTGCCTCCCTAAGCTCGTCGACGGTATTATGCAGTCCTAGTGCCATGAGTCTCTCGTTGGAGGTGCAAATTGGAAGTCCCAGTGCTTGTTTGTATGCTTTTCTGATCATACATTCCACGGTTTCCTTTTCCTTAGCGTATAACTTAAGGTATGGAATTACATACATTATCCGACTGACGGCGAATGCTTGGACTAGCCGAATAAGGTTGCTCTTTTCATTCCGTAGTGCTTATTGGCTATTCTCTTTATAAGTCTGATTGTCTGCTGGACACCTATTTCTAATTTTCTTAAGGTTTCCCCATTACGTCCGTCTTCAGATATGTGCAGTCCTAGCACTCTTATGTTCTTTACCGTGGGTATTTCTTTCCCTTTTATAAATACTTTTATGTCAGGTATCTCTCTGCATCTTCTGATTCCTGTTCGGGTAGGCCTGTAGAGAAGTAATTCCGATTTTTGGGGGAACATACGAGCCCTTTGTCTTTTATGTAGTCTTCCACAACGTCGACAGCATTTTGTAGCGTTTCTTCTATTTGCCCATCTGTTCCTGATGTTACCCAGAGGGTAATACCGTCTGCATAGAGGCTGTGCTGTAGTCCTTGTATAACTTTCAGTTTGGCCGGTAGGCCTAAGAGTGCCACATTAAAAAGAAGGGGGGACAGGACAGAACCCTGTGGTGTTCCCTTGTTGCCCAGTTCAATCTGATTTGTTTCTTGATCTGCGATCTTGATTAGTGCTTTTCTGTTAGTTAAAAAGTCCTTGACATATTGATATGTCTTCCTTCCCACTCCTATCTCTTCCAGGTTTTTAAGTATCGCCTCATGTTTGACATTCTCGAAGGCCTTCTCTAGATCTAGCCCTAGGATTGCCTTGGTGTCTGAGTTTGTTGTATCTGGGTCGAGCAACTGATTCTTCAATTGCAGCATAACGTCTTGAGTGGACAGTTTGGGTCTGAACCCTATCATTGTATGCGGAAATACATTTTTATCTTCCATATACCTTGAGAGTCTTTTAAGGATTACGTGCTCCATAAGTTTTCCAACGCACGAGGTGAGTGATATGGGTCTTAAATTTTCTATTTGTAACCTCTTTCCGGGTTTGGGAATCAGTATGATCTTGGCCGTTTTCCACTGCTGTGGTATCTGTTCGTCTTCCCAACATTTGTTCATATAGTCCGTTAATGCTTTTATTGATTCGTCATCGAGATTCCGAAGCATTTTATTGGTTACACCATCCGGTCCGGGTGCTGATGTTGGATTTAACTTTGTGAGTTCGTATCGAACTTCTGACTCCAATATGGTTGCGTCTAAGATTTCATTTGCTGCTCCCCTATACTGTGGGAGTAACGTCTTCTCCGTGCTGCCGATTTATCGATCTTGTACCTCTTTTGTGAGCTCTTGGTCTCTTCCTTGGTATTTATGTATGATCGTTTGCAGATTTTGTCGCTGAGCTGTGTTTGTGTTCTCCGGATCTAACAGGCTCCTGAGGATGTGCCATGCTTTTTTAGTACCTATCTGTCGTTCCATTAGGTTGCATGATGCTTCCCAGTTTTGTCTACAAAGATGTATTGCATACTGTTCTATCTCCTTATTTAGTCTGGCTATTTTCTGTCTGAGGTTCCAGTTGTATTTTTGCTTTTTCCAACGCTTTTCTATACTCTGTCTTGCTTCCCAGATGTGTAGGAGTTTGCTATCCACATTGTCGCTGTTGCCTGCTTCTTCTATCGTTTTTGTGGCTTTCTTGGCGCTGTCATGGAGCTGTTTAGTCCATTCTTCTATGTCCTCGAATTTTCTCCACGGCCTCCTTTCCTCGTATTTGTCTGAAATGGTCCCATTCAATCATTTTCCTCTGTTTTTCCCTTTTGTTAGTTGGGCCAGCCATGACCGTCGTGGCTATTATATAGTGATCGCTTCCTAGATTTTCTTGAGTGTTCTTCCATGTAACCTCCCTTATATTTCTGATAAAAGTTAGGTCTGGAGTTGTATCTTTGGTGACGTTGTTGCCTATTCTCGTGGGAGCCTCTGGATCTGTCACTAGCGTGAAACCTTCTTGTTGGATCACCGTCCATGAATCTCTCCCTTTCGTGTTCGCTTTAGTATACCCCAGTCAGTATGCAGTTTATTGAAGTCTCCCGTCATTAGTAGTGCTTGCTCTTTCGCTATATTTTTCGTTTTCCGGATGAGTGTCCCGAAGCGATGTTTTTGTTTCGGAGGGCTGTATATATTTAGGACAAAAAGGCTCTCTCTTTTTCTGTTTGCAGGTATGACCTCTATTAGCGAATGTTCAATATTGGCGATGCCTGTATCATGTTGTAGGACTGCGAGATTTCTTTTTACCAGTATGGTTACTGCTGTCTTTTCATCACCATTACTGTATGACTTGTAACCCGATAGCTTCGCTGTCATCCCTGTTTCTTGGAGGGTGATAATGTCTGGTTTTCTTTTTCTTTTAGATATTGCTGCAGGTTGCCTCTCTTTCTCCTATATCCTCGACAGTTCCATTGCCATATTATGTACTTGTTTGGCTTTCCCATGGCTAGTGACTGATTTTCTCAACGTGAGCAATATCCCGTTCCCCGGCAATGTTGAATTGTTTGGATGATTCGGTCAACCTTGCCATTTAGGTCGTTGTATCCTGTCTCCACGATTGACACTCTGCTAGTTATCATTTCTATTTTGCCATTTAACTCTATCTGCATCGTCGTCATCGGAGTCCTAAGGCCGTCGAAGAGACCTTTGATCATGTCCTTAATTTCCTCTTTAGTTACTTGAGCTTCTCCAGCTTCGGTATTTGCCTTTCTCTTCGCCGGATTCGTGCCTTCTGTTTTGGCTGATGTTGTCTCGCGGCTATGTGTCGGTTCTCCGTTATCCTGGACATTGTTTCTTGCGACTTCGTTCTGGTGTTTTGTTTTAAGGATCTAGTTTTCCTCTCTCAGCCTTCTAATTTCTTCCTTGCATTCTAAGTTCTCGCGCCTTATTTGTTCCATTAGCTCTTTGACCTTTTCTATTTCTTTCTCTATGACGGACTTTTCTTAATTGTGTGGCTGAATTGAAGGGTTGGAAACCATGCCTGCCCAGCTCACCTGTGTTTTTCCTGCTTCTTGCGCTGATCTTGCTGTAGAGCTCGATCTTCACTTGGGCCCAGTCTCCGATCCCGTCCTATCCCGGGACTTCCATCTCTCTAGTCCTTGTGCGTTTGGCAGTCTCGGGAAAGATTCTGAGTGTTCCCTCACAGGCTTGTCTTTGTGATCAACTTCTTTTGGCTCACTGGTGCGACTATTATGCTGGTTCTCCTCATCCCTCCTCTGCAGTCCCATGAAGTACCTTTCTTCTTCTTCTTCCATTCTTCTTCGTTCCCATCTTCTTCTTTTGACTAGATACGGTATTCGGTATCTCGCTTTGCATGTTTTGTCTCCAGTTGGGTGTTCCTTTCCACACAGTTGACATTCAAGCTTGCATTCATGGCCTTGTTCTTGGTTTCTTGTTCCACATCCTCTGCAGATCTTATCTCCCGGCTTGGGGCACACATCCGCTCTATGTCCTAGTCTAGAACACTCGTAGCATATGTCGAATTTCTTCTTGTAGAGGGCGCATCGAACTAACGACGCACCATAGTTCACAAAGTTTGGCACGTGGAAACCGTCGAAAATCACGATCACATTGTTGGTGTTACCCATCCTCTTGGCATAGAGCACACTGGGATTCCTTGGAGTGACTAATTTCTTAACGATGTCTTCCGGACTTTCTGCTTTTGAGATCCCTCTTATTACTCCTTTTGATGTGTTCTCCGGTGCTGCTCTGTACGCGCTTGCTTCGTATTCCTTGTCTCCTATTCTCAGCCCGGTTATTGAGACGTACTTCTTGGCTCGATCCTCTGACGGCGTGCTGAGAACTATGATGTTTTGCTTGCTGTTTAAGCAAATGTTATCCTCTTCTTCTGCCATTCTTCCTATTTCTGCTGCTCTACGTATGCTGTGGTAGATCCGGTCCACTCCGTGTTCAGTCACGTTGATGCCGCCTCTTGGTCTTATTATTATTCTGTAGTCCTCTGGTGGCAGGTTCGGCATTCGGCTCGCTGCGATGAGCTGCCTGATGTTGCGAGCTCCTATCTTCTTCTTCCAACCGTCTCTGTCGATGCGTTGTTCATACTGCGTGCTGTAACTGTCACTCTTCAGTTTGGCTGCGTCGCCATCCTGCTTTCTGCTTCGTCTCTTGACCTCGAACCAGCCTGAGTCCTGAGTTGCATCTTCTGATACTTTCTGTTCTCCTTCAACGCCTACGACGTCCATGTTAGCCATTACGCGTCTCTAGGATCGAGAAAGGGGGCTCCACATATTCTCGTTGAGGCGTTCGGCTAAGCTCCCCAGCCGCCGTGGCGGTTGAGGTAGCGCGTCGGGCGTGCATTTGTCAGGCTTAGCTGTTCCCGCTGGCGTTGCGGCGCGTCTTCCTTGATAACTTGGTGGAAAATGGGCTCACCTTCGAGATGTTGGTGTCAGCGGAGTCCTCCGACCTTCCTTCTTCGTTTGGTAGGCGTTATTTCCCTTCAGCTGGTGAAAATGTTGCTCCAAAACATGGAAATCTGCGGAGCCGACGTGGGCGCGTCTGCACTCCGTAGCCCCCTGGCGGCCTCCGGCTTGACTATGGAAACGCCCCTTCTGCGATGAACACCTTACCAGCTCGGAAGGAACGAGAACGCGCCCTCGCCCGCGAGAGACAACGCTGACGCAGGCAGTGTCTACCAGCGAGTTTCTTGAATGAGAAAACCGACTGCTCGCGCTGCACAACCGTTCACCGGCAACACCATATATATATATATATATATATATATATATATATATATATATATATATATATATATATATATATATGTATATATATATATATATATATATATATATATATATATATATATATATATATATATATATATATATATACCTTACACTAAACTGCCGTATGATATATATATATATATATATATATATATATATATATATGAGCGAATGAAAATCGATGGATCCGGTGAAATATGTGCTTGAGGAAGAGGGTGACAAACGTTCGAAACACAAATTCTTTACTAACGTTTCGGCAGGTGGGCCTGCCTTCGTCAGAGTAACAGAGACTGCTTGCCACGCAGGGCATATATAGCGTCCGCATATACTGGCGAATCACAAAGCCGTGTCATCACTAATATCGTCTCTGAGGAATTATGATGAGTTATCGACGCATGCACGTGGTCGTAGGCTGACACACAGTTTCAACGCGCGACGTTATACAATCGTGAATTGACACCTTCAATCTTTCGTCGATAGCTTATACATAAATACATAAATACATAAATACATGATAGCTTATACATAAATACATGACAAATCTTCCTTTCGTCTTTTCCCCCTTTCAACTTCAGCCATGCTCCCTCCCTTTCTTTTCCCCGCTACTGTCATGTAGACTTTGTGCGTACCATTTGTAGTAGAAGCTTGAGAAAGGCCGGTCTCGCGGCCGTAACATCGTAATAAATGTTATGTTTTTTCAACGTGACCCTTTGATTCTATATATATATATATATATATATATATATATATATATATATACGCACTAGATCTTGTCCTGCAATGTAGTGCCGGTGGGAGATTTCTCTTGTGCGTTGTTGAACCATAAGGATTCGCAGCGTGCGCGTTAACTAAAAGAAACCTGGAACTCGGCACGATGTACGACGTGGGAGCGCAGGAACCTCATAAATATCAGGTGCATAAGAGAACGCGTGTGTAAACATACACACGCGTTGTCACTCATTTACATGCATGAGGGGGCAAGGTCACGGGTGATTTACGGTGACACCGAACGATACCCAGTGCTTGGCCATGGTTCGCGTCGTGGAGATGCGTGCATTTTTTAAATGCGAAGCATTTCTTAGCGAACCTCGGCGAGTTTGAGCGTATCTATCTATCTATCTATCTATCTATCTATCTATCTATCTATCTATCTATCTATCTATCTATCTATCTATCTAGCCGCCTACGATTTTGTGCTCTCCTGGCCGTTTCGCTAATCGGATGTTTACGAAAATTGGTGGGCCACATCATGACTACATGACGGACATAAAACTCAGGTCATAACATGAAAATCATGATATGCATTTCATGAGCGGCATGATTTACATGCCACGGTCTTAGTGCTCTCCCGGCCGTTTCGCTAAGGGGATGCATGCGAAAATTGGTATGGCACAACATGACTGCCTGACGAACATAAATGGCAAGTCATATCATGAAAATCATGATATGCATGTCATGAGTGGCACGATTTACATGCCACAGTCTTGGTGCTCTCCTGGTCGTCTCGTTAATGGGATGTATACAAAAATTGGTATGCCACAATATGACTGCATGGCGAACATAAATGACAGGTCACAACATGAAAATCGTGAAATGCATGTCATGGGCGACATGATTTACATGCCAAGCGTTTCGTTAACGGGATGTACACCTAGATTGCTATGGCACAACACGACAGAATCACGAACGTAAATGACAGGTCATAAGATTAGAATCATGACACGCGTGTCATGACCGGCATGATTTACATGCCATGGTCCTGGCGCTATACTGCCGTTTCGTTGATGGGATGTATGGGCTCCGTCTACTGACGAGAGGGCGCTACGTAGCTCTCGTCGGACGGCTCAGTCGCGCACGATGGAAACCCAGGCGAAAGCGACGCGCGCGTTTCTTCTCTGCTTTCCGGGCGTGCTGCGAACCACACGAACTCTCGCGGCGTCGCCCTTTGGAGCAGTTTGCCGCAGGTTTGGAGCGCGCGTCTCACAGGAAATAAAAAACGAAAGAAGGTGGGACGGGCGGTCGCTGCTTCTATAGGGTTGGAGACGCGCATCGAGTTCGCGTATTTCCCTGTAACAGTCTGCCCAAATTCGCTTCTTCTCTCCGCCAGGCGCTGATGTCGCACATGGAAAACTCGACTGCACGGAGCCTATCGAAAATTGGTTTGGCACAACATGACTGCATGACCATCATAAATGACAGGTCATAACATGAAAATCGTGACATGCATGTCATTAGCGGCATGATCTACATGTCACTCGTTTCCTTAAAGGGATATATACCAAAATTGCTATAGCACAACACGACTGCATGACGAACGTAATTGACAAGTCATAACGTTAGAATCATGACATGAGTGGCATGGTTTATATGCCACAGTCTTGGTGCTCTTGTGGCCGTTTCGTAACTTCATATGTACCAAATTCGGTATAGCGAGACAACAATGCAAATCCATTTTACGTTCCTTATGCGTGCTTCGCATTTCCTTGATTCCCACTGCACGTGGGATCTGCCATTTTTTTTATTTTGCATCCCCATTACAGCTTTTTCATGTATTCTTTCCTTCTTTATGATTTATAAATAACGTATACAGTATTCGCAGTACATTTCTAGCTGTACATTTCACTTGAGTTTCTCCCCTGTTATTCCTAGGGCCAATACCACATGTCATTGTTCGCCGTCCTGTTTTAGTCGTGCCATTGCGTTAAAATCACCTATGGTCATTGTGTGTTGGGCACGTACCATTATTTGAAATTGAACATCTTCACAGAACTGTTCGACTTGCTAGTCGTCACGGATCGTGGTTGGAACTTATCGCTAACAATTTTTAAGTTTATATCTCAAGTTTTCGCAGCGCATGCTACGCTTTCATTAATGCTGTAAAATGCGTCCACGTTACCGGCGTCGTCATCGTGGAATATGGCGTCACCGTACGCCATATTCCTTCTTTTCAGCGGGTGCTCTGAAACATACGGCATGTCCGTTTTTCAGTGCACTATGTGGCTCGCCTGCTTTCCTAAATTCCCTAAAGCTCACTGGCCTCCCATGTTTAGAGCATACGCAGCCCATATAAATTATGTTCATGGGAAAATCGACTCCGGAAGGTGCCGTGTTTGGACCGTTAGCCCCGGAATCGACTGGAAAGGGTCTTTCATTGTTTTATATCTTTTATGTAATGGCAAAGGATTCCTAGGTATTTATGTGAATTCATCCGCTTACGGCCACGTAATCCTGGATGTCAAGCGTCCTTTCTGACTGTACTTGGTGGATTCCTGAGATCTGCCACATAAAAGCAACACAAAGTTAGACCAAACAATTGAAGCTAATGATTGACTTTATCCACCTGCTGCGTCCAGTCCATCTAGTTTGTCCGCCGCGGTGGTGTAGTGGTTAAGGTACTCGGCTGCCACCCAAAATACGCGGGTTCGATCCCGGCAGCGGCGGTCGCATTTTCGATGGAGGCGAAAATGCCAGAGGCCCGTGTACTGTAAGTTGTCAGTGCACGTTAAAGAACCCCAGGTGGTCTAAATTTCCGGAGCCCTCCACTACGGCCTTTCTCTCTTCTCTATCTCTTTCACTCCCTTTCCCCTACCCCCACGGACGCTTAGCCGTGCTCCCTACATGGGCTGCAGAAATTAGCGTCCCTTCCTAACCGAACCACAATCATCATCATCATCTAGTTTGGCTATGATCGAAAAAATGTGGCTGATCCGTGTGTCAAAGGAATCGGCATAACGCGAAAGCAAGATGTCTCCGCATAAACAGTTATCATAAACAGCTATCAGTGTTTCGCTGGTACGGCGCCGCTTGGCGTGGATGAATCCACCTTCACACATTGCCCCCATAACATCAAGGGTCAACCCTTTGTGGTAAATTACGTAGCTTACCTATTAACTCGGCCCAGTCTATAGTAAATGCCGCGTGACAAAAGTACCAGTGATACTGCTCCACATGGACCCGTAAACATCGTTGCCGTGCTCTGTCGCCTAATGCAGCAGTGTTCTTGTTCCCACCGCCCTCGAACAGCGGTCGGTGAGGAAACGCCACCCAAGAAGAAAGGTGACCGGTGCCCTACCATTCCAAGGTGTACGAACGCGGCTATGCGCGCTGCTCTGCACGCGTTCATCGAGGCGCAGATTGGAACGCGGCTGGAATGGTGCCGCCATCCAGGGTAGACGAAGTAAAGCTGCAGTTATTCACTATGCCTTTCCTGGATGACGGCACCGTTACAGGCAATGTGCGCCTGGATGCGTGTGTGCTGAGCCGGATGATACAAGAAGACGCGTTCGTGCGACGACCTACTGTACTCCTGACCTGCCCAGTTCGCGGCGTTCTACGGAGTCGCCTGCGCCGCCTCTCGTTCCAGACTTCGCCGCTAAGGTGGCGCTCGAGTTACCCCACCTGACAAAAATAATTATAAAAAAATATATGGCCTTTCTGCCATAAGGGGCAGGGAACTGGGCTATGAATTTCCGTTTTTGCTATAGTATGATCGATTTGACTGAAGTAAATTTAAAAGGCATGAGGAAAATTTAAAGAGAGGAAAAAAAAAGTTCTACGAGCCTGGTGGCCCACAAGTCACCGCCCCGTTACAAAGGGGACGCTCATAGCATCCATCCATCCATCCTGAGAGTCGACAGGTGCACTGGTGCAGAGCGACAAGCGTCGTCCGAGTACTTTGCTTGTCCGCGGTACTCGGAACTATATTAGATATTGTGCAAGAGTTCGCATATATACCCCGTTTTTCTGTATAAACTGCCGACTGTCTGCTGCCTAATAATGTACGGGCAGGGGGCCTTTGTCAAGCCGCTGTAATAGCGGCTTCTTTTCCCCTGTCCGAGCATTTATGTTCTAAAGATGAATGCTAAACAAAGGAATGTAATACAATGGATTGCTCATATGGCACTTCAGCCAATTTTTTAGACGAAGTCTCTTTACCAAAGAACCAACAGCACTTGCGCCACTGGAAAAATCGGCAATATCTTTTTTTCGCCATTAAATTGAAGAATGGTTTAAATTGTTAGTTATGTACTTGGAAAATCTTACTCCGCGAAATAAAATGCGCGAATTCAGCTCTTTACTCATACAAAACGTACGTAGTTGTTTACAAAGTGTATAGGAACATTTTTGCGCTTGCCAATATTAAACATTTCTCACCTTTTCTGCAGTCTACCGTGGTACATTGCTCACGGGCGCGCGTTGCTGGTAACTACACTGTACTGTGATTGCTAAATTAACTCAATCGGGTCAGTTTTGCAAATGTTTTCTTCGCAGCGCAGTGTGCCTGCCCGCACAGACGTCTCGGCTCAACGCGAGTAGACGACCGCCTAGAAGCGGTGCTGTTGGGGTAACTGGTGGAGCCAAATTCCGCTGCCAAAAGGCCCCTAGCAGTAGGAGGAGGAGCTAGCATATGCATGCGCGCTGGCGTTCTTAACGCCGGGCAGGTCAGGAGTACAGTAGGTCGTGGTTCGTACATCAACGCGCATGTGCAGTGTTAGCGCAACGGGCACCTTTCTTCGTGCCATGGGGGGCTGTGAGTTGAATTCCTAGCGCATCAACAGAATTTTTTGCGAGTGTTTTTCTTTATTGGTTCTTACATGTATACTTTACTGCATCATATCCGCTATAGTAGTGACGTAAGGCGTCGTGGTGGACCCCGACACTTTCGTGTTAAAAGAAGCGATGGGTTACGTGTCTTCATAAACCCCAATCACGGCGTGAAAATAAAATAAAGCACACCTTGTCATCCCATTTTTCTTCTAATATTGAACATAACCGAGAGAAAGCAAGGGCCATAGAATTCCTGAAATATAATTTATCGTCTAAAACACTTCGCCCTTTCGCTTGAGTGTCTCATTAACATCGCGATCATGAGCGAATCGTATTATTGCCCGCGTTCATCGTATACGGTTTTCGGGTTTAAATAGTGGGCAGTGTTAGGGTGCCCTAATTAGAATTGTGATGCAAGACACCGAGAGACCCAGCCCAGAAACGCTTGTACGAGAAAAACAGTATAGACTAACACACGCTGGGAGCGTGTGTTTGCACATACCCTCTTCTCGTGCAAGTGTTTCTAGGCTGGGTTGTTCGGTTTCTTCGGGCATTTACCAACAGGCCCAACACCAGACTTCTATGTTATGAAAGGCACACTCGAGAAAGAGTTTCAAGCCCATTGAAAGTGAAGCCGCAGCATTATCGCAAAAGATTCAGCATAGCTTTATTCCGTTTACCTACAAAACAATCAACTGTTTTGCCTAGAAGAGACACCGCCTTTTATGTGAAAAGACCGTTCCACATCGCGTCACCATGATATGTGGCGCACGGAACCCAGCAACATTATTGCCTGCGGGCGCGCACAGTTAACGAAGAACGCAAAGGGTCGGTCGACAGTGAACTGTTCATGCTGGCGCGGCACTTTCACCAAAGCGCTGATACTGTGCACAAATCCAGCCATGTGGCCCACTTGCTGCTTTGTTCTCTGCTTTGGCTGGCCTCCACTCTGCGCAGTCTCGAAGGCGGCCGCGTGGCTCATCAGCGTTACGTGCTTCTGGCCCGCTGTCGAGCCCCATAGCTCGGCGTCTGCAGTGAATACGCGTTGGACACCAAGGGCGCTGAGGACCGGTATCATGTCCGTCACCTGATAGAACAGAGATAAAAATGGTCCATTACTCGGCATTGCCTTGTTCTCAAATCTTCCGCGGCACTTTTTACTGACTATGCTTAGACATTGTCATTATTGTGAAGGCGAAAACATAGCTGTGACTCTTGTTAACTTGCAGCCCCAGTAGGGATGCTGCCGCGCATTTTCCTCGACAGTTGCTTTCTCCTGAAAGCGTTTACGACGAGCAACATTTCCGGCCGTTATAGCCTCTCCCACTGCGGCGTAGTTTCTCGGGATTTCCAGCACGCGACTATGGCATGGTGCGTCGTCACCCAAGGTGATGTGGACTGAGGCTCTTAGCCCAGGTGGTGACCTATCAAAGGAACGCGAATGCGCGTCCGGCTTCGTGTCGTCGTCTAGAGAACATTCTATACGCGGGCAGCTGCTGACATTTCCCTCCTCCTCCACGGCGGCGGCCCTTCCACGGTGGTTAGTGGCTGTGGCACTCGACCGCTGATCCAAGGGTCACGGGATCGAATCCAGGCCGTTGACGGGATTCGATCCGGGATCCGGGATTCGGTCACGGGACCGAATCCCGGATATGTTTATGCCTGCGGACAGTGCGACGTAGGTGGACGTTAAAGAACCCCAGGAGGCCGAAATTTCCGGAGCCCTCCACTACGAGGTCTATCATAATCATAGTCTGGTTTTTCGACGTAAAACCACGGAAATCAATCAATCAATCAATTAATTATTCCTAGCGCCGCTATCACGCTTGTCCTTAACGCCCTAGTGCGCTGCCGCACACCTCCTCCCATTCTATGGAGCCCAGTGGCAATGGGACGAATGTTTCACGCTGACGCGCTCGCGTAAGGGCTGCGCACAAATTAGTGTTATTTTTCACGTTACAAGACCACCTCTATGCGATGCAGTTCGACGGCGCATTGCAGCCGGTTGTATTCCCGTGCGGTCGCGACCTCCTGAACCTGCTGTGTATTTCTATGCTTCGCAACGAGTCCATGAGAGATTTCACGCTCGTGCCTGCCTTACAAATTATGACACTCGGTAGACCACTCTCGCCACACGATCTGCGCATGCCCGCGATTCCGCGAGCGCCGCCATCTTAGTTGTATTACGCTAAGCGCAGCTCGTGCGGTTACCTCCATGCATGGTTTATTGGAGTTTTGCACGACATGTGGAGGACCATTGCACGTGTCGAAAGACCGTGTCCAGAGGTACTTCTTTTGTTTCAGTTTCACGTGGAACGTAACACTGTTCAACAATTTAAAGAACGAAGAAGGTCTGCGATGAAAATATGCGTCCAATATCCTTGCTATAGTTGATATGCTTGTGTTGATTCGCACTGCTGCGACCCGTATTCGCTGAAGTAAAGAGGTCGTGAAAAAATACGGAGATGCCCGAGTATAATTTTTGCTCCTTCAATATGCATTCGACAAGCTGGTTCCGAAATATCTCGGCGAAATAACCAGTACACATTTAATAACGCCCGCTTGAAACCCCAGCGTTCTTGCGCTCCCGAAACGACTATGCGACACGACGGACCGTCATGGTACTATTCGGTGACGTTGCGGCAAGATATTTTAAAGTGTAAAGTCACTGCGAACTCATGTTTGCTCTAAAGGAATCGATTTACTGAAAAGCTAGAAGCAAAGAAAATATTGAGAAACCATGTGGTGCCGCCATTCTGAAGCCAGGGTGCAGCGCGGCTTGTTTTCCCGTGGCCTCCGAGTGGGCGCAAATCTCGGAGGCCGAGTGGCGACTAACATGACGTCATCTGTCGAGTGGAGGGGAACGCGCGCAGTGAAAGAAAAACTGTGTTTTTTATTGCTCTAAATCAACCCACATGATGCAGCGAAACAATGCATATTGTTGATTGCAAGGTCAGGCTCGTGAATACGCACTTATTATAAAATCTTCATAAAACGTTTCACAACCCCTTTATTTACAGTAAAAGAACAAGAAAGAACGTTTCTGAGCATGTCTCGGCAAGGCAGACGCTAAGAGCACAGAACGGTGAAATAAAAAATGACGTGTCAATGCGCAAACTGAAACAGCTTTTTGCGCGTGTATTGTAAAAGCAGCACATTACATGCACAGCGTTCTGTCACTACAGGACTTCGATCATAGCGATTGGTTAGATGTGCGTGAATATATCAAACGTTCCCCGTGAAGAGGTTAAAGGCATGTCCACAACGGCGCCTCGCCGCGCACCGTAAGCGAAATCGTGTGGACCGCTGCAAATGTCGAGGAAATATCGGGAACGACAACGTATTTCCCGCTACAAAAGGTATGGGTGGGTTAGTAACTATGGCGACAGGCTCAAAACGACGATTAAGTAAGTGGCAACTCGTTCTACCACGGACATCTGGGCACTGCTGGATGACGTCGCACCCGAAAGCTCGGCGTCGAATCGTCGCTGTAGGCCTGTATCCCTATAAAACTGCGACGGATGGTACTCAGCGTGATCGTGAGTCACTTACGCTATATGATACATTTTGTCACTACCGCCGCTTGACTTCGTGCTCTTCATAAGGCCAATACTGAATAAGGCCAATACTGCAATACTGTTAGCGTGCAAAAAGTGATGGTGCGCATCTTCCTGCGCACGTAAAAGCTTGCTCATGTGTGCCGCAACTCAAGCTCGCAAAAATCATTGGGAAAAGCAAGGATCAGACCGCAAAGGAACTTCTAGAGGCATTTCATATAAGAAAGGGCCTGCTCGTGTCAGTGACACCTCAACATAGCTGTGCACCACCACTGAAACACGCTTTTTAGATTAACGCATGCCACGATAGCACGCTTGATGTCGCATTGTTTGGCTTTGCTGCGCATGTCGGAAAGCTCACCTGGCTTTGTACCTGGTCGTCAGTAAACAGTTGGTAGTTGGCGCTCGTCTGTATCTTTCCTTTGCTCTCTTCTCTCCCTCGTTTCATTTTGCGCCGGAACATGTTTAATGAACCATCCTGGAGGCAGTGGGGTGAGACGTGTGTGTGCGCATGCGTGGGCTGATCTCGGAGGCAGTGCACCCAGTGTCGTCTGCTGTCGTGAGAGAGAGCAAACGGCGCGCGTTGACTATGGAAACGCCCCTTCTGCGATGAACGCCTTACCACTTCGGAAGGAACGAGAACGCGCCCTCGCCCGCGAGGGACAACGCTGACGCAGGCAGTGTCTACCAGCGAGTTTCTTGAATCAGAAAACCTAATGCTCGCGCTGCATAACCGTTCACCGGCAAGACCATATATATATATATATATATATATATATATATATATATATATATATATATATATATATATATATATAGGCACTGGATCTTGTGCTGCAATGTAGTGCCGGTGGGAGATTTCTCTTGTGCGTAGTTGAACCATAAGGATTCGCAGCGTGCGCGTTAACTAAAAGTAACCCGGAACTCGGCACGATGTACGACGTGGGAGCGCAGGAACCTCATAAATATCAGGTGCATAAGAGAACGCGTGTGTAAACATACACACGCGTTGTCACTCATTGACATGCATGAGGGGGCAATGTCACGGGTGATTTACGGTGCCACCGAACGATACCCAGTGCTTCGCCATGGTGCACTTCGTGGAGATGCGTGAATTTTGTTTTTCCATTTTGCATCCCCATTGCAGCTTTTTCATGTACTCTTTCCTTCTTTATGATTTATAAATAACGTATCCAGTATTCGCAGTCCATTTCTAGCTGTACAATTTCACTAGAGTTTCTCCCCTGTTATTCCTAGGGTCAATACCGCAAGTCCTTGTTCGCCGTCCTGTTTTAGTCGTGCCATTGCGTTAAAATCACCTATGGCCATTGTGTGTTGGGCACGTACCATTATTTGAAATTCAACATCTTCACACAACTGTTCGACTTGGTAGTCGTCATGGATCGTGGTTGGAACTTATCGCTGACAACTTTAAGTTTATATTTCAAGTTTTCACAGCGCATGCTACGCTTTCATTAATGCTGTAAAATGTGTCCACGTTACCGGCGTTGTCATCGTGGAATATGGCGTCACCGTACGCCATATTCCTTCTTTTCAGCGGGTGCTCTGAAACATACGGCATGTCCGTTTTTCAGTGCACTATGTGCCTCGCCTGCTTTCCTAAATTCCCTAAAGGTCACTGGCCTCCCATGTTTAGAGCATACGCAGCCTATATAAATTATGTTCATGGGAAAATCGACTCCGGAAGGTGCCGTGTTCGGACCCTTAGCCCAGGAATCGACTAAAAAGGGTCTTTCATTGTTTTATATCTCTTATGCAATGGCAAAGGATTCCTAGGTACTTATGTGAATTCATCCGCTTACGGCCACGTAATCTTGGATGTCAAGCGTCCTTTCTGACTGTACTTGGTGGATTCGTGAGATCTGCCACATAAAAGCAACACTATGGCTACAGGCAGACCAAACAATTGGAGCTAATGATTGAGTTTATCCAACTGCTGCGTTCAGCCCATCTAGTTTGGCTATGATAGAAAAAAATGTGACTGATCCATCTGTCAAAGGAATCGGCATAACGCGAAAGCAAATAGTATCTTCACCTGAACAGTTGAATGTTTATTGTTAGATCGTGTTGAACTTTTCCATTGCTATCAGTGTTTCGCTGGTACGGCGTCCTTCGGCGTAGATGAATCCACCTTCACACATTGCCTGCATAACATCAGGGGTCAACCCTTTGTGGTAAATTACGTAGTTTACCGAATAACTCGGCCCAGTCTATAGTAAATGCCGCGTGACAAAGGTATCAGTGATACTGCGCCACATGGACCCGTAAACGTCGTTGCCGTGCTCTGCCGCCTAATGCAGCAGTGTTCTTGTTCCCATCGCACTCGAACAGCGGTCGGTGGGGAAACGCCATCCACGAAGAAAGGTGACCGGTGACCTACCAGTCCAAGGTGTACGAACGCGACTACGCGCGCTGCTCTGCACACGTTCATCGAGGCGCACATTGGAACGCACCTGGAATGGTGCCGCCATCCTGGGGAGACGAAGTAAAGTTGCAGTGATTCACTTTGCCTCTCCTCGATGACGGCACCATTACAGGCAATGTGCGCCTGGATGCGTGTGTGCTGAGCCGGATGATACAAGAAGACGCGTTCGCGCGACTACCTACTGTACTCCTGACCTGCCCAGCTCAAGGCGTTCTACGGAGTCGCCTGCGCCGCCTCTCGTTCCAGAATTCGCCGCTAAGGTGGCGCTCGAACTACCCCACCTGAGAGTCGACAGGTGCACTGGTGCAGAGCGACAAGCGTCGTCCGAGTACTTTGCTTGTCCGCAGTACTCGGAACTATATTAGATATTGTGCAAGAGTTCGCATATATACCCCGTTTTTCTGTATAAACTGCCGACTGTCTGCTGCCTAATAATGTACGGGCAGGGGGCCTTTGTCAAGCCGCTGTAATAGCGGCTTCTTTGCCCCTGTCCGAGCATTTATGTTCTAAAGATGAATGCTAAACAAAGGAATGGAATACAATAGAATGTTCATATGGCACTTCAGCCAATTTTTTAGACAAAGTCTCTTTACCAAAGGACCAACAGCACTTGCGCCACTGGAAAAATCGGAAATATCTTTTTTTCGCCATTAAATTGAAGAATGTTTTAAATTGTTAGTTATGTACTTGGAAAATCTTACTCCGCGAAATCAAATGCGCGAATTCAGCTCATTAGTCATACAAAACGTACGTAGTTGTTTACAAAGTGTATAGGAACATTTTTGCGCCTGCCAATATTAGACATTTCTCACCTTTTCTACAGTCTACCGTGGTACATTGCTCACGGGCGCACGTTGCTGGTAACTACACTGTACTGTGATTGCTAAATTAACTCAATCGGGTCAGTTTTGCAAATGTTTTCTTCGCAGCGCAGTGTGCCTGCCCGCACAGACGTCTCGGCTCAACTCGAGTAGACGACCGCCTAGAAGCGGTGCTGTTGGGGTAACTGGTGGAGCCAAATTCCGCTGCCAAAAGGCCCCTAGCAGTAGGAGGAGGAGCTAGCATATGCATGCGCGCTGGCGTTCTCCTCGCCGGGAAGGTCAGGAGTACAGTAGGTCGTGGTTCGTACATCAACGCGCATGTGCAGTGCTTAGCGCAACGGGCACCTTTCTTCGTGCCATGGGGGGCTGTGAGTTGAATTCCTAGCGCATCAACAGAATTTTTTGCGAGTGTTTTTCTTTATTGGTTCTTACATGTATACTTTACTGCATCATATCCGCTATAGTAGTGACGTAAGGCGTCGTAGTGGACCCCGGCATAAAACACTTTCGTGTTAAAAGAAGCAATGGGTTACGTGTCTTCATAAACCACAAGTCACGGCGGGAAAATAAAAATAAAACACACCTTGTCATCCCATTTTTCTTCTAATATTGAACATAACAGAGAGAACGCAAGGGCCATAGAATTCCTGAAATATAATTTATCGTCTAAAACACTTCGCCCTTTCGCTTGAGTGTCTCATTAACATCGCGATCATGAGCGAATCGTATTATTGCCCGCGTTCATCGTATACGGTTTTCGGGTTTAAATAGTGGGCAGTGTTAGGGTGCCCTAATTTGAATTGTGATGCAAGACACCGAGAGACCCAGCCCAGAAACGCTTGTACGAGAAAAACAGTATAGACTAACACACGCTGGGAGCGTGTGTTTGCACATACCCTCTTCTCGTGCAAGTGTTTCTAGGCTGGGTTGTTCGGTTTCTTCGGGCATTTACCAACAGGCCCAACACCAGACTTCTATGTTATGAAAGGCACACTCGAGAAAGAGTTTCAAGCCCATTGAAAGTGAAGCCGCAGCATTATCGCAAAAGATTCAGCATAGCTTTATTCCGTTTACCTACAAAACAATCAACTGTTTTGTCCTAGAAGAGACACCGCCTTTTATGTGAAAAGACCGTTCCACATCGCGTCACCATGATATGTGGCGCACGGAACCCAGCAACATTATTGCCTGCGGGCGCGCACAGTTAACGAAGAACGCAAAGGGTCGGTCGACAGTGAACTGTTCATGCTGGCGCGGCACTTTCACCAAAGCGCTGATACTGTGCACAAATCCAGCCATGTGGCCCACTTGCTGCTTTGTTCTCTGCTTTGGCTGGCCTCCACTCTGCGCAGTCTCGAAGGCGGCCGCGTGGCTCATCAGCGTTACGTGCTTCTGGCCCGCTGTCGAGCCCCATAGCTCGGCGTCTGCAGTGAATACGCGTTGGACACCAAGGGCGCTGAGGACCGGTATCATGTCCGTCACCTGACAGAACAGAGATAAAAATGGTCCATTACTCGGCATTGCCTTGTTCTCAAATCTTCCGCGGCACTTTTTACTGACTATGCTTACACATTGTCATTATTGTGAAGGCGAAAACATAGCTGTGACTCTTGTTAACTTGCAGCCCCAGTAGGGATGCTGCCGCGCATTTTCCTCGACAGTTGCTTTCTCCTGAAAGCGTTTACGACGAGCAACATTTCCGGCCGTTATAGCCTCTCCCACTGCGGCGTAGTTTCTCGGGATTTCCAGCACGCGACTATGGCATGGTGCGTCGTCACCCAAGGTGATGTGGACTGAGGCTCTTAGCCCACGTGGTGACCTATCAAAGGAACGCGAATGCGCGTCCGGCTTCGTGTCGTCGTCTAGAGAACATTCTATACGCGGGCAGCTGCTGACATTTCCCTCCTCCTCCACGGCGGCGGCCCTTCCACGGTGGTTAGTGGCTGTGGCACTCGACCGCTGATCCAAGGGTCACGGGATCGAATCCAGGCCGTTGACGGGATTCGATCCGGGATCCGGGATTCGGTCACGGGACCGAATCCCGGATATGTTTATGCCTGCGGACAGTGCGACGTAGGTGGACGTTAAAGAACCCCAGGAGGCCGAAATTTCCGGAGCCCTCCACTACGAGGTCTATCATAATCATAGTCTGGTTTTTCGACGTAAAACCACGGAAATCAATCAATCAATCAATTAATTATTCCTAGCGCCGCTATCACGCTTGTCCTTAACGCCCTACTGCGCTGCCGCACACCTCCTTCCATTCTATGGAGCGCCGTGGCAATGGGACGAATGTTTCACGCGGACGCGCTCGCGTAAGGGCTGCACAAATTAGTGTTATTTCTCATGTTACAAGACCACCTCTATGCGATGCAGTTCGACGGCGCATTGCAGCCGGTTGTATTCCCGTGCGGTCGCGACCTCCTGAACCTGCTGTGTATTTCTATGCTTCGCAACGAGTCCATGACATAGAGATTTCACGCTTGTGCCTGCCTTACAATTTATGACACTCGGCAGACCACTCTCGCCACACGATCTGCGCATGCCCGCGATTCCGCGAGCGCCGCCATCTTAGTTGTATTACGCTAAGCACAGCTCGTGCGGTTACTTCCATGCGTGGTTTATTGGAGTTTTGCGCGACATGTGGAGGACCATTGCACGTGTCGGAAGACCGTGTCCAGAGGTACTTCTTTTGTTTCAGTTTCACGTGGAACGTAACACTGTTCAACAATTTAAAGAATGAAGAAGGTCGGCGATGAAAATATGCGTCCAATATCCTTGCTATAGTTGATATGCTTGTGTTGATTCGTACTGCTGCGACCCGTATTCGCTGAATTAAAGAGGTCGTGAAAAAATACAGAGATGCCCGACTATAATTTTTGCTCCTTCAATATGCATTCGACAAGCTGGTTCCGAAATATCTCGGCGAAATAATCAGTACACATTTATTAACGCCCGCTTGAAACCCCAGTGTTCTTGCGCTCCCGAAACGACTATGCGACACGACGGACCGTCATGGCACTATTCGGTGACGTTGCGGCAAGATATTTGAAGTGTAAAGTCACTGCGAACTCATGTTTGCTCTAAAGGAATCGATTTACTGAGAAGCTAGAAGCAAATAAAATATTGAGAAACCGTGTGGTGCCGCCATTCTGAAGCCAGGGTGCAGCGCGGCTTGTTTTCCCGTGGCCTCCGAGTGGACGCAAATCTCGGAGGCCGAGTGGCGACTAACATGACGTCATCTGCCGAGTGGAGGGGAACGCGCGCAGTGAAAGAAAAACTGTGTTTTTTATTGCTCTAAATCAACCCACACGATGCAGCGAAACAATGCATATTGTCGATTGCAAGGTCAGGATCGTGAATACGCACTTATTATAAAATCTTCATAAAACGCTTCACAACCCCTTTATTTACAGTAAAAGAACAAGAAAGAACGTTTCTGAGCATGCCTCGGCAAGGCGGACGCTAAGAGCACAGAACGGTGAAATAAAAAATGACGTGTCAATGCGCAAACTGAAACAGCTTTTTGCGCGTGTTTTGTAAAAGCAACACATTACATGCACAGCGTGCTGTCACTACAGGACTTAGATCATAGCGATTGGTTAGATGTGCGTGAATATATCAAACGTTCCCCGTGAAGTAGGTTAAAGGCATGTCCACAACGGCGCCTCGCCGCGCACCGTAAGCGAAATCGTGTGGACCGCTGCAAATGTCGAGGAAATATCGGGAACGACAGCGTATTTCCGGCTACAAAAGGTATGGGTGGGTTAGTAACTATGGCGACAGGCTCACAACGACGATTAAGTAAGTGGCAGCTCCTTCTACCACGGCCATCTGGGCACTGCTGGATGACGTCGCACTCGAAAGCTCGGCGTCGAATCGTCGCTGTAGGCCTGTATCCCTATAAAACTGCGACGGATGGTACTTCAGCGTGATCGTGAGTCAATGTATCATATGCTTAAGCTATATGATACATTTTGTCACTACCGCCGCTTGACTTCGTGCTCTTCATAAGGCCACACACACACACACACATGTCCTCGAGATCGGCGTGTAGGTGGCAGCACCATCACCGCGTGAGTGTGGATGCGCTCGCCGGCGCGCATTGAAGTCCACACAGCGGCGCTCTGTTTTGAGCGGTTTAAGGCAGTTTTTAGCTAAATAAAAGCATTAATTGCAGTCAAACGGTAATACATGCTTCCTTCAATCTCACTTTAGTGCAGACAGCATGCAAAACGCTTTTATTGCACGTGAAGGATGCATGATATGCCATTCAAAGGGCACCCAGCCTCACTGTTTGACTTCCTCGGCGGTTCTCTCCGTCCTATTTTTGTCTCACTGTACTTAAGTTCTTTCTGTCTACAATGTAGGCGCTGTTACTGTGACTGAAAGAATTCAGTATTGTGTTCTCGCTCATTTTTCACTATTGGCTACAACAAAAAAAAAAAAGGACCGTTACTGCGCATTGAGCTAAGGTACAGATTCTGCACTCCGCTGTATCACTTACACGCATACTTGAGATAGCAAATGCCTTGAATATCATGTTGCATGAAACGCAAGGCAATTAATGGCTCACTTAGTCACTATGCGCGACTGTATATGCCGCTTGAGTACGCGATATTTAATACACGTCTATTGAGTAAAGCTTTTAATACTGAAACGCATCGCCTTCTTCGCATGACTCCTTGTGTGACCTTGACACGAAAAGGTTTATTTTTTGATGCATGCTTACAATCATGCTCACAGTCACATATCGCGAGACGATATCGCTGCAGCACTGCATTTACACGTTCATGTTTCCAGCTTAACTTATTGAGAAGGACGCTAAGTGCGCTTTGCCGTATACTTGAAACGCATAGCAACATCCAAACTGAAAGAATTCTGCCGAACAGGAGGTTCGACGATGATATAGCACGCTCACGACACAGGCGCTTAGTAATTTTAAGAAATAGCAAAGACTGCAGCGCACGGTCATGTAATGCTATAACTAATACTTTTATGCTTGGATAAGAATACACGAAAGCATTCAACACTACACCGGCTCAGTGAACAACATATCAGTGGATATCTGTGGCGTACGGCGCGTATGTAAACGCGCAGTGGCTATAGCAGACGAGGCAAGGAGCTATCCACACTTGGAGGCTTCGTTCACTCGCCGCTACGCGCCGACTGTGTTCGATCTCGAGGCCAATACCGGTGTGGCTAAGCTATCGCCATGCGCTGGCGTGACCCATGCACTGCAGTTCAGCTTGGTTTGTACGAGATGTTCGTTCAGTCTGGACACTTGACAGCCATCGTCGCTTTTCGTAGGAGGTGAATTTAAGCACCTTCTAGCAATGACTATTTTTTTTCGGAGCACAAGCTGTTCGCTGTCTGACGCCACTAGCAATGATCGCCCCGGCAAGCTCGAGCAGATTGTTAAGGTCGCTGATCGGCCCTTCTGTCATGTTCCGAAAGTTTTATGACGCTGTAGCGCACTGCTAAAGCACCATGCAGTAAATCCACAAAGTTTACAACCACCGTTGAAGGAGTAAGTATTCCGTGCGAGCCGGTCTGTCAGGTCCATTCATTCCTGTTGAAGCCGGACGTCAACGTGGGAGCACATGAAATCGAAGACGATTTTGTTTAAGGATTTTCCGGCACAACCGTAGCACATAGCACGTAAACTCAACCGTCAGAACTCGCCCAAATAGAGCCGCTAAAGCTCGATAACGCGTTCGCCGTTCGCCGACGCAGGAGCTACGCAGTTGTAGGTACCGAGATGAAGGTACCGCGAGAACTAGGAATTTCATCATACGGCCATGCATGCGGCAGCGGTGGCGTTGTGAATCGCGGAGACGAGAGATCGGTCTATTCTGGAGACGCAACTGCAGAGTTACCAAGAGAATGTTTTCTAAACTCCATAACTGCGGTCCAACATTATTGCTGCGATTATTAGAGCCATTTTCCTTTAGCCGTAAGGAGGTCTTGTCCCATAAATTCTGGTGCAGCTGTCGGCGTTGGCGCCCACGGCGGGAGTGATCATTTCGAACTACCACCGTTTCCTAAACCACCCGGCCACGCAAGCCTTCCACCATGACGCAGGTGCTCTAGCGAGCGAAATTGGAATGCTTAAAGTAAAATCCCCCAGAGAAATTGTGAATGGCGACTAAACTAAAAGCTGCGCACATGGTATAGCTCGGACCGCCATTATAATGAACCAGAAAACATTACTTTATTACGATGAAACTCGAGCGATACTAGCATTTTAGAGAAGATACTAATTTTAACGAATGTTCTAGGAGAAGGTAATGCGAACGGGGCCATATGGCGCTTCAGCGCTCCGCTCCTATAGGCGAAGATTATGTGTCCTCCAACTTTTTGCCTCCCGATTGGTGCAGTTGTGGTTACCGTGACTGTTTTGTCTCTACAAACAGTCTTTACGCCTCGCTCACAAAGCGTTCTGCTCAAGCGTATATCCTCTTTGACACCTAGGCTAAAGGTGTCCGCCTCCCTCCACCCTCTCCCCGTTAAAAAAGAAATAAAACAATACGCAAGGTCTTTGACTGAAGTTGTTACGTATTATTCTTTTCTGACTTAATAACCTCAGAAGCGAAAAATACGCAAGGCCGGAATGCTGCAATTCTTCGTCCTTAGGTCATTCTGTATAATTAGGCTCTATAGGCATAGCAACAGGGGATGCAGGCGCTAGAGTTCTATCCGGTAAGCTCTTTATGCAAAGTGTTAGTTCACGGTTTTTATAGAACGGTTATGCTACGCGTGCAACAAGCAGTAAACGTTTTGCAAAGCAACATCTTGTTTGCCTTACATCTGAAAACAAAGAGAGTGCTTGTCACTCACTTTGGGGGAGCACTTTCTTCTCCCAAATTTAACTCCCTTTTTTGGAATAGATCAACCCCATTTTATGCAGTGTAGTAACCCCTTTGTAGCATGACCTTTGCACTCCACCTGAAAAGGTACCGCCACACTCGCCAAAACGAAGCAGTAGGATGCCTCCGAAGGAGATTGTAACACTTTTTTTGAAGAGAGCTCTACAACCCCGCCAAGTGGGGCTATAGTACTCACCCAGACGGAGTAGGAGAGACAGAAAAGCAATAAAACACTAGATTTTTCCAACGCGCGGCAATCAGAAGGCATTTAATTACATGAGACTGAACATAGAACATGCAGAGTGACATTACACAAGGCACATAGACGCCAGTCACATACATAGACGCCAGTCAGTATTTCACTGAAGTCCGGTATATATAACCCGTATACTTGACCAGCTATCTAGCGCCGGTGGTAAAATAATTTTCTTCGTAATTAAACAAAAAGGATGCATAGAACAGATGTATATTTAGTGTTGGCTCATAGGTACCCGTTCGCCACACAATCCTGTTAATCTAAGCGCGCAGAATATACAATGTCTTTTAGACTGTCAATCTGAGAAACTGAATCTGAGAAGATGTGGAGTGCTTGGGAACAAGCATATGGGAAGGATGACACTACAATGAGCTAACTTCAACAACTCTAATTTCAGGAAACTACCACCTATTTATACACGCACAGTGGCTGTAGGGACGGGTGAAGCGCGTCCCGCGCGACGCCATGTTTTGCTAGGAATTTCCTCGCATCCCCCTCTCCCAGATGGACAGAGCGGCCGTCCATCGGTGCGAGGGGCGGCCCGTTTTGCCCCATGTGTGTTTAACTGGCCTGCCATTGCACAGCTAGTTCTTTCTGGAAAGTTCGCGCGTTCAGGTTTTCGAGATGCTGGACAGAACTCGC
The DNA here is from genome assembly GCA_013339685.2 of Hyalomma asiaticum. Taxonomy (NCBI): domain Eukaryota; kingdom Metazoa; phylum Arthropoda; class Arachnida; order Ixodida; family Ixodidae; genus Hyalomma; species Hyalomma asiaticum. The sequence continues at coordinate 97,706,999 of CM023488.1, forward strand.
TGGGACTCGACGGCGTGCGCACGTACTATTGTGGCCCTCCGGCCGACCAGACCATCGGTCGGATTGCGCGCCTTTGCGGGCCCCAGCGACCACGGCGGCGACCTGCGACCGACACCCATCTCTGTATGTTCTTTTCTTTCTATTTTCCTTTTCTAGGGGCGCGCGGTCGCGGGTGCGCTGGCCGGGGTTAGACTCTCCCCCTTACATGGTTTTGTGTGTTATTGTGTGTTCGCGTGCTGTTCAGTGTTATTGTCCTTCGCTTGCGTCATTGTGTTCGCGTGTTGTTAATCGTTATTGTTAACCTTCGTTTATATTTAATTCGACAGATTCGGCCTTGTTATTGTTTGTTTTATTTAACGTGTTTATTAAATCACCATGCTGGGAGAGTGACCCCTAATATTCTCTTTCGCCGCGTGTGACGGTCCTTGCTGTCCCGCCTCGAGACGGGCCGCGGGCTGACGCGCGCGGCAGCGCGGCGATGCATGGCTGAGATCAGCGAGCGCGCGCGAACGCAACGGCCACATTCTCTGCTCGTCGAGTGCTCGAACCCGCGGCACGGGGTTGCATGCTGCGATGCCGCTGCTAGTAGTAGTTAGTAGTAGAAAACAACACTGCATTTGGGCGCCCAACTAAGTGGCGCCAGGGGCTTGGCCCTTGGTCGCTCAGACCACGAGCAGGTGTCGGCAGAGCGGGGTAGTTGCATTCAGTTCCCAGCGTCATGTGCGCTTTGGTTGAGGTTGGCCGTCTCTGCTGTGTATCGCGCGTATCTCTTTCTTTGTCTGTCTTTTCTTTTAGGGGCGAAGCTCCTTATGCCGTGGGTCTGTACATCCTCCGTTTGTAGTAGCCACCTCCAGTTGGTGAAGTGCTCACTAGATGGCGTGATGACGCTGCGGTGCTCGTGCAGTAGCTTTTATGGTGGGCACGCGGGCCCTTCGGAGTCCGGGGTAGCAAGGAACAAAGGAAACATCCAGGGGGATTTTCGGGCAGGTAGCACTGAGAAATGCCAGACAAGAGGTAAAAGGAAGAAAAGCGCGAAGGCACGTGTAGCAATTAGTTACATAAACATGCAGGGTGGCAGAAAAAAGGCAAAATGGGTAGAGACTTGAGGAACAGTTAAACAAAGAAAAGATAGGCGTTTATGCGGTTACAGAAACACACCTTAGAGACCTGGAAGAGCCACCACATATTGACAATTATGTTTGGGGAGGGTGCAACAGGATCATATCAGAAAGAAAAGGTGGGGATGTTGGAATGCTTATTCATAGCGGAGCCAAATGGGAGAGAGTAAAACAAACGTGTTCAGAGTACCTCTGGGTTTCGGGCTAGGTGTAGCTTACATGTGGACGGGATATAACTGTAAGGAAAAGAGTCTGGATATAAAGCATTGCATAAACACCGATAATAAAGAATTTCGTCATGGGCCGAAATCATCCTCCTAGGAGATATGAATGCCCACATCCACGACCTTGACGGATATACAGACACCAATGGGAGGTTATTGCTCGATCTTTGCGAGCGCCATAGTCTTGTGATAGTTAACACGGGACCCAAGTGTGATGGACAGACTACGTGGGAGGTCAGAAACAGACAATCGAACATAGATTATTGTCTTATGACAGAAGGAATCTATGAAAAACTGAGAGAAATGAGAATAGACGAGGACGGGATGAACAGCTTGGGTAGTGGTCATAAGCGCATAACTTTACAACTGGAATATAAAACTGAAAATAATAACGTAGAGTCGAAGTTTGGCAGCTCGTATTTAAATGACAAACAAATGAGAAATATATCCGCAAGAGTAGAGGAAGAAGTAGGCGAAATACGAAGCAAGTACTGGGGGTATAATGAGCTAGTTCATGTAATGACGAAAGAAATAAGTAAAGAGAAGAAAACTGTTTGCTGGAAAGGAAAGAGAACGCCAAAAAGATGGTGGAACAAGGAAATCCGGGAAGCGATCGAAAAGCGACGTAAAGCATCAAGGGAGCACTAACAGGCAAAAAGGGAGAAGCGGCCGCAAGTCGAAGTCACGGAAAGATGGGAAATATATTTAGTGAAAAAAATCTATTGTACGGAAGTTGGTCGAGGCAAAAATTAAAGGTGAAAGCGAACGCTGGGTGAGAGAAATTCATGACAAAGAGAAGGGCGCGCCTAGGATATTTTGGAACCACATAAAAGCGCTACTTAAAAGTCTGTCACATTGCAACAGCATATTGTTGATGAAAGACGAAATCAAATGGAAGGGTACGAAGCGTTGGGTTACATCCAGAAGGTAACAGCCGTTTCGTTTAAAAAGGTCGTCCAAGAGATTCCCCCAGTAGATAAAACCGTGACGGAGAGCGAAACTAGGGAAGGGCTAGAACTTGAGAATTTCAGCTGGAAAAAGGCCGAAGGAAAAATTCCCAAGGCGCACTGCTCTGGTTTAGATGTGGTCCCCGTTAGCCTCATTAATGAATTAGGACAGAACACTAAAGAAGCACCATTGAAAGCCGTAGAAAAATGATTACAGGAGAGGCAAATACCGGACAGTCAGCGCAAAAGCCGAATGAACTTAATCTATAAAGGCAAGGGGGAAAAGAATAGCATTCGCTCGTACAGACCGCTAACCATTACATCGGTACTATACAGGATGGCTATGCAAGCAGTAAAATTAAAAATAGAAGCCTGGGTAGAACGTAACAATATTTTGGGAGAACTTCAGAATGGATTTCGAGTAGACAGATGTTTAGACGATAGCCTATTTGTTCTTACTCAGTGTATAGAAATATCTAAAATAGAAAGCAGGCCGTTGTATCTGGCTTTTCTAGACATCACTGGGGCGTATGACAATGTTAATCAGGAAATATTGCGGGAAATTTTGGAAGGAATGGGCATAGGCGATGATTGTGTATAGCTTTTGAGGGAAATATATCGAGAAAATACAGTTTGCATAGAATGGGAAGGAGTAAGTAGCAGAGAGAACGTTGATATTAGCAAGGGGCTGAGACAGGGATGTCCTTTGTCGCCGCTGTTATTCATGCTGTACATGGTTAGAATGGAAAAAGCACTAGGAGATAGCCACATTGGTTTTAATCTGTCACACAAACAGGGTGGCGTGATGATTGAGCAGATGCTTCCGGGTTTATTTTGTGCTGACGATGTTGTCTTATTCGCGGACAGTCGAGATGATATACAACGGCTGGTGAATATATGCGGGAAGGAAGGCGAGGATCTAGGACTAGGATTTACTGTAAGAAAATGCGGATTGATGGTATTCAATGATCCCAACGACCAGGCGGTATCCATACAGGGCCAAGAAATACCGAGAGTAGGCGAATAGAAGTACCTTGGCGTATGGGTAAATGAGGGTTATAGATACATGGAGGTACATGAAAAAGCCTTGGCAGCAAAGGGAAAGAGGAACGCAGCAATAATGAAGCACAGAGCGTTATGGGGATACAATAGGTACGAGGTGCTTAGGGGTCTGTGGAAAGGGGTATGGTACCGGGGCTTACATTTGGGAACTCGGTGGTGTGCATGAGGCCGGAGATACAATCAGGAATGGATGTGAATAAAAGAACTGTGGGACGCCTCGCTTTGGGTGCTCACGGGAAAACGACAAATGAGGCTGTGAAGGGCGATATGGGATGGGCGAGTTTTGAGGCAAGGAAAGCCCAGAGCAAAATAAGGTTTGAAGAGAGGCTAAAGAATATGAAAGATAGTAGGTGGGCAGTGAAGGTGTTCCGCTATTTATATAGAAAGAGGATTGACACGCAGTGGAGAAAGAGAAATAGCAGGCTCACCAGTAAATATACGGCTCTAAGAGAACTGACAACAAAGAGCGTGAAGGGAAATGTCAGAGAGGCGGAGGAAATTTACTGGAGAGCAGCAATGGAAAAAAAACGACACTGAATAACTACCGAGAGGGCAAAAATGAAATAAAGAGGGAGGCATTTTATGATAATTCGAGAGGAAGCACTCTACTGTTTGAAGATAGATCGGGCTGCCTTAGAACGCGTATTTATAAAGCGAAATTTAGTAAAGAAGAAGAAAAATGCGCATGCAGTGAGGAAGATAGGGAAACGACAGAGCATGTTCTGATTGAATGCGGAAATACCACCCAGGTGTACGTTTGGGCACCACCTAAGCCTTGGGTGTTAGGGCGAACAACGGGAACTCACATAGCCGCGATTGATATAAGTAAGAGACGGTTAGAATACTGGTGGCATAAATCTAGAGAGAACGGACAAAAATAATTTTAGGGGAAAATATGGACTTTCTGCCAAAAGGGGCAGGGAACTGGGCTATGAATTTTCGTATTTGCTATAGTATGATCGATATGAATGAAGTTGATTTAAAAGGCATGAGGACAATTTAAAGAGAGAGAGAAAAAAAAGAAAAGTTCTTAAATTTTCCTTCGAGCCTGGTGGCGCACATGTCACCGCCCCGTTACAAAGGGACGCTCATACCATCCATCCATCCATTCAAATGTATGGGAACGCGAAGTATGGGACTCTGTCTGTCTGTCTGTCCGTCCGTCTGTGTGTGTGTATGTCTGTCTGTCTGTCCGTCCGTCCGAGCACTGCGGTGCTGCTTAGCTAGTACGTGAATTGATCAATAGATGGCGCGCAGGCGCTCGCTGCGTGCTCCGGTGTGATAGGAGAGCGCTAGATGGCGACACACAGTGTTTGCCACGTCTTTGATGATGTACTGGGCGAGATTCACGGAAGATTCAAAGTATTTACAGATGAACTTCCGGAGCTTCGCCCGCTCATCATCATTCACTCCGTGGATATCCGTGGATTTTTTTTTATATGTCTATGTATCGTGGTGTCAGCTAGGAGAGGCAAATGTTGCTTCTCAAACGAATTGGTAACCCGCTTCGAAGTTGTGTGAGGCGAAGCGTGAACGAGGAAAGCCGTGATGCAAGTTGCCACCGAGATGCAGCAGTTCGTTCTTGGTGGCGGAAGCTCGTTGGATTGACCAAGGCTTCCATCATGCCATGGCTGGGAGATTGACCATCTTGTTTCCCGTGCGACGTTCAAGTCGGTGAGTCCGACGGTTTTCTTTAGACTTCGCGTCGTACGCGTCTTTCTTCAGCAAATTCAGAACCAGTAAAAGGATAGTTGACGCACTATTTCTTGCCCGGGTCGCCGAAAGTCTCTTTCGTTAAAAGTTGACAGGCGCTGTTCGGTGCACATGGCCGACACGCACCGAGGGAGGCAAAGATGGCGGAAAGGCGGCTGAGAGGAACAGAAGCTAGAACGAGAGCCTTCTTCCATGAACAGCCCTTCGAGCACCTGTTTCTTTGCGCACGCAGAAGGGGAGAGCGTTGCAGCGTCCCCGCGGCGGCAGAGAAGGAAGCCATTGTGGCGATAATCAGCCGGCCGGTCGAGGGGAAAGAATGAGAGGAGTCAATCCTCACTGGGCTCTACTCTGGAATGTGTTTTTTTTTTAGTTTTTCGTTCTTCTTTTTTTCGTTGGCCCGAAGAGCGACGTAGCTGACGGCAGTGTGACCCATGTGTACATAGTGTAAGCAGTTTTCTGTTGTTTTCGCCTCCGGGAGGCGGGGTGCCTGAACGTGTTGGTACATCACGTGGCGCGCGCGCGGTATGGTTGTCTGGTTTTGCGACGAGTGCGGGTTGGGCTAGAAGCGGCGTGTGTCGCCGTAGCCCGGGAGAAGAAGGGGTTCACTCTGCACGGTCCGTACGAGCTCGGCCACAGCAACACGCCACCTTCGCGGTTAGCGCCGTGTTTGCGCGCGTCGGCAATGGCAACCCCCCTCCCCCAGACATCAGAGGAGAGCGATTGCGCGCCCCTGCAATAATTCTAGCCATTCGTCAGAGCGGAAGGCTTTAGTTAAAGTTACTGTGCTCTGCGATTTGGCACGGTGCAGTGCGAATTCTCAGCTGTCGCCGTTCCTTCCGCGTCTGTTCATTCCGTAGGCAACACGTTGCGGATCTCCCGTTTCGTTTGGTGTCACGGATGGGCAGTGCGCTTTCGTGGAAGGATCATCCGCTAGTGTAAGGCCATATGGCATCGCACTAGTGAAGACCACGCTTACATTCGTTACTGTCCGACTGAATCCAGACGGAGAGATAACCTGACAGACACGTCTTTCTCTTTTTCTCTTTCTACCCCTTTCGCTAGCTTCTCTTCACTGTCCTAGGTTCTGTACTAAGTGTTCTTTTAGGGACGAAGCTCCTTAGGGTGTGGGTCGTTCCCTCCTCTGTAGTAGTAGTAGTAGTAGTAGTAGTAGTAGTAGTATGCATGTAGCCACCTCGCGCCGCCGGGAGGCTCGCGCTTGCCCTCGGCGCGTGCATCCGGCGCGCGAGCTCTCTCACTCTTCCATCTGCAGTCTTGTGAGAGACAGAGAGAGACAGAGAGAGAGCGAAAGGCGCGCGTTGACTATGGAAACCCTGTTTCTTCGATGAACGTTCAACCAGCTCGCAAAGAAGGAGAACGCGCCCTCACCCGCGAGAGACAACGTTGGTGCAGGCAGCGTCTTCTAGCGAGTTTTTTCAGCACAAAAAAGCTCGCCTGCTTATGCCCAAGCGTTTGCAGCAAAGGACAACGGCGAAGCGGCTGTGGAAAAAAGCATGCGGAATGATTCCGAAAATACGCCACAGGAGTGGTGTACCAAATCCCGCTCAAGTGCGGACGTTCCTACGTGGGCCAAACAGGGCGCTGCGTAAACGAACGCATAGCGGAGCATGCTGCTTCAATCACGAGGAGAGAAGGAGCGAATTTGCCCGCGCATTGTACCTCTTGTAGGGGGTGTGAGCCCTTATTCAAACAAGTTAAAATTCTAGGCAGAAGCAGGGAGAGAGTAGCGCGCGAGCTGCTGGAAGCCTTTCATATTAAGGACGCTGGCGATAACTGCGTCAGTGACACATCTGTAGCCTTATATAGAGCAGAAAGCGATTTTCTGCGCAGCTTTTTGACGTGATGTTGTATATATTGTGATTCCTCCTCTCTTCCCTCTCTCGTGTTGTTTGGGACATGCATATATATGCAATGACCGAATCAATAAAACCAGTTGATAGTTTGCACTCTTTCCGTTTACTCTGCCTGTTCTTTCCTGTGTTCGTCCGTTGAATGCGCAACGATACCCAACAGATTCTAGCGAGTTTCTTGATTGAAAAATACCGACTGCTCGCGCTGGAGAACCGTTCACTGGCCACCCATATATATACAGGCACTGGATCTTGACTTGCAATGAAGTGCCGGTGGGAGATTTCACTTGTGCATAGTTGAAGCATAAGGATTCGTAGCGTGCGCTTCAACTAAATTAATCCGGTACTCGGCACTATCTACGATGAACCTCCAGAGCTACGCCCACACCATCATTCACTCCGTGGATATGCTGTGAATTTTTCCTTTTACGTCTCTTTTAAATGCGAAGCATTTCTTAGCGAACTTCTGCGACTTTGACCGTATCTATCTATCTATCTATCTATCTATCTATCTATCTATCTATCTATCTATCTATCTATCTATCTAGCCGCCTAGATTTTGGGCTCTCCTGGCCGTTTCGCGAATGGGATGTTTACGAAAATTGGTATGCCACAACATCACTGCATGATCAACAAAAGTGACAGGTGATAACATGAAAATCATGACATGCTTGTCAGGAGCGGCATGATTTACATGCCACGGTCTTGGTGCTCTCCTGGCCGTTTCGCTAATGGGATGTATGTGAGATTTGGTATGGCACAACATGGCTACATGACGAACATAAATGGGAGGTCATAACATGAAAATCATGATATCCGTGTCATGAGCGGCATGATTTACATGCCACGGTCTTGGTGCTCTCCTGGCCGTTTCGTTAATGGGATGTATACGAAAATTGGTATGCCACAACACGACTGCAGGACGAAGATAAATGACAGGTCATAACATGAAAATCATGATATGCATGTCATGAGCGGCACGATTCACATGCCACAGTCTTAGTGATCTCCTGGCCGTTTCGTTAATGGGATGTATACAAAAATTGATATGCCGCAACATCACTGCATTATGAACACAAATGGCAGGTCACAACATGAAAATCATGATATGCATGTCATGACCGACATGATTTACATGCCACGGTCTTCGTGCTCTCCTGGCCGTTTCGTGAATGGGATGTATACGAAAATTGGTATGCCACAACACGACTGCATGACGAACGTAAATGACAGGTCATAACACGAAAATAATGACATGCATGTCATGATCGACCATATTTACATGCCATGGTCTTGGTGCTCTCTTGGCTGTTTCGTTCATGAGATGTATACGAAAATCTGTATGAAACAACATTACTACATGAAGAACACAACTGACAGATCATAACATAAAAGCACGATATGCATGTCATGGGTGGCATGATTTACATGCCACGTTCTTGGTGCTCCCCTGCCGTTTCGTTAACGGGATATGTACAAAAATTGGCATGCCACAACATGACTGCATGGCGAACGTAAATTAGAGGTCATAATATTAGAATCGTGACACGCGTGTATGAGCGGCATGGTTTACATGCCACAGTCATGGTGCTCTTGCGGCCGTTTCGTTAACTTCATATGTACCAAACTCGGTATAGCGAGACAATAATGCAAATCCATTTTACCTTCCTCATGCGTGCTTCGAATTTCCTTGATTTGCACTGCACGTGAGATCTGCCATTTTTCTTTTGTTCGGTTTTTGCTTTTCGGAGCTACATTGAGAATGCTTTCTAACCCTGTATTGTTTTCTTGTTCATTAGTTCAATTGAGTTTGGTTTTTGTTCTGCGCGACTGTTCTTTTTTGTTGTTTGTTGTGTTTTTCTGCCGCGCTGATTTAGCGGCCGAAGTGCTGCGTGTCCGGAGCGGGACGGCGTCGACGGCGACGCTGCGGACGAAAACCTGGTCGCGGCACTTGGGACGGCCAGGAAGTCGACAGGGTTGACGGCACGTTAGACCTGCCGCGGCCAGGCGTCCAGGGTCCGTGTGAAGATGCCATGGCGTGCGTGGGCTTCATCGGACATTTGAGAGACTTGTCGCGGTTGTGTTGTCGCCTTTGTTTTCTCGTTTTTGTTTTGGCTAGGGGACTCTCGGATTTTATTGTGCACCGGCACCCCTGGTATTGTTATTTTAGGGGGTCTTTTAAGGACGGTGGGATATGGGGACGGGTGAAGCGCGTCCCGCGCGACGTCATGTTTTGCTAGGAATGTCCTCGTATCCCCCTCTCCCAGCTGGACAGAGCGGCGGTCCATCGGTGCGAGGGGCGGCCCGCTTTTGTATATTCTTATATATTTTCTTTTATATATTTTCTATATTTTATATTTTCTTTTGCTTACATATTTATATTTGTTTTCGATCGAAGAGGCTCATGTGGTAAGTTTTCCTCAATAATTCCTCGTATAATTCTCCTTGTTGATATGCGTTCAGCCTAGCAGTGTGCACGCTTGTACCTCGGAATGCTGATTTATAAGTGTGAAGCCTATCTGACAGCACATATTGCTTAAGATACAGGGCCACGTGTCTGCGGATGGTAGTAAGTTACCACTGGAATGAATTTTGAAGTGAAATAACACTGTCTTTTTTTATTTCCTTTTTATCAATAATGAACTTTCTTATAGTTGAAATACTCGTGAACAAATCATACTTCTATGCGAATGTGTTTGTGAGGCTAAAGCAGATCTGCTTACTTTAATCATCTATTTATCTAGCCACCTCAGTGCTAAGTCGAGGCTGCTTTGCGTTGCCTATTTTAAAGTTTACTACCTAATGCTCTTGTCTATTGTTCTTACTGCTGTGTACCAATGAAGGATAATAAATTATTCATTTTGCTACTTCTTCGTATGTATTTTGCTTGTGCTTGGTTGTACAACTCGTTCACACATATCGACACAAGCTGTCACGGGGTAACAATATCTCGTAACAATATATTGGTAGACCATTCTAAGAATGTGAACAGTGTGTGCATGAACATGCCTCACTTAGATGTATTAACCAATTCTTAAAATGGTATAAGGAGACAAATGTTAGTAGATGATCCGCAGAGTCTACAAACATTTTGGTAATATGTTCCTAGGGCGTCAAAAGGCAAATGTTCATAGGGCACTGGGAGAAAGTAAGCAGACAGCCTATGAACACGCGTCTATGTACTGTTGGTGGCCAATTGTTTCCAGAATGCTAACAAGCAGTCAGTAAACTGAGACAAATATTAGTAGATGATCCACAGAAAGTCTACAAACATTTTGGCAGTATGTTCCTAGGGCGTCAAAAGACACATGTTCATAGGGCACTGGTAGAAAAGTAAGCAGACAGCCTATGAACACGCATCTATGCACTGCTGGTGGCCAATTGTTTCCAGAACGCCAACAAGCAGTCAGTAAAGAAGTACACAGACCTTTGGTAGACATTCTGTGTGTTGTTGGTAGGTTCTAGTAACAATTGTCTGTAGACAGCCAAGTTAGTGTTTCTAGAAATTTTTGTAAGGGCTGCACGCCTTTGTACCGAGAAAGCTTGTAAGTGGAAGTCGCAGGCAGGTCGCTGCTAGTTGCACCTAAAAACTCCTCACAAAACGACTGTTGTCTTCTTCAATCGTGCGCTCCCATCCCAGCCGCCATGCTTGAGGGTGCGAATGCGAGCATCACATGTGTGGAGCAGGAGTGAAATAGCGTGTTACTCTCTTATGTCGCAAGAGTATAAGGACATTTCACTCTCTCAGATGAAGGTATATTACAAAGGAGACATCACTTTCTCGTTTCTTGAAAATTGAGAAATATATTTCCCTCCATCCGACATTTCGCTAGAGTACAACGATGCCCTAAATAGTAGCTCAGCCGTTCCACTTATGAGAAACCGGCTCCAGTTTTTAGGACTGTACGCAGGGTATCGTATTACTGGGATATTACTGGAACATAAAACCTCATTAAATGGCAATTCGCCTGTTAATATTCCCCCTACCGTCTAAACTTTAACAGCACGTGCAAGTAAGATGAACACACGACCTTGTACAGAAACTAACGTGAAGAAAGGTGTCTAATTGTCGTGGCTTGGCGTACCAGTAGTGCAGGAAGCGCATGCGTGACCAATTCCGAATAGTTTATATAGGAAAGTGATGTAAGAGTTATCTCTCACACACATGTTAAACAAGAAGCGAGATACAGAAGCGACGGCACAAGAACAAACTACAGGATGCGAACGCCAACTTCAAACAGAAGCGTATTCACAGATCCCTGACCTAGTTATCAGGCGTCCCACATTGCAAAACTCGCAAAACGTACATAAGTCACAACCACACTTATTCCCGCAGCGCCGTCAAAACAATAGTTAAACAAGAAAGTAATTGAACAATAGTCGAACAATAAAGCTTATCGTGGAAGCATTACATGATCGAAATTGCTGGCGTACCTGTTTGACCTTAAAGAGGGGCAGACTGACCCGGACCTGCTTTGCGGGCCTTCAGCTTGCCGAAGCACGTCATGGCCGTGAATGCACTGAGCCTCGACTCCAGCTGCTCAAGGCCGTCCTTGTCCTCAGGCAGTAGCACCACGAGTGAGAACTCCGGGCCCGCGAATGCGTTCGTACTGAGAAAATTAGCCGAATTATGGATGATTAGAATACAAACAAAAAATTACTACTAACATAACATTGAAGAAACGACTTCCTTAAACTCGATGTATTCGGTTCATCCTCAAAACTACTCTCGACTTATTTTTCGGGAACGTTGTTCAACTGGTCAACTGAGGGACACCTTAAACATATAGAGAAATCGATAAACTGACTGGAAATGCTAATAAATAAATACGACAATGAAGTTTTCTTAGCAGTTATTGTGTAGGCGAAATATCAGTGGACAGGACAAGAGCTCCGTCCTCTTGAATAGGAAGTAGTCAGCCTTCATCTCGCTTCTGGCGCCGCGGCACATACAGCAAAGGCGTGGTCCGAGTGCTGGGCAAGGGAGCCCTCTCGTGCTTTCGGCACCTAAAAGCTGGGCAGGCGCACCGTAAGCACTACGGCTGCTCGCCTTCCTTTCGCCAAACGACGCTTTACGCGAGACGTGGGCGAGGTGGCAGGAGCTAAGCACAGGTGTAACGAAGCGACATCACAGCGCATGCACAGCTATCGGTAGGTATGTGCATTCCTGTGCAGGTCTTCCTGAGCACGTGAAGCAAAACTGTATCATTAGGGATTGCTAGGCAACACAGAGCGCTCCGATGTGGTTTTCAGGGGACACCAAAGTTTAGGCGGTCGGCTTAAACTGCATCGCCGTTAAGGAGGCTAGGGGTCCAAGACGTTTCGCGCACTACTCACATGGCGGGCGTGAGAAAACCGCTCTGTGGCGTGCTTCGGCCGGATACTGACTGACATGACGTGCTGCCTGGATACTGCCCGGGTTGCGCGTAAGGCAACTCGATTGCCATGGCGTGAAGGTCAGCGCACTTGGCCACCCGAAAGCGTCCGGTCTGGTGCACCATTACCACAGCCGTGGAGCGGCCATCTGACTCGTGGAACAGCTCGCGCGTCGCGGTGCGGTCGTCGAACGCGTACTTCCAAGAGCCTCGAAAGTCGACCATGCTCACCATGCATACCAGGGAAGACGGAGTGATGCAGCCTGCGTTACGCGGGAAGATTTAGTATAGCGACGTATCTTGGAGCGTCAACGTGCTAGAAAACGCAGTCGCTTGGGTGTGTTGGTAACTACGTGTTAATTACTTTGGCGCATGAACGAACGACTGCGTCAGGCATTTCTGTCCTTGCTTGTGTGCACACTGCAATATTTACCGTTAACCTTGTCCTCCCCTCACCACAATACGTTTACCTAAGACAGAGGCGAGCGAACAAAAGCAATCAAGCTAAGAGGGTACGAAAAGGCGGGGGGTAAGCGGCCCCCTTATCTTTTTGGCTTATCTAAGGAAAGGCCAGAACGGAATCCCCCCTTCCCCCAGTGCAGGGTAGCAAACCCGGAGAGTGTCTTGTAAATCTCCCTGCCTTTCCTTTTCCTTGTTTCTCTCTCTTCTCTCTCTCTAAGGAAATTCGAATATAGTGGTAGCACTTCAGTGGACCGAGAAGTGACCGCCATTCGGTACATAGCAATTGTTGAAAGCTGTGCATAATGTTATATTGTTTCCCAGGTACAGCAATATGAGGATCACCCCCTATTCTACGGCGGTCTTTTGGAACATTAATAAATAAATAAAAATTAATAAGCTGCTTGATTTTCATGCGTGTCCCTCTTGGCAAAAGTGGCTTGCGAATGAAGATAATGTAATGCTAATGATAAACTTTTGTTAGTAAGTTATTGTGTTGATTGTTACGCGTACTCAGACGTCTGCTCATATGAAACATTAATTAAATTTATTATCACTAATATGTAAATTGAAAATATTGATATTTTTTCTCACAATTCGTAATGTCCCGCAGAGCGATGCGGAATTAATCAGCTGGCATTATGCACTTCTTCTTGTCGTTTCGATGTTTTCCCTTATGCTTTGTTGAGCCTCTTGAGAGTAAACAACCACGCACGTAGCCCAGCAACAACTTATAATAGACACTCTCGCCTCTGCCGTCGACACTTTTCGGATTCGCTTTCCTCTTCCCCCCTCAAGACAGTGCTCGCGGAGACGCGCTGTACTTCTTGCCTATGTGGTGAGACCAACACTGCGTCAAATGGCTTGTTCAGCAAAGTGGCAGTTCGGGCATGTTGGTGTAACATCTTGAAGAAAAGTACAAGCGCACAGAGCCTACGGACGAGAGAGGCACAAGCGCCTGCATGTTGTTTTGTTTTTGTGCCTTGCTCGTCCGTGTGCCCTGTGCGTTTGTACTTTACATGGCTTGTACCGTTCGCGTTACGGCAGGATCCGGGTTCCTAGAACCGCGAACGAAGTAATTCGTTTGCATTGAAGCCGTAGTACAACGCCCGCTTTGGCCTACGTCCCTCGTGTCTGGAGCAGCGTAAAGTCCCTAGATATTTTTTCCGCGTAAAGTCCCTAGATATTTTTTTAGGGATAAGAGGTAGCTGTCGCTACCTCTTATCCCGGCACCCCCTCGTTCAAAGCCCGCGTCGGCAGCCATGTTCTTTCTAAACACGCTAAAAGTGAATCGCTAAATGTGAAACGCAAGCGCGAGACGCCAGTTTCCCCTGCGGCTCCAGAGAGCTAGGAGCGCGCGCCGCACTACGTAGGTTCCTTTTACGGTATACATGCATACAAAAAACCAGAGGGATTAGACTAGAGGCTAGAGCGACTAAGAGACTAGAGGGACTAAGACCAGACAGGACTAGTTTAAGGAGCTCCTAAGACCCCCTCAACCAGCCTCCTTTTACGGCAAGAGTAGTTTTACTTCCCTCTCTTCAGGCATGTACACCCTCCGATTTTAATCAAGCACAAATATATATTTTCAAAGTAAAGTGGAACGAAGGCCTAGCGCATCATTATGGTGCAGTAAAAAAATTACAGCATATCCACGGAGTAAATGATGATGAGTGGGCGAAGCTCGGGAGGTTCATCGTAGATCGTGCCGAGTTCCGGATTAATTTAGTTAACGCGCACGCTACGAATCCTTATGGTTGAACTATGCACAAGTGAAATCTCCCACCGGCACTTCATTGCAAGTCAAGACCCAGTGCATATATATATATATATATATATATATATATATATATATATATATATATATATATATATATATATATATATATATATATGGGTGGCCGGTGAATGGTTCTCCAACGCGAGCAGTCGGTATTTTTCAATCAAGAAACTCGCTAGGAGCGCTGCCTGCGCCAACGTTGTCTCTCGCGGGTGAGGGCGCGTTCTCTTTCTTTGCAAGCTGGTAGAGCGTTCATCTAAGTCCGCCGCGGTGGTGTAGTGGTTACAGTACTCGGCTGCCACCCAAAATATGCGGGTTCGATCCCCGCTGCGGCGCTCGCATTTTCGATGGAGGCGAAAATGCCAGAGGCCCGTGTACTGTGCGTTGTCAGTGCACGTTAAAGAACCCCAGGTGGTCTAAATTTCCGGAGCCCTGCACTACGGCCTTTCTCTCCTCTCTATCTCTTTCACTCCCTTTTTTCCACCCCCACGGGCGCTTAGCCGTGCTCCCTACATGGGCTGCAGAAATTAGCGTCCTTTCCTAACCAAACCAAAATCATCATCAGTCATCTAAGAAAGAGTTCGGCTGCCACCCAATATACGCGGGTTCGATCCCGGCCGCGGTGGTCGCATTTTCGATGGAGCCGAAAATGCCAGAGGCCCGTGTACTGTGCGTTGTCAGTGCACGTTAAAGAACCCCAGGTGGTCTAAATTTCCGGAGCCCTCCACTACGGCCTTTCTCTCCTCTCTATCTCTTTCACTCCCTTTTTTCCACCCCCACGGGCGCTTAGCCGTGCTCCCTACATGGGCTGCAGAAATTAGCGTCCTTTCCTAACCAAACCAAAATCATCATCATCATCTAAGAAAGAGTTCGGCTGCCACCCAAAATACGCGGGTTCGATCCCGGCCGCGGTGGTCGCATTTTCGATGGAGGCGAAAATGCCAGAGGCCCGTGTACTGTGCGTTGTCAGTGCACGTTAAAGAACCCCAGGTGGTCTAACTTTCCGGAGCCCTCCACTACGGCCTTTCTCTCCTCTCTATCTCTTTCACTCCCTTTCCCCCACCCCCACGGACGCTTAGCCGTGCTCCCTACATGGGCTGCAGAAATTAGCGTCCTTTCCTAACCAAACCAAAATCATCATCATCATCTAAGAAAGAGTTCGGCTGCCACCCAATATACGCGGGTTCGATCCCGGCTGCGGCGCTCGCATTTTCGATGGAGTCGAAAATGCCAGAGGCCCGTGTACTGTGCGTTGTCAGTGCACGTTAAAGAACCCCAGGTGGTCTAAATTTCCGGAGCCCTCCACTACGGCCTTTCTCTCCTCTCTATCTCTTTCACTCCCTTTTTTCCACCCCCACGGGCGCTTAGCCGTGCTCCCTACATGGGCTGCAGAAATTAGCGTCCTTTCCTAACCAAACCAAAATCATCATCATCATCTAAGAAAGAGTTCGGCTGCCACCCAAAATACGCGGGTTCGATCCCGGCCGCGGCGCTCGCATTTTCGATGGAGGCGAAAATGCCAGAGGCCCGTGTACTGTGCGTTGTCAGTGCACGTTAAAGAACCCCAGGTGGTCTAAATTTCCGGAGCCCTCCACTACGGCCTTTCTCTCCTCTCTATCTCTTTCACTCCCTTTTTTCCACCCCACGGGCGCTTAGCCGTGCTCCCTACATGGGCTGCAGAATTAGCGTCCTTTCCCTTTCCTAACCAAACCAAAATCATCATCATCATCTAAGAAAGAGTTCGGCTGCCACCCAAATATACGCGGGTTCGATCCCGGCCGCGGGCGCTCGCATTTTCGATGGAGGCGAAAATGCCAGAGGCCCGTGTACTGTGCGTTGTCAGTGCACGTTAAAGAACCCCAGGTGGTCTAAATTTCCGGAGCCCTCCACTACGGCCTTTCTCTCCTCTCTATCTCTTTCACTCCCTTTTTCCCACCCCCACGGGCGCTTAGCCGTGCTCCCTACATGGGCTGCAGAAATTAGCGTCCTTTCCTAACCAAACCAAAATCATCATCATCATCTAAGAAAGAGTTCGGCTGCCACCCAATATACGCGGGTTCGATCCCGGCCGCGGTGGTCGCATTTTCGATGGAGGCGAAAATGCCAGAGGCCCGTGTACTGTGCGTTGTCAGTGCACGTTAAAGAACCCCAGGTGGTCTAAATTTCCGGAGCCCTCCACTACGGCCTTTCTCTCCTCTCTATCTCTTTCACTCCCTTTTTTCCACCGCCACGGGCGCTTAGCCGTGCTCCCAACATGGGCTGCAGAAATTAGCGTCCTTTCCTAACCAAACCAAAATCATCATCATCATCTAAGAAAGAGTTCGGCTGCCACCCAAAATACGCGGGTTCGATCCCGGCCGCGGCGCTCGCATTTTCGATGGAGGCGAAAATGCCAGAGGCCCGTGTACTGTGCGTTGTCAGTGCACGTTAAAGAACCCCAGGTGGTCTAAATTTCGGAGCCCTCCACTACGGCCTTTCTCTCCTCTCTATCTCTTTCACTCCCATTTTTCCACCGCCACGGGCGCTTAGCCGTGCTCCCTACATGGGCTGCAGAAATTAGCGTCCTTTCCTAACCAAACCAAAATCATCATCATCATCTAAGAAAGAGTTCGGCTGCCACCCAATATACGCGGGTTCGATCCCGGCCGCGGCGGTCGCATTTTCGATGGAGGCGAAAATGCCAGAGGCCCGTGTACTGTGCGTTGTCAGTGCACGTTAAAGAACCCCAGGTGGTCTAAATTTCCGGAGCCCTCCACTACGGCCTTTCTCTCCTCTCTATCTCTTTCACTCCCTTTTTTCCACCGCCACGGGCGCTTAGCCGTGCTCCCTACATGGGCTGCAGAAATTAGCGTCCTTTCCTAACCAAACCAAAATCATCATCATCATCTAAGAAAGAGTTCGGCTGCCACCCAAAATACGCGGGTTCGATCCCGGCCGCGGCGCTCGCATTTTCGATGGAGGCGAAAATGCCAGAGGCCCGTGTACTGTGCGTTGTCAGTGCACGTTAAAGAACCCCAGGTGGTCTAAATTTCCGGAGCCCTCCACTACGGCCTTTCTCTCCTCTCTATCTCTTTCACTCCCTTTTTTCCACCGCCACGGGCGCTTAGCCGTGCTCCCTACATGGGCTGCAGAAATTAGCGTCCTTTCCTAACCAAACCAAAATCATCATCATCATCTAAGAGCGTTTCCATCAACGCGCGCCTTTCGCTCTCTCTCTCTCTCTGTCTCTCTCTCTTTCTCACACAAGACAGCAGATGGAAGAGTGAGAGAGAGAGAGAGGCACGCACCGGGAGAGAGAGAGAGAGACAGGCACGCGCCGGGAGGCACGCGCCGAGGGCGAGCGCGTGCCTCCCGGGAGATACTGCCGGTTACGCCTGACGCCTGACGCAGGAGAAGGTTAGACTAAGAGGAGCTTCGCCCCAGAAAAAGTCCGTCTATGTTCATGGGCGAGGCACTGGGCATCGTTCGGTGCTACCGTGAATCACCTGTTACATTGCCCACTCATTGATGTTAGTGAAAACATGTGTGTATATTTCCACATGCGTTGTCATTTATGCTTCTGGTCTTTATGAGTTTCCTGCGGCCCCATGTCGTATATTATACCGAGTTCCTGGTTACTTAAAGCGCGCGCTGCTGATCCTTATGGTTCAACTACGCACTAGAGAAATCTCCCACCGGCTCTTCATTGCAGGTCAAGATCCAGTGCCTCTATATATGTGGTGGCCGGTGAGCGCGAGCAGTCGGTTTTTAGATGCGGAGTCTCTTGCTCGCGGGTATGTCACGCGTCCGTCGTCCGCACTCACACTACGCATGCGCGACTCTCCTCGCCCTTCCCTCTCTCCAACAGCTGCTGCAATAAATAAAGCGGGCAGAGAGCGCGAGCGCGCTTCGCTTCAGTAGTATCTCCTCCTTCTCCGATGAAAGAAGTTGCTGGTTTTGTGTGATGGAAGCAACAGTTCCGTCAGCGAGTGGGTTGACGCAAGTACGCATGAGCATCAACCCGCACACTGACAACGGTCACGCGATGCGTGGCAACGAACCAAGTTAACAACGTAATAACACGTAAGGTTCACCGCAAAGGTAGCACCGAAAACACTGCAAACCTGTAAGCACCGCCGTTAAATGCCCCGTTGAAACTCCCAGCGATGCTCCGCATCACCCCATGGTCCCCTTCGGGAAGGAGGACGAATGAACTTTATTTTGGAAAGCAGCAGGTTTAGGTGGCCGGGCCTAGGCCACCTAAACCTGCTGGGTAGATGGTGTAGTTTTTAAATGCGAAGCATTTCTTAGCGAACTTCGGCGAGTTTGAGCGTATCTATCTATCTATCTATCTATCTATCTGTATATATATATATATATATATCTATCTATCTATCTAGCCGCCTACGATTTTGTGCTCTCCTGGCCGTTTCGCTAATCGGATGTTTACGAAAATTGGTATGCCACGTCATGACAACATGACGAACATAAATGACAGGTCATAACATGACAATCATGATATGCATGTCATGAGCGCCATGATTTACATGCCACGGTCTTAGGGCTCTCCTGGCCGTTTCGCAAATGGGATGTATGCGAAAATTGGTATGATATAACATGACTGCCTGACGAACATAAATGGCAGGTAATGACATGAAAATTGTGATATGCGTGTCATGAGCGCCATGATTTACATGTCACAGTCACGGTGCTCTCCTGGTCGTCTCTTTAATGGGATGTATACAAAAATTGATATGCCATAATGTGACTCCATGGCAAACATCACTGACAGGTCACAACATGAAAATCATAATATGCATGTCATGGGCGACATGATTTACATGCAACGCGTTTCTTTAGAGGGATGTATACGAAAATTGGCATGCCACAAGATGACTGCATCGTGAACGTAACTGACAGGTCATAACATGAAAATCATGACATGGATGTCATGAGCGACATGATTTACATGCCACGGTCTTGGCGCTCTCTTGGCCGTTTCGTTAGTGGGATGTGTAGGAAAATTGGTATGCAACAATGTGACTGCATGACGGACATAAATGACAGGTCATAACATGAAAAGCATAACATGCATGTCATGGGCGGCATGATTTACATGCCAGGCGTTTCGTTAATGGGATGTATACCAAAATTGCTATGGCACAACAAGACAGCATGACGAACGTAAATGACAGGTCATTACATTAACGAAAGGGAAGGGGTCAAGGGCTCGTTCTTTATTTGTTAGAAACAACTTAATGAGCAAACAGACAGTGAAGCCAAGGAAAGCATAGGGGAAGTTACTTGTGGTATTATAATTGTGGAGAAAGTAGAAAGGAATTAAAGTGGACAAAAAGACAAGCCTGCCTTCGGTGGGATCCGAACCCACGACCTTCGGATGTCGCGTCCGATGCTCTCCGATGCTCACACGCCGCCTTGGCCATGAGTGGCGCTGCCTAACACTCCCAGGATAATAAGTACATAAATACACAATAAAGTGGACGGGGGGACGAGCGCCTTCGTAGCTCAGTTGGTAGAGCATCGGACGCGACATCCGAAGGTCGTGGGTTCGGGTCCCACCGAAGGCAGGCTTGTCTTTTCGTCCACTTTAATTCCTTTCTACTTTCTCCACAATTATAATACCACAAGGAACTTCCCCTATGCTTTCCTTGGCTTCATTGTCTGTTTGCTCATTAAATCATTTTTAGGACTTTATAGTTGACACACATTTAAAATTTCACCACATATTAATTCTGTTTGTAAAAAGATTTCATATGGTATCAGGGCATTGATCAAGTCATGAAAGTATTTTAGCATCGAAACACTGAAGGCACTGTATTATGCATTCATACACAGCCATCTAAATTATTGCATTACATCATGGGGTAATTCATATTCAGTGCACATCTGACCCTTAAAGGTACTGCAAAACAAGCAGTGCGACTCATAACTTTCGCCTCACGTCATACGCCATCACATCCTATTTTTTTTCAACTTGATATACTACCCGTCTCCGAAATGTATGTTTATAATCTGTGTGTTTTGTTTTTAAGGTTTTTCACCACACCCTCGTTATCGACATATTTCCTTCTGTCTTGTTGCGTAATCCCAATAGAACTAGATTTGCGGTCTCTAATAACCTCTTGTTACCGAAAGTACGCACTAATTATGGAAAAATGAGCATTGCTTTTTCATCAATTTCGTTGTGGAATTCACTA
The DNA here is from genome assembly GCA_013339685.2 of Hyalomma asiaticum. Lineage (NCBI taxonomy): Eukaryota > Metazoa > Arthropoda > Arachnida > Ixodida > Ixodidae > Hyalomma > Hyalomma asiaticum. Next base: position 97,727,742 of record CM023488.1, read on the forward strand.
TCACGCGATTTCAAAGATATAATGCCCATTCATGTTTTTAAAGGAAAATGAAGAAAAGTGTTTACTCATTGTATAACAGCTGCATTCCATTAATTTCGTGAAATCGCTTTCTATATAGCCTCAACATTCAGTGATGTTCTTGTCACTTGTTATTCCTTGTTCTTAATTGAGTTTTTCTATTGTATTAGCATAGGAGGTCCCGCCTGAGGTTTGTAACGTTGGGACCTCCTCCTGCATATTTACCTGCATTGTATTACATTTTTTGACACGACTAATAAATAAATATTGATTGACTGATTGATTGATTGATTGATTGATTGATTGATTGATTGATTGATTGAAAGGGGCCCAAGGCACGGACCACATAGCGAAAAAGAGTGATCAGCAAAGAAGCGCGAAAAAGCACGCTCAGTGGACACGTGCATGCACGTAATTGGTGGACAGTGGGCTCGCAGCGCGCAACCCGAGCCGCGATCGAAGCTCGAAAAGGTCGAGCTGGCATTCTCTGCGTGTCACCGGTCGACGAAGGTTGTCCTGTCATCTACGGATTGGTGACGATGAGCTGAGGGCGCCGGCTCCGGAGCGACCGTCGAGCAGGCTTACGGGCCAGCGAGATCTCTCGGAGTGGCAGCGACCGAACTGCAGTGGCTCCTTGTGCACCCGCAACGCTCCGCCTTCGCTAGCAGAACGTAACGACCCGCAGAGTAATCACAGCAGAGGGCCAGGTCACATTAGGGACTGGGCACAGCTTCAAAGGAGAGGCCGAGGCTTCGGCTTGGCCTAGCAAGGAACCGGCGACTGCCACGTCAGCCTTCGAGGCTGGCGGCGGAGAATGACGGGCCCTACGTGTGCAGCGGCAACCACAGGTCCCGTTCGACACCGGCAACTAGGACCCGACACCACCGAGGGGACTCAGTCTTTGAACCCTCTCGGCAACCAAAGTAAGGGCGTTCAACTTGAGGAACCACCGCGTACGTGAAAGCGAGGCCCATGGTTGGCGGACTGAGGCTAAGACTACTCATAACATGGACGAACATTGAGCGTCGCTGATAAATTAGGCTGCTCATTTAGTTTATTTATTTATTTACAAATACTGCCGTCTCGAAGCTGAAAAAATTGCAGGCCGGTATAAGGCACCGACTGACTTTTCTGCACCCGTCAAGCTGGCTCAGTTTTGCATGAGAACCACTCGCGAGGAGACTAGCCGGCAGAGTTGTGGCAAGCAACACGACACGACCTATCGTAGATATGTCGAAGGCGTTTCCCTTTCCTGTGGCAACTAGTACACCGGCCAAACGGGACGCTGTATAAACGAACGAGCTATAGAGCATGAACTAATTCTAATGAAAGATGGCTTGGCGCATTTACCAATGCACAGCAAGAGCTCCACCTGTCAACGACGTTTTAAAGAGATTAGGACTTGGGGCAGGAGCAAAAATCAAACTACGCGAGAATTGATGGAAGCATACTACTTAAAAAAAAAGGGACAAGTTGTATCAGTGATAAGTCCGTATCTCTTTGTACGATTCGGAGAAGAGATCGTTGTACCATGGATAACGTAGACCTGTGAAGAGACTGCGCATGTATCTTGATTATTTATTTATGGGATACACCCAGACCTATTTAGTTGGAAGTGCCGCTTGCCCTGCTGCTGTGTTTACCTCTTGCGTGTGAGGTCTTCGAGTGGCGGCTTCATCATGTCCTTTGCTTTAATCGGCACCTTATGACAGGAGAGGAACACTGCGCTGAAGCAAATTGACGAGTAGTTCGACGTGGTACGTGTTTGGAGCAGCGTCGGTAGTTTGATTTTTGTTGATTCGTTAAGGATGCAACCAATAAAGAATTGTACGTGGAACTGAAGTGTGCGTATTTCTTCTTTTATGAAAAGAGCGGAATAATTAGATTTATTTTGAGATTTAATTGGGTATTAGTAAAATAAGGCATGCCAATATTATACTTATTAAGGTATGCATACTTCACCATGTTGCTCTCACTATTTTTCTTACAATTGGGGGCCGTAAAAGCAAGGTATAAATATTTGACGCCTTTATTGATAGTGAACATAATCCGCGCATGAAGTGAATACAAGTCTGACTTGTGGATATTTATTCGAGAGTTTTGAAAAGTGTTCAATCACAATGCATGGCAGGTTCATCTTCCTGAACCTGCAAAGTTCACAAAAGTAAAGGTGCCGTGGGTGATTTTGTATGTTTTGACCACCTTGGTTTCCCGACCGCCCACGGAAGTCATGGCCCAGCTTTTTTTTTTTTGCATTTTACTTCCTTTGAAAGGCAAGTGTAACTCTCGTGATATTTTTGGCCTCATGTCAAAGCCGATAACGTCCTCTTCGAAAAAAAAGGAACTTGGGCTTTTGTCCCGCAAAGCAACTGACGGCGTTTACTCGTCACTATGCGACACTTCTTTGTAACATACCTAGAGGTCTTTGAACTTTGAGTTAGGAAGAAAACGCTGCTAGGGCGCTCTAAGTACGGTGGCCTAAGTGTCGTGAAAACGTAGGTTATTGTAGGTAGCTTCCACAACAATGCGAACGATGAAAATTTTGGTACTTGATGAATTTATGCTAGTGCACTGAGGCACATTAGGGCAGATGGCTGAAGGGAATTTTTTAAGTTCTCGATATTGCGTACCTGGCCTGAAAATGGAACACATGCAAGACTGCATACGCATAATAGTGTTCGAAGTGCGTAGCTTTTTACAGGCCAGCCTTGCGGCGACCGTGGCCTTTTGTCGCGTGCTCCTGCTTTCGGACGATACACGCGACGACCAAGAAAGGACGCCACCGCCTCACTGAGCACGCGGCCTCTCCTCCCACGGCAATTAAGCGGCAGGGAACGGAATTCGCTGGGTTGCCCGTGGTACGCCCTTTCTGTGGTTCCACAGCAGTGGAACCGTTTAGCTGCCCTGTCTCCGGCGCAAACGTGGGGGCGACTGTCGCTCCTTTGTACTGTGCTCCTCTCGTGCTGGCTGCTATTTCGTATGTAGCCTATCGTAGCCTCATCGGTAATGGTGTCATCGGTGTCAAGGCGCCGAGAGGGCAATAGGGAGCCGCCTTCGGCAGAGTTACAGGCTGAAGCTGTCAAGGGCGTCACCGACGTTGAGTGTCTCTGCGACTCCAGCCTGCGTGGCGTGTGTTCTTTTTTGTAGCACGAAAGTTTTTTATGCCGGGGTCCACTACGACCCCGTACGTCACTATCGTAACGGATATACGTAGTAAAATAAATATGAACAAAGAAAAGCACTCAGAAAAAGTTCTCTTGATGCGACGGGAATTGAACTCTCAGCCGCCCGCTCCACGGCGAGAGGTGGCCGGTGCTCTACCACTGCGCTAGCGCCGCACACGCTCGACGATGTACAAACGCGCCTTATGTTCCTTCTTTCTGCGACGCTCTCGTCCGGCTCAGCGCGAGAACATCCAGGCGCACAATGCCTCGAGCGGTGCCGACACCCAGGAGAGGCGAGGTGAACCACTGCAGCTATACTTCGCTCTCCTGGATAGCGCCACCATTCCAGCGCGTTCCAAAGTCCGCCTCGATGCGCGCGTGCGGAGCGACGCGTGCATCAGAAAGAAGCGTGATAAGAAAGAATATAGCCGCGTTAGTACCAACGTTGGTTCGTATAGCTTATGTGCGCCGATTGCGCAGTGGTAGAGCACCGGTCACCTTTCATCGTGGGTAGCGTTCCCTCGCCGAGCACTCCTCGAGCGTGATGGCAACAAGAACACTGGTGCGTTAGGCGCCCAAGCACGGCAACGAGGTTGACGGGTCCATGTGGCGCCAGTAAATGTGACTTAAAACCTTTGTCGGAAGGAATTTACTATGGACTATGTCCATTTATTAGGTAAACAAGTTCAGTTACGACAAGGTGTTGGTCCTTGATGTTATGCAGATGATGCGTGAACGTGGGTTCATCCACGACAAACGTTGCCGTACCAGCGAAACACCAATATGAAGGGGCAAGTTCACTTCGATGTAACAATGAACATTCAACTGTTTATGGAAAGACGCATTTCACTTTCGTGTTATACCGATCCCTTTGACAGAAGGATCAGCCACATTTTTTTCTACTACTACTACTGCTAAAGCTAAAATTCGAAATAAAATAGAAGTTCAGGGGAAGAGTGATGCTTGAATTAACGAAGAAATCGTTGAAATTTGTCTGTTGATCGTTTTCAACGGTCCCTCTATCAATTCTGTACTAAGGCTACGCTAACTTTGCATGGTGCAACCAATTACACTCAGAAGCTTCTGCGCTTTCGCAAGTTCGGATTTTTCTGCTTCACTGCAATGAGCTCTTGGTGAAATAACCATAACAGTCAGCAGAAGTGGGTATGTTATTGCGTAGCACCAACAATTTAACGTAGTTTCTACTACAGGCTGTGACACGGCGCGTGTGGATAAACCACGTTGCATAAATACAGGTTACTGTGGAATATTTAATGTATAACTGCCCGAAATCGTCAAGATGGTTCCCTTTTTAGGGGCTGACATGTTAAGCGTATAGTAGAAGCCGTAGTATCTCCACTGCTACTAGTTCTACTGCTCCAGCTCCGTAGCTGCCGCAGCGGTGACATGCAGTGGTGACGCTCACCCTGGGGCAGTATCTCGCCTGGTTCAAAGGCGTCGGTGTAGAGGCGAGCGTAGTGGTCAATGCTCTGGCGACTTTCATCGGCTGACTTGGCAAAGTCCCAGCAGAAGCGCTCCAGGCGTACCACCGTGCTCGCTTGCGTCGCAGGTCCAATGGCGACCATCGTCTGATCGTGGTGCACGTTGTTCAGGTAGCCCATGTCAAAACACCGCATGATATCGCTTCGACGCCGGTTGGGGATCTCACGGTCACAGTTGTCGAAGTATGCGGTCACCTGCATTCGTCATATGTAAGGGTCCTTCACATCTAAAGGAAATCAGTTCATTAAAGAGAAATTGTAGCTCGTCGTTGGTATAGTTGAGTTGCGAATTAAGGCAACAGGCGTCGATAGCCGTCATCAAGGGGACTGTACATTCACGGGTGAGGCCTGCGGCAATTGTACAAAACTGTATTTACACAATTGATTTTACAGGCACTTTCATAGCGGCGCAGATCCAGAACAGCCTGCGTAAGTTATTGTTTTCCTCAACTCTGAGTTCTCTCTTTGCTGTGGTCTTTTCTGACCCAAACATACAAGACGGCTCATGATCATGTATTTGCAGCATCAGTGAATAAGAGGAAGCGTTAAAGAATACGGTTTGGTTACGGTGAAGTACAAGAAATGAGGTGAAAAAGCAAATAGAAAGAGCATTTACCACCGGAGGCGCCCATATCTTGTACTTTTTAAGATCCATATGCCATGCATCGGGCTGTCACGGTCCCCGCCTCTTGTGGAATTAGATATTTAAGTACAGGCACTTCATTTTTAGCTTTACAGGTGTGCCCAATGCTTCTCAAGAGGCAGGAACTCACCAAGCCCACATAGGTTCCCACTTGTAAGGTTGACCTGTTGGCATATCTAGAGCCTCTGAAGCCCGTGGAAGGTGACCTTGCAGGCTATTGCAGTATAAGAACTGCACGGTCTCTGAGTCATGCCATGACATGCGCTACGAAGGCCTTTGAATCTGCTCTTCTACAACGTGCTCAAGAAGGTAGGTTTGATGAGACTGGTACATGGACCAACAGGATCGTATAGATAGATGACTCAAAAAACGATTACACATTCTCTTTTATTTCCCTTGCCAGCTTATGTACTGCTTACGGCAGGATGGGCACTTTTTCCTCGTGAAAAACTACGTCGTATTGAAGCACGTTTCCAACAAGCATGGCGTGGCATGGAATAGCATTTTGGTTGAGTACATTGAATATCACCGACACGAATTCAGGAACAAGCACTGAAAAGCGCCTGTGACAATCCGGGGAAACAATCGTTATTGGGATATGAATTGCATTTTCGCGGCTAATGCAGACGATGCACAGCATAGAGGTCTCAGCCACTATCGACGAGCTGGAGCAGCTCGCGCTGCTTCAGCTCGTCACATCGTCTTCTGGTAACTGCAAACGTAACGATATGCCGGAGGGACCTACTTCGAGTACATGCACACTAGACCCGACCCTCCTGCTCTTCGAACGTCCGCTTATGTTCAAGTTCCTGCTCTACAGTTTCTGTCGCAGCAGGCGACAGCACAGGCATATAAACAGCAAATCGATATGAGTTCTCTCCGGCCATACTTGTCGAGCCTTAAGCTGCCTGGCACCCGCCTCGACTGGAATGCTGACACTACGTCACCTGTGGCCATGTTTCAAAGTGCCGTAGTCAAAGTCAACGGGATGATCAAATGTGGTTGTGTCGCTGTAAAAGCAAATTAAGGTTTCTGACGAGAACTTGTTGCTGTTTATACGCATCGTGCAACATGGATGAATTGTAGCACCATAGGGAATTTTTGTCCCACATACCCATTTAGCGTGCAAGGGCTGTTTGCTCGGCCTAAGGGTTTACACTGACAACCAGAAATTCAGCGAGGACTGAGATGGAAACATGAAAGGGACAAGTGACAACACGCACCACTCGAGAGTGACCCACATTGTATTTGAACAGAAACACAACCGACCTCAGACGCCTGTGCCAACACTTAGATAACTGCCAACATGAAAGTACAGTTTGCCGTGGCTCTTTCTACCCATGTTTTAGGGTGACTCATGTCAGGCGGCCTTACCGCTGAGACAAAGTGTAAGGTTATACACTTCATTTCCTCTTATTCATTGATGTAAAACGCTTCACGTATTTGTCTCTGGATTTTAGTCTTTAGCTTTGTGAAGAATAACTTTCTCGAAAAGTGGTTTAGAGTCCCATTAAGGACAGTAACAATCCAGTGACCGTTTACTTGAGAGTTGGTCAACAAACAAAGCTGAACTATCATCGCACTGACGAACGGCTGGTTTTGGGGGATTTAAATGATGTGCTCAGCTGTTGGTAAGGGCATGTGGAACACACGTGTAAGAAAGCTTGTCAGTATGTGTCTCACCTCTCTTTCTAGCTCATTTGTGTGTATGTCTAAAGACTACTGTGCCCACAGTGACGGCAGTGCATCGCGAGATGTGAATAAGGCACATCTTTTGAGTGAGCAGTGGTGCCCTCCACTTCTGAGTGAGCAGTGGTGCCTCCTACTCTTACAGTACTTTTTAACCCTTTTAGTTAGTTCATGCATTATGTATACCATGTGCTTCTGTTTGATCACTGTGAGACTGCCCTCTGTATAAGGTGGCGAGGTTCACCTCAAGCCTGCCCAATTCAGCGTTTTGCATGCTCACCCTCGGAACCTTCTTGCAGAATAAGCCCAATTCAATAAAGTTCATTACAATTCAATACCTCTGATATTCTGGCAGTGACCGGTCTGTCATACGTAACTGCATCTACATACAAAATGACTGCAGTAGACGGTGCTTTAACAGAGGAACAAAGGGTAAGTGATGTGTTCTGGTGCATGAAGCCCGAGTCTGCGAACTTTTGTTAAGAAGGCACTCATGAAGAGCAAGACATATGGGCCTAGCTTGTTCTTGGACTTCAGCAGCACGTCCTGCCGGTACGTTGCTTCAGCCACGGCCGCTACATAGTTTGGCTTGTATGACATCTATGACAGCCAGTTCCGTTGCGACGCGCTCTAACCCAGCAGGAACGAAAAGACGGCTGCGGACAAGCAAATGATGCGTCTTTCGCACAGCGAAGTGTGGGTTCACAAAACGATCCGCTGGCAAACATTTCAGTTTCTCTTGCAAGGTTTCGCTGTTTGCGGCCGCTCATGGTTTATGGTAGGTTTGTGCAGAGCGTTGGCGCGCGTTCACTGCTGTGTCTCCGGCGAAATAGGAGTTCAAGAACATTCGCTTATGTGCAACATTCGAGGATCACTGTGCACGGCCTAGGTGCCACTGATGTCTCCATGCAAGGGGGTTCACATGTCAACGGTATCCAACCCATCTCCCGCCTCTCGATTCGCCAGATTGTCGCTTACGTGCGAAGACCGGTTTCACTTTCGTGTTATACCGATTTCAATGATAGAGGGATCAACCATATTGTTTTAACATATCTTGCCCTGCGTGCCGGTGGTTTAGTGACCTGTGTAATAATGCGGGCATCACTGCATCTATTAAATATCTGTACAGCTTTTTCCATGGTACCACGCTGAGGTGTTCAAGTGCAAACTGTGCTTGAAACAGAGAGAGAGAAACAAACATTTATTTTCGAGACAGTGTTCAGAACACTCTTGGTGGGAGGATTCCTTATTCCAGGAACCCTCTGGCCGCAATCGCATCCCGGGCTCTGGTGACGAGCCGTCGTTGGTCATCCAAATCCCGGGTGGTGATTCTGGCCTCCCACGTCTCAGCGAGGAGGTTGACGTCTTCGGGTGCTACAGGCTTGCTTACGCTGTCTACCTGGCGCCACGGGCACTCGAGCAGTAGGTGCGCCAGTGTGTCTGGCACATCGCAGATGGGGCATTTGTAGGTGTAACACGTTGGGTAGAGGCGATGTAACAGGATGCCGTGTGTGTACGTATTGCTCTGAAGCCTTCGGAATGCGGTACTGTTCGGGTGAGGTGGCGGATACACTCGTCGTCCAAGGCGGTAGTGCTGGAGGATGGCGTTATATGTCATCGGTACGCTTTCTGGCTCTGCTTCAACGTCGAACGACCGCTGTTCTTGTGAGGAGGCAAGGGAGGCCCGGTTGACGTGACCGCGGGCCGCGGCATGAGCCGCTTCGTTCCCCTCGAGCCCCTCATGACCCGGGACCCAGTTTACGTAGGTGTAAGGGAGCGGAGTGCGTCGGTTGTTTAGAAGTTTGACTGCTTCGACCGAGATTCGACCCCTCGTGTAGTTGCGCACTGCGGCTTGCGAGTCCGTGAAGACTACGATGGCGTCTGTGCTTGTGGTTGTAGCGAGTGCGATCGCCGCTTCTTCCGCCGTCTCGGCGTTCCGGACTTTGACGGTGGCGGACGCCAGCTCTTTGCCTGTTGAGTCGACGACACTCAAGGCGTACGCATTCCTGTGTGGATATTTCGCCGCGTCGACATAGCGGGCATCTGGATCGTGCGTGTATTTTCGTCGGATGGCGTCGACTCGATCGAGCCGGCGCTTCCGATGATGCTCGGGATGCATGTTACGCGGTAGTTTGTCGATGCTCAGGGTTTCTCGCAAACACGGCGGTATCTTGACCTTGCGATCCGCATCGCAGATGTAGCGCTCTCCGTAGCCGAGGCGAGCAAGGACTGATCTGCCTGTCGATGTAAGCTTCAGCCTCTCAAGTTGGTTTATGTGATGCGCTTCCGCCAGCTCTTGCCACGTGTTGTGCACACCCATTCTGAGGAGTCGAGTAGTTGAAGCTACGGGCGGTAGTCCAATGGCGAGCTTCGTAGCCTTGCGGATGAGCACATTTAGCTTGTCAATTTCAGAAGCTTTGAGCGCGAGGTACGGAGTTCAGTATGTAATCCTGCTTATTAAAAGAGCTTGGACCACGCTCAGGGTATCCTGTTCCTTGAGGCCGCTGCGTCGGTTCGCCACCCTCCGTATGAGATGTGTTAGTTGTGAAATCGTGCGTTGTAGCCGGGGAAGCGTGGCACCGCCCGATCCATCTCGAGATAGGTGCAAGCCGAGCACACGAAGCGAGGCGACTTTCGGTATTTGAACTCCGTTAAGGGTTACGCACGGGTCCGGATCTTCGCAGGCGGGTGGTCTTCCCCTCGTACGGGCCCTGAGTACGAGTAGTTCGCACTTCTCGGGTGCACAGTGGAGGCCGCAGCTGTCAAGGTAATTCTCGACGACTCCAACAGCTTCCTGGAGACAGCTTTCTTGTTCTCCGGTGCACATGTCTCGCGTCCACAGCGTAATATCGTCCGCGTAGATAGCGTGCTGCAGTCCAGGAATACTTTCGAGGAGTCGCGGAAGCTTCAGGAGCGCCACGTTGAATAGCAGGGGCGATACGACGGAGCCTTGCGGCGTGCCCTTGTCTGGTAGCCTAAGTTCCTTGCTGCGTAAGTGTGATATCCCCACCGTGGCCGTCCGACCGGTGAGGAAATTGCGGACATAACCATAGGTCTTCGAACCGCAGCCAGTGGATGCAAGATTTGAGTATCGCTTCGTGGCTCACATTGTCAAAAGCACTTTTAACGTCAATGGTAAGGATCGATGACTTGCAGTTTTTGCTCATGTGGTCAATCAGCTCCTCCTTGAGAAGGAGAAGGATATCTTGGGTGGAGAGAAGCTGGCGGAAGCCGAACATGGTGTCTGGGTAGTGCCCATTGTCTTCGAGGTGCGATGTAAGGCGGTCGTGTACCATATGCTCAAACAGCTTGCCGACGCACGAGGTGAGGGAAATCTGTCGTAGATTCTCAAGGGCAATGGGTTTGTTGGGCTTTGGTACCATGATCACCTCCGAGTGCTTCCACGAGGCGGGTAGTTCTCCTTTGTCCCAGCACTCGTTATAGTACTGGAGGAGAGCTGTCAAGGCCTTATTGGGTAGCTGTCGGAGGTGCTTGTTGACTATCCTGTCTTTGCCCGGGCTCGTGTTTCGCGTAAGCTTAGCGATGGCTCCGTGGAGCTCTGCCAGTGTAAAAGGCCGGTCGAGGTCAGCATTGGGAAGGCCTTCATATTCCTTAAATGATGGCAGAGTCGTCACTGGTTGGGTGGGCCCGCGGAGCTTTTCGCATAGCTTCTTGAGTAAGTCTTCCTCCGAGCCGTCGTAGTTGTGCGTGAGAAGACGGATGTGCTCCCGTTGATGTGTCTTGGTGGGACCATCATCGAGGAGCGCGCGCAAAAGGTGCCACGTTTTCTTGGTGCTGAGGGTACCCTGGAGCTGATCGCAGAATGCGCGCCAGTTTTGTCTCGCAAGCTGTTCCGCATACTCTTGGGCCTCTGCTATCAAAGAGGCAATTCTCTGCTTGAGTCTTCTGTTGAGTTTCTGCCTCTTCCATCTCTTGAGTAAGGCCCGTCTGGCCTCCCAGAGGTGCAGAAGGTGACTGTCCACGGCAGGCTTATCCTCGTTAAGTTGGATGACATTGGTGTACCGTTCGGCTGTACAGACCACATTTTTGAGCCAGACGTCGATGTCCTTTATAGCGGTGTCGTGATCAAGCTCGCTTCTGAAGGCGTTCCATTCCGTCAGTCTCGCTGTGCCAGTCTTGACTGGTCGACGTGCATGGTTGATGTCGTGCTGAATGATGTGGTAGTCGCTCCCAAGGGTCTCGGGGAGGCATGTCCATTCCACCCTTTTGACGTCGCGTGTAAACGTGAGGTCAGGGGTGGTGTCTCTTGAGACGCTGTTGCCTACTCTCGTGGGCTGGAGCGAATCGTTCCATAGCGTGAGGCCATGCTGCTGAGCAGTGTCATGGACTCTCGTGCCTTTCTTGGTGGTGGTGGTATAGCCCCAGGCCGCGTGAGGTGCATTAAAGTCCCCTACGACTACGAGCTGATGACCCTTCGTACGTCTCCTGAGTTCGCGGATAAAGTAATCGTAGTCAGCGAGCTGGTCTTTCGGGGGACTGTATACGTTGGTGATATAGAGGCTTTGATGGGACTTGCGGTCGGGTATGACTTCCACAATGTTGTGCTCTACCATGGTACCTTCTATCTTGTGCTCTTGGGCAGTGAAGTTTTTCTTCAGAAGCGTGGCCGTTCTTCTTGTGATGGAGAGAGTCTTGTATCTGGAGAGCCTGACTTTTTCGGTGTTGCTCTCCTGGAGGGCAATAAGATCTGGTTGATTAGTCTTTATATATTCTTGCAGGTTTGCTAGTCGGGGTCTGTAGGATCTGCAGTTCCAATGCCATATGCGGAAAGTCGAGGGCGAATTGGAACTCTTGTATTTAGGAGCTGCCATCTACAGGATCGTTGGTGTTCTCCCTTTCGGTAGAATTGGAGCGGGAAGCCTTCTTGCTTTCTGTGCGTGGCTTTTTTTCTTCCAGGCAAGTTCTCAAGATCCGCGTGGCTGATGCAGTTGTTCTTTACATGAGCGATGAAATTGGTGAGTTGCGACTTGAGCTCGTTGATTTGGGCTGTATGAGTGTCCATCGCGCGGTTCAGCGTCGTGAACGTGTTGCCAATTTGGATGGTGACTGGCTCCAGTTTCGTATCTACGATCGCCTCGAGCCTCGACTCGACTATTGCTGTTGACTTCGGCTCTACTAGCGTTGTGAGGTGCGACCCAACTAGAGCCGCGAGTTTCGTTTCGATGACGGACACAATCTTTGCCTCCACCACAGCTTCGATTTCTTTTTTCGTGAGGTTAGGGGCGGGTTGTTTTGATAGGAGCTGTTCTTGAAATAGCCGAGTGAGCTTCTCTATGTTTTCATTCTGCTTCTTAATGATTTCTTCCTGTTCTTTGCAGAGCTTTGCGAGCTTATCGACGATGGCACCTTGGCTTTGGATCTTGTCGCGATGACTCTGTAGCATTTTCTGTTGGTCCAGAACCCTGTTTTCCAGAGCCTTAACTGCAGTGGTTTCTGCAGGTGATACCAAAGTGTGCTTGTGGTGGGACTTCGAGTCGCCCTGCGCCGCATCGGCATAGCTTATTCGCTGGACAGAACGTGAGCGAGAGCGCGACCGGGATCTTGTGCGAGACCTGGACCGCGATCGAAGGATTGGGCTGCTTGAGCCAGGCTGGCCTTGCGGTGGGCTGCCCGAGGCGGTAGGCGGGTTGTTGAGCTCGGGAAATTCGTCGCAGCTTGGATTCCAAGGACACTCTCGGGCTTTTGCCTTAATGAGTTGCTGCTGTCTCACTTGGTAAGGCGGTGGGCTCGGTCGTAGCTTCTTTTTGCACTCTTTACCTGCAGTCTCGTGTGCCTGTTCGCATATCTTGCATTTAGGCAAGCAATCGTGGGCTTCGCTAACGACGTCTCGGCCGCACTTGTAACAGAAGGTTTCCCTGGGCCTGGGGCATATGTCTTGTCTGTGCCCAATGGCACCGCACTTCCGGCAGTACTGCACTGACTTGCGGTACGGCTTGCAGCGGTAGTCCCCACTTTGGTAGGTGATGTAGTACGGGACGTGCGGCCCGTCAAAAGTGATGACAGCGGTGGATGATCGACCGAGCATACGTGCGCCAAGTACCGTGTAACGCGGGTCGACTCTGAGACCAGCTACAATTTCGGCACTGCTCGTACCTGGGAGGAGTCCATAGATGACACCTCTACAGACGTCGTCGGGATGTCTCACGTGCGCGTTCACATTAAAAGTGGTGCCTCCTAACTGGATGGTGGTGATGTTTTTGAGTCTGGTTGCGCGTTCCGTGTCGGCAGTGCTTGCAACGATGATGTTTTCAATTTTCTGCATTTGCACTCGAACGTTGTCATAAAAATCCTGTTGCGTAAGACCACTGGATCTTCCGATGGCGTGGGTAATTGCGGTGAGATTCCATTTCGATAAGTCAAGGCCAGCTTGCGGTCTGTAGACGATTTTGAAGTCGTCCGTTGGGAAAGGTGGCATCTTCTGGCTACGTTGCTTTGGCGCTTGTGGCGTGGGCTTATCCTGCTGTGCTGACATTTCTTGGGAAGGTTTTGTTGGCTCTGAGGTTTGTTTTCTCCTGCGTCCAACTTGCAGCCATTCAATGTGTTCGTTCTCGGTTGTTTTCCCGCTGTTGGCATCGTAGGCCCATCCCAGCATGGGAACGGAACGCTCGCCCGGCAAGTCGGTTTGCATCGATGTCGTCTGCTCTCCTACTTGATCAGCCATTTCTTCCTCAAAAGTATAGGTTGCTGATTGCAGGTAGCGTTACCCTCTATGCTTTCCGCGCCGACACAAGGGTGCGACTCTGTTGTCCAGGAGCCGTGCACATGCGACGCTGGCCCACGGGTGAGAGACGCTGGTGCGTGCGCGTTCTGCGAGCGCGCATGCAACGCAGGCCCACAGGCGCGAGACACGGATGTCCTCCCTCGCGTCCCGTCACGGGTTAGGGTTAGTTCGTAGTGTAGCAGCCTCGAGAGGTTGAGTCCGATAGCGGTAATATACTTTCACTCACCGCTTGACGGGAAGTCTCAGTCTGTTCCCTGCAACTTGCCGAACCGGCCAGCACAAAAAGTCAAGAAATTGCCCTGCTATGACAACGAAAAACAGCTTAAAAAGCAGGAGCCCATGAGTGGTGCGCTTTCGCTCCTTGGCCCCCTGGCGACCTTTTTCGTGCTTGAAGTATTCACGTTAAAAAGCCGCCTTTCTAGAGGAGACCAGTTGATAGACTGCGCAGTCACGTGCGTTTTTTATTGTACCCTTGTGTCGCTGCTTTGCCATAATGAATAGTGAAATAACGTTGCCTTGTTTCTATTGATGATCCCCTCAGTTGGGAACAGCTTTATAATAAGCTCATGTTCACCACCCTTATCTACGCTTTATGCAAACTTCTATGCAGTCTATAAAATGGAAACCTGCCATGTTGTAGAGGTTAGCTGTAAAGCATCTGCACGGCTTAGTTAGATAATTGAAATGTGACCAAACCTGTCCCACTTCGACTACCTTTAGGTACCGCGGATAGCTGTGTGTCCGGCGCATTTGGTGTCAGCTTCCCTTCCCTGGCCGTGCCCTCTCTCCCAGTGAAGACCCCCGTGTAGTAAAGAGATACCCCTGTCCCCTTTAGGGTTGCCATCTTTCCCCGAAAAGCAAACCGACTGTCCCGTGGAAAGGAGGGGGAGGGGGGAGGAGTTTTAGCTGAAGTTGAATATATATATTTCAAAGTACATACGTCAAAGGACATGTTAGTCTTTTAAAATGACATTTATTTTAATGTTCTTTTCCCAGCAATAACAAAATATAATGTTCATGTATGCAAAAAAATGGCTGTGGCTTAACTCAGTTATGCCTCGGTGTGCGTAGCGATAAGTACGGTTAATCTAATTGTTTGGCTTGGTTCTCTGTACAGTTACATCTTTATCGTTTAGCTTCGTACGTCTGAGTGTTTAGGTCGTTCTCTCTCGTTAAGTTATTGTTACATTAAAGACTACACAATTGTTATTTAAAGTGTAATGCGTTTATTTTAAAAGTCTTAACCTTGTTGCTTCGCAATTGCCACAAAGACTGTCCGATTTATTTGTTTATTTATTTATTTATTCATGATACCTTACAGGGCCCAATAGGGCATTGAGTAAGGGGGACAAGTACAAAGTAAATAACCGAACTAACATCAAGAAATACAGAGAAATAAGGAATACAAATATAGGGAAATAAATGAAAAAGAGAGAAAAAATGCACATTATATTTATTTAGAAATGCCTATACAGAGCAAAACAAGCACCAAAAATACATTTCAAACCATTTTAAAATTGCAGCAACAACATTCGTAGCTTAATTAAAACAGAAGCCCAAGTACACTCACAAAAGTAAAAGAATGCGTGGTGGCATCGCGGAAAAAATAATAATGACATAAGCTACTTCAGAAAATACTCCCACAGTTGATTTCGAAATGATTCATGGTCGGTGAAGTAGCAAACAGCTGTCTTAATGGCTGCTTGCTGTTGCTTGCTAATGGCGTTCGATACGATGAGCGCGTTCTTCTTCTGTCCCCGCAGTTCGTTGCCCCTTCCTGGTTTCATTCCGTCGTTGATCCGCGCCCCTTGCACAACGAACCATTCTCACCTGAATGCACTCGCCAGGCCGCTTCGTGCATATGCATATGCTAGCCCAAGAAGTAGTTTTATTAAGGCCGCTTCGCACTTACGACGCTTCTCGAGGCGTACGGCTCGTTTCCTCCTCTAGGTTTCGTTCGGACGACGAAGCCTGGCTTCTTTCAGTCTCTGTGACTCACTTTTCACATCTGCCGACGAATCCCACCTAGCCGCCCTTTCTATATATACGACGCAACGCCGGCTCCTCATGCGTTGTTGCAAAGCGGTGACACCGGCTCCTCCTGTGACGTCATGACAGACGGCGCGGCGACCGGCGCTGCCAGCTGCGGCGGTTGCTAGGCAGCGGCTCAGCTCGCGGTGTGGCCACCGGCCATAGCGAAGCGGCGAGAATACCAGTCAGTATGGCTCTCTCTAGAAAACACAACCCTGAGTTAGCCAACTACACCTTCGGTTAGCGTAAGAATACCACTGAGTAATGCTTGCACAAATTGCCTGGCGCTTCTTTAGTGTTATTGACGTCATGCACGTAAAAATCCACGCAAACATTTCATTCTTGCAGAGTTCCATTTTCGTCTGAATCTACTGGACCAGTGGCACAATGTGCATGACAGAACGTTAAAAATTGTGTATATTGCGATTCGATGCCCGAAAGGGCGGCCAGCTAGGTGCGTACCAGGAACCGCCCGCCGCCTCAAAAAACCAGCGGGGCCAGTCAGAAACTTGGAAGGCGGCAATCCTAGTCCGCTGCCGCGGCTTGCTTCGTAATTATACATTTATTATCGCATTAAAAGCCCTAGCATATGCTGTCACGACAATTACAGTAAACCCTCGTTATAACGAAGTCAACGAGACAGCAAAAAATTCGATATAGGCGGTAATTCAATATACGCGACTGCCCCATAAGATCTCAGCAAGTATAGCTAAATTAGCCATGACAACTTCGCAGAAGTGGAATTCAGTAAAACAAACTTTTATTCACACACAAAAAGTCAGTCAGCTGGCTTTGTCGGGTGCTTCGGCTGGGCGCGAAGAGTGCCTGCCCCGGTTTGTTCAGGCAAATTATGAGATCGTGGTCGCAGCCCGCGCACTCCACTGTATTTTGCAACAGACGGAGGCACTCCTGCGTTTGTGCCACTGTCGGTAATTTCGCGAGGCTGTTCGTCTAGCGGCTCATCTTCCTCATCGGAGCCTCCAAGCAAGTCGACTATTTCGGCATCCGTAGCTGGGGCAACGACGGGTACATCTGCGTCAGCCATCGCGAACGATTGGAAGATGCCTTCCATATGTCCGCCAACGATGCTGTTCACAGCATCGTAGAGATCGTGGCAGTCCTCGCAGTCATCATCAGAGTCTTCTGCGTGCGACCGGGAAAATCCGGCATGTGCAAAGCAGTTTTCACCCGCCGTGAATACGCATCCGCTACTTGTTACTTCGCTCTAAGCGGAGCAAGCTATCGACATGCTTCGAGTAACCCGGTCTAAAATACACGCATTTGGGTCGGGACTGCGTGACACTACGATAAAAGCGATAATTCGAATAAAGCGACTTCGTTATAACGAGGGTTTACTGTATATCTGGAATATTTGGAATATGATGAGTTATATAAAGCGTACCCTCTGCTCCCTTGGGATGCAGAGCACTGTGAATATCTGTGCGGCCGTGATTCCTTGTGATCCGACGAGGAGCTCCTCGAGGGCACTGGCGGCGGCGTACGGGGATACGACGACGTTGGCGACGTCGGGAACAGAGCGGCGTTGTACCCGCAGGATGTCGATGCCCAGCTGCAGCATGCCTCGCACGGCGGTCATCTCAATGGCGGGAGTCAGCACCGGAGGCAACCTGCGCCAGAAGTGGTTGTTGGCATCTTACACAAGCAACAAAAGTCCGGCTACGAATCCAAAGTCGATGAAAATTCTTTAAGGTCAGTAAGTATGTGTGTAGGTATGTACGCTTTATTTTCCCACAAAAACAGTACATTATCGCAGAGGTCGAAAGAGGAAAGGGCGGCTCATAACGACTGGACCAGTCAGTGCTCTTGTATGATAATAGGCACAGTCTTAATAATAATCTATCTTTTCGCTGCGCAGTGTGATAGCCTGTTGGCGTATATGAAAGAATGCGTTGTCGACTGGGAAGCGCCCTTTACATACCTTCACCCATTCTCCAATTCCAGGAAAATCAAGCCATATCACAGCGAATTTCAGTGTCACCGCTCCCAAAAACTTTGTAAATTATTGCTCTAATCGGTTTGATATGTTAGACCAATTGGACTGCTTTCGCGGGTGTTCGTGTTGCTGATTGCCAACTGTGGAATACTTCTCAGTTCAGCGACCTGGTGGACCTGGATACCCCCCGCGCGAGAAAGTATGCGTGGAAAAAAGGCACTGCTTCTTTACGAGGGGCGTTCAATAAAGATTTCCCCTGACCCACTTCCTGTGCACGGAGAGCAACGAAACTTCGCAGATTTATTAGTCCTTCTCTACATAGGTGCCACACAGGGACACACACTTCTCCCGTCTTTTTATGCAACTGTAAACACCTCGATTGTAGAAGTCGACAGGTTGCTCCAAAAGCCATGTCGTGACTTCAGAAGTCGGAGTCTCATCATCTGGAAAGTACTTGCCCTTCAAATATGACTTCACTGTTTGAAAGAGATGGAAGTCCAATTGTGCGAAGTCGGGTTAATAAGTGGAATGCGGTAGAATTTCAAAGCCGCAGCAGCATGCTTCCATCTGGACAACATGTGAGTTGTGAACTGGGGCATCGTCTTGCAGAATGCGGACACCTTTGGTGAGCATGCGACGTCTCTCTTTTTTTGATGTACTCTCGCAATTTCCACAGCAGGGAAGGGTAGTATGCCCCAGTAAATGTGGCACCCTTTGCTAGCAAATCCATCAAGACTACTCCGTGCTGGTCCCAAAAGACTGTGAGCATGACCTTGCCCACCGCGGGCTGGGCACACGCCTTCTCAGGAGGCGGCGAGTCCAAGTGCTTCCATTGCATCGACTGGACTTTAGTCTACAGATCATAGGGTTGGACCCAGCTTTCATCCTGTGTAATCAGTCTGTTGAAAAAGTCCTCCTGGTTTCCACGGCACATGGTCAAAAGAGCCTGGGAGCACTCGGCACGTTCCTGCTTTTGGAAAGGTGTGAGCAGCCGGAGAACCCAGAGAATGGATATGTTACGCATATCAAGATGGTCTTGAATAATTTTTTCCACGGACCTCACACTGACCTTAACATTTTGGGCGAGGTCTTGAACGGTTACGTGGCTATTTTCCAAAATGGCAGCCTCCACTTGCTGGATGGTGTGCTAATCGTTAGCGGAGTGGGGTTGACCTGCGATCGGAGCCTTTTCTACCGAAGTCCCACCGCATTTGAATTGACGATGCCAGTTCTTGACTACATCATATGATGGGGAATCCTCCCCGTAAACATCTTTTATCTCGTCGAACGTCTCCACTGAAATACGGCCTTTTAAGTATGGGAACTTGACGACCGCTCTCTGTTCCTCTGCATTCATTACCACACCTCACACCACTTCAGCACTGGTAAAAGAAAGACCGTTATTAGTTCAGAGTTGCACATTGGCACGTGACCTATAGTGACATATGTCATTACACATGCGCAGTTTCAGCACCCTGCAATAAGTAGAAGTGAGTCAGGGGAAATCTTTATTGAACGCCCCTCGTACAAAAGCTAATTCCAGTATTCTGCTCTCCCGTGGCCCGTAGTCTGGGTGGTCTTCCTTAGGTCTCACCAGTAACATTAGCGCTGCACTGCAACGCTCTATCTACCTAAAGCGGCCCTAGGAAAATGCAGCTGATCGCTCTCCGCGGTCGGCTAACTATGCCATCAAGCAGAAACCACCCTTGTGCCATGAGAGCTAAGTTCCTTAACAGGCTAGTAAATCTACGTGAAGGGCACAAGAGACCGAAGACACCGTGAGCAGCGTTCCAGATGCTCCTGTTTATTTTACACATCTGCATAAATAATTATGAGGGGGCCACGATGAATATATACAACTTCTACGCAACCTTCACATCTGCAAGCCCTCCCTTCCTTCTGGAGAATGAAGGTTTAGGGCATTCATTGATTTCTGAGGTTTTACGTCCCAAAACGCCAGCCTCAACATTTGACCTTCATCGAAATGTAGCCTCCGGTGCCAGGATTCGAACCCGCGAATTTCGGATCAGCAGCTGAGTGCAGTAGCCACTAGACCACCACGGCGGGACAGTGCAGGGTATGCGAACACACACACAGTAGAGCATGAACGTTCATACGTAAGTCAGAATATCAGAACCTTAGTCTGCGCGAGATTTTCAGACGACTTCTATAATGTGAGCAGAAGGGACCGGGTGACCCAGGAAACTGAACTCTTTTGGCCTGCTCCTTGGCTGTCACGTAGTAGCTAGTTAGTGCATCCTTCTTTCAGTCATCACATACAGGAGTATTCGACAAAAGGCAAGCAGGAGGTACAGTGATACTTTCATGAACACTGCCAAAGCCTGCTGACTCCTGCGTGGACGATGGCGTCTTTTGAGGCTCCTCCAAGAAGCGTAAACTTAATTCATTTATTTGTTTACAGATACTGCCAGCCCTTACACAGGGCCAGAGCAGGAGTGCAAAAAAAATTAACGGAGCAAAAGTCTGTACATTGCAGAGTAACACAAAACGAGGTTCTGAAGAATTAAAACAAATGACACAAAAACACGTTCAAACAGTAGATAACATCATTAACCGTTGCAATTCGCGAGAAGGCAAAAATATTTTATATGTATACATACACCTGTATTAGCTGTAACGAAGGATATGTGCAACGCTTTCAGTAAATGCGGCCATCGAAGAACATGAAACGGCTTCCTCCGAAAGAGAATTACGTTCACTGATAGGTCTTGGAAAAAAACTGTATTTGAAGCAATCACTCTGAATAGCAAGAGAACGAATCAACATTGAATGACAGTTCCTAGAGGTTTCCTAGAAATAATTTCAAAGAAGTCCGTATGCCTGATGTGAACATGATTATGAATTATTAGATAAAGTTATTTAAGCCCTTCGTATTTTTTTCCAAACTGTGATGTCGGTATTTCTGCCCGTACGCACAGTTGAGAAGGGGACTCAATCCACCGATATTTACTGAATATAAACCTGACTGTCAGACGCTGTGCTCTTGCAATTTTTGATACATTTATAGCAGTGAAAGAATCCCAAACAACCTTTGCGTATTCAGTTATAGGCCTAATTAGTGTCTTATATGCTATACATTTTGTTTCCTGCATTGAGAGTAGCAAATTCAGCCGCACACACCAGAGCGTTTTGGTAGCCTTGGCGCACACAAAATCTAGAGTGGTTCCAGTGAAGATCAGTCGTGAAGATCATACCAAGATATGTACGCTACTCAACTCTTGCAAGTTCATGACTATTGATATAATAAGAATACTTTAAACAATTTAACTTTCTAGAGACTGTCACAACTACTGTTTTTACCGGGTTTAGCACCATTTGCCACTCATCACACTATTTCTGTATCTTCTTTAAATTGTGCTGTAATTTATCCTGGTGGCCTACACATTCAATTTTGTTGTAGTAGTATAATGCAGTCATTTCAAAGAGCCTGATGGAAACATCTATTTCATTCGGGGGATTATCGATAAATAAGAGGAACAAAAGAGGGCCCAATACACTGCATTGGGGTACTGTCGACTTAACAGATGAATTCCGGGACTTAGTGTGACCAATTTCGGCATACTGCTCGCGAGAAAGAAATTTAGATGAGGACCATTCTGAAATAGTAGCATTTTGTAAAGTAACATCAATTTTACTAAGCAGTTTACGGTGGGACACTTTATCAAAAGCCTTCGCAAAATCCGTAAAGATCATATGCGCTTGTCCCCGAGAGTTTGACGTTTCTGAAGGATCATGGAATAATTCTATCAGCTCAGATGTTGTGGATAGGCCTTGACGAAAACGAAAAGCATGTTGGCGGCGAGATGATAGGTTTTGTTCATTTATATAGTTTAAGAGTTGTTTCGAGGATAATATGTTCGAGCAGCTTTGAACATGTACAGGTAATTGATACAGGGCGATAATTTGTTAACTTGTCAGCACTGCCACTTTTCGGGATAGGAACCACTTTAGCTTGCTTCCATGCCTTTGGTGAAGAACCATTATTGAGTGAAGACCAGAAGAATAATGCAGGATATTTCGAGATCCATTCGGCATATCGATAAAGAAATTCGTTAGGGATGCCATCAGGTCCAAGGCTTTTCTTTGTGTTAAAATGTAGCAGGAGGTTCAGAATAGGTTGTTCAGAAATTTTAACATCAGCAATAGGCAGCCTGTAAAATGAACATTCAATGCTCGCCACAATACCATTATCTTCCGTGAACACAGATGCAAAATATTCATTGAAACTCTCAGCGGTAGGTTGCTTTCTAGAGCGTGTCGTTAATCGAGCATTCGATGATGGATTTACATATATCCAAAATTTGTCTGGTGTGATACCGTAGAAACTTTCTTTGGATTATTTCACAAGTAACTTCAGGTCTTCTCCGAGACGTCTAATGGTGGATCGAAGGTAAGTGATAGGATTCCTTTTATAATTCCTACGCTTTCTTTTCACCTAAAAAGTCAGTTGCCTTTTTAGGTGAATTATTTCTCGCGTTATCCAAGGGCTAATATTTGTAGTGTTTCTTATACCCTCAGGCACATAAAGCTTTATACAGGATATGACGAGATTATAAACTGCCGCACGTGAAGTACACGAGGAACTGATGCTTGACCCAAGATGCCGTCGGTTCCTGACGAGGGCACATTTGGGCCCTCGTACCATAGAACGACGTCGCTCTTGACCAGACCTCCAAACTTGAGCCCACAGATTGGCGTCTTCCAACCACACTACCTGCCCTTCTTCAGGGGATGTTTTGTAGCCTGGTGGGCGCTGTTGTTCCTTGCCTGACATTGCCGCTGTCTTCCATTCCGTTCTTCAAATTTAGTAGCCTGCGGTCAGTCCAGCTTTTTTCCCGGAACTGGGATTGGCGTCCGAAATGACCGTTCATTACGAAGCTGAGGCAGACTATGGAGAAAGCAACAGTGAGTAGAGCTTGGTACCCAATAGAAGAGCATCAATTCCATGCCCGACGTATAGCTTCTGCTTTGTCGAACGAGTACACCGTCAAAGTCGTAGGAAACGAATCGATAAAATTGAGTACTCAGCACCTTTACACGAATGACGGTGGGGCCACATCATGCACATCGGCTGCCGAGTCCACGGTGTAGCGAAGAGGGCTCCATGGACGTTAACGCTTACATAACGACGCTGCTCGCGGGCGGAGTTTAATGCGAGCCGCTAAATATTCATGAGACGCTTCTTCCGAGAACGGCACACTGAACAAAATGACCTCTGTTCACGAACGAGTTGCATGTAGCTTTCCGCTATAGAGACTCGTGATGGTAACCAAGTAATCACCGCAGTCTCACGATGGATTCTTTAAGGCGAGTTCACTTCGGGACGAGCGCAGCGTCAGGAAGAGTCTGAGATACGGATACTCGAAAGATCCTTGTTTGCAGAAGCGTATAAGTCGAACGAATCGACATGAAAGCTCTGAGCCTGTTTTTCGTTCTCAGCGGAAGCTCCACTGCTAGTCCTGGGAGATTTGCCGTGCGTGCGAGGCTCACCTAGAAGTGACACCACGTGACTCGCCGCCGCCGCCGCTTCATGTACCGCCGCCTCGCCAACGTTGTCTACGTGACTCACCGATCACATGAAAGGGATCGCTGGGTCACGTGGACCAAGTCACGTGGACACGTGGACGGTGAGTCACGTGCGCAATGATCAATTTTGCACCCTCCTTTGTCGCGTTACCGGGAAAATGAAGGAAAGAGATCACAAACCGTTGAAAGTCGAACTCTTCATTGGGTAATCCTAAGCTCGGCAAAGAAAGTAACGCTCACTGTACAACCATAGCACAGTAGTTGTCCGTCGATAAAAAGCTAATCAGCAGCGAAGTATGCCGAATTTTATACATCCATCATAAAAAGTCGCGCCTTGATAAGTTATAGTCGCGAAATTGCGGAGACGTGCTCGCACGTACGCGCCTTGTATGCAAATTTAGTATAGACGGCAGCATTCGCAAAGCTACGCGGGGGTTGAAGTGCGGTCTGCGCCGAGCGATAGCTGGCGTAACGGACAGAAGACGGCCCCAGTCAAGTACCAGAAAACAAGTAAGCGTGTCCACATACAGCTCAATTAAGTTTATGTCTTTGTTTCACTTAAGACACCTTCGAATGAAACAGAGTTTTTGAAATTTGGTGCATAAGGCTAAACGAGATAACTTCGTTCCACCACTCACTGGCTGGATGCAGTTGCAAACTTGTTACTCGAAGACAGACGTAAATCAATGTACAGCCGCCCAATTAAGTGGGGAGCGCGAGCGGCAACCGTTTTGTGTGTCAGCACCGCATGACGGTGCCAACTTGAGAACGGGTTGAGGCTATGAGTCCACCGACGGCGCGCGCTCGGTTTCGACCGTCGTCTGCTAGGCTGTTCTTTTTGCACGCCCTTATCAGTTTGATATCGACGCCCGTTTACAACACAAGATACGAGCGAAGCAATCCACCTACTCATTCTGCCTGTTCGTCTGAATCAAGCTGATATGGGCGTGGCTTCCGTAGGGAAGAACAGCCTAGCAGACGACGGTCGAAGCCGAGCGCGCTGCGTCGGCGGGCGGATAGCATCGACCCGTTGTCACGCTGGCACCATCATGCGGCACTGACGCACAAAACGGTCGCCGCTGGCGCTCTCCACTTCAATAATTGGGCGGCTGTACAGGTCAGCCGGATCGTGAAAACCTCACCTAACAGTCCTCTAGGAGTAAATCACTGAGAATTAGAATAGGCGCTTGACCATCTTCGTAGGGATTCATGTTCTTTTGTTCTAAAGGTTTCGAAGCGCGCCCGTTTTCGGAAATGAGTAGAGTAACTAAGACGTTGCGCAATAGAGTGCCTACTGATCCTTCCTAAATGAGTTCAAATGGCCGATAACAACATCACCTGTAACAATGCGCACAAGTTCTTTGCAATTGTCGCTAACCATTCGGCGCTGATCCGGCTCCCGTCATCCGGCACCATGGTGGCGATGCTGGGCGAGCTGAACGAGGTGCTCGTTTGCACAAGCACGTTCGGCGTGCTGCCTCCCCGTGTGGACCTCGGCTGTGGCGTCCCGTTTCCCTTTGTTCGGCTGTGCTTGTGTCCCATACCTCGGTTGTTGGCGTACTCCTATCTGTTTCTGTTGCAGCTTCAACGGCACTACTAGCCAACGACAATCTTCGTCCGTTCGATCTTCTTCTTCTTCTCCTGCCGCCGCCCGATCAGTGCAGCCATTTTGAGCTGCCTTTCAGTTCAGATTATGTCAATATTTTCTAAGGGCCAGGGACAAATATACAAATAGTTCAATTTCTCCTTTCATGAAAGATAGGAGGACCTACGACGGCGTTTCTGTCCAGTTAAGTGTATTGTGTATTGCTCATTTGCTCCCGGTAGTGATAGTGCCACTTGTAGCCGTGGCGGCGACTGTGGAATACATTTTTTTTCTTAAAGGGGACGTGAAAAGAATATGGAGATGTCCGTTGTAATTTTCACTGCTTCATTATGCATTCCACAAGCCGATTCCGAAATATTTCAGCGAAATATTCAGTGCACATTTAATAACGCCCGTTTTAAACCCCAGCGTTCTTGCGCTCCCGAAACGAGTATGCGACACTACCGGCCGGCGTGGTACTATTCGGTGACGTTCCGGTAAGATATTTTTAAGTGTAAAGGTATAGTGAACTCGCATTTCCTCTAAAAGATCGATTTACTTGAAAGCTAAAAAGACATAGAAGACCTAAGAACCATGCGGTACCGCCATTCGGAAGCAAGGCTGCAGCACGGTTTCTTTTCCCGTGGCCTCCGAAGGCGCGGCAATCTCGGACGCCTGACGTCACCTGCCGACTGAGGGGAGCGCGCGCAGTGAAACCGAAATCGCATTTTTTTATCGCTTTAAATCAACCTACACGGTGCAACGGAACAATGCATATTTTTTATTGCAGGGTCCGGATCCCGAATAAGCGCTTAGTACAAGATCTTCAGAAAACGTTTCACGACCCCTTTTACAGAAGGCCTCACGGGATACATTACCTTAGTAAGAACTGATGACCGATAAACACTATCATGCTGCCTAAAGGCACAGTCCAGAAGAGGCGCATGCACGCTGAGAAATTATGATAGGGTAATGGATCAAGGAAAGGCCCTTGATCCATTACCCAGCTTGGCAGCCTTTCTCGACAGACGCCGCGCACATGCGCCGCGGCTTCTCACGTGTTTTTGGTTTCCAGGGGTTCACGCTGTTAGGGTTCGCTTAATGCGGCCATGCGTAAAGCAGACTCCAAGCGCGGAGATCATCCGCCAGGCCGTCATGCTACGGTTAACCGACTTTCCCTTCATCCATTCCATTTCGTGATTTTTCGTAGCGTGGGTATCTTCTCGCATACATGGAGCCCTAAGGGGGTCCCGCAACACTTTTTGAACAGAGCTAGAAAACACCACCGGTCAATCGTAGAAGCTCTTGTGAATGCGTCAGCCGAACGCAGTTGGACTGCGTGCAGCAGGGAATTTGCAATTCCTGCTCCTCTTTCGACAAGACACGGCGTAATTAGGCACAGACTGTAAAATGATTCCGAGAACAGTCATTGGCCAATTCCCGCGTGAGTTGGAGCGGATGACATGGGTTGCGCAACATCACCGCAGCGACTCTGACCACAAGGCTGTCGTCACTGCGGATGCGCGAATATGCTCGAAGAAAACGAGAAGGGAAAACGTTCAAGGTCATGGCGCGTGCTTCCGTGGCTTGTTGCCCCCTGTGGACCCATTCTATGTAGCTTCCAGCGTGCTATAGTCGCGACGAAAGGACATTGAACGCCCCCGGACGGTAGAATTCCCCTCAGTCTTGACGCTGTTACTCCTGTAATACTTAACGGATTTGATTTCCTTTGTTCTTTTCTTTTTCGCCGCAGACGATTAGGGAAAAAATAAGCTCCTTTGCTGATCTCGCTCAATGTGTTGGGCAGCAGGTCATATAAGATTTCATGCTACGTTCTGGCAAAAGAAGTGTTCCACACCCGCCGCCATGACTACGATTGGCACTGACCGACACCCGCTTAAATTTGCAGACATACGCAAATAACCTGGACGGGGTACGAACGCAGTAGCACAGTTGATACGGCATCAGACGAACGCACCGTGTACATGCGCCGCGAGTTGGAGAATTAAAGCTCGCGCAACACACTTAGCAAGTGCCAACGTCACAACTGGCTTTTGAATTCACAGTATAGTTAAAGCCTTTTACAAGCCTCGAAACACGAATGTACATAAAACTCAATACACCGGAAAATCTCAACAGCCGTTACAAAGGCTTGATTACAGCAACGTTATACTTTCTTTTGCCCCACCGCAGTGGCCTATGGGTTGTGGCACTCGGCTGCTGATCCGAGGGTCGTGGGATCGAATCCAGGCCTCGGCGGCTGCATTTCGATAGCGGCGAAATGTTGGGGCCCGTGTGCTGTGCGATATCAGTGCACGTAAAGAACCCCAGGTGGTCGAAATTTCCGGATACCTTCACTGCGGTGTCTCTCATAATCAGAGCTGGTTTTCGGACGTTCAACCCCACAAATCAATCAATGACTCCCTCTTCTATAGTCTATATCGACGGCATATAATCGCTATCGCGCTCATCTGCCACCGCCTTCGCCTTGCGTATCGTGGACGACTACACTGGCGCATCCGAAAAAAGAAATGTGGACTGATTGAATTTTGGAATTTTATGCCACAAAAGCACGATATGATTATGAGAGACTCCCACGTTGAGGGCTTCGGAAATTGCGACCACCTCGGATGGTTTCATGTGCATTAACATCGGACAATACACGTACCTGAACACATCGTGCCCATAGAAATGCAGTAACAACAACTGTTATTTAATCCCGCGACCTTCTGATCTGGAGACGTGTGCCATAGCCCCTAGATCAGCGTAGCGGGGCACGGTTCGAAGGAATACGCTCGTTAATCATAGCCAAAATGGACATTGCCCTTTGTATCTGACTACATTCTCTGACTCCTTGTACGTTACATTCCAGGGTGTTTTTCAGCATTTTTGATGCTGATTATATCGGCTTGAACAACTACAGCTCCAGAGTGGCTAAAGATTTTGGTGTATATGATAGCTCAGGGAAATTTAAACGCTAGAAATTCTTAATTTAACACAAGTTCAGCCTTTCTTCAGCTGGGCTTGTAGGTGTACTGCCCGAGGAAGAGGTGCACAAACCATTGACAAAATCATGAAACGATGCAAATTCATCCATCTTACACAGAGTATGTTTGGCATAACAGGACAGGTATCACCTTGTTCATACCCATTCTAGCTTTCCTATACACCTTTCCATCGGCACTCTCGCACCGGCGAGCAGGAACCTGTTTTTGTCGTCTGCTACGGCTCTCCGCGCCACGCCCCCCTTCGTTGGGCTGTTTGTTGCGCCGAGCCGCCCATACGTTTTGCCGTGCTTGCACGGTGCGCGCGCTGTTTTTCGCTCACTAGAGCGATTTAAAAAGTTCTTTAAGAACAGTCAATCGACAGGGCATCACTGCATTGTCTACGGTTGCACGTACAACCAGAAGAAAAGAAACGCTGCACGTAAACAGCTGTGCACCAAGCACAACGTTGCGCAGGAGGAGTGCGGCTGCGCACTCACTGACGTACTCGTGCCAAAACGCCGCACCGCTCATGTTCCCATGTGGTCTAACGCTAATGTCGCCAACACACCCTCAACCCTAGTCAGTTCCGTTCTTAGAATATGGTGCGAATGTCCCAGATTTCTTCTTTCATTCTCTCCCTACTTGATTAGCTTCAACCATGAGAGCTAAACGCGTTTCACGGTACTACCAAAGCAAGGGGTTTTGGTACGGATATTCCTTTTTCTTTTCCTTTTTTTTGTTGCTCTGGTCCTTGCTGATGTATGCCTCCGGCCTGTACAGTGCAAACCAGGTGGGCATGTTTTGTTGAACGGCAAACGTGCTTCAGCACATTATGTGACGCGGACGCTTCCTTCAAAAAAAAAAAAAGTGGAGAACTCGACAGAAGTCGATAATGAACTAGGCTGCGAGAACGGAGCCGAATGATTGCTTCTTGACCTTGAGTGCGATAAATGAGAAACCCGATTAGAAAAAGAAAATCCAGGTCTCACGCACCGTGGGAGCCAATATTATGCCAAGATGCCAGCGATGTAACTGTAAGTATTAGCCAACGTTATTCATTAAAGAGAAAGTCAGCAAGCAATAGCCGACAGTTTAAGGAATTCTAGCCAAGAGTAGCTATCTAGCGCTGGTTTTAATTGAGTAGATGCCGCACATATGCCATGGCTTATACATCATGCCACAACGTTATTACGTTGTTATGCACACAGATATACTGTGTCATTTACTGACTGACTATCACACCTTGTTAAAGTTTATTTGCTTTGTTAGCAGAGTCCGAACGCCATTGCACTACTTATTGAGTTTTGTCGTTATGTTGAGTAATGACCATATCGAGCCACGATCATGTCGTGTCATGAACATGATTATAAAATATCACATTCCTCGAACTGTAGTTTGACACCCATTTCAACCCCCTTAAAGCTCTCATGTTGAGTCATAATAATGTCGTGCCATGACCATGTGTCATGAAAATGACTATAACTCATATCACATCTTTTCCTGTGCCTTTCGTTTTACAACCGGAGTCAAACCCCCTTTTGCGTAATGATGCTCATGTCATTTCATGTAAGCGATGTCATGAACATGGTTATAGTATATCTTACGTCACATCCCTCGAGGTTTACTTTTCCTTTGACCCCCATCTTCACCCCCTTCCGTTAATTTTCGCTCTGTCATGCTCATGTCACATTACGTATCTCATGTCATGAACATGACTAACTCGTATCGCCTCTCTCGATCTATATCTTTCGTTGGGCACTGATCTTGACCCCTTCCCGTTTATTTTTGCTTCGTCATGCTCGTGTCATATGTATTTCATGTCATGAACGTGACTAACTCGCGTCCCTGGACCTGTATCTTTCATTTGACACCCATCTTGACCTCCTTCCTTTACATTTGTTTTTGCAGAGTCATGCTCATTACATGAGCACACCATGTCATGTCATGAACGTGACTATGACCGATATTACATTCTTCGACATGCACCTTTTGTTTGCACCCATATCGATCCCCTTCCAGTGGTCTTATGTTCGCAGAGTCATGCTCATGTCATAGCATGACCTGAGCATATCATGTCTTGTCATGAACGTTACTATGACCAATATTACATTCTTCGACATGCACCTTTTGTTTGACACCCATATCGATCCCCTTCCAGTGGTCTTATGTTCGCAGAGTCATGCTCATGTCATAGCATGACCTGAGCACATCATGTCTTGTCATGAACGTTACTATGGCCGATATTACATTCTTCGACATGCACCTTTTGTTTGACACCCATATCGATCCCCTTCCAGAGGTCCTATGTTCGCAGAGTCATGCTCATGTCATAGCATGACCTGAGCACATCATGTCTTGTCATGAACGTTACTATGACCAATATTACACTCTTCGACATACATCTTTTGTTTGACACCCATATCGATCCCCTTCCAGTGGTCTTATGTTTGCAGAGTCATGCTGATGTCATAGCATGACCTGAGCACATCATGTCATGTCATGAACCTAACTACGACCAATATTACATTCTCCGACATGCACCATTTGTTTGACACCCATATCGATCCCCTTCCAATAGTATTATGTTTCCAGAGTCATGCTCATGTCATAGCATGACCTGAGCATATCATGTATTGTCATGAACGTGACTACGACCAATATTACATTCTTCGACATGCACCATTTGTTTGACACCCATATCGATCCCCTTCCAATAGTATTATGTTTCCAGAGTCATGCTCATGTCATAGCATGACCTGAGCACATCATGTCTTGTCATGAACGTGACTATGACCGATATTACATTCTTCGACATGCATCTTTTGTTTGACACCCATATCGATCCCCTTCCAGTGGTCTTATGTTTGCAGAGTCATGCTGATGTCATAGCATGACCTGAGCACATCATGTCATGTCATGAACCTAACTACGACCAATATTACATTCTTCGACATGCACCTTTTGTTTGACACCCATATCGATCCCCTTCCAATAGTATTATGTTTCCAGAGTCATGCTCATGTCATAGCATGACATGAAAACATCATGTCATGTCATGAACGTGACCATGACCAATATCACATCCTTCGAGATTCACCTTTCGTTTGACACCCATCTCGACCGCCTTCTTACAGTTTCAAGCTTTTCCTTGTATTATGTGTCATTAATAACATGTTTTGCGAAATCAGGTCATTCTTTAATCGTGATTTGGTAATTATCACGGTGCACTCTCATTATCGTAACCAGTCTAACCAACCTTGTGTGACTTACCAACATTAGTTAGGGATTTTCAATCTTTGATTTCTGGACATGCTCGCTTTCATAGTTGTAGTCATGAGCATGACTTAAAGCCTGGCTATCATGCTGATTATGCCCGAGTCATGTCTGCGTTAAATCAAGGGTTCCTTTGATATATCGCGTTACGTGATTAGTCATTTATTTCTCAAGGCATCGTTTCTTGTGATAATTTTCCATAATTTTGGAACCACTCTCTTTTAAGGTGACTGAAACATTAAGGTTACTCTAATTGAGACATTAGGGCTTTCGCCTTAATGAGTGGCACCATTGTTAGCAAAAGAACAGTATTTTTATTATGATACGAGTAATCTTACAACAGTAACTCAAACAAAGAAGAGGCGACAATGTTCCCGGTTTCCCAGTTTTACTGCTACCAACCGGCCCCGCTGATCCCGCTTCTGCCCGCTCAATAAGACGCAAAACAATGCCGATTACAACTGTCCTGCTAATCAGTCAGATCCCACATACTCACAAATTAACCTACCTAACGATTCCGCGATCTTTACAAACAGCGAAAGCAAGATCTTGCTGAAACACACACAACGAATGCACGCGCCCGCACGGAGAGCCCGGCGAGCAAACAGCCCAAGATGGCGCCGCCGCTAGACGTCGCTAGCGGCATTTCATGGCGGCGCCCAGGAGGGCTCTATTGGAAAGGTCTATAGAGGTCGAGAAGAGTTTACGCATGCTTACGGCTGCCTGTTATTTCAGACCCCATTGTCTGCGTATGCGCAGGCACCAAATTCGTGTCACAATATTCGTGACTACGTTGAGATGTCCCTACAACGCACAAAGGGGGGAGGCGGTTCTATACCTTACGAGACATCGCTCAACCACCACAACTACACTCGCTCACCCCTTTGGCCACGCATCTCAACAAGCATTTAACCCCAAAACCGGAATCGTGCCAGGGCTGGGAAGAAAAGAGGCAACAGTCTTTGTTACGTTAACAAAACATGATGTTTAATGTACGGACACGATTACATTTACAATTAAAAATTAGTAAACTTAATGATACGACCAAGGCAATCAATAAACATGGTAGCACAATACAGGGACCACATGACAGACAAACTCCTCAATAAACTACCGCTACAACAGGTAAAACAAAAGGTAAAACTAAAAGCGCAATGCTTCAAGTAAGCCTGCTGCCGCAACGAAAGGACGCTTATCTGGGACGCTTATCTCGTCGCTGGCCTGTGGACTGGTGCTCGGGTAACTCGGACGTCGATCTCGAAGACGCCTTAGCTCACGGATCATCTCCGATCATTGCTGCCGACCTCACGCTCTCGCGCTGACTACATCTCTCCGAGGTTGGAGAGCCGAACGGCGCGGCTCACACGAGGGATCGCAATCGAGACTCCCACTCCAACATGACGGAAAGTCACCGCATCTCTTCGCCGTCTCCTCGCTTCTCTCTCTTCTCTCTGCACCGTTGTCCCGCGGGTGCTTTTCTTGACCTCGACGCCGCCCCTCCGTGACCCTTAACCAATTGTAGTTGTAGATGTGACATATTTTCCTGTGGGCCGGTGAGCGTCAGCTTCAACGACCATCCTTCCGTGGCACCCAACCAATTGCACTTACTGTCGCGGCATATAATCCTCGTCAGTCAGTCTGACAGCTTCGGCATCCGCACCCGCAGCCAACACCAGTGGTAAAACCCTCTCTCAAGCAAAGTAGAGAAAGTAAAAGCCTACAAGCTACAACTTTGGAGAGGGAAACAGGCGAGCTGTACGATGGCTCATGAAACAGGGGCGACCAAGTATCCCAATGCTCAAAGCGCGTCGCCTCTAATGGGGGACGAGCATTAGAGCGCTGTGCTGAAAAGTCTCTGGCCTCCCCCCTCTTGCCCTGGTTCCCGGAGCTTGGCGTCCAGATGTTCAGGCCGGGCCCCAACTCTGCAACTCTGCACCCTCTGCATTCACCGTCAAAAGGCACCGCTTCTTCTCCCTTGAACGCCGCAAGTGGCCATCGACGGAGGGCGCGCTAATGAGTCCGGGGGCTGCCGCGTTTGACGGAATGTCCATCCTGGCCGGTCGCATGGATGGGACGAACAAAAGGCGTTCTGCCGCGCCCGGGCCATAGAGTGGGGCGCACTTTGCCTGGCAGCTGCAGCCCGTAAGCAAGTGACGCCGTCGCCAGATAGTCGGGTGTTTGGGCTGTGGGCCCGTGAGGATTGTCAACAGATTCGTTCCGGGAACCACGCTCTGAAACGCACATTCATCACTCCGGCGGTTCTTCGTTTTGCCGAGGAGTGGTTCGAAGGAACGAACGAAAATATCCCGGTTAAGAAGCCCGGGGTCCAGTCGGCGTTGGCGGGGACGTCACAGCGTATACGCAGACACGGGATCTGAAATAAGACAAGGTCTGACCACTATCGCGAGGCTATAGCCCCGCCATGACGGTCAGACCACATAAACTATGGCACTCGGTCGCTGATCGGAAGGTCGAGGCATGGAATCGATGCCACAGCTGCTGCATTTCAATGGAGGCGAAATGTCGATGCTCGTGTACTATGCTATGTCAGAGTACGATAAAGGGACCGATAAAGGGCTCAAGCCATGCGATGTCACGAGCACCGAAGGACCAGCCAAAGGTATCGTGGTGGCATCTGGCGGCGTACACACGAATCGCCTGCGCACTATTACAGAGGCTAACACAGCTCAGGCCGGCGGCCTCAGCAAAGACATCGCGGCCCTATGTCGCTACGGAGGGCTCGGCACCGCGGCTGACGTGAGAGGCTCAGTCGTCGCTAGCGCGCACTTCGCAGCTGACCGAGTTGAGGAGGAGCAGCAGTGGTAAGGAGGAAGGCGACAGAACTAAGCCCATAGCTGCCTTTGCGCATGGTGCTTTGCTTCATTTATAGTGTGAATGATTTAACAATTTTGTTGCCTAATCAGTGACACAATGTAAAAAAGCGTTTCAGGGACCCTTTATAAATCCCCAGGTGGTAAAATTTCACGGAGCCCTCCACAACGACATCTTTCATAGTAATATCGTGGTTTTCGTTAGTAAAGGCTCAGCAATCATCAGCCACACTTACGTCCCACCTTATTTCAGGAGCACTTTGTGCGAAAGTCTCGTGGGCTAGTTGGAAAAGAATAACTTTTCAAGCAATCGCGCACAGCAAACACGGACGAAGAAAAGAACGAGACGGCACGAAGCGTGTGTGTCCTCGCTCTCCTCCGATTCTGCTTTGCGCCGTGGGCATATGTGCATATGTGACCATGCCAAATAAAATCACTGAGATGCTAATAGTGCTGTGTCCCGTCTCCTTCTTTTGTTCGTCCGTGTTTGCTCTGCGCGATTACTTGAAAAGTTAAACTTTGTGCGGCGTCACCAAACTATGTTGTCTTGTGGGTGTGTTAATGCAGTTCGTCTTAATGAAATGTATCATCCACGCAAGTCGAGAGTCAAAAGGTGAAGTGGCTCAGACTGGTAACTTATATTTCTAGAACCCGATTGTCATTCATT
Source organism: Hyalomma asiaticum (assembly GCA_013339685.2). NCBI lineage: Eukaryota > Metazoa > Arthropoda > Arachnida > Ixodida > Ixodidae > Hyalomma > Hyalomma asiaticum. Next base: position 97,762,375 of record CM023488.1, read on the forward strand.
TTGCTATTTTGCCAGTTTCAGTTTTGAAGTTGCCGCCGAAGCTTCGCCCTCTTGACATCCCAACGCCAATTTTCTTTTTTTTCCTATTCTCGTCTAATGTGCTCTATCAAATGTTCTGAAACTCCCTGCGTTAAGTCCCTGGCTTCCATAGAACACAATCAATGGCTTTGTTACCGATACCGATGACCTTTTTTTGACCGCCGAGAAATTCAAAATATCAAATGGATTGCATATGCAGATGACACTGCACTTTTTTTAGCGGCAAAAATTCGGACACACTCATAAATTGTGCGAACATTGTACTCCGGGGCATCAAAAATTCGTGTGATATAAACTATTTAAGGATTAACGCTAAAAAAACACATGCCATCATGTTTCGCCCAAAGCATAAAGCCCTAAATCTGACAAGGAAGTTGTACTTAAACAATGATGAAATTAAAATTTCAAGTGAGGTAAAAACAATTGGAGTTATATTTTCCGAAAATTTAATTTGGAACAAACATGTCGAATGTATTTGCGAAAAGCTAAACAGAACAACGGGACTATTACACAGAAACCGACATATCTTGCCCACCATTGTGAAGCGTACTGTGTATAACTCCCTATTTCTTTCTACAATAAATTACTGCCACCTAGTCTGGGCTACAACATCAAAACAAAATATTACTAAGTTAAAATTATGTCAGAAACGAGCCATTCGTGCTGTAGGAAATCTTGCTTCCAAAGAACACGCGTCTAAATACTTTTACGAATACAAAATAATGCCAGTTGAATTTATTTACCCATTCCGTCTCGCCTGCATGTACAGAACTGCCTTGCGAAAGGGAAATGTTAGTTATATGAATTTGTTTAACCTGCATCGTCGCGAAATTCTATATAGCACAAAACATGCAGATATTTGGGTAGCACGTTTTTGTCGTACTAACTATGGTCAGCAATCAGTATCCTATCGTATTGCTGAACTTTTGAACACCTTAACTACACATGGATTACACCCGGATAGCATGTCTCCTCGCTCCTTGTTCACTCATTTCATTTCGCTAGATCCCACTGGAGCATGAGTATGCGTATGTGTGTGTATATATATATATATATATATATATATATATATATATATATATATATATATATATATATATATATATATATATATATATATATATATATATATATATAAATGTACAGTCGTGAGCAAAAGTTTGGAGACCAATAGGTGCCACGAACAGCTATTTTTCTTTGCTGTCCGAGTAAGTTGGCTTAAATCAGGTGGTTCAGCCTAGGTGCACTTGTTCGACCGATGTAATGCAGTGGTGCGATTCCATGTTGTATAGCTGTGCTACTCGGAATTTAAAGTTTTTTCTGGTGCCATGGTATCCAAACTATTGCTCGTGACTGTACATATGCGTTTATTACCTGTTTACTTAGAGTTTGAGTCTGATGTGGTCATTGCGTTGCTTTCTCTTACTTGATTGCGATTGTTCATTGCTACATGTTATTTGTAAATTAAATTTTGTGCATATCTTTTTCATGGCGTAGCTTTGCATTGTTACATTTATTTATTATTTATTTGTTACATACTGCCGGCCTTCCATGAAGGCCTTAGGCAGGAGTGGGGCATAAATAATTAACACAAAACAAGCTCGAAAAAAGAAAAAGATACATGACGTAATATTTACAAACAAATACATGAAGCGATATTTTGCGAAATAGTGACATTGGCAAATATGCAAAAGCAACAAATGAAACAAAATCTGTGGCAGTAAGCGCTCACAAAGCCCGAACCACCCTTATTACAAATGCCCACACAACATAACGCACATACAAGCACCGATCCCGTACTCACATAGCACAAAAAAAAAAGGTTTCAGCATCCACTCGAACATCGCAAAGCAATGAAATACATGACGTCACATGACGCCCCGCCAATCGTAGTAGCGCCTACGGAGCCATATCTTTTATCGCATGCAGAAAAGAATCAATGTTGTGGCGTTCTACTGCATCAGGAGGTAAAGCGTTCCATTCGACGATTGTCCGAGGAAAGAAAGAGTACAGAAAAGTGTTCGTTCTGCACTTCAGCTCGGCCACTTTTTTTGTGTGAAGGGACCGAGTTAAGCGGCTAATAGCGGGTGCTATGAGGTCGGATGGATGAACTCGTAACATTTTGAAATAGAACAAGTAAAAAAGCTTTAACCAAGGCAAAAAACTCATTACATGTACGCCTATGCTAGTGTATTACTCTTTCCCTTATTTCCATACTTATGCAAAGTGCTTTGACTTGTATTAACATGTTATCTACCTGTAGTCAGTGCTGCACACTGTCGAACTGTAACACAGGGGGCCGGGCTTAGTCAAGCTGCAGTAAGGCAGCTTTTTCCCGCAACCCCCTTTCTCCTTGCTGAGATGAAATAAAGTTTGATTTGAAATACTTATGCAGGCCTTAGCAGACGCCGTAAAATATTTGTGACGTAACGCATATTAGTGCCGGATCTTGAGAGCGGCGTCGCCACTCGTATTTTCCTTTTGCGCGTTTTCTTCCTTACTGAAGGCGTTCTCCACACAAGGTTCTTGTTTTTGGCGTTCTGGAAAGCTTACTTACTAATACCAGAAAAGCTGTTCTGTGGTACAGGCTGTTGCAACATATTTTTTATTCATGTCACTAAAATATCTCAAAGTTCTGTTGCAGTTAATATGTATGCTGCCCAATAACCGTAATCAAACAGCAAAGTACGGCTTGGCTCTTATAGATATGTAACACTGTAACTGACTCATTTTCATTGAAACATTTTCCTTGAGCGTGCATTGAATAACAATAAAATGGTCTGCGTATGAGTGCATAAGCAATATCACAATATTTGGCCACAAAATTAGGATCACAAATTTATATTCGCCGGTTATTTTTCATCCTCTGCTACATTGTCCTAATGATCGTGCGTCTTTGGCACGCACGGCTGTGGCTTTGGGAGCTCTTGAAATTTTCCTCTGATGTTTTTGTTGAGCTTGCCCACACCAGAACACTTTCTGCTTTTTTTTCTGTTCACGCATTTCGGTAGTTGCTTCTTCTTCTTCTCCTTCTTCTTCTTCTTCTTCTTCTTCTAAGAATAGAACAGTCCCAAATCTCTCCTCTTCCTTTGTCTTCTATTTGATATGTACCATCTTTGACAAGTTACAACTAGAAGCATGATAACAAAGCAACCAGCACACATGGAACAGCTTATATGCGGTTATATTTGTTGTTTAGCTCACGAGAGCATACAGCACTGATTGAGTGGATCTGGCTCACTTTGATTCAACCAGATGCGGCACTTCGCTCATTCTTTTTTATTTGAAACCGTTCTTTGACTCCATCTTACAATCTTGAATTGACCTGCTGTGATTACTAGTAATTGCTGAAATAAAAGAAACCTAGCTGCACTTTGAGTTGCGATCAAATTTAGCCCAGTTTTTTTCTGGATTTGGCTCCTTTATGAAACAAAAAACTCCTACTATAAGTTTTTCCACCCGCTCACACCTAAGAGCCAGGGATGCTAATAATTCCAGGCGCTGTCGTGCTTGTCCTTTTAACGCATCGATGGTTATTCACAAATCGTATGTTGCCGCGCCGCGGTGGTCTAGTCGGTCTAGTGGCTATGGTACTCGGCTGCTGATCCGAGGGTCGCGGGATCGAATCCCGGCCGCGGCGGGTGCATTTCGATGAAGGCGAAATGTTGAGGCCCGTCTGCTGTGCGATGTCAGGGCACGTTAAAGAACCTCAGGTGGTCGAAATTTCCGGAGCCCTCGACTACGGCGTCTCTCATAATCAGAGCTGGTTTTGGGACGTTAAACCCCACAAAACTACAACAAATCGTTTGTGGTTTTGAAACGCGCGCTTCAGTTTTAGCCAGCGCCATCTGGACATTAGGAGGTACAATGTTAACTTCCACAAAGGCTCACGAGGTAGCGCTAGCTGAAGCACTGACGCTCATGGAGTGCCGGTAAGAGTTTCGTGGCTACCCGTGTGGGCGGCGAGACTCGGGAGAAGGGAGGTACCTCTGCGGGTGGGGGCGTCGAACATTCAGGGCCTCTTTGCGACTCGTGTTTGCCACGCCGTACGTGGTGAAAATCGCCCTGGCTTGTCTGAGAGCTTGTGGAATCACAAACATTTCTAGACTCTAAATCATTCCATAGCAATAGTTGCGAAAAAGTCTATGCTGGCCTAAATAAGTAATGCTTTTTCGTACTGTGTCTCCTCTATACTTGGATTATACAGGCCTTTATAGTGCACTTAGTGTTGTTTATACGTGCATAGAATGCAGGCTATCTGTCCCATTCCCAGGCCAATAAGCAGGTTGCCTATTCGGTGTACACGCTCCGACTCAATTCTCTTGCTTTGATCGAAACTGTTCAATGTGTGCTCCTGCAAATCACCAGTAGACACTAACCAAAGTTGGGCACATCCAAAACTCAAATATTATCACTTTTATTTCCCGATGTTCTCTCACACCATCTGCATACTTCTGAGCATTGATTGATTCGTTTCTGGGGTTTTATGTGCCAAAACGGCGATATAATTACAATAGACGTCGCAGTGAGGGCCCCATGATTTTGGACCGCGCAGTGTTCTCACATCGCACAGTGCACGATCTAAGTGCAGTTGCCGCGGCCGGCATTCGATCCGGCGAACTCTCCTGTGCTTGCAATATGAGAAGCTTATTAGGTGACTAATCTCACACATTGAACCAGGTACAATTATTGGCAGGACCACTTGCGGCAATTATTATACTTACACAAAACAAACTTTTTAAGTACTGGTACTATATAAGCAATCAATGTGGTGTTACGCACAAACAAGGCTGTGTAGAAAGAAGCAACCAGCAGTAGTGAGACACGTCAAGAAAGAAAGATGAAAGCCGTGAAACGCGTTCAATACATTGGAAGAAATAATTATATAATTATGTAATCACTACTTCGGAATGGTAAAGCACAAATTCGGCAATTCAATATTACCACCTGCAACTACACTTAGATTTTAAAAACAACATATACATACAAGATTACAGGAACAGCCCCGCCACGGTGGTCTAGTGGCTATGACACTCGGCGGCTGATCCGAAGGTCGCGGGATCGAATCGAGGCCGCCGAGATGGCACTTCGATGGAGGCGAAATGTTGAGGCCCGTGTACTGTGCGCTGTCACTACACGTTAGAGGACCCCAGGTGGTCGAAATTACCGGAGCCCTCCACTACGGCGTCTCTCATAATCATAGCGTGGTTTTGGGACGCACAACCTAAGAAATCAGTCAGTCAAATGAGAGACACAGTGACACATAGATCGCCAACTACCAAGGGATTTTGTTAGGAACGGAAGAAGCGCGTCTTACCATACAAGCACATGTGCAATACCGGGCAGTGGTGTAAAAAAAGGTTTATCTTTGTCATTACAAGTGCATGTCAAACAAGAGCATCTCAGCATCCAATAGCGATACAGAGGTATCAATAACACACCTGGCGCCTGTAATTTCATTGAATCCTGCTTCCAAGTGTTCCCGGGCAGTTTTATTACTACTCCTATCAAGTATGACAACGCGCTGCATATATGGTTGACAGGCTGGAACGCAACCCACGACATCCAAAGGTCGTGCGTTCGGTTCCCACCGTACGCAGGTTTGTCTTTTTGTCCACTTCAATTGCTTTCTACTTACTCCATAATTACACTACTACAATTAATAAAATTGAATAATTTCCCCTGCCCCTCCCCCATAGGTTTTATTGTTCGCTGGTTCATTAAGTTGTAAGTATATTGTGAATTTTTAAGTTCTTGCGAGTAACTAATAGGTTATTTTGTTTTAAGTACGTTAAATGAGCCTACGTTGGTTTTTCTTGGTTTTCCATACACGTGCCGAGCGAGTCTCTGAGCTCATGCTCTACTGTACACTTGGCGATTCACACAGAGCACCAACGGGGGAGCCACCGGCAATTTTTTTTCTTTATTTTTACTTTGACCGTGAAGGCCGTAAAGAAAGTTCTCCCGTTTCTGGTGTGCGGCAAACATGCCCGTTTCCGTCAAAGTAATAAAGGATCTTCTCATTGTCACCAGAACCGATAAAAATTTTCGGAATGATAAACATCCCCTGTAACTTCGATGTGCCGAGTGGTGTGAAAGTTATTCTTTGTGTTTTAGCGTGTTCAGTGAGGTGTTACATAGTTTCAGTACAACCTCGTGCATGTATCTGTAATAAGCATCCAGATATATCAGTAACAATCAGAAAACGATCATTGTACCTGGCAGTTGAAGCATACAGCTCATGTTTAGAGAAATGATAGAGGTGTACCATAATTTATCTGTGCATTTTGAGACGCGCAGTCGTTTTGGTTGTTCAAAGGGATCGCCATCATCACTTTCTTGTGACGCGCAGCGCGGGCCGCTTATGCTTTGCGAATGGTGTCGACCTTTATGTAAATGTTACATGCCCGACGTGGATATTTGAGTGCCTCCTGAAACATCAGTGATAATACCAGGCCGCACTGCGACAGCAGTATAAAATCCGATACACTTCACCAATGGACAGTTTTTTATCGACGACCGACGGGAATGGGCTCGCCTCTGTCGCTGTACCTGCATTGCTATTTTCTTGCTTTGATGGGCACAGGATCGCCCAGTAAACACTGCGACCTTTATTACTTGCACCGCGCACTTCATTGTCATTACCATATCACAAACGATCTAGCGAAAAAAGGGGCGGTGAATGGGGAAAAATAGGAGAGGGGAGGGGGGGGGGGGCTAAATAGAAATTCATTGAGCAGCTACTTGACTCTTCACATGTTTGGACAATGAATTCTTATATGGTTCTTCTATTAACAACTTCCCATGCTGAATGCCCTTCCGTATAGGCAGTCTGCCGCAGTTTTCCCCAGATTTCTTCACCTAATACTCAATACATGAAACAGCACTGCGCAGGGGACGATGTACTGCTGCGGCACTATATACGCCTTGCAGAACAGCCTTGCCGCAATAATTTTGGACGTTACCAAAGGCCAAACATTTAAATCACAATAAACGCATGTTGTGTTTCCATTTCTTTACTTTCTCATATAGATCAGGCTCCTGCATAAGCAGCTGCGCTAAATAGCATGTAGGTGTGTCGACCACATGTATAAAGGTCTGTAGGTCTAAATCGGTCTAAGGTCTTATGCTGTATCAAAGTTCACCGATCATCGTAATTAGCCGAGCTGCGAGGCTCATCTGTAAACCTAGCCTATGATTACAGAAACAAATATAAAAGGGAAGTCAATTAAGGCAATATCTATTCTTTCAATGTAAATTTATCAATTTATAGCCGAAAACACTCCAGGTGCGATATTACACGTCGTATTGTGCATCCTCCGGCAAAAGTTTCCTTTTTCTGCTGTTGTGAATACAACCAAAGCAGTCCAGTTGTCTCCACTCAACGATTTCCTAGCCTACACCACAATAGAGAGTCTTAGCAGCGGCGGCTTGCCGTACCGTCGTGGTTGGCACGTAGGAAATTAATCTTCTGAAGGCTTTACCAGCAAGTTTTATCACTCGACGACGTTTCCGTACTCACCGAGCAACTAGTGCAGGTCCTTCCGACTACAATATCAGCGTGCCAACCACGACGGTACGGTATTACCGTCACTGCCGTACGGTAAACCGGCGCTGCTAAAACTCTCTAATAAGCGCCGAATTGTTCCGCTTCTGCGACAACTAAAGACATTCAAATATTGGGAGCACAAACACGCTCCAACTAGCCGTCTCCCACTAAACAGGAAATAAGACAGCGCTGGTTGGAAGACCTTTCCTCCTCACTGGATGGGTCCCGAGCGATCTTGAGTGAAATAACTTAATAAAAAATCACCACGCGTGGTAGCAATGGAGCACGTAGAAGGAAATATAAACAATACTGGAAAAAGGGAATGATATGTTCCCGAGAAAGCACGTGCCAGATAAGAAAGTGCTAAAGTAGAGATTCTTCTAGATATTAGAACAGGAAATAACAGAATAGCAAATGAAGCGGGAAGGCGAGCCCCACTTATTATGCGCAAAGACAGAAAAAAATAAGCAAGACAAGACAGGGGACAACACCACACGCAACGGAAGATGTCTCCCTCTCTCGATGTTCATACTTGTATGTGTGGTTTCTCTTATGCCGAGTTAACCTCTTCAAAGGAGAAAAAAAAGGAAAAGAAAAGAAAAGGTCCATATGAAGAACATTCGTGCGTGTACTGCTGCCGGGGACAGCTGGTTTTGGGGGGTTCACAACGCGGCTTCACTCCCGGAAGCTTTATGACCCTTTCCGGGACCAGCGAAGGCGGGCCTCTCACTTTCGCGTTACGGTGTCCGGTTTCTCTCACCGCTCGCGCCGAAGTGCCAGAGACTTGCGTGCTGGCTTCCGAGCCAGACGCATGTTGCCCTTCACGGAGAGAACCCAGAAATGGCCGTAGTTGACGCGCCACAGGGCAATTATTGGGTGTAGCACTTTTTCTGTTATAACCACAGCTCGCTTTGCACATTAACAATCGCTGATCGAAGCGAAGGAGTAGCCTACGGGAAGGTGAAAGCCTCGATAGATGAAAAGCCACCAAGCATGCAGTGTCGCTGCAGGAAACAGTTCTACTAAGGGCGAAGAGCCGAGGACGCGCAACAAAACGGGGACGGCGCCCAGAACAGTGTCAATGAGTGACCTGTCTTCGTTGTCCCTCGTGGCCGTTGGCGCTGGGATTTCACCGTAAAATATGTAATGGTTTCCGGACTTTAAGGTGAAACAAACGAAATAAAATTAAATGCAAAAGGAAGGGCTTATGTACCAACCAGGCTGAACCGAAGTTCTACTGAAGTTCTGTGAGGAGGCTTTGTTTTTTCTACGACATGTCAAAAAGCAATGCGAGGACTTGAATCTCTTCTTTTTATCAACAAAGCCACTGGTAAAACCCAACACAGCTGACTTACCAACTACATTGTGCATGAAATTCCTGTTTCCAGTGATAAAATTTATAATGGGCAAACTGGCCGATGTATAGACTATCGGCTGAAAAAACACGTCTAATACGTGAACAGCGCAATTCAAGGTAATCTTGCTGTGAAGTGTCGCGACTGTGGTTACCCGCCTATTTTCCATAAATCCAGTATTTTACCTCGAATGAAATCTGCACTTACCGGAAAAAGATTTAAAGCGGTTGCTATAATACATGCGGCTCGGAATGGTGTCAGCTGCCCTTAACTAGTCTTCTGCAGAAAAGGAAACAACGAATAGAAATGTGGTTGATCCCTCTGTCGGGGGAATCGGTATAACAGGAAAGTGAAATATCTCTTCGCATAAGCATTTGAAAGTTTATTGTTACATCAAGGTGAACTTGCCTATTGCCATCTGTGTTTCGCTGGTACGGCACCGTTCGACGTGGATGAACCCACGTTCCCGCATCGCCTCCATAACATCGAGGGCCAACCCTCTGTGGTAACTGAAGTAGCTTACCTAATAACTGAGCAGTCTATAATAAATGCCGCGCGACAAAGGTATCAGACATATTTACTTGCACCACGTTGACCCGTCAACGTCGTTGCCGTGGCTTGGTGCTTAACACAGCAGTTTTCTTCTTCCCATCACTCTTGAAGAGCGGTCCGCGAGGAAACGCCACCCCCGAAGAAAGGTGACCGGTGCCCTACCACTCCGCTATCGTCGTATATAGCGCGGCTATGCGCGCGGCTCTGCACACGTTCATCGAGGCAAAATTCGGAACGCACGTGGAATGGTGCTGCTATCCAGGAGAGACGAAGTAAAGCTGTAATAATTCAATGTGCTTATCCTGGATGACGGCACCGTTACAGGCAATGTGTGGCGGGATGCGCGCGTGCTGAGCCGGGCGAGACAAGAAGGCGCGTTCGTACCGCTTCGAGCGTGTGCGGCGTTAGCGCACTGGTAGCGCACCGGACACCTTTCTTCGTGGCGCGGGGGGAGAGTGAGTTCGATTGCCAGCGCATCAACAGAACTTTTAGGGGCGAAGCACCTTAGGCTCTAGCCTTGTCCGTCCACGTTGTCCGTCCGTCACAGCACAGCACAGCAGTGTGGGCCGATCATGGAGGCTGTGCACCCAGACGGTGTATATGTAGAGTTGTTGGGTCAGAAACGATTCTCACGAGTTCCTGCTAGTGCGCCCGGGCTGTCGGCGTCTAACGGCGTCGTCGTGGCCACGGTAAAGCAAGCACATCAGCAGCGACTGACGTTTCCTGTGGGAAGCACCGCAGCACCTTATGAGCTAGCTTGGAGAATTTTTAGGGGCGAAGCTCCTTAAAGCGGCACCCGTTCGTCCCTCGTCGTAGTCGTAGTAGTGCGTAACCAGTCTTACGCTTTGACCTCCAAGGTGGTGCCGGTGGGAGATTTCTCCTGTGCGTTGTTGAACAATAAAAAATTCGCAGCGTGCGCGTTAACTAAAAGCCGAATTCTTCTGTCTCTCATTCCCCATTAGCAGCCATTTCGTGCGTCCCCGATGTATGTAGTAGTAGAAGTAGTCGTAGTTAGTAGTAGGTAGCCACCGGCGCGTGCCTGCTGGAGCGCACGCACGCGCCGAGGGCGAGCGCGTGGCACCTGGCTAGAGTGTACTAGAATATTTTGAGTGGCGCGACCGGAGCGGGCGCGCCGTGCAAACCGGTGTCCCCTCTCGCATGGAAAGCAGCGGTGGCGCTGGCGTGCCTAACCATTGGGGCAGCGGGCGCGCGGCGGGCACGGCCAGCGTGGCCCGAGCTGTGGTGCTCATTCTAATTCCCTTTTTTTTTTCGCGTGTGCGTGCGTGGTGTGCCATGCACTTTGCAATAAATATTGTATAAACATAGGTACGGCAGCACAGTCACGCTGGCCGGCGTTTTCACAGATACATCTAATAAAATAAAATAAAGATCCGTTCGGTGCGCCTTGCAAGCATCTGATGCGCTCGCAGCTTCGTCACGATCGCCTCTCGCGGGGCGCGATGGAGGCGTTAATTTTATTGAAAATAAAGCAGTTTTTAATCAGAACTTCCTTATACATGATTGGCGTGCAGGAAAACTTGCAGGAATTACTTTGTGGGATATATTGCAAAAATCTGGCATAGGTGACGACGGCACACATTTTAGGATGGGGATAACATCGCAAAAACGCAGCCTGCACAAAATAAGAAGAAGAAGAAAAAAAGAACAAGGAAAATGTCGTAAGAGTGGAGGCACGGATGTCCGTCATTCCCGATGTTATACATAAAGATGTGGAGATTACGGGAAGAGAGCTCGAAATGAGCAACATTAGTTTCAATCTGCTCTAGCAGGCCAATGTCGAAAACGGCAAGACCTTCTAGGTCTGTTTCATGCTGAGTACAGGGTCCCGTTTGGCTAATACTGAACTGCTACAAGTTACTGCCCCGAATTACCAACTTCCTTATTCTCATCCTGTAAAAGTTATTGAACACGTCTCACAATTATTTAGCTAGTTCGTTACCGATAGTTATGTTCATATCGCAGCCATATCTTTCGTAAAGATTTCTTGAAAATGACCCAACTTATATACATCTGTAATTTTTGTTTTTGTATATTTTTGCTGCCGTAATTGCTCTCGTTATGTCAGGCGAAGTCGACGTCATTTTTTATATTTTAAGAGAGCAGTTTAACTGGTTCAGTGGCGCACCGACGGGGAGGGGGGGAGGCGGGGTTATGGGGGTTGTAACCCCCCATATGGTGCTAACTGTAACCCCCCTGAGGCCGACCTAACCCCCTCCCACTCCGTAACTGCACCTGTGTCCTAGAAGAATGTGGTGCTAATGTCTCAGGAAAACGCCGACAAAATAATAAAATAATCATCATCATTGATGTTATTATTTTTTGGCATTTTATTTACTTTTTTTACACACGCAACAACTGTGTAATCGCATGCCCGGCCCTTCGTGAAAGATTGAACCCCCTGGCAGAGATCCTGGTTGCGCTACTAAACTGGTTCCACATGTATAATACTAATTGATAGGGTCTCAACCCGTCTACCTACTTTCTTCTTAATAGATGACCTTTTACGTATCTATAGATGCGTTCGCATTGACAGCATTACAGTGATTGTTCTCGTGAGCTACTCGTTACTTCTGAGTACTTTGGACTAGCGTTCGGAATCCGCTGTTATTTTTAATACATATAAACGACATATTGATGGAAGTTATAACTTATTAGGGCACTTTTGAGATCGAATTATTAGCAGACTATTGCGTCCATCTTAACGAAATCAACAACTATGAGGAATGGACACATTTCTCCCTGGTGCTCTCATTACGGCAAGTAGCTGAATGGAGATAAACCAGTGTTTATAAGAACAAAAAAAAAAGAACACGATACAAGACCTTCTTTACTTACGGTTTTCAATCGGAATCGCTCCCTGGTATATCTGAATGCAAGTACTTGGGCGTCGCATTACTCACTCTCTCATTTGGAAAGGTCACACTATTCTCACCAGAGCGTCACCAGTCCGTAATTTTGGTTCCATTAGATAATAACTAAAAGGAATGTAGTGGTTGCGATTTGCAAAACCTAATTTGTCAGCATACATATCGTTTTTCAGACCAGGACCTGGACATGCATGCGCAGTTTGGGACTCCTGCATAAATCGTAGTACAAAGACCGAGAAGATTTAAAGCGCAACGCCGTTCGCTACTTATATTCTAAGTAGTAGCGGAACTGACCTTTCAGACCTAATTAAAGAGCACAATGTGTGAAGATTTTGAGTGTGCCAGAAAATCCAGACTAACTAAAATGTCTTTCCCTGAGCTGTATGCTTTACCACTGCGGTCGCAGCTGAGGAGACATCACCATACTAAATCTTTAATCCCTTTTAGTACCAAAACAAGTTCTTCGGAATATCTATTTTTCCCTCGCATCATCTCTGAATGGAATAGTTTATCTCTCACGACTTCGCACAGCACGGACCTAATTTTTCATAGAATACCTTAATTGATCCTTAAAGTTTCTTCACCACACTTGAACCTTAGTACCTAAACGTAACATTGTCACACTACACCCTTTTCATTACTCAACATTCTAAGATTTCTGAGCTATAGGAGTGAATGTATGGTTTCTCCAGTTTACCTATATTTATAGGAAACGAAAGTAACAGTGTGAATAATCATGCTTGGTACAGCATGTTTATGTCAGGTACGTCACACCGAAAGGGTGATGTGGACACGCAGCAAAACAATATCTCACTTTTCACAAGTAGGCGATAGGTAGAACCTTCTTTGTGTTTGAGTAAAAATGCCCATACCAAAAATGAGCACCGATATATAGCGTGCAATAGAAGTGCGGGCTGATTTAAAACTATATTTGATGATTGCAATGCTCGCACGCTCACCGTGTTCATAGGTAATAACATTGCATTTTGAGCAGAAACCTCGGAAGTAAGCAGGCAAGCAATATGAAAAGACATCGATCGCCTAGTTAAAAGTTGATGAAGCTGCATGTGGCGCATCGCTGCTCAAGTGATCCATTCGCGCTTCATTATAAAACCAAAATAAACCTATCTACACCTGCCAGGCGCTCTCCCGGCGCAAATTAATTGCCATCAGGGTGGTAATGCAGTTCAGGTGTGATGAAACGGTCCGTTTTTACGTTCCTTTCATATAAACTCGCGCCACTCTTGCGAACATTCTTGTGAGCGCGCCGGCAAGCAGACGCCCGCGAGGCGGGCCGGCCGGAACAACCAAGGTCTGACGACGGCAGCGCCGCCGCTGCGTTCCATGCGGAGAGGGCCCCTCTCCGGCCGGCGGTCGCGCCACTCAAAATATTCTAGTACACTCTAACCTGGCGCTCGCCCTCGCCGCGAGCGCCGGGAGCCACGCGCTCCCCGGCAAACTCGACACTGGCCCGGCAAACGCGAGAGACAACGATGGCGCAGGCAGCGTCTCCTAGCGAGTTTCTTGATTGAGAAATACCGACTGCTCGCGTTGGAGAAGCGTTCACCGGCAAAACCCATATATATATATATATATATATATATATATATATATATATATATATATATATATATATATATATATATATATACGAAGAAAAAGTCAGACGTGGTGAAGAAGCAGTATATTTTTGACGTTTCGGCCGCGGGACCGGCCTTCGTCGGAAAAACCGTGTTACAAGCAGTGTCTGATATTATACGCTGTGGCTATCAGAATCGGTACTGATAATGGTCAGCATCTATGAATAAAACAAAACCAAAAATAGTTCACACTCATGCACTTACACACGTGCAATGGTATGCCCTGCAAACGAAATAAAATCACAAGAAAACAAAGACACGTGGCGAAGCTGCCATGTGGATGATCCTGCTGAACCGACACGTGCGCGTAACCATGCATTGCAAATCATCGAAAATAATAATAATACAAGGGCACGTGAAGAAACCTAGTTATAGATAATGCCTTGCTCATTATACAAACACACTGAATGAGACAAAACCGGGCGAAAGTAAAATGAAGCACAGTCGCATGAAATAAAGTGCACATGATGTAGGGATTTTGCTTCGTGACGTATGGGAAATTTGAATAAACGGATTAGTAAGGATACCAGCTATGTTCCCCCGGATGTCAAGAAGTTCTTAACAGAAATGCTGTCATCATGATAGATAAGTAAACTTTCCTACACTTTGGTTTATGCCTGACGAAACTGCCTTAAACTTATGAATTAAAAATGATTCTCTTATTTCGCGGTCGTAGTGCGATCGAAATCCTGATTCCAAGACAGTAACTTGTAATTTATCAAATGAGTGACCTGGAATTTTTACATGTTTGGACAGCGGCAGGTTTGGTAAGGTGACACTGTGCGCCTTGTGATTGTTAAAACGTAGTCTAAAAGACGTCGAAGTTTGACCTATATATTGAAGGCGGCATGTGGAACATTCAAGAAGGTAAACTACATTTGCAGTGTCACAGGTAAAGTTACCTTTAATTTTGATACAGTAGTTGGAAGCAGTGCTAGCCGCTACCGATGACGTTGTCATCTGGGGACAAATTTTACAACGAGATTTATTGCATGGTGCACAGCCGGAAAAGAGAGGACGGGTGATTCTGGAAGAAGTTAAAAGATCCCGCAAGTTTTTGCCCTCAATCATCCACATGGCAGCTTCGCCACGTGTATTTGTTTTCTTGTGATTTTATTTCGTTTGCAGGGCATACCATTGCACGTGTGTAAGTGCATGAGTGTGAACTATTTTTGGTTTTGTTTTATTCATAGATGCTGACCATTATCAGTACCGATTCTGATAGCCACAGCGTATAAATATCAGACACTGCTTGTAACACGGTTTTTCCGACGAAGGCCGGTCCCGCGGCCGAAACGTCAAAAATATACTGCTTCTTCACCACGTCTGACTTTTTCTTCGTATTCGCAACCAAGCCCAGAGAACCTTTCTTCAGCGTATATATATATATATATATATATATATATATATATATATATATATATATATATATATATATATATATATATATATATATATATATATACACTGGATCTTGACTTGCAATGAAGTGCCGGTGGGAGATTTCACTTGTGCATTGTGCATAGTTGAACCGTGAGGATTCGTAGCATGCGCGTTAACTACATTAATCCGGAACTCGGCACGATCTACGATGCACATCCCGAGCTTCGCCCACTCATCATCATTCACTCCGTGGATATGCTGTAATTTTTTTAACAGGGCTTGTCGCCGACTCTTTCGAACGCTGTCACGGTATATACGAAACCTTTGCTACAGTCGAAACGTGTCTGTGTATGTGAATCCAGAACTCAAGACGATATACGAATTATAGCAAGACGATTAAACTGGAACAGCATTGAAGAGGACCCAAGCAAATACATTTGTATATATATGCACACTTTATGTCACTCATTTCACATTCGCAGTGGCAACGCCCGGGTGCCGTACGGTCACATACCGGTACGATACCCAGTGCTTCGCCACTCGTCATGATTCACGTTAGTGGAGATGGGCTGATTTTTTCTCAATGTATTTCTTTATTGTTCTTGCATGTGCACTGCATCATATCCGTTACGGTATTGACGTATGGTGTCGTGGTGTATCCCGGCATAAAGCACTTCCGTGTTAAAAAAGAATAAAATTAAGGATGACAATAGAATTGGCCACGCATCTGCATGCTTCGCTGCAAATGTCGTCGAAAGACAATAGTCTTCTGTCGGCCGTACTACGCTGCGTGAGATATGGACGCCATCTGGCAGCGCCGTCGGGAAACATGAGCTTTTGCAGAATCCCTGGGCAACTGCCAGGGGACAGCACCAAATCGTCGGCAGAGGCCTTTTTTGTACACAGCGCCGCAGTTTTAGCGCAGCCTAAGAAACACTAGGGTCTTTATAATTACGTATCTATGTATTTTCTGTAGTAAAGGAACAGACCACCTAATACTTACGTATTGATGTTGCGCCTCAGATATACGTAATATTTGCTTTTTGATCGACAATGTTCACAAGTACGAACGCAGCTATCAGTTCAAGATGGCTGAGCGTTAGGCAAGTGCTTAAGCTTTGGCCGGGTGGCTGAATCGTGTGACAGACAGATAAACAGAAAGACCAAAATTTCTGCGTTGAAGTATCCCAAGAAAGACTATCGTCTTTAAAAGGCTGCGCTACATAGAGAAAAGTGCCAGGGCGATAGCGATACGCGAAGAATTTGTGGGCAGATGTGATCGTGTTATTTCTGAATTTTTGTCTCGTGTGCAGTGCATATAGATGTGCATATGCAAAAGTAATTATTTTGCTAAACGTGAGCGCCGTGTTTGTCCTTTTGTGTGCCTCATTTTATCCCTGTTGTTACTGAGCTCTTGTATTCCATCATGTTGAATCAAGAGCATAAAAGGTACACTCTTTCGCACAACCTTTAGAAGATTTTTTTCCTTTCTGTACTAAGGGAATTCGAGAGTGAGTATAGTTCGTTGCCAAGAGCCGGGTAACTGATTCAGCATTTTCTCCTTCCTTTATTTATTAGGAACGTGTTGCCGCTAAGCTGCAGATATAGGGGTCATTGATTGGCGAGGTTTTTTTCACTTATGCGGTTTACTGCTGCAGGCCTGCACGGTCCTCAACATTCTCCTTAAATATTATGAGTGCGTTCCTGAGTGCTAATATGTGCGAAATTGAATTAAATCCTAGTGTGTTAGAGGGACAAATGTTTCTAAAATTATCGGTGACGTGACTGCTGAAGCAGAACGCGGTTTCAGAAAACTCAATCTTTTATCATAAACTCGTATCCACTTATCTTGAACAAAACACGGAATATAACCTAGGCCATTAAAGTGTCGGGACGCATGCACCTGTATTTAAGGTAAAAACAATTAACTAGGGCTCGTGGAAAATCGCCATCGTAGTACATGTCGCTTTACCAGAGCGTGACACATGATGATTGATTGATTTCTGAGGTTTTACGTCCCAAAACCAGCTATGATTATGTGAGACGCCGTAGTTGAGGGCTGCAGAAATTTTGACCACCTGGGGTTCTTTGACATGCAGTGACGTTTTATTTATTTATTTATTTATTTATTTATTTATTTATTTATTTACTCAGACTGTTGGCCTGTCGGCAGTTACAGGGTGGGTCAAAAGCAACACTGCTGCAAGTCGTACATTACAAAGGAAACACTTGAAAGAGAACCACATGCTGCATAGGCAAATACAAGGATTTAACAAAAGATAACAAGACACATAAGCATACATAAACCATACATTAATCACATTATACAGCACCATTAATGCAAGTTATTCAAATATTACGAAACATGGCTGAGCGTTACCGTACAAAAGCAGAAAGTTGTATACATAAGCGAAATTTTCCGTATATACAAATCAACTAATACAAACTACCAATGCAAACGAATGTCAAAGACACCCATAAAATGGAAAAAACAAGCGTATACGTGCGTGCATCTTTAACGTCGTGTGAGGTTGTCTTCAAATTGATCCGCATTGCTGCTTGCTCGCGTTAGTAGCGATAATTCATTCCACTCTTTAATGGTTCTTGGATGAAGGAAAACGCATAACTGTTAATGTGCATCTGAGGTACTTCGAAAGTGCCATCTTTGCTTCTTCGTAATATCCTGCCTTGCCGTGCCATCAGGTAATGGTCGCTATTGATGCTACATTTGTTTTTAGTGAGAAGGTAAAAGGGCTTTAACCTTTCGATGTGCCTGCTTTCAGCGAGCGTAGGCAAGTTCAGTAAAATGCCAGTGCCCGGGCCTCTACATTTCGCCTCCATCTGAATGCATGCAGCCGCCATGGTAGGGATTCGATCCCGCGACCCTCGGGTCAGCAGCCGAGTATCGTAGCCACTAGACCACCGTGGCGGGGCGATACATGGGGATCGGCATAGTGGTGCAAAAGGGGTATTTGCGCCACCCGAAATACTCCTTGACCGCGCTTTTTTATTTGTTGTTTTTGTGTTGGAACAGCATGAAATGAACACTCGCAAACTTGTAACCCTTAAGACCGTGATTGGTCCATTGTTGTACGTGGTGTGCTTTGTATGCTGTGGAGTGTCGCTGGTATCATTTGAGCCATCCTGCATTCCTGCCAAGTTATCGCCATGACCTAACCAGTTCGCTCCCCCCCACCCCGCAAGACAAAATCCCTCACGGCGCGACCTTCCTGGCGTGAGAGCATGGGACGCATAAGAAGCAATCGGCCTTTATTATCTATGTTTCTTGCTGCGTCCTCTCCTCTTGAGTGCCTGAAATATGATCTTCCGTAATACAGGAATTAGAGGGCACACGATAGGGACAACGTGTTTCATGGCAAAAAAGGAGCAATTAAACAGATAACAGTGCGACGTGATACAGTCTAGTTACTTTCTCTTCTCCAGGGTGGGAAGGCACCACCACGGAAGCAGCTTCCTTTGGAACTCACCGCACACGTCACCCTTGCGTGGGCGGCCGTATCGCCGCTTTGACGTTCTCAGTGCTCGGCGAGCGGCGCAGCTCTAGAGCTTGGGTGTGCCCACCGAGGCCTAATTGGAAGTCGAGCCGACGGCACCGTAAAGAGCTACCGTGACGACCCCTGCGTTGCAGGATACGGCGCTCATGCACCCTGACGGGGCTGCGACGAGCGCCCCACACGGCGGACGGCGTAACGGCGGCAGCCGTCGCGGTTCACCGATCCACACGACCGCTGCCAGGAAGCGGCACTGGAGATGTTGTATAGCACCGTCCACTGTTAAAGGGAACACACGTATTCGTGCCTGCCCTATCGCTGCGCCTTAACTATAAGTGGCTGCGGATGTGCGTTGATGGTAAAGATATGTGGAAATGTTCAGAACTGCTAATTGCAACTCACATGCCACAAATATACGGGATGGAGGCTTGGCAAGGAAGCAAAATGAAGATTTAAAGGTGAACATTTGACAGAGATCTGACTGGTTGGGACGAAATTAAAGGTGAAAACAGGGGGACACCAACCAAATTATAATCATTTAAAAGTAAAATTTACTTCTAAACATAACATAACCTTATAAGCACTGCTACTGTCTGGTGCCCTCCAGTCACCCCTGAAGAAGGGTCCACCCGAAACGTCGGGTTTTTTAATGTTTAGAAGTAAATTTTACTTTTAAATGATTATAATTTGGTTGGTATCCCCCTGTTTTCACCTTTAGGAAAATGAAGGCATGCCCTACGTTCAAGTGCTCTCTTTAACAGAGCACACCTCTGTAGATTGTCGTGGCTTGGATGCGTTAGTTTCTTTCGGTACATAGGTCTTGCACTACTGTGTTAGTGGGACTGGCTTTCAAAGGTTGTTTATGCTTGAGTTTTCGTACCGATTGACTGATTTGTGGGATTCTACGTCCCAAAACCATGATTTTATTATGAGGGACGCCGTAGTGGAGGACTTAGGAAATTTGGACCACCTGGGGTTCTTTAACGTGTCCTGACATCACACAGTACACGGGCCTCAACATTTCGCCTCCATCGAAATGCAGCCGCCGCCGGCCGCGAAGTTGCCGTGCTGATATTTGCAGTGCGAGCCCTTCCAGCTGAGCCCGTCAAGACAAAGTTCGTGGAAGAGAAAATTATCGCGAACACGTATACAGCACTAATCTAATCCACAAACCCATGCGTAAAATGATGGAGGGAAGTAAGAGGCGTTTATAGCTCACGTGAAACATTCTGCTTCAGTAAGAGGAAGTTTGTCCTGATACTAAATAAAATTCCCTAAAAATTAAAAACATAACCACCTGATACTGGAGCAGGAGAAATTTCTGGCCGGCTAGAGACGTTTGTATTTAAGAAATCCGTGTGGATTTCCTTTCCAGCTTCATTATATAAATAGCCATAAAAATTCTGATTTCACTTCTAAGACATTACCCTATTAAATATTAGCCTGCTCTGTGCTTTCATAAAGCGGACTGCACGGTACTTTTATGTTAGACTCTGAGAATTAGGACATAAAGAGGCACTGGTGTACATGCTCTTCAAGTTTTATTGTACTTTTGGAACTGCTGTTTGCCCGTGGCTACTGGAGGCATGGAAGAGAACAGCGTGCATAAAGGATTCGACTGCCTGGAACGCCAATTCTCAATTGAGCTTTTATTGGAATAGATCTGAATTACAAATACGATTTTATTGACAGTGAATGCTCTGCAGCAATGCTGATTCTGTCTTCGTATTTCTTTCACGCTTAATGCAGTGTCAGCGGACGCTGGCCCACATCTTCGGCTTTAGTTGAATTCCGTAATATCAGTTTCCTTCCTTTTTTATTCCCAAGTATATTCCGCTGACAGAGATGTGGTAATTGTACCATTGTTGAACAAATGGCATTTTACGTGGATTTTGTTGCCTCGGACACCAAATCACATAAGCTGACCCTATAATGTCAGCGACCAACGCGAACACCTATAAGACCCTCCTTAGTCCGAATTCCACGCAAATATAAGGCGATGTTTCACTTGCTTTTGCAGGCGGAGCTGTTTAGGGGTTCGCACATATCCAAAGCAATCCGCGTTGGTCACGCAGCACGGAAAACCTGGCCAACTATTTCCCTGGACCCGCTACTTTTGCCTCCAGCCCACTGCTACGCAGTAATTTGCGAAGGAGTGTACAGAAAGAGATAAAGGAGGGAAAAAAAGAAAGAAAAGAAAAGTCCACTGCTAGATAATAGTGATTATGCTTAGGATAATACAGAGAGAGATGAGGCAAGAAGGAAAGAAATAAAAAAAACAGAACAATAAAGAAATAGAAGTTTCGGATTGCAGTGAAGCGAAAAGCGTACGCGTACATATAGCCTCACTTCCCTGGACCCCACCTTGGGCAATACCGCCACTTGATGGTGATAGTGCCGTCAAGTGATAGTACTATGATCACTTTATGGTAATAGTACCACCATCAAGTGGTGATGGTGGTATTATCACCGTCACCACTTGATGGAGCACTACCACCATGAAGTGGTGGTATTGCTCCATGAATGATAGTAATAGCGAACTTGACACCCTTGACAGTTACGCCACGATTAACGCACAGCTTCGCTGTTGCCATGGTTTTCACCGCGTGGGAGTGGCTCGACTTTTTTTTTTTCATAACATGCAACACTCTGATCGGCGAGCCACACAATGCCAGGAAGCTTCAAATCACCAGTCAGAAAGATATTACTCATATGCTTGGACATGTAGTTCTGTAAGCTTATTAATTATTTATTTCCGTTTCGCCGATCGCGTAGCGTACACACCAATCTTACGTGGTATTTGTATCGATATCGGCCTAGCATACACGGCAGAGCTCTTGCTCGAGGGCAATAAGTGAAACTAGTGCGCTTAGTGGACGTGTACAGGTTATGGTTCTATCTTGGTTGCTGTTATTGGTCCATAAAAGACAACCAGTGTTGTTTTACTTGTCGTGTTGCTGCCGTCACGATGTTCAGGTTCCAGAGTGGAGATTTGTAAACAGCGGATTTTCAGATAATTCTGACATTCTGCTGTGTTCTGATTGTACAGCATACTCTTCTCCACAATCGCTTCTCATTTACGAAAAGCGCTTCGTTTTCAGTTTTATGTACTTTAACGCATTTAACCATATGACGTTGGCTTCAGTCTTTTGATGATTCAGAAATCATATATCGAGTCACGGCTAGCGATAGCTTTGCCTTATCCGGATGGAACACCATCGCAGTCAGTATTATCCCTGGATCGGTGTCGATGGTGGTCGAAAAAGACCGTGCGACATCCCCATTATGAGTGCTTAATCGCCGAATAAATTGTTTGAAACGTATTAATTTTTCCGGTGTTTCCATTAACAATTCGTGTTCTTTTGGAGTCGCAGTATGTACCAAGTTCAGAATACGGCGCTGATCTGAAATTTGCTCACTTATAAAACTCCTAATGCTCTCATAGTTTAGTGAACGCCTGTGGTACCGATTGCCCGCGTGGCGGAATAGTTACTGTACCTTGCCCCTGGTTGTGTACATATATGGCACCCGCAGTAGTGCGTAGGATCGTACTTGAGCTATGTTGTGGTATTAGTAACAGCACCGCGGAGAAATAAAGAAACGAAAAAAAAATCATGCGTCGGCCGGGAATCGAACCCGGGTCAACTGCTTGGAAGGCAGCTATGCTAACCACTATACCACCGACGCCGCTCGGAAAACCGCATTACACGACATCGCATTTAAAGAATTGTGTGGACAAGAATAATGGCTATTCTGAACAGAATTGAGAAGCCTCTATTGTATTGCTTAGCACTAGTTTCTATATCATGGATGCTTGCTTTTGTGCGCACGCACTTCGACTTCATTGTGTCCGATAGGAGGTATGAGGATTGTATTGCTACTACCATTTCAAATCGAGCTCTCTGGGAATGCGGAGAGCTGAGATGTTTGAAAACTAGAGGAGCTGCCTACTATGCCTACACGTTGTAACATATGCTTAGTGCAAAGCCTCCGGCACGGAGAAAAAGACAGACGGTAGACGCGCACTGCTTCTCCACAACTGGAGATTTCCTTTTACTAACGCTGGCCCCTTTACATCTGTGTCTTTTGCCTTTTTATTGCGGATCGGTATCTGAAGCTTCAATTAGGTGTTTTGCGGTCTGGAAGGCTTGCGCTGGCCTTCATTGCACAATATGAGGCTTGTGGAAAGTGCTGTACTCGGACAAAGTGCAATATGAAAGAAGGCCTCTAAAGATGTCAAAAGGGTGTGGGACGCAGTGAAAGAGAAATTCAAAGGAAATTTTCCCCCCGAGGCTTTGTGACAGAAATTTCTACCGGAACAACCTATCTCGTGGGGGTTCATGGGGTAGTACGTTAAAAAGAAGGGCCTGCTCAAAAAATTATAAGCCTTCTAACGTTGTCCACAAAACCGACGAATGTCGCAGCAATTAGCGACAGATTTCATTCTTCCACGTTAGCCTTACTAAGCGCAGTACTTCATCCGGACATTTCTTGGGCCGCCAAAGATCCACCGAAGTAATATAAGCGAAACTGCGTAAGCGATAAATTGCAATATATTTCATTGCGATGTAAGCAGAAATATCACTGTTAACTTAAAAGTCTTTCGAAAAGGTGTTGTGAATCATTTCTGGTGTTTAGTTATGCCCACATGTAAATATCATCGCATATGCGTCCGTCAACATCAGAAAACTTGTACAATTTAAGAGAAAAGCGTTCATGGATGCCTCGCTTCGAACTCCAATTCTTGTAGTACCCCTAGACTTCAGATACTGGCACGATAATAATAGCAGCACGCGGGGCTACCATTAGTGTGTCGAGATTCTGCTCCAAACTTTGCATCTAGTTTCAGGTACTGATTTTTTGGGCCATCAGCGCAACTTTTCCAACCTTTAGACATCTTACTCAGAGCTCCTCACTGTCTATCAACAGCATGTCCATTCGGTGTTTGACACATTGCTGGGAGACATGAAGTTGACGATATATGGTTGAAAGAGCAATCACCGGACAAAATCTACTTGCGGATATATCTAGTAGATTAGGATAGCAGGTAGGACTCATGTATGTATGTATGATACATCTGTCTCTTTGAATAACAGAAGAAACAGAAGAATGTGGAACACGCAACTAAAGCAGTAGCGAAATGTTAATAACTGCAGAAATACTGGGCTGTTATTGGGCTCGGCGTGACTAGGTACAATCAACTGAAGCCTTGGCAAAGCCAGTGGGGATGTATATTACGTGGTGCTATAAAGATTGTATATATTGAGCGGTGTAGCCGAAAGAAGATTAAGATAGCAACAGGATAGTAGGGAGGTCTTCATTCTCAATTTCAACAGGATGATCGGTTTGAGGATGCATTTGCGCGATAGTTCTTTTTTTCTAAATGGTTAAATGTCACGGTTCCTTACTGGCACACTGACGTGAGACACTAAATACGTTTAGACGGATAAACTATTAAATGATAACTCTATTGTAGTTGATTTTGCGATTAGAGGCTAAATATTAAACAAGGGAACAAGTGCCAGACTGTAATTCCTGAATTTGACACCGAAATTTCTCGCGTGAGCGCCACTGTGACCACGGATTTCAATTTTTTTCGTATTGCTGGCTCATTTGCACCAGTAAAATTTTTCGAAACTACTTGCATACGCCATCAAATTCTCTGATGCCACAGCAAGTTGCTGCAGAAACATCAGGTCTGCATGGACTGCTGTATTTCCTTTGCTCATTTTCCCTCTTGCCGAATGTGTTCCGGCGTCAAGATTATGGCATTTGACATTGTGAGCGAGTGGTTTATTAGTTCAGTTTTCTCTTTTGTTCACGTATGAAGAAACACAAGTTCTTTCACAAGTAGCATGTGTCGTGAGCGTACTCGAAAAAACCAGCGTGTGGACCACATAGGATTGGTAGTAAGGTTCGACAAGTTTTTACGCCAGTGTATTAGCATCTCAGCAAAACGACCATTGCCGCTCTTTAATTATTAGACACGGTAACATTCACCTACGGAGATATACAGGCAAGGCATGCCTTCTCATACAATAATAATGTGATACATTTCATCCTCAGGTTTCTGCGAGATTTGGATATGTTCTACCTTCTTCGAGAAGTATGATAGGGTCCTCACATACATGCTCATTTGCAGAGCTACTTTCCGTAAGTCCATATTATACAAGACATTTGTCGTTGAAAACACATTCAGGTTACCTTTAGAACGTTGTTTTCGCAAAGTAACAATGTCTTTTAAGTATGCCTCTGTGGGAATGTAGTAGTAGTAGCATCACTCAATCAATCAATCAATTAATTAATCAATCAGAAACTGTTTATTTCGCAACAAAATTCTGCATTGCCTTCAGGGCTAAAAGCCCTGCACGCCATCCAAAATTTTCTGGATGATCTTCTGTAGCAGTAGTAGTAATAGTAGTAGTGTAATTGATGGTGGCTTACGGCATAAAACTAGCTATGATCATGAGCTGCGCCCGGCAGTGTAGGGCTCCGGAGTAATTTCGACCACGTGATGTCCTTCAACGTGCACGTAAATCGGAAGGCCTATGTGTTCTTGGCATTTCTCCCCTATGCAAATGTGGCCGCCGTGGCTGGGATTTTGTTAGGGATCAGTGCAATAGATGATGCGCGGGGAAATACATCTGTATTGGTACAAACACAATCTGGCATATCATTGTAAGGGAAACAAACACATAACTTTCAAAAAAATTCCATAATCCGCCTCCACATTGACGCTCAACGCGAGCTCCGATCATATTCCTCTACAGTGTATACTGCTGCTCCAGCGTACGGGTAAGAGGCAGCAAGGGCGTGAAGATGCTCTTGGATCAGAACCGCTTTTGGCCCAGAGTCTCAAGGCCGTGCTTTTCCAGCGGGAACAGGCATTCATCCGTTCACAACCTTGTGCGCCCCAGGTTTCCAGTGTATGACCGATGAGCTGCGCTTGTTCCCTTTCAGTATGAGCCACAAATAGTTACTGCGCCCTGAATTCACGGGTGATCCATCAGACGAGCACGGCCCGCTTCCTTGCACCGTTGCCATTGAGTGATCGTTGTTGTTCTTTCATTTAGTCTGAGCACTGCTAGCGCAGACGAGTTCATGGAACAAATGCGCAACTTGTCTGTCCTACTAGAAAGTGAGAGTCAAGACAACAGAACGTTCTTTCCTAAAGGCAAGTATAAACCTGCAACCTAACCAAAGAGGTAGACGGACGCATGTAAGAAAGAGGAAAGCTAACCTGCAGAAGTCAGTCTCATGCTGCCCACTAATGAAATGACATGATCTCAGCAGATGAGATTGGAAGCTTTAGACACAAAAATCTCAGTAAACAAGATTGCCAACAATTTTGTTCAGATATTGAGAGCCCCATGCTCTATAAGTACCCCTGAATTTATCTGTATAGTTTGCAAATTACAGCTTATACATACTTCCATCTGTTGACATCATCCTCGCCACTGTAAGGCGGCTATGTGTAGAAAACGAGGCTGTTACTAAAAGAGTCATAGATATATATAAAGAGAAATGAAAATATCAAGGCATGAAACTCACTTCATCTGTAAATAGTCTCGACGAACATTCATGAACTAGCCATGTTATTCCTCTTATAAACTTTGTATAAATCTTCTCGTCGTGCGAAAGCTGCAAAACGCTTGCAAGTCGCTTAGAAACACGCTCAAAAAGAGCAGTGCTCCGTTCATATACTTATTTTTTCAGCCCTTACGAAGCGTATGTAGATATTTTCATTATTTAATTGGTCCGGACTAACTGAAACGAAAATCTAAGCGCTCGCGAGCGTGAGCACTCTTGGCTGCAGGTGAAAATACACACACACACACACACACAAAACAACAAGAAGATTTCGCAGCCTTCTCGCAGTCTTTCGAAGAGATAAGGAAAACACCCCCTTGATGCTACATCACCGGGGAGGTTCCTTTTAGGCTACCACCAGTTGCGAACTCATACGGACAGATAACACGAAAATAACGTGAAATAGTAACGTGCTGACATTCTCACGAAGTTTGAAAGTTGGGGACTGCGTTTGGGATTCTGTGACGTTTCGGACGTTCAACACATTGCATGAAGACGAAAACAGCGCAGGACACAGGACAAGGGACAGCACAGACACGTGCGCTCTCCCTTGTCCTGCGCTGTTTTCGTCTTCTTGCAATCATGAACCAACCAGCCCAAATGCGTGCCCTTCTACAGTTCAACACATTGCAGCAGTGGGATCGATTAGCACATCAGATTCAGTGACTTAATGAAACTAAGACCGAAGTTCAGAGGAAGATCAGTGCATCGATTGCTGCCAGCGCTTCGGCTAGGAGAGTGGTCTTCGACAGTAAAGCATTGCGTAAGTGTCCTTAGTAATCGGCTCATATTTCTACGCGGAACAAGCTTCAGTTTTATTTTCTGTGTCATCAGACTAATCATATTCGACGTAGCACATTGAGGTGAAGATGCATGGATTTCTTGTGTCCTTCCTCTGCAAGTGTCCCTATACCTTCCAATAGGTCAAACTAAACCATGTTGTACCTGTCAATTTGCTTGCTCGACCCCCGACCACAGTTTCTCTCATTGCTTTACGCACAAATGACACCTGCGTGCGAGTATCAGTTCCATGAAATCGTAAAACGTTCTGCTGCCAGTTTTTTCTGAACAAGGGTCCAAAAGAAAATAAGTTGGATATTTGTGTTGACGACCAATACGACTACTTAAGAGGAGACAGGCAAATCCTCCTTTTTTTTTTTTTTTGCATGTAAATGACGACATATAGGGTTGGTTCGTCAGTTTCTTGGCAGATGATCAACTTGGTTCTTCTGTTCCGCCGCTTGACGGAACCGTTCTAACTCTGCGTTACGAATGACTCAGAAGTGCATTACCCTTGTTTTAGCCTGCACAAAAACATGACGGGCATGATTCGCAGCTGCTTAACTGGATTATTGAAGAGTGTGCGTTCTGTGACGGCACGGTTTCGTAATAAATGCGTGCGAGGTATAAGCAAAATATACGCGCCAAAGCGTGTTCATTTAAGAAAAACGGGTGATAACCGTGAAAATAATACAGACGTGTCAGATATTGCTCTTTATAGCATATTCTAAAGAATCATTTCCAAAATTGTTTTTATAAGAGCATGGTCTACATCGGCCGTGGGCCGTCAGGACGCAAGTGAATCATGTTTTCTTTCGTTTTGTGTCAGGGCACATTATCAAGGGTATCGGGACATACTTTCCAGTAAACGTTAATTTCTGCGGCAGTATTCACAGTGAAAAGATTTTTGTCCGTAAGAGTTCGTTGACATTAGCCGATTTGCTTCGCTACTGGTATGCCCAGTATCGCGATAAGGAGAGAAGGTTTCGTACGAACAATTGCATAAGGTGGTTTTGTTAATCTGTGTCTCACACATTAGCAGCAATGACAAGCTATCACAAGGAATAGTAATGCCCGCTCATCTGTAGCGCTGATTCTATAAGGACAAAGGTGGAAGGGTTTTAATGCCACTGTGTGGAAATCCTGACCGGCTGTTGTTGCTGAGAGTGGGAAAAATTCATTGCAGAAACGGGGGAGCAGGTAGAGCGTTTACCGGCCAGCTGTCCAAAGACAACACTCAGAGAATTTTCGAGCTACCACGCATCTCAATTCGAACAGATGGTGTAGGCAATATGTTTTGATATGGCGTCATGCTCACAAGTGCGGCAGATTGGGTGTCATTCATTAACCATTATTTGGGTGCTTCCACTTCCCAAAACCTCAAAACCACGATATCATTGCGCGAGGCGCCGTAGTGGAGGCAGCGCTGTTGGAGGGCTCCGCAAATTTCGACCACATTGGCTCCTTAACGCGCAGTGGCATTGCACAGCACACGACCCCCTAACACTTCGCCCCGATTTAACCGAGCCTTCAGCAGCAGGGATTTGATCCCGCGACTTTCGGATGTGTAGCCGAGTGCCGTAGCCATTGGACCACCACCGTGGGGTCGGGTCGAGGACGAAAGAAGACAAAAGGCAGGAGAGAAGACAAGATGTGCGCTGACTTCCAACTCATGCATTTCGTGGCTCCTGGAAAGGTAGTTTACCCTCCGGGCACAGAACATGAGAAAAAAGAAAGAACAGCAACAGAAATAAAACGGGAACCACCAAACTACGCACGTGCTGACCGGCCATGAAGGTACGATGCCTTGCATGGCAAAGACACACAATGGCTGATGTTAAGTCCCGGTATATTGTGTTTCCATTCTGTGCTCCCCATTAGCTCTCCATGACAGCTGAGAGCCAGAAATTTTATAACTAAGAGTGAGGAAGCCACAGCAAGAAATCGTGTTGTTAACATCGTTGCTATGTTAAAGGGACACTGAAGGAAAGTGTCAGGTTTCCCTAGATCGACTTTTCTTACCTGTTTTGGAGTGTATCGCCGCTTTCTGCGCGCCACTAAAGGAATTTCGTGCGTCGAAAATTCTCGCCGGATATCTCCGGTGTCACCGTTCAATTTAAATTGCCCGCGCTTTGATTTTTCAGGACTTGACATCACGATCTCTGCAGCCGGCGCTATGGTCCAGTGAGCTCCACGGCCCGAATACTCCGTTTCACACATCAGGTGAAACGCTGTCAAAGCTAGTGCTCGTGTCTGTGCTGTGCACTTCCGCGACCAAAAAGTAGTGCGTTGCTTGCGGTGAGCGAAAAACAATAAACGCCTCACTGTCAGCCTTGAATCATAATACATTTCTCATGAGCTTGACAAAACAAGCTCGTATTGCTGGGGAAACAATCGTAATATGCACGTTTGCATCTTATGTTTGTCGATTTAAGAGCCATTCGAAATGCCAAGCACGTGTTCTTTCATGTTGAGCTGCCCAAAATGCTTGCAACTAGCCCTCGCAAATTCTGGGAGGTGATAAACCCTCAGGAGATGCGCACCATTAGCGTCTTAAATGCGCATGGCGATACAGTCAACAACAAGGAATGCGCGAACCTTTTTAACGAGGCCTTTTTCTCTGTTTTTACGAATGAAAGTTCAGTTCCCGACTTTTCTTCACCTGCGCGCAGCACCGAGTCTATGTCCCCGATTACATTTTCTACGGACGGGATCACTTCGATTATAGAAAATATTAAGCTTTCTTCTTCCGCAGGTGTGGATGATATTAATTCAAAACTTCTCATCAATGTTAAACATGTGTGTGCCGCATACCTTACATTGTTATTTTCGCAGTCATTATCATCGAGCATTCTGCCATCAGACTGGAAAGTAGGCAAGGTCGTTCCAGTCTACAAAGCAGGTAACAGAGACTCTCCACTGAATTACCGTCCCATATCTTTAACAAGTATCCCCTGAAAAATCACGGAACATGTCATCTACTCCCATATCATCAACTTCTTGGACTCACTGCACTTTTTTCATCCTTCTCAACACGGGTTCCGAAGAGGTTATTCTTGTGAAACGCAGCTGGCCATTTTCATTCACGACTTACATTCTAACCTTGACTGCAACATTCAGACTGATGCTCTTTTCCTGGATTTCGCTAAAGCATTTGACACTGTCCCTCACAAATGCCTGATTCTTAAATTATCTCTATTAAATCAAGATCCTAACGTACTTGCATGGATAACATCTTTCCTGACTAATCGCTCCCAGTTTGTGTTGGTTAATAATCACTCTTCTAACCGACTACCTGTAACTTCAGGTGTCCCGCAAGGGTCTGTCTTAGGGCCTCTACT
This sequence comes from Hyalomma asiaticum, assembly GCA_013339685.2. Taxonomy (NCBI): domain Eukaryota; kingdom Metazoa; phylum Arthropoda; class Arachnida; order Ixodida; family Ixodidae; genus Hyalomma; species Hyalomma asiaticum. The sequence continues at coordinate 97,793,004 of CM023488.1, forward strand.
CTTCTTAATCTACATTAACGATCTACCACTGCATGTATCTTGTAACTTTCGTATGTTTGCAGACGACTGCGTAATCTACCGATCAGTAACCAGCATTCATGACCAAACACTAATTCAGCATGACCTTAACAACATACAAACATGGTGTAACCGCTGGTTAATGAATTTAAATCCTAACAAATGTAAGCTTGTTTCTTTTTGTCGCCGCCGTAACCCCTTTGAGTTTACCTATTCCATTGCTAATGTTACCATATAATCAGTTCAATCATTCAAATACCTCGGCATCACCTTAGCTCATGACCTGTCCTGGCGTCATCACACTACTAACATCATCTCGTCTGCTAATAAATCACTCGGGTTTCTCAGACGACACTTACGCCATACACCGCCTCATGTCAAGACACTTGCATACAAATCATTTATCAGGTCCAAACTCGAGTATGCATCTTCCATCTGGAGCCCTCATCAAACATACATCATAAGAGAACTCGAATCACTTCAAAATCGAGCTACCAGGTTCATTCATTCTGCATATTCGTATGACATCAGCATTTCATCTCTGAAGGTGGAATCAGGTTTAGAAACCCTTGCTTCACGCCGACGGTGTGCCACTCTCTCTCTTTTTCATATGTTTTACTTCAGTTCACTGAATCATCCACCGTACATCACGCCCCCTTCGCACATATCTCATCGCACTGGTCATCCGTTACAAGTCACAATACCACGTACCCGGACCACTGCATTTCAAGCCTTCTTTTTTGTACGAGCAGCAAAAGACTGGAACGGCCTTCCTCACGCCACCTGTGCCATCACTAACCCATCTATGTTTGCCGAAGCCATTAAAAACACCGATGTATAGTATTTTTTCTTTAACACCACCCCTTATGTAATACCCCTAGAGGGGGTCTTTAAGGAAATAAAAGTGAAGTGAAGTGAAGTGAAGATTGTTTGTCGGAACGATACCACTCTCCTATTCTTTTTCTTTACAGACTACTTGCGCAGCCTTCACGACGTTGCACCTGATGTATGAAACGGGCTATAGTGTGTAGCAACAGCTGCACTTACTGCACGTTTATTTATTGCCAAAACTTGTTTAATTAAATTTTCGTTTGTAACCAGGAGCAGTAGTCGAGTGCTGAATACAGATTACCTGACGTCATTTTGAACAGGGCGAGACCGAGGGAACCAATCCAATATGTCAATTTAGCCGTTTTGTCTCTTACAACTGCTGTGTTCTCGCCAAAAATGGCGAACTGGTAATAAGTGGAATAGGCAAACTTAACCTTTCATTCTTGCTGAATACTTGCCTTCCGTGTCCCTTTAATGTAAACGATAAATGCGTCATCTGACGGACTGTGCAATGTAAAAAGTAGTACAGGCCGACGGAAGTTATCTTACGCACAACGGCATATGTTATTCCTATAACTTGCCTTTTCGGTTGTTTTCTTTTTTTCTTACATTGAAGCGTGAGACCTTTACTTCTGTCACGTCGTAGTCCAAGGGGGATACGGTTTCATGGTTTCAAAGTCAAGCTTCATAATATAGAGTTTTTAAACTTGCACTCGACATCTACTTTGATTACCTAGGACGATGGTATACGCGCGCAGAACAAAGCCAGTATATGTGACACAGCAGAGGGCATTTTCTTGGAAGTTGGTTTTTAACCCGACTGAGCAGGTCTCTTTCCGATAAGCTGTTCCCAGCAGAATCTTTTCAGTTTGATCGTTCTCTCGATTTTCTTCTGCAATGACTCTTCTTTATCTGAGTTCTCATACGACGCTTCCATGTTCTGGCCAGCCATCAAGATGGCTCTCGCACTCCTCGATGTCACCTGAGAACCGCGTGAGACGATTGTGTCCTCTTTCTGGACCTCCGTGTCCATTACTCTCTACCGCATGCTTGATGAAGTCACTAGTCACGACGAAAGAATTAGGTGCCTTTTCTCTTTATGGAGAAGGATGAGACCGGAATCTGTGGGGTGGGAACCGCCCACGCTGTAAAATTCTCTGTCGACGCTACTCCATAGACGGAACTAGTCTCAAAAAGATCTAGTCATGTACAGTCTGACTTTATGCGTCATACGTTTGCCTCATTTAAGTCGCCTTAGGTTCACTTTGATTGGCATTTAAGTCGTCTGATTCATAATTCAGTAGAGGCAGGCCACGTTCAGGCCACTTGGTGAGCCTTTGACGAACTTTCTGACTTGGCCCACTTAATTATCATTGTATTTTGCCTATGAGCCACGACTCCACGCCGTGCTCTGCCAGCGGGATCCGTTTACCAGGGTAACATTTATGTTTTGACGCGTCGTGTTATCCGCTAACACGATCCGCCACAACATAATCCTAAACAGGATTGCTCAAGGAGCTTCTGCTACCGTGAAACTCGGCGCATCGGTTAGTTTTGATAGGCAAGCAAGTGTTTCTCTAATGCGGGTTATCCAAAGCTGTTGCGAGTGTCGGAGGCACAATCTGTTATTCGACATATCAGAAACGTAGGCGAAAGGATAGCAGTGCGGCTTCGAAGCATTCTTAACATTAACAAAAGCAAGTGTCCTAAACCTGTACACTTATTACATGAAAATTTGAGGACAATTGCCCACGGAAGTCCTCGCTGCTTCTTTTTTTCTTCCCCAAATAAGTGTGGCACCCACTGTACGCTTGCAATACCGACAGACGTCGCATGTCCGGTATGTCAGAAAAGATGGAAGAAAGAAAATCTTTTCGTCGTGAAGGGAAGTAGAATAGTTGCGGCTTTTATGCGTGCCTCTATCCGACGTTCTCATACTTCTCCAGCAATCAGTCACTCTCCCTTTCAGTAGTGTTTCGCGCTACACCGTTGCTACCCCCTTATGTAACCTGCTCTAAACAGAGGGGTTTCTCTGTATGAGGAACGAGCGAGCAAATGCCTGAACTCTCAGCAGGAAGCGGGCTACCGTGCACAGCACGCGGTGCGATGACGCTCTCGAAGTTCCGCGATAAAATGGCGCGCTTGTTCTGAGGCCGATGTCGTTTCAACACCCTCGTCGTACATCCGCGGTCCTGGTTGAGCATGCATCTCGCACCCGGTTAACTTTCTATATATAAATGCATACATAAAGCCTTTCATGGAGGCCACGGGAACGAACAAACAAGAGGTACGAAAGAACGGGGACACACCCCGAGATGTGAGCGAACTATCTGCGGGGTGTAGGCCTAACGAGGCTGCGCCATCCCGCCGCACTCATTCATCCTCGCTCGGTGACGGGCGGGTGCAGAAAACGGCTTCCTGCACGGCACGACGGCGAGAGCTCCCGCGCACGTGACCGATTGTGAGGAAAGACCTGCACATGCGGCACACCGATGAATGGAATGCGTAGTCCCGGTCACACCGGTATAGAGTCCCCTTTGCCGCACGAGGTACGCGGGGGGATTTTTACCTCTACCCGACAAGGCTGTCTTAAAATAAATGAGCCTACAATATTACAAGCGAGCTGGTGTACAATGCTGTATCGGAAGGCGTTATTAATTGTAACGTATCAGTATTGCATCTCAAGGCACTTTCCCGTATCTTCTTGAAGGCCTCTACAGCTACAGATAATTTCGGGATATCGTTCGTTACTCAGGAAATTTGCACATCTTCAAATTGGTGTGTCCTGAATGTGCACTATGCTCAACTTCGTACGGGCCTCCAGGGTACTATAATTAATTACTCAATCCATTATTTAACTAACAATTAATTAAATACTTATTTATTGAAAATAACATAGCTAAATAAATAACAAAACTGTGCACGTTGCTTTGCGAGAGAAACGTGAAGGCATAGGGAGTCTCAAGTTCCAAGCATCGAAAATGTAAAAGATTACGAGGTGTTTCTGTTTATGCGTGACTCAACCGCGACTAGTGGTTGAGAAATAAGTGAACACAGAATAGCGAGCGCAGGATTTTTACACTTACAGAAGTTGAACACCCGCCTTCTCCTGCAAGCTTAACAAAAGCGGGCGAATTTTCGTCGCTCTACACCAAGGGCCACGGTGATTGTGTTCAGTATGCATAAAAAGTTGTTATTTCTGATTTTTTTAAATATCTATAGAAGGGAACACGAGTCTCCTTTTTGAACATATTTCCTGTTGAAATGTGGAGGTATGGTCGGTAACCGATCGCCAAAACGCATGCCATGCGACTGAAAAGATACCACCGCTGAGACTTCGGAGACGCGAGTTCGCCAAAACTAATGGTACTGACACTGCTGATGAAAGCCTACTTTTACTGATTTCGCATGCTCCAAAGGAGCAGAAGAGCTATACATGTTTACCTCTACCATAAAACAAGGACGCAGAAAGCAGGAGGACACAGGTGGTAACTTTAAACTGGTTTAATGTTCCGAGCGCGTAGCTATGTATATGCCAAGAACAGACTTGCGGAGAACGCAGGAACAATAAACTCACCAGCCTAGCGGGGCAATAACTCCTCAAAAAACATATCTCGGCAGTTGGAAACAGTCTAACCGAGCTATCGCTGATGCTATCCTTGCCTTTCTTCTTTATATCGTACGTCTCCATCAGCTCGCGTTCAGTCTGACCATGGTTTCTCCCTAGAATCTTCATTTCCTGAAAGCGCGGTACGCAGGCGCAGGTTTTGCAGTGCGCAAACATGTGGGCCATATGGTCTGTGTTTCTTCATGTTCCTTCATGTGTTTCTTCATGTTCCCTGGCTTGAATTTTGAGGCTTTCATTTGACATAACAAAAACCAACTAGGCCAATTTGACGTTATTATGAAGGACAAGAGGCTGAGAAAGCGAAAAACAAAAGGAGGGAGGTTATACAGCGTAATTGTAAGACCTAAAATTCATACTCGGCGACTTGGAGAGTGCAAGCGACAAACTGTTATAGCGCTATCGGCTGAACAGCACAACAATTTGTTGTACGCACGAAAGTATTTTACACAGAAGGTGTACATAGCTAGGTTACGTCGAAGGTGTACATTACATAAGTGCGCCCGCCAACCAAGTTTCGTCGACAGAGTGTTTTACAACGGTGGGCAGATCCCACGGAAACTTCGCTGGCCATCTTTCTCCAACAACAGGAAGGGCACTGAATTTTTCCACGGGATTTCTAGAGCTCTATCTGCGGCTCCTTTCCTCAGTTTTGTGGTAACCTTGTGCCTGAGAAGAGCATCGCATGTGTGGTACACCTTGGCAGCTCTCCGCTACCAACTACAGGATTCCTATGTGTCGCTTGTCCTCCTACGGAATGCGCTTTTACTGTTCCAATGTATATTTTTTCCATGTTCCGCAGGAGGAGGGTGTGCAGACTACAGACACGTTAACATGCCTCCTACCACTGTGGAGAGGTATGAGAACCTAAGAAGCGCTGTTAAAACACATCAAAGGCATTAACCAGCAATTGAGGCACAATAAGCGAGGTATCTAGAGTCGTTTGACAGCTGACCCCAAGGTCGCGGGCTCGAATCCCCGCCGCGTGGGCCGCATTTCCATGAAGCCGAAATGCTAGAGGTCCTAATACTGCGCGACGTCAACGCACGTTAAACAGCAGGTGGCTGAAATTTCCGGAGCATCCCCCTACGGCGTGTCTCATAAGATTATCATGATTTTGGGACGTAGAACACCACAAATTATTAGCACCTATAGTGGTGAGCTCAAGTCTGGCATTTTAAGTATCCTACAAGTAGTGAGGAGATCGGATAGGGAGCGCAGTTCAAGCACCGAATTACTCCTAGGGCTACGATTCCACAACGCACTTGCAAAGCTGATTGAAGCCCACCGTATATCCATACGAACACTTTACCAAGACATAGGCTGGCTGCGAAATCCTCGAGAACTTAGGCATCAGAAACAACATATAACACAGCGTTAACAAAATCCGGCAGAAGCCACGCGTTGTGGGAATCTATGTCATGAGTGCATTCGACAAGTATATCGCCTGTGCCCGATTGTTTGGCAGTCCATGAGCCAAATGTTAAGAGCAGGATCAACGTCATCGCGCGAAGGGCGTGAGTCAGCGTGTGCTTAACGTTGGCTATCCATAATAAATATGATGCAGTGCCCAGCGGTGGTCCGCATGGGAATCCGTTAAAAGTCTTTTCATTTCTTTTTCACGAAAAGCAAGTGACTTGCAACCGCCTGGCTCGGCATATATTATTACAGTGCCGAGGAGAATGCACATATTCAAAATTTTATTGATGAACGGACACTGAAAAATGGCCGGAGTTGCCCTTTGAGCAGGCACATGCACGACGAGCCCAAAGTTTACAACAGGGGGCAGTAACGACAACAAACGTTGAGTAATTGCACTTTGATTTATTGCCTTGAACGAAAAAAAAAAAGATCACCGTTTCTTAAGAATTGAATTTTTCCGCTGATTCCTACCTGAAAACTTCTCTTTCATAAACTTGAATATCGTCTAAGCCTATGAGGTGCAGCCTTTTTTTCTCGATACGCAAATTTCTTGTTCAGCGATGTAGCATGCTATGAAGGAGGCAGCGAGTGACTCAATATGTAGCCCTCGAAGAGCGTAGATGTGTAAGGACACGTGTCAATCCATTGTGGATGCAATAGGAGTTAACAGATATTTCATAGTAACGATGCGTAGTTCCAAGTGGTATTGTTCATCCTTCTCTTTCGTTTATCATATAGGCACATCTCTCGCTGCCTTGGAGCAATATATTATCTTAGTTGGTTACATCCTGTTCCTAGATTCATTGAGACTTTGAACTATCAGAGACAGCCGATCCAAGCTTGATACGGCACCGGGAAGGTCGCACGATTCTTGACCTGCAAGAACAAAAGAAACGTTGAAGGATTTATTACAACGACAGGATCAATTCATAGCCAATTTTTCTGAACACATCATCACGGACCAAAGCATTGACGGTGGTTGAGGACAACTGTATTCTTGTCCATGCAATTACTTATGAAACACTTTGAAGTTGTAGTGCCTATATGATTCTAAAGTAAAATAGATGCTTCCCTTGTACTTCCATATGAACGACATGTTTGGTCAAAGGGAGCCGGCCTTTGACCGGTCATGCGGATGCATGAGCGGTCAAATCCTCGAGAACTTAGGCATCAAATACAAAACACAGCATCGCGTTAATAAAATCCGGCAGATACCACGCGTTGTGGGAATGCTGTGCCGTGCGAGTAATGCATGACCGGTCACGCACTGTCTCCAGTAAGTAAAAGCGTCGCCTGTCTCAACAATGTAGCCAATACAGACCCATATGTTTAACGCTGCAGATATATTATACACTTGTATACTCTACGGGGTGGCTCGAATCTTTGGCTCTATGGTGGTGCAGTGCTCTGCGCTTCAGCACATTAGCTGCCAATTTTTTCCCTATTCTCTTTTTCATCTGTACATTCCCTTTCCCATTCCCCCTGAGAAGTGTTACTCTCAACCGCGTCGCCGGATAACCTACCTGCCTTTCCGTTTGATTCCTTCCTCACTGTGTTCAAGTGTGGAGAACCCCTACTACTGATAGCTATCAGTCACAACTAACACACCGGAAGAGAGCTTTGCGGCGGTGCATTCATAGTTCCTTTAGCAGGCCAGAGGACGTTTCCACGCTGCCATTGTTTCTCAGTTATAAGATGATTAAAGCAACTAGGTCTACCTTTCTACTTTGCTGCAGCATATAATCACTAAGAATTGCGCACTCAAAGTAATCCTTCGTGTAATGATATACTATTTTCCTAAAAAAGATACGAGTCCCTAACACCCGTAGTAACTAGTTCGAAGAGAAATTAAGTTCTCAATAAATATGCCAAATAAACAACGTCAAGAAGTGCTGATTTTGATTTTTCATTTAAGTTACTTAAAAGGCTAAATAATATTTGAATGATTATCCTTTGCTTTTCTTGAACACCTTGATTGATTTGTGAGGTTCTACGTCTCAAGACCAGATATGAGAGACGCCGTAGCGGAGGGCTCCGTCAATTTTAACCACCTGGGGTTTTTCGACGTGCACTGACATCGCACAGTAACACCGTATTCACTAATGCTTGAATCAGCTTTATGTGACCTCAGCAAATGACGCGGATTTCGTGTTTATATGTTGTGTTCAAAGAAGCTTCTTGAGGCTAGGTTGCGTTGTCGTGGTCGACACGCAGTAACTCAAGCACCGCGACAGCAAAGTTTGGTCGCTGGCGTGTGGATTCGAGCCGCCGACCTCCGGGTGGCGAGGCCGACGCGTTAACCGATTCAGCCAATTCCGGCTCATCAAACGTGCGCTTTAACGCGGAGTCTTGTGTGAATAAAGTTCATGGAAAGCAAGGCGCGCGCCCCTAACAAGTGCACCATTTTCAGTCTACGCTCGGCACACAAAGAAGACGTGAACAAATTTCAGCCATATACGTGACCCTTGGGTTTTCTAAGAAAGAAGGAAAGGAAAAAATGAAAGCATGAAATAGGGAAGGAAGTAAGGACAAAGAAAGAAAGAAAGCAACAAAAGAAAAAGAGGGAGAAAAGACAGCAAGAGGAAGAAGGAAAGAAAGATAAAGAAAGAAATGAACAAAGGACATCGGCAAGAATTTCAAGATTTAGTCCCGGCTCCCTCGTTTGTAAGCAGAAACGAAATGAACTTCAGTTTTACTTTCTCCGATCACAGACACTGATGGGCCGCAATCATTGTTTGTTACTCTTCGTCTATCGTTGCTTGCAAAAGTTTCCTCGACATTCCCCAGTAATGTTTACTAAACGAAACAAATTAAAGTGGACTATCAAAAAATAATCAGCTGATCTTTTTCTTCTTAGTGCATCTCTTTGTTCAAGGTGCGTACAGGTGGTTTATTTGGCACTGATATGCACCAGCCACCTGAATATATTTTCATTTTTCAAAAGACCCGGGACTTTCCTTTAAAACGGACCGTTTCACGAATGCAAACCGCCTCATTTATTTCGTCTTACCATAAGATTATCGGCTAACTTCTGCAAGATGTCCAATAATTTATGTTTCTAGTAGTGCTGAGGTCGCGGGATGCGTTCTTTCATAATGAGCCACGGCTTACATGTAAACTCATCGGCCTGTGTTTTAGCCTACGTTATCGTTCTAGTAGTGAGGTGATTGGATAACGAGCCCAATTCAAGCACCGAATTAGTCTTAGGAGTACGACTCGGCAAGGCACTTTAAGATCTCATTAAAAGGCTGTATCAACGCGGACACCTTGCCAAGACAAAGGCAGGCAGCCAAATCTTCGAGAACGTAGGCATCGCATACGCACAACATGGCGTTAAATCCCACGACACCACAGAGCTTCACTAACAACGCCACCAGTCACAGAGAATATGCACACTTTAGTAAACTACCGTGTAGAATATGCACACTGTAGAGGTGAAACAATGAGCAACAAACTAGGATGCACTATATTAGAGGCATGCACATTACTGTGCTAAGTACAATAGCAAGGCGCAGTGATGACGCCTAGGTTCAATGAATAGACGCCGCATTTCTTGCTTAACGAGATAGAAATTTGTATTCGTGTCCTAGCAGTCTTAAATACACGTGGAAAATCTAGGATTGCAAACAAATCACTCTGTATATATGGCTGAAGGAAAGCTGCCCTGCCCTGCAAACTGAATATTCTTCAGTACACCATACCTTGGGTACCCCTAGACATCCAAGGATAATCTCTGCTCTTTAATTTCTCTCCAAAACCACTTAATTCAGGGAAGCTGTGGCAGAAACTGCACATCAACGCTCATTTGCAACCGTGTAAATCTGTAGCACGTGTATATAAACAAAGTTCACATGCTCTGAAGTACGTCAGCGTTAGCCTAGAACCGAATGGGCCCGTGCCACGTGCCACGTGCACACGCCCCGTGGTGAGACCGGCATCGCGTCAGGCGGCTGCTAAGATCGAGCCTTGCTTAGAGAGCGGGAAGAGGGGTGGGCTCGAGTCGCCCAGCCGCAGCACAGATTAGGAGGCCATAATTCAGGCGTGCGCCACTCGACGACTGGAGCTGCCGGCGCCAGGGGTGAGAGGTCTCGCACTTACGCGAATAATGGTCAATGTATGGAGCGGCGACGACGAAGTAGCGCTCTATTCGCGACGTTACGATTGATGTGCGGACAGTGGAGCCTCAACCGCGATGTCAGGAATGGGCCAGTAAGAGCGCCTGGCGCGCACTTTATGGAGCCATTCTAACGGCGCAGGGCGACTGTCGCGCAGCTGCGAGCATCGCCGCCGCGAACACGTTATGCGTGCATAACGTTCGCTTTGTGTTCGCTTTCAAGACCATACGGAGCTGAGAGAACAAAATAGCAGGCATAGCATGACATGACAAGAACGTTATTTGAGTCCTGAGGAACTTGGATCTAGGGAGCAAGGGTCCCCCCAGATCAAGTTGGTTGGTGGCTCCGATAGGACGGGAAGTCGAAGTTCCGTCGCGATGTCGGGGCCCTCTGGACGGCCCGGAGTTGAGTTTGGAGATCGCTGCCCTTCAGGGATTCCTCCCATTGCTCCTTCGTTATGGGTGGAGAGGCATTATGAGATGGGCACAGCCAGAGCATGTGATCAAAAAAAGAACAGGAGTTATGGCCGCATTTGGGGCATTAAGAGACCGAGGAGTGGGATACGAAAGGGTTTGGAGATATCTGAAAATATCGGGCACTTCCATTTTCCGCCGTTTCTTCGTGAGTGCTTACGATTTGTGTGTGCTTGAATAGTATGTGCTATTTCTTTAATTTTCCTATTGTCGGCTTTTGTAACAACATTAAGGGAGACTTTGGTAAAAAAACGTATAGTAAATTTCTATTCTAGTGTCAGTGCAGTTAATCTTCAGCCTTAAGCATGTAGCAGTAAACCACAAAACTGTAGTGAAAACCCCGTCCCGATCAATGTTTACATTAACGGTATCACCTATATGGTGCCGTGACAGCGGAACATGAATGAAAAGCCTTCTTAACTTTCGTGTTGTCAACTTCAATTTCCTGTTGCCGCCAAGCGTAGTCTGGCGCCTCAAGTGGCGAGTTGCCAGGCTCGATAAAGCTGGCTAAATTCCGAGTGTCAGCGATCTCGAGAATGCACGTCTAGCAAGATTAAGGTGCGCGTAGGTAGGAAAAGCTTCTACTAGAGTCCAGTGTTGCCAAGCAAAAATGGAACAATACCTCCGGCATCCACTAAAGATTGCTGAGACTGCATTTGTAACCGAGAAATTTATAGTGCATTCAGCAAAGCTTGCAACCAATCAAAGAAGAAGTTATCTTTCCTTCACTAGAAACTACGGGCTTATATTTAACAAAGCATGGTATTTCCTTACACAGGAAAGAGCTGATTGAATGCCGGAGATTTCGTTCAGGACAGAGAGGAGTCTCCTGCTTGGTCATGGCTTGTGACTTCTGCCGCTTCCGGGGAGGATGCAACAGCTGTTGACGGCATACCACTATAGGGCCAATCATTTCCACTACATTTACCTAGCCCGTAGTCTGAGCCGCATTTAGTCGGCGTTCAGAGACGGACTTGTAGAGAATTGAGATGGCATTCGTCATTCTGTTCCTTTGTCCGCATTTCACAATGTCCACTTCAGAGAACACGCGTTCGGCCTGTGCGTTCGCCCAGTGACCTTGTGACCTTCGTCGGAGGAATGCCTATACTTGCGCACTTCCTCCGGCCATGCAACCGTATTCCCAGTGATGAGCCTGAGCCTCTGCCGCTGCATTCAATGGCAGCAGTTTTCTTGCTTTCCTTTTTTCCCCGAAATTCAGAAATTCCTTAAAGGACGCTACTAGTGTGTAATTACACGCACAGTGTTCCCTACTAGGAGGAGTTTATACTATCTTATGGATTCTCTCGTCGAATTGATTATATATTTAAAATATTGAATGTTCTGACACAACGAGGAAGAATTAGCAAGAGCCGCCATAAAAGCCCTAAGGAAACGTGCGAACCACTAAACATCCCGATGGCGTAACAACGTGAATCCGCCAGTTCAACAGTGTAAAAACTCGCTAAGCATAGCGGGAACACCGACAACTTGGCAAAAATGGTTAATCGTTTTCTAGGAGACTACATTAACAACGGAATAAGATTACTCGTTTTTTCAAGCATGACATCGATTGCTCCAAGAACTAACATTGACCTCAAAGTGAAAGCGAGAGAGACCTTGTCTCTTCATTGCCCGTAGCACGACAACAGTCCCAGTGCAAGGCTGTCTTACTTAACGAAGCAATTCCACGGTATTCGCTCGACTATGCTATTGTCACGTGGTCGTGACGCACGCAGCACTCAAGGCGAAGCACGCAGAACACAAGCGATGTCAGGCGAACTATTTATTGGGCGAACTTGTGCCCAGCAAAACAAAGCCAATCACAATTCACAGCAATAGCCTCGTGGACAGTCGTCGGTCGACAGAAAGACTGACAAGCGGCGCAATGCGTCGGCTTTTATATACACGGCATAACGCGTTCTCGTATTATCTCTGGAATTCCAGAAATTATTGAAATGTACGCGTCAGGCATGCCAAGTTTCAAGAATGATAGACACTGTTCCCGAAGTGACATGCAAGATAAACGCGGCCTGCGTTGCGCGTAACCGAAAGCGATTACGGCAATCAAAGCAAGCGCGCGATTCATAGGAAGGTGATAACGGCGTTCTCTTTTAAACAAATGAAAACAACCGCACGTGTCACTATCTGCTAATCTAAATGATACAGTATACGCAGAAAGTGTTCACAAAATGGTCAAATAATAGGGTGTGGGCGCGAGAAGAATAATCAAATTGTTACTTAAATGTCGCAGAGCAGTGACATGTTTTACAGAAGTCGGAGTGACTTCTTGTGTACAACCGGCACAATGCTACGAGAGCATGCTCCATCAATGAACATGACAAGTGGTCCTACAATTCTTCTGAGGCTTCTTGGCCTATAGGCTTCTTCATATTGGTTCTTATTTTAAAATTAAAATGTAATACTCCTCGAAACTCGCTCAAAGCAACCAATCCCCATACTCTTAATTTGGGCTTCCACCATTTATGGTGTGGTGTGTTTCTTTGTGAAATTTTCATATTTACGTGCGCAATTATTTGATACTTTTGGTTATTGCTGGTGGCTGGTCGTATGCGAAATTAGACATTACATTGTTTATCAGAACTTATTGGTCCTCCGGTTAGTCCACAAACACACACACACACACACACACACACACATACACACACACGCACACACACACGCACGCACGCACGCACGCACGCACACAATCATCTTAAAAGGGCCGTTATTGCTGAGCATCTCTCATATAAAACATCACTCGTGCCATTAATCCTCGCAGTAGCGCGCACACGCCCTTAAAATTTTATCTGCGAGAGAAATTCGAATTTTGCGCCTAGCAAAATTCACACGGCAGAATCGTCAGGACAATATTTACATTGGAACATTTTGTTATGCTTTTTAACCTCCACGTTCGCTCCTTTCTGTTTCGCAACTGCCACTAGGCGTCGAGGAAAGGAGGCGTGCTGCTTGCACGTCCATACATGCCATGCTAAAAGGGCCATACGGAGAGCCACGTGTGCTCCGAAGCCCCTCGCATCTTGTGTCTAGCTCCCCCCTTACACACAAACTTCCCCGTCCTATGTTCTTTATGGCTTGCCTACTTCATGGAGGCCGACATACGTCCTGCAGCTCTACGACGCCAAATGGCCCTCGCACGGCATCTTTATCGCCCTGCGAGAAGAGGCTTACTGCGGAGCATGGGTGTCCGATTTCTCATTCAGCCGCGCACGCGGTAGCAAGCTCCTCGCAACTCGCGAGCGCACTCTTCCCTTGGACGGTCGTCAGAAAAGCAACACTGCAGAGGTTTTAACAGAGTAGCAGTTTAGGGGACCGCCTTGTCCGCCATACACACTGCAAGAAAAAGATAAATAGAAGCCTCGGATTGCGCAGAAGGTAAAAGACATAATTCTTTCCAAGGCTTCCTATTCTTCTGAAGTGCTTGCGTATCCTAAACCTGCGCTGTAAAAAGTTTGCGGGCTATATGACTAAAGGAACACTTTTGGGTCGGTTCATTTCGTTTTGGCCAAACATGCTATTGGCTGCTTGCATATCTGTAAGAGCAATTTAAGCGCGAAACACATAACCTCCGCTGTCTCGAACACTAAAGAACGGCAGCTTTCTCCTGGTATGTACACTCACGTGTTTCGATTACTCCTCCACAAAATACGCAGTGTCCGTCGCTCACGCATATTGTAAATACCCCCCTTAAGCATTCCTTTGTACATTCCAGCACGTTCGCTTATATTGTATGTTTGTGAACTATGCAAAAATATACCGCCGGGTAAATGATTTACCTATAGAAATGGAATTGGAGCATTTACCAGAATCCTTCTGCAGTTGGCAAGCTATTTTCTGCCGCGAACTTCAACTATTATTCAACAACACCAAAGTTGAACACTTTTGTGCGCATCCATCGACCTCTACTGGGAGCACAATAACAGCACGGGACATGGTATGCCAGAAAACATGGACGGAGAAGGAGACAGCAAGCTGCACTCGTTTCTTTCTATGCCTGTCAGTCATATCTTTTTTCCGTGCGGTTTAGCACATCCCACTTATGCCTGCCTGAACGCAACACGGCGACGGCGAGAGGCACATGTTAAACACGTTTCTCCTTAGCAGAACTTCTCGTTGGGCTAGTTGGTTTTTTTACCCTGAAGAAAAAAAAGACAAGTGATAGACCAGACGGAGAACAACATACCGCGCACAATATAGGCGCCGCATAAAACAAAAACGTTTTATTTTGCGATTCTTTGTCTTTCTAAAACGACGTTCGATAAAAGAACTGCTTAATTGCATTCACCTTATTGTGGCTGTGTTTTTTTTATCGCAGATGATCACTTATGTAGCAGACTTTCAAAGCGGAAATCATCAGGTGTAAAGATGTGCCAAAACCATAGTTATGTTGCGTACCTTGAAGCTACGAAAAGCACTTTGCTTCTCTTTGTTTACACCAAGGTGTGATTGATCCGAGTTCTTGTTCTGTTCGTTGACTTTCGTTTAGTAAAGCACTGGTACTTTTTTTAAGGCTTCCTTTCTCGAACCAGACGTATAGGCCACTGCGGCAAGCAGGGAGTCACCACAACCAGCCGAGGTCACCATCTGGTGCTGCTCATTAGTCTTAATTGGGAGACGGGGGAGCCCGTCCGAGTACAAAAACTGATGCGAAGCTCGAAAGCAGGGTGTCACGGCTTCTGCCTGCTGTGGCGTAACGGCGCCAGCTACGGCACACCGCACGCACGGATGGCCGCCAAGGGCGGGAACGGGAGCGTCGCCGTCTCACTTCAAGCAGCCCTGTTGTGGAGGGGTGATAGCTGCCACGAGTAGGCAGCGAACACAGCTAGGGTCACGCGTTTGAAGTGCCGACGGTGCACATTAGATGAGGGCTGCCGGCGCGCGGGTTAGAACAAAGCGAGCAGGACTGTCTATTAGACCGAGGCAGATGTATTTTTCGCAATAGATCGAAGTATTAAAAGCGAAGCTCTTAGTCAAATCATAAAGACGGCGACCGTATGCAAAAACTATCATCGTGATTAGTTGTGGTCCTCAAGAGTTGATTGATTGATTGTGGTTCGGTTAGGAAAGGACGCTTATTTCTGCAGCCCATGTAGGGAGCACGGCTAAGCGTCCGTGGGGGTAGGGGTAAGGGAGTGAAAGAGATAGAGAGGAGAGAAAGGCCGTAGTGGAGGGCTCCGGAAATTTAGACCACCTGGGGTTCTTTAACATGCACTGACAACGCACAGTACACGGGCCTCTGGCATTTTCGCCTCCATCGAAAATACGACCGCCGCGGCCGGGATCGAGAGAGAGAGAGAGAGAGAGAAACAAACATTTATTTTCGAGACAGTGTTCAGAACACTCTTGGTCGGAGGATTCCTTATTCCAGGAACCCTCTGGCCGCAATCGCATCCCGGGCTCTGGTGACGAGCCGTCGTTGGTCATCCAAGTCCCGGGTGGAGATTCTGGCCTCCCACGTCTCAGCGAGGAGGTTGACGTCTTCGGGTGCTACAGGCTTGCTTACGCTGTCTGCCTGGCGCCACAGGCACTCGAGCAGTAGGTGCGCCAGTGTGTCTGGCACATCGCAGATGGGGCATTTGTAGGTGTAACACGTTGGGTAGAGGCAATGTAACAGGATGCCGTGTGTGTACGTGTTGCTCTGAAGCCTTCGGAATGCGGTACTTTCCTCTTTTGTCAACTTCGAGTGAGGTGGCGGATACACTCGTCGTCCAAGGCGGTAGTGCTGGAGGATGGCGTTATATGTCATCGGTACGCTTTCTGACTCTGCTTCAACGTCGAACGACCGCTGTTCTTGTGAGGAGGCAAGGGAGGCCCGGTTGACGTGACCGCGGGACGCGGCATGAGCCGCTTCGTTCCCCTCAAGCCCCTCATGACCCGGGACCCACTTTACGTAGGTGTAAGGGAGCGGAGTGCGTCGGTTGTTTAGAAGTTTGCCTGCTTCGGCCGAGATGCGACCCCTCGTGTAGTTGCGCAATGCGGCTTGCGAGTCCGTGAAGACTACGATGTCTTCTGTGCTTGTGGTTGTAGCGAGTGCGATCGCCGCTTCTTCCGCCGTCTCGGCGTTCCGGACTTTGACGGTGGCGGACGCCAGCTCTTTGCCTGTTGAGTCGACGACACTCAAGGCGTACGCGTTCCTGTGTGGATATTTCGCCGCGTCGACATAGCGGGCATCTGGATCGCGCGTGTATTTTCTTCGGATGGCGTCGACTCGATCAAGCCGGCGCTTCCGATGATGCTCGGGATGCATGTTACGCGGTAGTTTGTCGATGCTCAGGGTTTCTCGCAAACACGGCGGTGTCTTGACCTTGCGATCGGCATCGTAGATGTAGCGCTCTCCGTAGCCGAGGGGAGGAAGAACTGATCTGCCTGTCGATGTAAGCTTCAGCCTCTCAAGTTAGTTTATGTGATGCGCTTCCGCCAGCTCTTGCCACGTGTTGTGCACACCCATTCTGAGGAGTCGAGTAGTTGAAGCTACGGGCGGTAGTCCAATGGCGAGCTTCGTAGCCTTGCGGATGAGCACATTTAACTTGTCAATTTCAGAAGCTTTGAGCGCGAGGTACGGAGTTCCGTATGTAATCCTGCTTATTAAAAGAGCTTGGACTACGCTCAAGGTATCCTGTTCCCTGAGGCCGCTGCGTCGGTTCGCCACCCTCCGTATGAGATGTGTCAGTTGTGAAATCGTGCGTTGTAGCCGGGGAAGCGTGGCACCGCCCGATCCATCTCGAGATAGGTGCAAGCCGAGCACACGAAATGAGGCGACTTTCGGTATTTCAACTCCGTTAAGGGTTACGCACAGGTCCGGATCTCCGCAGGCGGGTGGTCTTCCCCTCGTGCGGGCCCTGAGTACGAGTAGTTCGCACTTCCCGGGTGCGCAGTGGAGGCCGCAGCTGTCAAGGTAATTCTCGACGACTGCCACGAGTAGGCAGCCAACACAGCTAGGGTCACGCGTTTGAAGTGCCGACGGTGCACGTTAGATGAGGGCTGCCGGCACGCGGGTTAGAACAAAGCGAGCAGGACTGTCTATTAGACCGAGGCAGATGTATTTTGCGCAATAGATCGAAGTATTAAAAGCGAAGCTCTTAGTCAAATCATAAAGACGGCGACCGTATGCAAAAACTATCATCATGATTAGTTGTGGTCCTCAAGGTTTGATTGATTGATTGATTGTGGTTCGCTTAGGAAAGGACGCTAATTTCTGCAACCCACGTAGGGAGCACGGCTAAGCGTCCGTGGGGGTAGGGATAAGGAAGTGAAAGAGATAGAGAGAAGAGAAAGGTCGTACTGGACGGCTCCTGAAATTTAGACCACCTGGGGTTCTTTAACGTGCACTGACAACGCACAGTACACGGTCCTCTGGCATTTTCGCCTCCATCGAAAATGCGACCGCCGCGGCCGGGATCGAACCCGCGTATTTTGGGTGGCAGCCGAGCACCGTAACCACTACACCACCGCGGCTCGCGTGCACTTCTATGCAATGGCCAATGCACGGCGTTCGCAGGCGCATTTTTCATTATCTTGCGCTCATGCCCCCAGCCCACAAGCTATATTGGCAAAACTGTGGCTGGCGGGCGCAGAAGCTGCACGTGCAAGCAGAAGAAGACAAACACAATGTGCGTCATATGTGCGATGCACAGCGTCTCGCAAAGCTGTGCGTTTGTGCATGGCTTTGCGCCACGAGAGCATGCGTCGTCTTGATTGTGGCGTCCAAGCACCTTCTGGCTTAGCATTATGATGACGATGATGATGATAATGATGATTATGATTGTGGTTTAAGAAAAGCACGCTAATTTCTGCAGCCCTGGTCAGGAGCATGGCTAAGCGTCCGTGTGCATGCATGCATAGTGTAGTACAGCAAAAGGGTAAGAGGGTTCCGGGGCGAGGCCACTCGTTCCGCGTCCTGCCACCGTATGTGGTTCAACGCAAACAGGTTACGCTGAGCTCGGCGCAAAAATTTGAGAAGCGTTCGCTCGCAGTGTTTCGCGAGGCGTTTCCCGAAGCCTTGGACCACGACTGAATGCGGTTGTGCCGAAGACAAACCCGCACAAGCCAGGTGCCCATCTGCTTCGCTAGCCTTGGAAACTCTTCCACCGCACGGCCACATGATATTACTTCCTTGTGCAAATTTATTCTGAACGCTACTATAACACTTCCTCGGTTTGTGTTCCCGACAAAATATGGAATTTTTCGCCATTCGTGATGAAGAGCACTACAAAGAGTTTCCGCAACAAAGGCAGTTATAGATAACTTGTGAAAAAAAATATCATGGCAGTCATAACTTGCCCAATGTCTTATATAACGGGTAGACAACGCATGTATAGAATTCGAGAAATTTAGAGTGATGACGCTTTAACAGAAATGGAATCCTTGCAGCAACATAATGTTATAAATTACGTCAATTAGAACCTTGGATTCTCAGCACGAACAGAACTAAACACGGTAGACAAAGTGCAACAGTTTTGTTGCCGACTGTTCTAAATTAATTTCACGAATAAAATGGTATCAATGTAGCTATTCTGTGGCTAAAAATACCTACGTAACATTTTTATGTGATTGCTTTCGCTGCTACGAGTTCATTTGCCTCTTATTTCCGGTCTTCATCACTACGGCTGTTCTCGTTTTCATTTAAACCGGGCAAAATGTTTCCATGATACCCTGTTCATTAAGTGTAACCGTGGCTCTTCACTCTTTCAGTTAGTTTGTGCTTTATGTAAGCCATGTGCAGCTGTTCGATCGCTATGAAAGTGCCATTTATATGGGGTGGCCAGGTTCCCCTCAAGCTGCCCAATGCGGCTTTTTCGCCTGGTCATCCTCCCAACCTTGTTTTATTTTATTTTATTTATTTATGGAATACTGTCAACCTTCCGTGAGGGTTATTACAGGAGCGGGGAAAAATACAAGGCAATGTATACAAGACAAGCAAGGTAATGAAATGGCAATACAAGAAGAGCACTTGGTGTCATCATCATCATCAGCCTGTCTACGCCCACTGCAGGGCAAAGGCCTCTCCCATGGATCTCCAATTATCCCTGTCCTGTGCTAACTGGGCCCAATTTATCCCCGAAAACATCCTGATCTCATCTGCCCACCTGACTTTCTGCCGCCCCCTGCTACGCTTGCCTTCTCTAGGAATCCACCCTGTTACCCTTAATGACCAACGGTTGTCTTGTCTTCGCATTACATAGCCCGCCCAGGCCCATTTCTTCTTCTTAATTTCTATTAGTATGTCCCTAACACGCGTTTGTATCCTAACCCACACCGCTCTCTTCTTGTCCCTTAAGGTTACACCTACCATTTTCCGTTCCATAGCTCGCTGCGTCGCCCTCAGTTTAAGCTGAACCCTCTTAGTTAACCTCCAAGTTTCTGCGTCGTAGGTGAGTACCGGTAAGATGCAGCTGTTATACACTTTCCTCTTCAGAGACAATGGTAAGCTACCATTCATTATCTCAGAATGCTTGCCGAATGCACTCCACCCAATTCTAATCCTCCTAATCACCTCAGCCTCATGGTATCATCGTACAATCATAGAAATGCATTGTCTACAGAACCAAAAGTTTGAAGAAGATAAATTAAAATGCAAGAGTGTGAATTTTTTCACATGTACACAAGTAATTCAGCACATAGAATTCGGGAGCACCGATGTGAGATTTTCAATACTTTCTAGGAATTTTTGTGTTGTTGGCTGTGCTACAGTAATTGAATCTAGTGCATTCCATTCTCTTATTACGTGAGGAAAAAATGAAAAGCGGAAGGTATTGTTATTGCAGAAGTAATCTTTGAACATTAGGTCGTGATTTTGGCGCACTTTCCTTTTTTCTTTTATAACAGCGAAGGCTGAGGCATTAGTTTTAAAGTGTCCATTCAACAATTGGTAAAAAAAAAAAAAACTTCAGCCGATGTACTTTTGCTCTGTCGCGGTGTGTAGATAGCTCTGCTTGGCGCAGAAGCTCGAAAATGAATCTCACCACCTTGCGCTGTACGTTCTCAAGCATAGCTTTGTCAGTATTTGTTGAAGGAAACCACACTATATTCACATATTCCGGCATCGTTCGTATAAAAGTGATGTAAGATAAACGCTTCGTATCTGTGGTAGCGTAACGTAGCGCCCGTTTTAGAACAAACAACTTGTTCATTGCCTTTTTCGTCACCTGATGTACATGCGCAGTCTACTTGAGATCAGATGATATTAAAACCGCTAAATATTTATACTGAGTCGCTCTGCGAAGGGTAACACCATTAAGGGAGTATGGAAACAATAGTTTGTTTTTCTTTCTGCTTATGTTCATCACGACCATTTTTTCAGAATTAACAACCATCTACCACTCTCGACACCACTAGGCTACGTTGTTTAGAGAGCTGTTAAGAGGAACATGATCGCCGATGTCTTTTATTTCACTGTAAATCATGCTGTCATCTGCAAACAATCTAATTTTAACGTTTACTGTTTCAACAATATTGTCTATCAATAACAGGAACAAGAGCGGAGCGAGAACAGATCCCCGCGGTACGCCCGAAAGGACCTTAACAGTGTCGGAACTATGTCCATTGTAGTGTACAAACTGGTACCGATCTGAAAGGTAATCCCTAATCCAGTCAATTCTTGGACCATTGCCTAGTTTTGCTATGAGTTTAGTGATGAGTTTAGAGTGAGACACGCGGTCGGAGGCCTTAGAGAAGACTAAGAAAATTACATCAATTTGCAATTGTTCGTTTACTGCCAGCCCAAAGTCATGTATAGCCTCTGCAAGGTGAGTGACAGTAGATAGCTCGCTTCTGAACCCATGCTGTGAAAGAGAGACGATGCTGTTTTCTTCTGCATACCTAGTTATTAATTTTAAGATAATGTTCTCGAGAAATTTACGACTAGTTCACGTTAAATAAATTGGCCGGTAGTTGGATGGAACAGAAGTGTCACCAGATTTGTGTACTGGCACAACTTTCGCTATTTTCCAGTCCGCCGGGAGACGGCAATCGCTAATTGACTTTGTAAATATGAGATGATGATATCTGCTAATGGGTTCAGCATAGCGTTTAAGGAAGGTGTTTGCTATATCGTCTGGACCACTACTTTTCTTCTCATCAAGGTCTAAGAGCAGTGAAAAAATGCCGGATGCTGTAATGTTCAACGATGGAAGTGATCTGGCTTGAGCAACGTGACGAGAACCAGCTGTAATCATTAGGATGTTATCAGTGCAAAAAACTGAGTGAAAATACGAATTGAAATTATTCGCCTTTACCTTGCCTTCTTCAGCTCGAAACGCAGATAGTGTCGTCCGTTTTTCGCTTATGTAGCGCCACAATTTCTCGGGTGCGCTTTTGATAAACTTTCGTAGTGTGTGTCCATAAAAGTGCCGTTTCGCGCCTCGTAACTAACCTTTCAAGGTCGATCCTAGCGTTGCTATTTGTGAGCTAGCGCTTCCTAGAATTCTTTTTGGTCTTCCATACGCACTTGATTTTGCGCTTAAGGTGAATTATGGCGCGGGTAACCGATGGGTTGTGGTTCTTTGAAACCTGTTTTCGTTTGGGAATAAAGTTAGACATACAATGCATGGTATGACGTTCGAACTGTGCCCACACTTCATCTATACTTGCCTTATTATCTGCACAAAGCTCTGAAAACTCGGGATACTCGTGGGACAAGTAAGTCATTATTGCCGCATCATTAGCTTTATTAAAGGACAGTACATACTTCACTGAGCCAGCCTGTCGTATTGGAGCCGCTACAGGCAAAGTGCACAGAACTATTCTATGATCCGATATTTCGTCAACTGTTTCAACACTTGCGCTGTCGGTGGATAAATGATCACTTACAATAAACCGAATTCAAGTCAATTCAATTCAAAACAAGCACCACGATGCTATTTTAAATAAGAGTGGGAGGAAGTACCAGCTAAGCACAGAGAAGTGTGGGCCCATACTGTACGGTCAACCTAAACATTTTACAATGAAGCCGAAGCTAAATATTACTGCAAATGATGATCCGCGAGAATTCAAATAAAATTTAATCCACTTTCAATACAATATAGCTCACAAATATGAAGATCTAGCTCACAAATATGAAGATCTAGCACGGAATCTGTTCGTCATAACAATGAGACGACTATAAATATCTCAATAAAGCTTGATGTGGGACGAGGTGATTCATAATGCTTAGAAAATATAAAATGCACGACGGTTAAACACGTTCCCTGTTCGAGTACAGGGAACCCATTGGCTTTATCGAAAACTTTGGAACAGGTCTTTCCTTTCTTTGTCTTCTCTCCCTCCCTTGGAACAAGTTGATCTGACTGTGGCCAGCATTTATAGAATACCTTAATGAGGGCGGTGTGTAGCAGTTACTCAACAACGAATTTCCTCAGTGGAGTAGTTAAAAAAATGGCAGATCCCACGTGCAGTGGGAATCAAGGAAATGCGAAGCACGCGTCAGGAACGTAAAATGGATCTGCAATGTTGTCTCGCTGTACCGATTTCGGTACATATGACGTGAACGAAACGGCCGCAAAGGCAGCAAGACTGTGGCATGTCAACCATGCCGCTCATGACAAGCATATCATGATTCTAATGTTATGACCTGTCATTTACGTTCATCATGCAGTCGTGTGGTGCCATAGCAATTTTGGTATACATCCCATTAACGAAACGTGTGTCATGTAAATCATGACGCTCATGTCATGCATATCATGATTTTCATGTTATGACCTGCAATTTGTGTTCGTTATGCAGTCATGTTCTGCCATACCAATTTTAGTAAACATCCCATGTACGTGTTGTGTTATACGTGATCACTGTAAATATCATAATCACCGCTGAACACCTGGAGTAGCAAGCCAGGCCATTATCCAGGCTAACATTTCCGGATTCATCAATAAAATATTCTCTCTCTCTCCATGAAAGAAACGGACAGGAGAGCACCAAGACCATGGAACATAAATCATGTCGCTCATCACATGCATGTTATGATTGTAATGTTATGACCTGTCATTTACGTTCGTCATGCAGTCGTGTAGTGCCATAGCAATTTTGTTATACATCCCATTAACGAAACGTGTGGCATGTAAATCATGCCGCTCATGGCATGATCTTCATGTTATAACCTGCTATTTATGTTCGCCATGCAGTCATGTTATGGCATACCAATTTTCGTATACATGCCATTAACGAAACGGCCAGGTGAGCACCGAAACCGTGGCATGTAAATCTTGCCGCTTATGACATGCATATCGCGATTTTCATGTTATGACCTGTCATTTGTGTTCGTCATGCAGTCATGTTGCGGCATGTATACATCCCATTAACGAAACGGCCAGGAGAGCACAAAGTCGTAGGCGGCTAGATAGATAGATAGATAGATAGATAGATAGATAGATAGATAGATAGATAGATAGATAGATAGATAGATAGATAGATAGATAGATAGATAGATAGATAGATAGATACGCTCAAAGTCGCCGAAGTTCGCTAAGCAATGCTTCGCATTTCATACATATTGCTCATTTACTCTTCGCAGTACACACAACTTCAGTATTTCGTAACGGAATTCAAGGTTCTTGCTGACAAGAAACGATAGGGGGTGTTCAGAAGTGTAGAGCGCCACCTGCCGACATCCTCGCTAGCGTCATCCACCATGTTCTGCAGGGCGCCGAAAACCGAAACTTGTGGTGTCTCAGCTTGGCTGCTACCCGCTTATTACTCTGGTCGCTCCGCGATGTTTTCCCGCTGCTACCTGTCACTGTGCACGCAACGAGTATCCTTGGCACGCCGGAAACAATGTAACTCAGTTTGTATGAAAATACCTCGATTATTTGAGCGACACACACGCAGACACACACATAAAGAAATGCATATTGTCACCGCTGAGCAGGTAATCTCATCGAGGATATTAGCATTGCGTTTGTTCGGTACTTTGGTCGACGCGCGTTTATCCTCGCTTCTATCACTTCGTGAATGTGAGTTGCGTCCCCAGCAGCAAGCACTGGCGAATTTAACACACGCGCATTTTGAACAGTTCTTTAGCGGACTGGTACACCAAGCATGCACTGTCGAGGAAGCATGGTGGTACGCTTTTTGCGTGTCGTATTCTTTTCACTGACGAAAGCGAATGTTCGCGGGAATAAATGTGCGTAAGTCGGTGTCGTGGTATGAGCATGCACATAAATTTCTTTAAAGCAGTGTGCTTATACTGGGCCGCTCCGAAAAGTTGCGCGACATGCAATTCTAAGAAAATAACGTTATTAGTTTCTTGAGGCAGCACCTAGAATCAAATTTTATGAAAGATGGGTTCTGTTCATGCCATCGAAAACCAGGCGTACGTACTGTCGGCGTGAATGGTGCGCAAAGACTGAATAACTCGAAAAGTCTGAGTTCGGTTTCTTGCCGCTCTGTTTTTATTTGTGATCGGTAGCTCTAAATATTTACGGCCAAGCAGCTTCGGCCATCCAGCGGCGCACTCGTTGCCAGCTGAAGCAGGTATACGTTGCCAATATGGGGCATAGCATTGCATCCGTCAACCTGATCCTCGGTGCCCCTCACCAGCTACTTGGCGGCCAATAGGTTGGAGAAAAATTTCAAGAAAACGCTTGGAAAGCTGATATACGGTTCACTTGTAGGTAAGGCAACGTAGCGGTTGTGTTGGTCCTCGTGAATCCCGCATTTTCCACTCTATATATATTGCCGTTCCTCGAAACCGTAAGCTGCCGAGAGAGGTATACGTGAAGAGGAAATTGCCAAGCCTCTTTTGTTATTTTCTCGAGAAGCATGTAACTATTTCAAAGGGCGTCCCTCCACCCTTTACAAAGAAGAATGCGGCAGCGACCTCGCGACACTGGAAATAAGCTTTCATCCTCTGACACACGTATTTGCCGCATACACTAGTCCGCTCAGCAGACGGTCTGCTCACATCGACAGACGAAGCAGGGATAAAGTGTACTAGCGTGTCAGAAGTCGAACAACACTGGCCGCATATGCAAACTCCAAAATCAGACAGTCCAGCTTTTCAGAGATGATCTCGGCTCACCCCACCACAATAGTATAGTGTCCATGGCACTCGCCTGCTGAACGGAAGGCCGCGGACGCCGTATTTCGATGGAGGGGTAAGGTTTATGGCTATGTACCGCGCCATCGCAGCGCACGTTAAAGAATCCCAGGGGGTTAAAATCTGCCGAGCCCTCCACTATGCTGTCTCTCATAATCATATAGTAGTTATACAATGTAAGAGGCCCGAAGTTTTTATAACTACTAGTACAATCCTTCTCGCAGGCACTCCGATTTCGAGATGAACGAAGCCGGTATAGTGCTGATTTACGGTGGAATCGAGTTGATACCGCAGAGTTACGATTATAGTAAATATGTCCTGATTAGAAGCCGCCATAATAGCTGACAGTTTGGCGTCCCGTTATGGCTATCTGAAAAAATTCAGGTTTCACACGCTGTAAAAACCGTCGGAACAGTGAAGCTGTGCCTTTTATCGTTTATAGTGAGGGAACAGGCTAGGGCGTCAACTTCACAATCACCATCGTGTATCGACATCACTATCGGTATCGCTATCCTGTCGCCAACACGCAGCAGTCGGCTGAGGGCAGGGGTGTGGGCAGTTATAGTCGAGGGCAAAACCTCGTCCGCTTTTCCCTTCTCTGCAACCCGACAAGCGAGGCGGCCTATGAGACTTTCTTTCTTTCTATATCGCCTCTCGCATAGTTCCTAAATGTACATAATATAGCAGTGGGCTGAGGCCAAGGGTATGGGTAGTGAGTGCAGTGCAGGAATGGGTCGCGTTTTCCTTCGGTGCGTGGCAGTGGACGACGTGGACGGACTTGGCAAACCCCTGGACGAGGTGAACGTGTCCGCTATTAGAACAAAACCGATATGCTGCCTCGTGACATGTAGTGGTAAAAATTGTGAGACCCTTAAGCTTCGCCTTAAGGGGCGACACTGCGCTTTGGAAATATTTTTTTATTATTTGGAGTATTTAACTGAAATTTTCAGAGTTAATGCAGCTTTAACTGCCCTTTTCAACAGTGTAATCATTTTTGTTCTGTGAGGAATACTTTTTACAATACATTGAAAATTAATTTATTTTATTGGGGCCTAATTAGCTAATTAACCACAGTCCTCACAATAAAAAGCAGCCCAGAGAATCAAGTGACGATATTAACAGTGTGTCAAGAAGCAAAAGTCATCATTTTAGGCCAATTCCAAGCAAAGTTACAGACTGTTGAACATGACACAATGAATGTCCTCGTTGATACTTGAAACAAAAGCTTCATTTAGAAAAATTCCGTAGCACAGTATTATAACAAAATTTACTTTACGACAAGCCACTTCTATTCATCTCCCAGTAAAAAAAAGTCACAATCATAACCGTTGTAGAACAAAAGATATTGCTCCTCCAACAGAGGGAGGTCTTGAATATTTTCATTTCGAGAAATTGAGGAAAAACTTTCAAATTTTTTCCCTATACTTATGGGCCTGATGTGTGGTGTAGGTTCTTTAAAGCAAGGTAATTATTAAAATTTGGCTATGAAAATTTGTGAGTAGGTGCAGAATGACTCTAGGAACATGAATATTTCATCAGCAAAAACTTGATTTTTTGTCCAATTTTTAGTCCGGAAGTGCCACATCCCCCCTTAAGAGTTCAACGCCATAGCGATGCGTGGTTCCATTCTCATCGCACTCTCTTCCACTAGCCAAGCTCTTCAGTCATCTAGCCTCGTAATGCTCATGACACCACTTGGTCGAAAGTGGGAGTTATTTGCGTTACTGCGTGGCCTCTCTCGCCGTCTTGCGCCATTTGACGCAGATGCGCTATCGAAACTCGCCGATGAAGATGGCGCCATTAGAATGGTGACGAGTTAATCGGTGATGGTTCATCTTGAAGTCGCCGCTGCGCTAGACGAAACATAGACAAAGAAGACGAACAGGACTGGCGCGTCTTCTCCTTCGTCCATGTTTCGTGAAGCGCTGCACCCACCTCAAGATGAAGAAGGCAGGGCGACATATGCGGGTTGGCCGTGCAGGTAGCGCATTGCGCCCTGGAGCGAGGGGTCCCAGGGTCGATTCCCCGGCCGCCGAAGGTTGTGTCTCGTTTCTTTGTTTGCATCTACCTCAAATTTACGCGCACGGACAACGCTGATTTTCATCTCACAACGAACGACGCCGACACCGGAATTTCTGCGAAACGAGCTCTTTAACTCTATTGCGTTAATGCGTTACACATACGAGATCTATTCGAACTGTATGGGCCATTTTCTTATCCTTAACATTGGGGAATCAGAAAAAAGTCTGTCATACGCAGGGCTAGCTAATGAATAATTACAAAGGCAGTGAAGTTGCGATTGCAGTCGAGTAATTATTTGTATAAAGGGAAATGCAGGTAATTGTGTCCGCGAAAATCGTTACTATCGCCACTCGGGAACTGTGTGGCGTATTGGATTTTTTGACGTGAACATACTTCGGCTGCCGGAATGCATGTAGGTTATAGTTATTTTCTATAGCCTCGGAGTATCGCGTAAATTGTGGATCAAATCTGTCTGGTGAACGGCGGGTGATATGAGCACATTGTTCAGATAGGTGAAATCCTTTGAGCGAACAAGAACACCTAGCTGACCAATTGGAGATTAATGCCCGAGCAGATAAACTCGCTCTCTTGAGGCTGTTCCCTGCTTATATAATTGTAAAGGAAAGATTGCAACATGAACAAGTCTGAGAAAGCGGGTTTCGAAAATGCACACCGGCCATTACAGCGACAAAAGAATGTCATGTAAAAGAGCCTCTTCCAACCGCTGTCGGCAAGAGGGACATTGCTTGCTTTGACTAGTTGCTACGGGCGCAAGGACATAAGTACATATCTTAAGCAAAGGCAGAAACGAAGCATGATTATTCGGTACCACAACCCTCCAAAACTTAGAACTTCGTGTTCACAGACAGTGTTGTGTGCGGGTGGTTCAATTAGGCGATCTTATATACATAAGAGTCAAAGAATTTGGTGCCATGTGTAGATGGGCCGTTGGAACATCACAGTATTATATATGAAAGTGAAGAAGGGTTGTACTAAATTAAATCCTCCACGAATAACACCTGCCAATAAGAGCATTTCTCCTTGCAAGGAAACGGCCCTTAATTTTTAATAATACTCGTAGAAGCAGTTTCTCACGCCAGCGCTCGTCATCCCCTATTTGTGTGGGACGCACGATAAGGAAATTTATAAGCTTCAAAAAAGACTGAGTGAGGCATTTACATTTAGTCCGTATTTTTAGAATGCAAAACGGGAAATGCGCCTTGCGAGGTCCACAACGTCCCAAACTTCGCGCCAGAAGAGGCGGTACATGCTATAGGCTGGCTCCCCGAAGCACCGCCTACAAAATTAGGCTAAAGCTCACGAGGACATTGCAAGCGCATAACGCAGGAGCCAACCCCTATGGCGTGGCTTCAACGGCACTCATTTGTCACTTTGGTATGCATGCTTGCAGAGATTTTCTTTCCGCTGTGTCTGCAGCCAGAAGGTACGGACGCAGCTTCATTTGTGGCAGAACGCCTCCGTGCTCAGCTCTGAATATAAATATCCTCTGGACACTCTCACTACTAGTCCCTCAATTCAAGCTATTCTAGTCTTGAACCGAGACCACTATAAACACATAAACGTTAGGCCTGTATGAGTGCGTCAGTGCTTGCAGGAAGAGAGACACTTTCTCCCACTGCGCTGCCGAAGTAACGCTGTACGTAACTAGTGAGAGCAAGCGCGGACATGACAGCTGACGAGCTGACAGAGACCGAGTGCAGTGATGGCGTGAGAGGTGAAGACAGTCGACTGGCACTGGGCCCGCTTTCTGGGAAGAATGTGTTCATGCTGTCTTTTACGCTCCAAATGGCTTCACTTGATTCTCTGCAAGGTTTGCGCACATGACGTCGTCCAATATTTTGCTTTATTTATTTATTCACACTGTCAGCATACATGCCAAAACAGGAGTTGCTCAACTCGGCACAAGTTTATGATTTTCAAAAATAAATACAAAAGGGAAAAATTTTCGCAAATTGAAACAAAGAAAGTAAACAAAATGCAAAATTCTAACATTCAATACGCACATTGCTGCACGACTGAGCAGAACACAGGTGAGCAAGTGAATACACTTGCCCAGCTCAGTGCAACATTTGAAACCGGCATGAAAAAACCAAAGAAACAATACATTTATTCAATAATGCACCTTCAAAATCTTTAACATTGTTACACAGAACAACGTCATTCCTTAACTTGTCGCACATGTCAACAGCGGATACAAGATATTTTGTAACGATTTTGTGTTATACTGTTAAACGTTTAATGCGCTTGCTGTGCTTTGTCCGCGAATATGACGTGTCGAGGATGAAAAGTTTTGTTATGAAATACCATTGAATATCTGCAAAAAGAATTTCATGCTGGTGATGTTCATTTTTTCGTGCAATGTAAGAGTATCAGCTTTTGTTCTTAGGCTTGTTCTTGACTGCGTTCTACGGTAGGAATTAAAAATAAATCTTGTAGGTCTGTTTTGAACCCGTTCATATTTAGCGATGTTTTTTTTTTCCGTGTATGACTTCCCTATCGGGCATGCATATTCCACCAACCGAAGTACCGTGGTTTTATATGCTGAATCTTTTACTTCTGATGTCGCGTCAGCAAGCCTCCGACGAAACATCCAAAGCTTTCTTTGCGACTTAGCACAGATATAATCTATATGGTGGTTCCAGTTCAAGCTATCTGTGACGTAAACACCAAGGTATTTATGTTCTGAGACACGGAAGGGTGGTTCCTCATGTATAACGTAACGAAATAAGATGGGCTTGATTTTTCTTGTACCGGCATAAAAACGTTTCTGCTGTGTTTTAACTCTATTTGCCATTTTTTGCACCAACAGCCCATCATGCCCAGCTATTCATTAAGCTTTCCCTTATTCGGAGACTTTCATGTTATCGGTAAATGCGGTTGCCGGCAATCCCATATACCATGGAGTTTTGGAAAGGCCCTTGAATGCAGGCTTCAAAAAATCAGTCAACTTGCTCTACGACGAAAATTTCGACGGCACTGTGTATTTCGGATGCGTATACGCATATTGCCCATAGGGGCATACGAGTACACCAATACTTTCCGATAGAGACGCCCGACCTTTGAAGTCACTGGAGCGCTCGCGCCTCTACTTATAAAGACCTTCTAATACTGTTTTCCTAGGCTTCATTGTCTGTTTGCTCATTAAGTTGTTTCTAATACTCCTGTCACACGAGGCCACGTAGGTGCACTTTGAGCGAGTTCACTCACGCTCACAGAGTGCACTTACACTCGCGCGGCTGCTACACGAGAAAGAGAAGTGTGCTTTGGAAATGTGCATTCCCCTAGCGGACGTGGCCGCAAACTGCCCGAGGGCGAGAATAGCGAGGTTGTTATTTGTTTTTTGTTTATATATGATTTGGTTTTAACTCATGGCAACATTGCTATTAACGAAAGCAATGTTTTAAAGATACTACGAGAGCCGCGTTATGCATTAGCGTATTTCTTTGCAAGGCACTGCTACCGAGGGTACAAACTCCGTTGCCGCGAAGTGAATTCGGCGAACGCACTCGCATACAAGTGCGCTTTGCAGCGAGTGTCACTAAACGTTCCCGTGTGACAGCGTGCGAATGGCACTAGCGGCGAAGTGCACTCTCTCAAAGTGCACTTAAGTTGTCCTGTGTGACAGGGGTAAAATAACCTAGCACGAGCAGCTCCACATTCGCTGTTTTCATTGTCATGCTGCGTGCGGCCGGAGTTGTGTGCTCCAATCCATTGATGGGCTCGAAAGTACACATCGGTCAAACCAATTGGTGGGTCTTGTTTGCCTGGTCTAGTCTGCACGTCTTGCCTGCCTCTTCTTTGTTCGTGTGCGTTAGCGCAGCTAAAGAGTTTTACAATGTATGTCAAAGCAGCCCGACTTGTCGCTCTACTTAAGGAAGCAGACGACAGTATGACGTGATCGCGAGGATAAAGGATGCAGCAGAACACGAGGCGTTGTCAGTCCAATTGTTTATTGGGCGAACGTGTGCCCAGGAAAGCAAAGCAAATCACACTGCAAAAGCATACAAGCATGAACAGACAGTTGTCGGTCGACGGAGAAACTGAATAGTGACGAAATGTATCGGCTTTTATACTAAAACTCTTCGTAGCGCGTTCTCGTATTATCACTGGGGCTCTAGAGGACAGTTAGTACAGGTTAACTGTGGCCGCCGCGCTCACCTCACTCAAACATATTAAACCGCCGTGGCAATTCTGTTAGTTTTGTCAATAGGGATTACAGGTGGAAGTAGCCTCTCAGGGCCGTACACTCGGCGGAAGCACGGAAAAGTACGGTGTTTTAAGCGCAAAAATCGACGGACATAGCTGAGGCGCCATGGCGTAGTAGGTGGGGTGTTTCTTCTTTTTGGAAAGCGAATTGTCTCGCTGTTCACGTTCACCATTGTAGCTCAAATACTAAAGTCACAAGGTAAAAGCACCGACCACACATTAAAAACAAAACAAGACGTTTCGGTCCTCGCCCGGGAACCTTGTTCACAATGAAAGACGAAAAGTATGATGGGTTGATTCTATACTTTTCCATATCCCGTCATTTTGGTTGGGGGTGTGCTCTGTCGGTCTGTATTGTTAATTATTAAAGTCACCATATCAAATTTTTCCCTTTATCAGTGATGTTTGCTTTGTCCCATTCAATTACGTGGCCAGTAGTTCCTGCCTGTTCTGCCAATGCATTCGATGCAACGTTTTTTCTTCTTCACATCATAACGGCATTGCTTCACACTCTGCTCGAAATTGTCAGTCTCGCCCACATAAACACGATCGTATCCTGCGCAAGGGATGCTGTAAACCACTCCGGGGTACTTGCGTTTCGCCTGTTCGTGTTTCACATTCACCAGCGAGTGCCTTGGCATGTGGGCTACTTGCACGTTGTAACCGCTTAAAACACGGACCAGAGGTTCGCTGATTCCAGGTACTATCGTGAGAAATATGAAAGGGAACACGGGAACGCAAGGCAAACAGCCTGAAACCCGGGTATCAGTGATACGTGGCGGCAGCCATCGGAACCATAGTGGGAGGGGAAGGTCGTTCTAACAACTGTTGGCACTCCTGCCGTGTGCTTGCGTGCAGAAAGTGCAGGACTTGGCGTTGCACCATGCGTTTATGTGAAGAAAAAAAAAAGAATGAAAGAAAAGGAAACGAATCGCTGCATGTTACTGCGACACTTCTCGCGTCTTGTGAAATATCGGGCGATACCACGTTATCGGTGAAATGGCGTAAATTGCTGCTTTGTAGAAACGCCAGTGTGGTGGGAGTGCGAACAGTTAATGGAAGAGCGCCCTCCTTTCCACTTGGTTTTTCACAGCGCCATCCGCGTATCGCTCCGACTTGATTACGAGGCTCCTTTCCAGGCGTTCCTGTGTTCCCTTTCATATTACTCACGATGGTACACACGGTACCGGTGCTCGCTTCTTAGGAGGCGCGTCATATTGACGTGCAGGGCGTAAAAGTCTCTTTTCTGGAGAGCGAACGAAAGTCTCCAGATATCCGCTAGACGCAAGGTCACGATGCGCTTTGCTTTTGACAATGCCTCCACTTGACTAGACAGGATTCAGTCAAACCCTGGACTTCAAATACTCAAGCCGGTCACGCGCATTTGCGCGGTCTCGGTAAACTTTCTACGCTTGGCGCAGGAATTTGCCTTTCTAACAAAATGGCTCAATTGACGCAGAAATCCCAGCCTCAGGATCGTTTTATAACTGCACATTAACTCGTTCAAAGAAAACCGACTTTGACGGTACTGCAGTCAAAACGTTAGCTCAGAGCGCCAGTTGTAGCACTAAATTATGCGAGAAACTGTCATTTGGCACACGCTGTAGACATTCCCAAGCGAGCTTTCTATCGTGAGCTAACAGAGTATTCAGTTGGCCCTGTTCCTAGTGATCATAGGGATGAAAAATGATCGGTAGACTTTAATGAACGCATTTAGAATTAGTGCCACGCGGGCGTGCTGGTATAAATAAACTCATAATGGGAAAGCGCTACAAATGACCGACATTTTAGAAGAGCACTGAAGAAGACACTAGCAGCAAGTGAAAGGATCATCATCTAGATAAAAAGAAACAGCCCGATATACATGAAATAAAGTTACATCAACGTTAACAATGCCGTAAAACCCAGATTTGAATAGGCAATAGCTACCTAACACGGAAAAGAATAGATCTGCTTCCGGAACGTTGTACACGGGCCCTTTTGTGGCTGAATGCGCTGCTTGACGCTTGCTGTCTTGCTGTCACATATTAAGTTGTGGTCTAAATGAGCTCATACAGTTATTTATTCCATGTAAGTAGGGACATTTTTTTCGCAATGAAGATTTCAGTACGTTGTCATGTGTTCTGCTATGTTCTGAGGCACAAAATTTAACCATTTCGCGCAAGAGAGTGTACATTGAATATTTCTGGGACATGCCTTCGTCCTGCTATGGCCCAGAATAGGCGGGTGTTGTTGTTGTTGCTGCTGCTCATGAAGATGATGATGGCTCACAGCCGTGGTCGCGAATGCTGCGAAACATGGTGCAAACTGCAGGAAATCGTGGGAATTTTCCGCTCAAGCCCTGAACGGTTGCTGCGGATTTACTTGCGAAAACCACAATATGATCATGATGCAGGCGGTAATGCAGGGCCGCTTAACTTTCGGCCACCTGGAGTTGTTTAACGCGCACTTTAATTCAAACATATGTGGCCCTTAGCATTTCGCCTCCATCGAAACGCCACCGCGGAGGGCTGGGCGAGCAGCCATGCAAGCAGCGAGCTGCAGCACTGCGGCAGCATTGCTTCAGTGCAGTCAACAACAAATGTACGCATTTAAATTGTGTATCGTTTAGTGCATACCGCTTAGATTTTTTCGAAATCCACGTTCGTGTTCAGTTAAACTGCACGAGAATGAAAGCGAAACATGCATCAAACTCGACAGTAGAAATAGGAACCCTTCCGCTATTGGCAAAATGGGTGCAAGCGAAGCTTGGGGTTGTCTGTGGCTTCTCTCCCTCTTGATCTTTCTTTCTCTTTCTCGTTTAGTAGAAACTACGATCGAGGATGCGAACATAGCCCCTCTTTACTACGTTCGTATCTGCTTCGTTTGCCGAGCGTGCCCTGAAGAGCGCCCACTTCGCGCAGCATTCATACTTCATGTATTTAAGGCTACGCTTTAAAACGCGCATACAGACAGACAGTGGCTGAATCTTAGCGGTCTTCTGCCGAATACGCGGCCGCACGAGGAATTCCATTTTCAGCGAAAGTAAAGAAAAATGTGCGCGCCCACTGTTGCCACGATGACGTTGCTTTTTTCGCAGGCCGACAGCTTGCAAGACAGCACGAGGGCCGTACAAGTGAGCCAACGCAACCTTCGCTTGTGTATGTGCTTCGTGGTAGAGAAATAAGAGGTGAATGGTGGCGCCCCTTATCTCCTACGTTGATTACATTACTCCACAACAGCTGCAGCGCTATAGAAGTCGCAACTCCGCTCGATACAGCAGCGGTGAGGACTGTTGAATTGTTTTCTGCATACGAGCGAAAGATAAGCAACCTAAATTGTTATCTCGTGAGGTAGTGCAGGACCATAGTAGGCAGGTGCGCCAGTGTAATGACTGTAACCCTGTAGTCCATACTACTACGAAGTCAATGACCCAGAAGTAACGGATGTGTCGCTTGAAGACCGCTCACTGTACGGTGCGTGGTGCGGCTCCGGCGGAGGCGCTATCTCCTTGCCTGCCACAGTTGCCGCGCTTTGTAAGAGCCAAGCACGACCACAAGACAGACTCATCTGGAAGACGTTCGGTATTTTTTTTTGTTTTTATAAAGCGTAGGTGATAGCAGACAAAGGACTCCACAGAGGAATCGTGCAGAAGCGTGGCATACTTCACTTTCTTTTCTTTCTTATATAACGTCGAATAACATTTAAGAAAAAAAAGAAGCAAGTGAGACCCAAAGAAAAGAAAGGTCTCAATGCATCCCCCACGATCGCGACACGTCACCGCGTCACACATATGGGAGCACGGATCATTTTTAGAACGTGCTATTTTCACCGCCCGGGTCGGGAACGCCTTCATTGTGCATTGTTCGGATCTCTCCACCATCGCTACCACGTTCTCGCGCAGCAGCTTGTTCGTGTAAAAAGCGCGTTAGTTCTTTAACTTACTCATCTTCACATGAACAGATCGCTGAAAATGATGTAGAAGGGGGAATGTCGCTGTAGACAATTGGACATGTGTTAGTCACGATGGCAACTGCCTTCCTGGCATTGCCGTCCTGCCGAAGACAAGTCCACTTGTTGAAAATATGGCTCCAGCGACATTTCCTCTTATACATCATTTTTAGCGGCCTGTTGATCGATCCAAGCAAGCCTCCATCTTCCCCTGAGCTTCTCTTCTAGTTTTCATCTTGACATGGTAATTTTCACCTGGCTACGTTGATTTCGCTCGTGTCTCTTGTGGACGAAAGAAGGTTATTTCACTCACCAGGGATACCATTCGACAATATTACCCAGCTCGGCTTAGCTTGCAGGAGCAGTCATTTCAGATGGTGAGGCGAAGTATGTGTGCACGTGGTGTGTTCTCGCAATCAGAACACGACAAGCTGTGAGTGATCGATGGATCGATCGAATAATCTCCAACAGACGATGATGAGATACAAAAGATTATAATATCCCTAAAAGACAACTGCACCTGCGGACTGGATGAAGTCAAAGCCAAACCATTAAAAGTGAGTAGCACAGTTTCAGTCCCACTGGCACACATCTGTAAGATCACGATGAACCGGGAAATTCCCAAGCAAAATGAAAGTGGCCAGAGTCACCATAATTCACAAAGGAAGTACATTAGACGATTTAAGCAATTACAGGCCTATCTCCATTCTTTCTATATTCTCGAATACTGGGGAACATATTATTAATAAGCGAAAAACAGGGTTTCTAAACTGACATAAGAGCCACAGAGCAATATTGATTCTGTAAGAGCGAATCAGCCGAGACACCTCTCCTAGGGATTGAAGAAGCGATCCTTCAGAATATAGAAAAAAAAATTCTTCACAGGCAAAGTTCCCGCCCTAACGAAGACAAGTCCGCTTGTCGAAACATTGCTCATGCGACATTCCCTATTCTAAATCGTATTTTGCGATTTGTTCATCGATTAACACTAGGAGTTTTTTTAGACTTTAGGAAAGCTTTTGACTGTGTTGAACACGAACTTCTTTTTCCTAAAATGCCTTTTTACGGCTTCCGTGGCGTGATACTGTCTCTAATGAAAAATGATTTAGCTGACAGGTCTCAGTATACAGACCTCAGTAACGTCAAATCCGAAATCATCCCTATGAAATGTGGTGTACCTCAATGCTCCATTCTTGGACCGGAGCTGTGTCGCTATATTAACGATATCGTTAATATAAGGACGTCGAAATATAATATTATATGCGTATGACACCAACGTATTTTTTTTTTCTGGGAATACCTCGGACAACATTTTTACGTAGGCGAATACGTGGTTACAGAAACCTAATTTCTGGCTGGATGGAAAGAAACTTGAAATGGATACAAAGAAACACAGGATGTCTTATATAAAGCTAAGGGAACGGCGTGTCAACAAACAACAGCTCTAATATTTCATCGAACACTGCTCAAACAGGCAGGAATCATCCGTTTCTTAGGGGTAATATTTCACGAGAACCTCTCGTGGACACCATATATTGATTCACTAAGCATAGAGGTCTCCAAGGCAATCGGATTACTAAATAAGTTAAGGCCGTTTCTACCTCCCGCCGCTAAGCGACAAGTATACTATGCTGTCATACAGTCACGTTTTACGTACTCCTCTCAGGTCCGGTTTACAACTACTGAGACGAATTTAAATTCAGTTTTATCCCTACAAAGCTAGCAATACCATCTGTTCGAAATATCCCTTATACTGTGAGTACTGCTCCTTATTTCAGCTAGTATAACACATTGCCGATAAAGCCCTTACTTAAACTAAAGTTTGTGACTGAAAATAATGCGCCAACACAAAACAAATACAGAGCGCTCTTTGAAGAAAACTAAAAGACAAAGCAAACACCCTATGAACAATGCAAAAGTATAATAACCAAATCCAGACCACGTACGAAATACAGTCTGCTGAGATTAGCAGCCCTAATACCAGACCTCCTAAACGAACACCCAGGCATAATAAGCTCATTGCGAAATAGAATCTCCCCAACGCAATTTAAATCCGCATTTCTACAACACTATTTGGTTGCTTTTCTTATTTTATTCTTTCTTTTTCTCTCTCACAAGCAGAAAAGAGTTGTTTTCTTGTTTACTGCTCTTGTAGTGTTTCATACACGTGTGCTGCAGTTGCATCATGTGTAAATGAAAGGTCGCACTGCTGCAGTTGCTGCCTGGGTGACGTGGCCTAGTCAGGCACGTTACGGGCCTTTTGCTAGGTCTCTTAAGACAATTGTAAATTGTCTTGAATAAAGCCTCATTCAATCAGTCAATCAATCAACCAATCACCGAAATGAAGAAAAAGCAACAATCATCATAAAAAATCCTTCAACTCTCATGAACCAGCGTCATATGAAGCACTCAGCGAGGAAATTGCCTGGGGAAGATCGTGTGCCATTCAGCGAAATGTTGCGAGTGGGATGAACGTACTTTGTGCAGAGCGCATGAGTATGTTTATGCTTAACGGGGGCTAACGAGAAAACTTGACAGAACCGTGGCGTCTAAATGGTAGGTCACGTTAGGACGTAGCATTGGCACTCGCGTTAGTGCACAGCACGGACATGTCTTTTATGGAAGAGAAATGCAGGCTGCGGTGCGCTGATGTGCATATCAGTGTCGACCGTTAAACTATTCCTACAGAATTGAGCCAATTTGGAAAAAATCATGCCCTGTGCTACTAGAACAGATGTATTTTTTATCACATTGCTCTGACACAGACTACAAGTGCAATTTACGTTACACAAGAACCATCGTTACTAGTGCTCGTGAATTGGGCTTATTAATATAATTACCACGTGGGAGGAGCAGCCTTAGCCTAGCGGTAGCGTGCTGATGTGCCACCTTTGCGGCCTAGGTTCGAATCCGGCCTACTGCTTCGCTTGGTAGGCTAGCTTAGAATATTACTGCGCGTTCGTGTGTGTGTCGTCTGTTATGTCTACATTTCGAACCCCTGGTACGATAAACGTTATAGCTTTGCTATTTTCAGGTGTGTTACAATGATGAGTTACTTGTCTACTTTGGTTATCCAGGATTTTCATGGGATGTGCAAAATTTTAACAGCTGTGGCGCATACCCAAATTAAATACCATGGGCCGAGCATTACTAGTATGAGCCACACGTGACTGCAGTATCGCTAATCGTGATGTACTTGAAGTCAATATGATGTTAGTAGTGTAAAGACTAATCACACATGTTCGTTATACATTGGTTCGTGCACGTCGGGTGAACGAGACGGCCGGCAGAGCACAGAGACGTCGGCGGCTATGTGGATAAATATATACGGTAAACGTTGCCCAAGTTCGCCAAGAAATGCTTCACATTTAAGAGGTAACCTGGAAAAAGCTGTCAACAAAAGGGCACTGGCGGGCCCTTTCGATGGCAAATGAGTAAAAAGGAGCCAAGCTCGTGTCTTTGCGTTCTTCAGCACGGAAGGCGGCAAAGTCTGGAAATGGTGAGTCGCGAGCTACACTGTAAGCAAAAGTTGCCCGATATTTGGGTTTTTGCGGCTCATGAGCCTTAAAAACTCCCTTGTTTTCAAAATTACTACGTCTCGTTGAGGTAAAATGAGCATATGACATAGTTTTACTACCACGTGTTAGAAACGTAGTAAAAGGACGTTATTGCCCTATTTTACTACGTAGGGGGTTTTGTGTCACGTGATAAAAAAACCCCAGTCTAGAGTTTAAAGCCACGTGATCAAAAACTACGTACCACGTCACGTGGTCAAAAACTCCAAACTGCCGTGGCGCAGGGGTGGAGGTCGTGATAGCCCTCGTTTGACTGTTTAGGCCTAGCCACATGGTGCGCGTTTGCAAGCAACTGTTCGTCAAAAGCCTCGGTCGCGGAAGAGGGGACGCGACGTCTCGGGGCGTGAGTGTGAACGGCGTGAGTGTGATCAGCGCGTACGCGTATCGGCGCGTGCCGATACGCGTACGCCGGCGTCCGTCAACTAGAACGTGATACCGCGACATCTCCGGCAGCTATGCCTAGTGACCGTCGTTTCGAAGGCACCGCCGAGTCTGGGAAAGCACGGAAACTACGGTCGCAAACGTTCCTGACTGACCGCATCGTCAACCAGTACGACAACGACACGGCGAACTACCCCGAGTGTTACCAGTGCGGCGTGGTATTGTGCTGAGTTCGAGCGATGCTCGCTGTCCTATCCCTTATGAAAATGAATGTTGAGAGTCTAATGTCTACCTAATGAACTCTTAATGTGACATTAGACAGTCATTAGACTTGCAATGGCTAATGTCATCTGGCATTACGTTCACATCAAAAACCCTAATGTCAATGCACATGGGGGTTTCTGGTGCCAGAAGTACTCAGACACCCTAATGTCAGTGCACATGAGAATTTCTGGTGCCAGCAGTACTCAGACACTCTAGTGTCAATGCACATGAGGATGTCTGGTGCCAGTAGCTATCCGGGAGCGTAATGTCAAAGCACGTGAGGTTTTCTGGGCGAGTACTAAGTGTTTCATTGCAGTACCTAATGTCAAAACACGTCATCACAAATGCAACGACCTAAGGGTCCAAACCCTGGGTCCCGGGTGCTGAAACCGGAGCCCATTCCATGGGGTGGGTCCGAACTAATTGCATCA
Source organism: Hyalomma asiaticum (assembly GCA_013339685.2). NCBI lineage: Eukaryota > Metazoa > Arthropoda > Arachnida > Ixodida > Ixodidae > Hyalomma > Hyalomma asiaticum. The sequence goes on from CM023488.1 coordinate 97,833,364, forward strand.
TTTTTTTAGTTTGCATGCCTTTTGCTGAGTCACTGTCTTTTTTGCTGAGCCAAGCTCATCATGACCTACTTCTACGATCATCCTTTAGCGCTTCCTTCACTTCCGATCCCATTCCACCAGCTTGTGAGTTTTAACCTTTTTAGCCGAGTCACTGTCATTTCTGCTGAATGATGGTGACTATTGAGCATACTATGTTTTGCCACCATTATTATTACCATTATAACCTCACTTGTGTCAATTACGAACACAAATTCTTCATTCTTGGACAATTGGGGTTATTTTGGCCTATTTCTAAGCTTTACCATGCTTGTCATCAGAAATAATTTGATAACTATCATGATCATGTGTTTTTATTTATAGTCATTGCTTATTATTTATATATGATAATGCGACGTTTGTAATGGTCTTACGGAGTTAACGATTTTTTTACGTATCTTTTGCCGATTTATTAGTGCCTTTTTGATGAGCAAGTGTGCCCCCTTTCCTTCCCACCTTTTTTAACGATGGTTCTACTTTATCTTTCAATGTTCCCTACTAAATGTTCTGTTTCCGTTAAACAACTGCAAGTATTCAAAAGCCCCCCAATACAGCGTTCTTCCCCTTTCCACTCTTTCATTTCCTTTCCCCCAGCACCAAGGACGCTCAGCCGTTCTTGCCGTGGTCATATGCATCTCTCTTTGTTTCTTTTCACGAATCTCAGCTCTCCCTACTCCGTAGTCCTTTCCTGAACGAAATCACAATTATTTTGCCCATGCATCCTATCCTAATTTTATAAAAGCGCGGAGGAGTGCGTGCATCTGTCACAAATGAAAGTCTGTTTCCCGCATCATGGCAGTAATAGAGTGTGTGCTCCCTACGGGAGTATGTGGCAGTATGTGCGCCCTACAGGAGCAGAGTTGCGCATAGGTCTGCCATCTTGCACATTCATTCGCGTTAAGAAAGAAAGCCGTTCCTCTCGAATGTAGGAGACGGCACGGCTCTGCGGCGGCGTGCGCTTTCTCGCTCGCTTATTCCATGTCGCTGCCGGAAAGATTTCCGATTCCAAAAAAGAAACAGAAAGGGGACTCGAACAAACAATCAATTTATACACAAGTGGTGTTATAAACAGTTCGATGGCCCCTACTATCGGTATAAGCATTTTCTTAATATCAAATGATAATAATACCATTCAGGACAAAATAAAATTAACAAAACGCTCGTTTCAGGTCGTTATTGACGCAGCTCTATGAAAGGTAAAATAGGCACTTTGAAGAACGACGAGCGCAGATAAAACAATGCAAAAAAATTATCTGCCGAGAGAATTTTACGCATCTAGTATATCTGGCATAGTATAGAAACTGGATGTGGCTTCAAAATTTTATGCTGCATACTCTGCGCGTATTCACACGTGCACAATTTTTTTTTCCTTTCCGGTCTAATTTTTGTCACCGGCTTGCCAGCTGTTACTAAGGGGGCGTGAGCCCTGCGTATCATGAACGTTTATGCCTACTATATCGCAAAAATGTTGTTAATGAGAGTTACAATTAACCCATGTAATCAGATTTTGTGTGTGGCGTGTGTAGGGGCGTGTATTATAATACGCACTGTTAAGCTGAAAGAAATAATTCGTCGCACAGAGCTGCCGACATAACCTGTAGTGCTGGTTTCGACGGCTGACCACGATCATTTGATCATTTTGCTTCAAGTGTCACTTCCTCTTTTATTTATATTTCTCTCTCTCTCTCTCTCTCTCTCTGTGTGTGTGTGTGTGTGTGTGTGTGTGTGTGTGTGTGTGTGTGTGTGTGTGTGCGTGTGTGTGTGTGTTTGGAAATGTTTGCAAGAATGCTTGTTCTGAGCCTTGAAAAGCACAAGCAGGTGAAAGAGCTGGCGATTGCCAACACCGATATCCAGTTCAGCGAATCGCAGATTTGGCACTGCCTTGTTCTTCTCTCACTATGAAACAGGCCGCGTATTAAAATGAAGTGCCCAATCACGAAATTTTTCTGCTTTTGAGCCAGCCGAGCTCTGCCTGAACGTCGAACTCGGCTGAGGCAGTAGTGGCGCGGTGGTAATTAGCAGCCGTGGTGACGCGGCGAGCGTCAGCGCTCGCCCAAAAGCATTCATTTTGAGCAGGTGAGCGCTGTTGGCGAATGGGAGCGCGAACGGCGCTTTCTGTCTAAAGCCCCTCTGCCTCCAGAGGTAGAGGGGTTTTAGCTCTGTCAGAGACGCAACTCTGTTCCCCGAGGGGAACATATACAGTGACTCTAGGCAGTAATACGCAAAAGCGCAGCCTTTGAGATCTCTGAGTCCTCTCTGAGTCCTCAAAGATATCTTTGAGGACTCGGAGATCTGAAACGCATGCGTTTTGAAACGGCGTAGTTCAATAACTCGCTTGATTTGCCAAAAAAAGCAAAATTATTATTGAAAAACTAAAATAAGGTACGTTATTTGTGATAATAGTGCTTTCTGAACCGATAAACATACCTTTCTTTTTTAAAAAATATATTTTGTATTATAACACGACAGTGCTGCCACCTATGCAGTTGTAGCAGCGGAATTTGCTGAACATGCCCAACAGGCCTCTTTCTACCGGGGGCTGCGTCGTTAGCGTAGCACATGTTTTGCGCTCTCGTTTGCACTCTTTGTTTATCAATATTGTGTGCGCGAATTGTTTTCTTCTCATCATGAGCGGGCATCGAGCGGACAAACATCGCATGTCGGAATGTTGAACAGCACCGAGTTGGCAGCGGACGAGCTTCGACGGACGTGTAGCTTTGTTCGCGCTCACAGCAGTGCCATGTGCCGTGTTACCACGTTTTTTCCGATTACGAGCGCGCGTGATTCGACAGTGAGTAAAACTTCCTGAAAGAGTGAGCGAAAACCATCTGAAACAGTTCACGTCCCAGTGTTGTGACCAATTGTGACTGCGGCTTTAGAGGAGGACAAGCGAGCACCTTTTGACGGGACCGTCGCCGGGTGTGTACGTAGTCGACCGGAAAGCCTACGAGCGCACAGTGGACGCCAAACTCCGGTAAGTTTATACGAGTTGCGTAATTACGTTACTTGGTTACTTCAGTGCGTGTCTACTCTTATGCAGGGGCAGAAAAATATATCCTGGGCTGCGTTTTCACGCAGCACGAATGATGCACCATTTGTCGGGCTATCTGATAATGTTTTGTTCTAGGATCTGTTCTTTCCTTGGCATGCATACAGTTGCGCGAAGCGGCTACCGTGTGCGTTGATTAAAGCTAGAATAGGTCGATTAATGCGCGTTGCCTTACGCCATTCCGTGCTTCTGCCGTGCAATCCCATGTACTGCCTCTTAGTGTCTGTAAGAGACGATCGCCTGAAATACCGGTAACGATGTCTCGTCGCGATAAAAGTGAGCCGGCTTTTAAACATTCTTATGGTTCCATCGCTTCTCGTGGTGATAATATAAAACAGAAGTTACCTTTCAAGAGGCTGGTAATAATGAACTGATGTGCAAAGCGTGCGCACTGCAGGACACAGGAGCGCAGATAGAAAAACACGGTGCGTAACTGACTGCCTCCTTGCACTTGCTTTTTGGTCAGCAATTAGTATACTTTCTTTATTGAGAGGATGTCTGCGCAACGCCGAGGCCTGTAGCAGTTAAATTTGTTCGCGGAGCTCGCTGGAAGGCAATGCATTTGAGTTAATTGAATAGCTTTAAACCTACACTACAGCAGGTGCAAACAGGAGCATCGTAGGTGCTTATTTTGGTTACCATTGCTATAGACCTAAGATAGCTAAAGTGAGTTTATCTAGCTAGCATATGCTGCTTTTTCATAAACTAGTATTTGGGGAAAAAAGTGCTTATGACATTGATCTTGGCATATCTTTTTTGTTTCCTGAAGCACTGTGGTCCCTTCTAATACAGACTTTTAATGGTAAAGTGCCCCTGCTGGAAAAGCCTCTCATAGGATCGTGCACTACGCTGCTGTAGCAAGAACACGGTTTGTGCTGTGCGCCACAGTTCTCTTTTCTATTTTTTGGCATCTGCTTTCATCGAGCATGAAATCAACGGCTTGGTTTTATTTGCAGTATGCACCACTGAAATTAGTAATAAAGATAAAAAGTGCACCGTAGTTTTATAGGGTCAATAATTTCGGGTTGGTCTTATTTTTCATATGTGAACATGTGTTGTAAGTTTGAAAGCCATACAATCGGTTGGTGTCTTGTGCAGGGCTCATAGCGATAAAGAAACAGATGGATGCTTTAGGGTGTGGGATGGGAATGTGAATTGGCTTTAGCACAGTAAGCATTGTCATGTACTATTGCAGTAGGAGTGATGACGTAGCATTTTCATATAAATGTCTGTCTGCGCTTCTGTCAAGTGCTTACCAAGTATGTGATTCTGTGAAAGTTAGCACAAAATTCCATCTTTCCAACAGTCTCCAAGGTGTCGTTACTACATTGTAGCTACTCTTAGTGCAGCCCGAGCTGATCTTTTAAGGCCCATTGTAGCATGTCAGCATGTATTTTCCCAAAACATCATTAGTTTCTATCGTTTTTGTGCCATAAGGAGAGCTTTGTTTGCAATTCGTTAATGTTTCGTGGCATTTGTTGTGTACCCAGCGATCACGGCTGCTCATGGTGCTGAAGCAGAGGACAACTTGCAGTAGAAAATGGCAGCACTGTTCCTGGAAGCCTGGACATATCCAAACTAATTGGTATGTATTTGTTTCTGTGTCCACAAAGAGGGAGTTCCAGCATGTTGCCGTAATGGTGCATTGCTGCTTCACTTATTTTTTGCTCCATTGCAAAGTTCACTGTGGACAATGAGCTCTCTAATGCAATATTAATGTCTTCATTTGTTTCAGTTGCTGTCTGTATTCTATTAAGTTTGGATAACCACCCTTTTTTGTATGCTGTACCAGGTGTAGCCAACGGGATGTACGCTTTAACCTCGGCACATGACTGAAGCTAATAACAGATCAAAAGCATTTATATTGCATTTTCCAGGGCGAACCGTCACAAAGACAAACAGATGAGCATGCATAAAGCACAACGTGTCATTTTTGATTATTCAGCAATCTTACTTTTGCAAGAAGGCGTAGTGATTGTATACCAACGTGTACCTCTTGGTGCACCTTTGCATTAGTTATAAATCTAGCTTCATCCAACAACCGTTTGCATGCACGCTTCTTGCACTCTGCAATTAAAAGACTTCCATCTGCATTTCTGCATCTTTTTGTGTTGCATGTCTTAATCGTCAACAGTCTCCTGACTGCACAATAGAACTTAAAAATATTCTAATTGAGTTTTGTGTACTGCACCACTACTCTTTAAAATTATTTTTCTTGCATGTAAGTTTTTGGATTAGGAAACAGTGGAGGTAAATGTACACTTATCTCCTTTTTTATTGGCATCTCAAGTTTTGCTCATTACCTTACTTTGAAAAAAAGAAAAAAAGAGGTTCTACCCCAGGTTATTCTGAAAACATTTATTCGTGAAAAATTCAAGGCACCTAGTAGTTCGGTGTGACCTACACAGTGGTGACCGTATCTCCTGTGTGTTAGTGTGACGGTTCGCCCATAAATCCAGTTCATGTGTGGGATAAGTGCAAACTGTGATAACGCCATTTACTAACATAGACAATTCAGATTTATTTAATTATGGAGTGAGCAGTACATAGTCTGCTTGTGCGGAGAATTGCCAAGAACTGCTGTTGATATTCTGTTCTTTTTTTCATGCAGGGCGCACATGAAGCAATTTTTCTGACCAGCATCCTGCAAGTCACAAAGAGTGTATCGTGTCTTTTAAGTTGGGAGAATAAGTAAAAAGAAAAGTAACTATGACAGCTGTAACCATGCGAGTACCATGACTATTTTCATTTAATGCCTTTGTATGCTTCCTAATAAATGAACCTTGTTTATATTTTCATTGGTTGAGAATGTCCTTGTCCAGCACAAGTGCAGAAGGTGCATCATTTCACTTTTGTTTGATACTTGGCTGGAAATATATCATTCAGCAAATACAGTGCCATGCATAAGTAATATATGGTATAACCGGAGCACATCGTGTGGTACCTGATTTGTTGCAGAATATCATCATGTCATTGGCCGCATCGCATAAACTTGGCCGAGGATACTACAATGAAGTTTTGATTCATGCCGACTAGAAAATAACTCGTTCGAAATGGTGGTGGCCATAACGGTTTTGAAATACATTAGAAATACATTAAAGCATTCCAAAGGAACACATGAGAAACTCAATAGATTCTAATGTCGAGAGTGGTTTTGTGCTCTATAGAAAATCAAGTGTCAAGACTCATCAGAACGACGGTGGCCAATATGGTTTTGAATGACATTAGAAATACATTAAAGCATTCCAAAGGAACACATGAGAAACTCAATAGATTCTAATGTCAAGAGTGGTTTTGTGCTCTATAGAAAATCAAGTGTCAAGACTCATCAGAATGACGGTGGCCAATATGGTTTTGAATGACATTAGAAATACATTAAGTCGTTCCAAAGGAACACATGAGAAACTCAATAGATTCTAATGTCAAGAGTGGTTTTGTGCTCTATAGAAAATCAAGTGTCAAGACTCATCAGAATGACGGTGGCCAATATGGTTTTGAATGACATTAGAAATACATTAAGTCATTCCAAAGGAACACATGAGAACCTCATTAGATTCTAATGGCAAGAGTCGTTACGTGTTCATTAGAAAGTCTGCCGTGGAGATGCACCAGAATAACGGTGGCCAATACGGTTTTGAAAGACATTACAAATACATTAAAGAATTAGACAGTCAAATGACTGTACACATTAGACAGTCAAATGACTGTAATGTCAAAACTCATTAGACTTTCATAAGAAACTCATTTCAAATTTTCATACGGGATAGCGCCGGTCTTGGTGGACGGCGGCCAAGTGAAAACGCACTTTCGAGTATCTCTGCTCCCGCGCTTGTGCCTGTGCTTGTTGCGCTCTCAACGAGTGAAAACGTGCTTCCAATGTTATATTCGAAGGGTGAGTCCTCGTTTACTGCTCAATAAATTGAGTGATGTCTGCATTTTGCGTAAGCCTAATGTTTACCCAGCCACAGTAAACCTCGTATGAGCTTTAAAAATAACTCTAAAAGAAGCCGAGAAAACATTGTTTAGGCAGTAAAAAATTACTCCACGTATACTCGCTGAAAACCTCTAGGGGGTAAATAATTACTGCCGTTTCTACGTTCAAAAACTCGGTTAGCGTGAGAGTAAATTTTTACCTTGACTGTTACGTAGTAAAAAAAACCCAGAAAAGGTTGTGCGCTAGAGGACATGCTGTTTACTCCCGTTCCTGGTTATTTTTGTTTAGTGTGTACTAGACGGTTGTCGAAATTGTCGGCGTCGCATTCCGTCGTCCGAAGGTGAAGTCACGACAAGCAGTCAGCGTCCACTTAATGGCGGCCACTTTTAAAGGGCACGTAAAAGTCATACTCTTCAAAACAAGGCCCAGCATGTAAGATGGCTGGAAGGATCACGTAGACAAGTGAGCCAACAGAGTTAGCTGTGGTCTGTGATGATAGAAAGTGGGCGTTCGAAATTTGCGCACGGCGAAGACAACCGCAAAACATTCTGCTTCGGTAACGGTGGCATTGCGTTCCGCTTCACTCACACAACGGCTAGCATACACAATGACATGTTCGGCGGCTCCTTGACGCAGAGTTAAAGTTGCGCCGGTGGCGATTCCTGTAGCCTCACTGGGCACATGGGGGGAGCGGGGGGGGGGGGGGGCTGCAGCGTCTAAATGGCAAGGAGTAGTCCCGGAAGAGAGTGTAAACTTTAACTGAGAAAACGACTAGCACTCTTTCGTTTGCTGGAACGGCACGTTTTGGTTGTGCAGGTGAGTAAGAGACTGAGCCCCGTGAAGAAATTAGGAAGAAAACGCCAGAGATATTAACCCAGGCTCAGGAAGCTGTCAAGTTCTCGGAGTTAGCGCGGTCGAGTGAATATGCTGACCGCGGTCACTTTATGTGGGTCAGGTGGACCACCGTGCTTGTCTAGGAAATGGCCCAGAACTATTGTTCCACGATGAACAAAATGGCATTTTTTTAATTCAAGATAAATGCCGCTTTCTCAAGCCATGAGAGAGCAACATCAACACGGTGATTTATTCTCGTCAAACGTTTGAAAAGATTATGTGATCAAGATAACAAAGGCATATATCCCACTTCAGGCCACAGCTAACTCTGTCCATAAAGCGCTCAAGGGTTGGAGGAGCATCGTATAAACCAAATGACGTAACATTAAAATCAAACTGACCGTCTGGAGTTGTAAACGCTCTTTTTTCTTGTCCACAGAGTGCATGAGAATTTGCCGATGTACAGATATGAGGTCTACAGAAGAAAAATACGACACAGAGAGCAGACAATCGATAACGTCGTCAATGCGGGGAAGTTGAAACAAATATTTCTTCGTCAGAGAGTTCAGCCCCTGGCAAACTACAAAAAGCCTCAAGAAACGGTCCGTCATCACAAGCATAACATGCGTGGCTCGTGGATTATATGACTTCTGGATGACTTTCTTAGCTAGCATTTATTCCACCTGCTCACCTTTAATTTTACGCTGAGACGGAGATGCTCTGTATGATCGCTGGCGGATGGAATGGCCTGAACCAGTACTAATCACATGGAGAGCGCGTGAAGGTGGTAAAGGAAGTTCGTGACCATTACGTGCGAAATAAAAAGTAGATAGATGTACGCTTGGAGTGAATTCCAACCAAACGTTTCTCTCTCCTCCGACAAAAGCGACTTATTTACCATAACCGGGATAATGTCATCATTTGGACAAGCCACATGGGATGCATCCTTTCTGTCATCGCTAATGACTATAACTACAATGTTAACGTTATTATTTCCGTCTAGTTCAAACATAACCAGTCGAACCCCGCTCGGTAATTCAATCAGCTCGAGAGAGGAGTTTATCACCCACAGCAACGATACGCCACTGCTCGCAGAAACCAAACAACACGGTACAAACACATCCTTATTCGCACAGGTCAACTGAATTGGGCCATCTATAACATGGTCAAGCATGTTAACCGGCGGCGAAGTATTCTGCAGTCGCGGCAGAAGTCATGTCCTTCTCCTGAAGGTTAGCAGGAAATTGTAACCATTTCCTGAAGTAAAGGGGCCTTTAAGTTGTAGTCGACATTGGGAATGCTCGTCCGGCCAGTACTTTTCAGTCTCGGTAGAGGACACACGAGTGCCGATGATATCAAAGTCGATTTCATCGTGACTTTCTAGCAACTACTCCAGGAGGCTGGAATCATCTGCTATGTGAACTCCTCTTCACAGGAGAAGGCCAGACTTCCTCTGAAGAAAAGTTCGCAGGAGGCCCCCAATACAGAAAAACGAAAAGCTCTCTTCAACTCCGCTGTGGGTGACCCTTCATGTTAGATTGTAGCTTCGGATTTATGGGGATGGAAGTCTGTGATGTGAAATATTTTGCTTCTCGATCATAAGAACGCTCTCATTCAAGCGTTGAATGTCTTAGAGCATGCCGGTAAAGCAAGAAACTTCTGCAATTTTTATGGTTTCATTAACGCGTTGAAGTAGTCGAGCCGAGCGACGGGGTTGACTCCCACAACGTCTGTGGGGATTCCTATATTGTGCTGCAATTCTTATGAATTTTTTGAAATCACAATCAGCAAACCGACATTGTGCAAACACGATTTCAGAGCAAGGTCGGCACGGTCAGCTCGGAAGGGTCTAGTACGTGTTAGGTTGCATACAAAGACCGCGTTAGTTGTTTCGACATCTACGCAGTGCGAGACATTTTTAATGCCAGGTAATTCTGATTTACAAGTGGAAAGTTAAGGCTCTCATAGTTCTCCTGGAGGCGAATTCGTAACAGAAACCGTCCAGAAATCACTGAGGCTCATGCTAGTGGCAATCAAGTCAACAGGGAGTAAGACAACAGAAGTATTATCGGATGTCGCACTTTCTATTAGACTACGCTAATTCTGTTGCACGATGTTCAATTTCCATCCACGAAATAAAACTATGAGCCTCCGCAATCGCCAGAGTGAAGTTGAAAGGCCGCGCTTGTAGCAGTGGTCCCGCCTCCTGAACGCGTTGAAATGCCATGTGCATGTTATTTGTGTAGAAGGTGGCGGTGAGAGCTGCAGGCCGCCCGATACGTCTAGCGGCCCGTTGACACGTCCAGCATCCATTCCAAACATTGAGGATGAATTGCGCATAGTATCCGCATGATTATTAAGGCGAAATCCTAAATGCCTCATGAGACGCGGAATGTGAGTGTACGGCTTTACAGCCCAAATGGTAATAACATCGAGACTCATGTTCCACTCGGTCAATATACGTGTACATTGAGGGGGAATAATACGAATGTATCACTAACATGACCGATTGAATGATTGACTGATTGATTTGTGGGGTTTAACGTCCCAAAAGCGGCTGTGATTATGAGAGACGCTGTAGTGGAGGTCTCCGGAAATTTCGACCACCGGGGTTCTTTAACGTGCACTGACATCGCACAGCACACGGACCTCAACATTTTGCCTCCATCGAAATGCAGCCGCCGCGGCCGGGATTCAATCCCGCGACCTTCGGATCAGCAGCCAAGTGCCATAACCACTAGACCACCATAGCGGGGCTAACATTACCGATATATCTTCACATAAATAACACGACACTCTTGTCCTTTGCATCACGTTTAACGATAGCAAAATCGCTTGTGACGCATACGCGCTTTCCTCGGCCTGGAATATGCTGGTATGTTGCACACAAGAGATCTACTACAGCCCTTGCAGCGTGTGCCCCATTGTCAATGCCCACGAATTTTTATGACAACGCGGACTAGCTTTCGCCGTTTTTTCTTGTTTTCGTGCGGTATAGAACGAATGAATTTTCATGAAGAGCAAGGGGATTTCTAAATATTGCAGATGATTCTATAATGTTATACGCTAATCATATGAAATTCTTGAAATGGTGATAATTCTTTCTTAAAGTATTCATTCGTTTAAGCTCGCTTTGCCATATATCCATTCAATATTTACGGCAATAAAACCTGCACAATATATAAAGTAACCTACTATTGGAACTGAGTGTGCTGAATGTTGGGTGAATGTGAGTGCTCTTCATTTGATTGCTAAACATTTCTTCGTTCTGAAATGTTACTGCTCAAGTTTTTTACTATCCCAAAGATTACAGAAAGCTTAGGTTAATTTGGGCCTGCAACACTTTTTGAATAAAGTCGTAAGACCATAGCGATAAGTCGTGCAGGCTCCTCTGAACGTCTGAGCCTGGTGGCATTGCCCTTCACGCGCCAGTGAATTCGCAGTTTGCTTTCAAGTCCTCCTGGAAAGCACCCTCTCTTCTTTCAACAGATGACGTCACGTAAGAAACCGACTAAATCGCTTGACATGTTTAGGAGCTTTTTTTTAAAAGAGTCATTTTCTTAATTCGTTCAGTTCACAACCAGCAAATAAAGCCCAGCAGATTGTCTTTCCGTCAATATTCCATCTTTCCGGCAACTGAGTGGGTGCCCCATGAGGCGTCATTTTTCGACGAAAGAGCGGGGGCTTTCGAGCTGAGTTTAACATCAAACTGCGCATTTGCAACAGCGTTTCGCAGCAGCCTCCACGACTGATCAGCACCGCATTATGACTTTGTTCGAGGAGTGTCGCAGGGAACCTTTATAGACATCGGCGCTATAAAGGAACCGCAGCGTTTTAAAACACAAAAGTAAAGCCAAACTAGGGGAGAAGCTCACGGGAAGATGGAGGCTTGAATCGATGAACAGATCGCTAAAAACGATTTCGAACATGGAGTGCCGCAGAAGCCAACGTTTCGACAAGTGTACTTGTCGCCTGACGAAGACAAGTCCACTTGTCGAAACGTTGGCTCCTGCGATATTGCCTGTTCGAAGCCTGACGAAGACAAATCCACTTGTCGAAACGATGGCTCCTGCGACATTCCCTGTTAGAAATCGTTTTTAGCGATCTGTTAATCAAATTAAATCCAGTCGCACACCTGTTGAAATCTGAAAAAAGGAATTGAAGTGCGGTAAGGGTGTTAAGTTCCTTATCGCTGTCATTTATCAGTGGGCTGAAGGCAACGGTGTGGGTAGTAAATCGAGGGCAAACACGGGTCTGTTCTGCGAAACTCGAGGCCTGCCTTCCTTGCTTCATTTTCCTTTGTGTGTTTGCCTCTATCTCGCTCGCTTTCATTTTCTCCTTCTCTTGCCAATAGCAAGTTCTGTTGCAATCGTCAATCCAACGCATGTAGATGCTTCGCATAAATGCATGTTGTTCAATTGTGGGTGTATAGCCTTTTATTTTTTCTTTATTACATGGGAAAAACAAAAATGTACTGACATGTCACGGCGAAAATGGCTACACACTCATAACTCGGGGAAGCACGCACATATGTCCAACAAGTGCATCAGGTAAGACGGCGATTCCTGAGCATCGTGCGCACTCCTTATACGGGCCGCAGCTTCGCGGTAAAATGGTTTAGCGGAACGCGGGTTTTCGGCATGGGGACTACATGGTATCCATCTCCATAGGCTGCACAAACGAAGTACTGTTGAAATTCATGGCGTGAACAACCAATAGAATTAAACTCTAGAAGTGTAATTGAATGTCCCTTTCCAGTTTAAGCGTGTGCTGGAGAATGTCGAAAAAAAAAAATATCGCGTCCGTATATTCAAAGAAACAGTGAATGGCATGTGCATAAGAAGACGGGTGTACAGGCTAGTGGTAACGACGCACGCCTTCGGACCGTGGGTACGCGGATGGAAATACGGCCTCGGCAAAGAAGTTTTCTTTTTTTTTCATTTTATGTATTCCTTTTAACCTCTGTCTCCCTTTTAGTCTCTGCACCTGCTCTCCTCATTTCACAGCCTGTACACTTCGCTCATAACTGCGAACGACGGCAACGGTTACTATATACTACCGATCAAGCTCGACCTTGAACAGCTGAGCTGTTAATAGGCCAATAATAGTTCCTTTTGTCTCGTTCTATTGCTGGATAACCCTGCGCGTACGCCCACCAATTAAAATGGAAATGCGTCATACGCAAAAAAGGAACGGGCACCCGTGGAGAAGCCATTAAAAAAAACACAGAATACAAAATCCTTTAGGCCTATCCCTGTAGACGGGATAAAAGAACATCAACACGAAACGTAAAGAAAGTGCCGCTTTTAAAGCAGCACCTCCAAGAGACTATACAAGGCGGCTGCATTAAAGGCGACCCGCTACGGTAGAGCGCATTACACGCCTCTGTTCGCGTATACTTAGAGCGGCGCTGTAAAGGAAAGCCGCCTACGCTCTGCAACGGAATTTCGCCTCACTGACGGCGTACACGTCGGCGCGCTGCTGCGTACCGCGCGATGCCACATCACGTGGGTCGCTAAAAGAGAGTATTAGAGGCGGGGAGGCATATACGGAAGAATCCGGGAGAAGTTTCCCCGGCGTTACGGCTAATCACCTCCCGACCTCAGTAGCGAACCGAGCGCTTTTCTTCTTACCCCCCCCCCCCGCGCGCTTTTTTTTTTTTTTTGCGCGCACGTGGGTGCTAGTCCGCGATGCCTGGATCGCACCTTCAAAAGCCAACCGACAAAGAGGGGGCATTGAAGTGCGCAAAGACACGTGGCACCTCATCGTGAACGATCGCCAAGCAAAGCTGCCCCGCCAACAGCTGCCCATGGTGACTGCAGACATCTTTACGGGCAAGTTTTGAGATAAAGAATTGTTTTATTTTATTTTGCTTGTTTACACATACCTTACAGGCTTCTACAGAGGCGTTATGTGAGAGGTGGGACGGGGCGTGGTGAAATAACAAAGCTATAAGGAAATTATAAGTTAGCCAAACAAAGTAGTTTCGCATCTAAGAAGCAACTACATAAGCAAGTTGTGTAAGTGGGGTGAAATAAAAACTAAGCAAGGGTAATGCACAAAATATTACATATGTTGAATACAGAGGCATTATGAAAAAAGGTAACATTTTCGGTTTACACGGGATATCTACACATAACACAAACAAACTCAAACTAGAAGAGAAGCTCAGGGGAAGATGGAGGTTTGAATCGATGAACAGATCGCTAGAAACGATTTAGAACAGGGAATGTAGCAGGAGCCAACGTTTCGACAAGTGGACTTTTCTTCGTTAGGATGGCAACTGCCCTGTTCTAAATCGTATCCAGCTATCTTTTCATCGAAACAAACCCAAAGCAACACTATTCTGTGCCCTATAAAATGCATCCTTGTCGGCAATAGATTTGATCAAACAAATCAGCTTACCGTAATAACCAATCAGCTTAATGAATTTAAACTGTCTTGTAAAGAAACGAAAGGCCTGGGCAAATTTGCGCAACGTAAGTAAGAGTGAATATTCACACGTGGCTTTTGTTTTGGCTTGTTCACGGGGATGAGGTTATCACTTCCTCGTGACGCGCAGCGCTGGCCGCGAATATCTTTTATGCTGCTTCGCTATGGTGTGGGCATGTGCCACAGACTGTGCGTGCGCGACAGGAATGTTTGAGTGCCTTCCCAAACGCACACTGTCGAATGTAAAAAAGCCGACGCATTTTACTGCTGGTCAGGTTTTATAATCGACATATGACGTAGAGGCGCTTGTTTGTCCATATGCAGGATAACCCCGTCAAGCCGCGATCCAATATGGAACGGGGTCGTGATGATGATCGACGCACAAGAAATCAACACGGTGGCAGTCGAACTGTTATTGGGCGAGGCTATGCCCAGCAAAAAAAAAATCACTGTAAGATAATAGCAGCGATAACAGTCGTCGGTCGATGATGACAACTGAACGGCGGTAAAATGCGTCGGCTTCTTACATTCGTCACACAGCGCTCTAGTGTTATCACTGTCGGTCTGCAAGGCACTCACATATTCGTGCCGGGAATGCAACGTTTGCACAGCGTTCCAGACTTTATCAAAGCAGCATACAAGGTGAGCACGTCCTGCATTTGACGTCACAAGGAATCGATTGATTGATTTCTGTTGTTTTACGGTCCAGAAACCACAATATGATTATGAGAGAGGCCGAAAAGTGGAAGGCTCCGGAAATGTCGACCACCTGGGGTTCTTTAACGTGCACTGACATAACACAGTACACGAGCCTCAACATTTAGCTTCCATCAAAATGCAGCAGCCTAGCCAGGATTCGATCCTGTGACCTCGGATAAGCGGCCGAGTGCCACAGCCACCGGGCCGCCATGTAGGGGGAAGGGAAACAAAAAATGCGATCACCGTAAACAAATCAAAAACAAAGGCACGTGTCAATTTTAGAGGGACGAAAGAGTAATTTAAATCACTCACGCTACGAAGTTTGTCCGAAATATTGCCATAAGCACAGTAGAAACATTCTGTCCTCCAGTGCAACGCCCAGAACACGGTGGGTAGGAGGTAAATGTACCACACTGGCTCGATTCAGTCGAAATGGACCATCTAGAAAGCGGTCTTGCGTTCTGCTCGGCAAATAATGCTGTGAACGAATGCGAGCGGCATAGACATATAACGGAATTTTCAAGGCGTCTGCGTATTAAACCTTTTTTTTTTACTTTAAAAAGTGGCAGACACAAATACTGACGCTCTCCGACAGCTAAGTCAAGTCAAGTCAATTTTATTAAATGATTCAGTGAAATACATGGTTAGCATATTACAGAAGGAGGTCCCAAAGTTTCAGAGAAACTGACAGGGGGACCTCCTGTGGCTACATGAATGGCGTAGTTAGCAAAAATAGAGCAAAAGCATACAGATGCATACAGACGCAAGTACGAGGACATCAGATTATCAGCAATGTCAAGACCTAGATAAATACATAAAACTAGTCACTAGAGAGATTCTCAATACAACGAGATCGAGCCGCAAGCCAAAGAACCTGTCTCGCGAAGAACACGATTCCTTGAAACAACTCGCGGATAGAAATGATATCATAATAAAATCAGCGGACAAGGGTGGCAGAGTAATATGGCTAGTAGAAAAGTACAAGAACGAGGCCACCGAATAGCTCAGTAACAATGCACATCACCGAAAATTAGATTGCGGCCCAACTGCGGACTACAGCAACAACATACCACGTGCGATAACGGATCTTTAGACAGCGAGATAACCGCACAATCCGAGTGCCACTTCTTAATGCCTAACGATAAACAAACAGGCCGTTTCCATCTCCCTCCTAGGATCCATAAGATCCACATAGATGGACTACTTACTGCTGAAATACCGGGCAGACCCATAGTATCCAACAACACCCCGATGGAGCCATTATCAAAGTTTCTAAATCACCAGCTATCTGACATACTGTCCAGGCTTCCGTCATTTATTCAGGATACGTCTCACTTTCAGCGAATCACAGAGTCTATGATTCGTGGGGCAATCTCGTAGCGCGTTCCAAGCCATCAATACCGGCGTTCCGCAGGGATCGATTCTTAGTCCGTTATTGTTCAATATTTTTGTAAATGACCTTCCTAGTACGATACCGGTTTCTTTATATCAATATGCCGATGATACAGTGATCTTGACGTCTGCCAACAACTTCTATGAGGCTATTATTCTCCTACAGTCAGCTGCTACTAAAGCCATGGATTGGTTTCGAGACAACCTTATTAATATAAATGTGTCTAAAACTAATCTAATCTGCTTTCATAATCCATTGAAGAAAGTAACCCTTGACTATCCTTTCATTTTGCATTGTTCCGATTGTTCGTTCTGCTCTTGTAAACCATTGCAGTATTCATCTGTTGTGAAGTACCTCGGCTTGTACATTGATAGCGACCTTTCTTGGAATATTCATCTCGCCTATATGTTTGCAAAAGACTTCGCGCCGTGTCATGTTTGCTATATAATATACTATATGCCGTTTTCAGTAAGAAAGATGACAACACACGCTCTAGGATACAGTACACTGCGTTATGGAATAACCATTTGCGGACACTGTGCTGTCCGATGGCACAACAGATTAGACAGTATGCTGCGTTCGATCTTAAAAAATATATCTTATGACCTCAACATGAATTCGGAGAGAGACATTTTCAAAATGCTGTTAATGCCGACTTTTAATGATCTTTTAATACAAACGGTGGTCTTAAAACATTTCTGGTCAAAAGAATTCTTGGTTCCTTATGTCCCTTCTCGCTCACTAAGGCCCAAAGTCCGTTATTGGAGACCAAGATGTACAACAAGGTATGGAACTAGGACACGAGCACATTATGTTCCAACTTATTTCAATGTACTGCCCCCCCCAGCACTTTTCGAATAAAAACAAAATACAAATTAAAGAAACTGCTAAGGCGTATTTGTCTATATGTGTAATGTGCATCTGGTGTTCCTCCATATATGCACTCATTTGCAAGCATATTTCTGAGGAATTATTTAGTGTGGCACTTTGCTTGTGAAACATCGCTCTCTTTTTGCTGTTTGTTTCACTGTCAATTTTTGTAACTACTGTATAATGAGGATGATTACCTTTTCTATGCCCTGTTGCTGCTAATCTAATGTGCACGTTATTATGTCATATCATCTCTCTTGTGTCATTAACTACAATAATGTAACGCGTGCAGTTTTGTTTTCTGTCTGCCAGGCTCTGCCGCTCAAGCCTCCATTTGGCTTTGGCAGGCCTAGCCATATTTACTGCTTTATTTGAAGAAATAAAAGGCATTATTATTATTATTATTATTATTATTATTATTATTATTATTATTATTATTATTATTATTATTATTATTATTATTAAGAAATGCAAACACTCTCTGATGAGACACATCTGGCAACATTAGATGTCTGCTCCCCATACAGGAATATACCTATCACAGGAGGAATCGAAGCGGTCTCGAAGGCAATACAGGATAGCAAGCGAGCACGCGCGGCTGAGGGTTACGTCGCCTTGCAGAAATTATTCCTTACACTTCACTACCTTGAATTCGAAACTACCTGCAAATTCTTGGCAGCGGCACGGGAAATCTTTTTGGGCCGATATACGCCCATATCTTCACGGGGCAACTAGAAGCACAGCTTTTAGAATCGTCGCCGCTTAAGCCTCGCACCTACATCCGTTACATTGACGATATCTTTATTATTTGGAAACATGGTGTAAGTGCACTGAGCACACTTTCCGACCATTTTAACAACTTTAATAATAGCACTAAGTTTTCCATGCACCACTCTTCTAGTAAAATTGATTTCCTCGACAGGACAGTATCGATCGTAAAAGGCAAACTAAAGATCACAATTTATACACCTCTTTATAAATCGCATCCCTGTACACCTGTTTTGCCCTTTTATTTCCTTAATCCTTACTTCATTGCCATTGTAATAAATATTTTCTTGTTTTTCCTAATTTGCCTTCAACCCTAGGGCCGAATTCACAAAAGTTCCCTTTCGTAAGTGCTTTTTGCCGCCATTGGTCGATCGGCGTCCTTAATGATATGTCCAATCTCGGCATTGGCTGAAATTTTCTCTTAAGAATATTTTTGTCGTAAGTTGTTCTCGGGGGGTGAGTACGGACCCAGTTTCACTTCGTGGTATGGGAAGCGGTTCATAGTTTATGCTCTTAAATTACATTTTTATTTTTCGCTTCACCTCGCTTTAACTAAGGAACTTAGCGGCACTGGCGATAATGTTGCCAAGAAGAGGATAGGGTAAATATTTGTCTTTTTATGGAAGCGCCGTAGACAGTGCGTAATTGGAAATTAATTATAGCGAACAACAAAAGACGGCCTTGTGGGGACCAATCGCATACCCTTCTAATTAGGCGCCTTACGCTATAAAATTGAGCTACGGCCCCGTTGACATTACCGCCCTCGTCAACATCACCTCTAAATTCGAGAAACGAGGACAAACGCACAGTGATGCAGACTACACACAAGACAGTGGCGCACACAACACATATCAGCGCCTGTGTAGGGCGCATCACTGTGTGTCTTCGTTTCTCGAATTGTGAAGTGATGTTAACAAACCCAATAATTATGACGGCACAGCACCTCAATTTTAGAGCGTTCTGATATCAGCGTCTGTGTTGTCTGCATCACTGTGTGTTTGTCCTCGTTCCTCGAATTTTGCGCTGATGTTAACAAGGTAATGTACGACCAGCTAGCCAACAAGTGCCTACACATATTAAAGAGAAAATTAACATCCACCCGTTTGTAGCATAAGGCTATGAGGAAATCCATACGGATTTCTCAGAAATTAAAGCTGCCTAGTTGCCGAAAAATCCGTCCCGGTTCGCGGTTCTAAACCGGGACCAAACCCTGTCCGGGGCGCTCGCTCTGCCAACTGAGCTAACCCGGAGGCTAGCCAATGACAGCGCGAGAGAAAATGCATCGACAAGTCCAATCACACGGGAATGGATAGGCAAGTGAGTTCTGCGGAAACCCGGAAGGTGGGGTAACGCTTATCAAAGGGGAATTGGCAGAGCGAATGCCCCGGACAAGCATTGGTCTTGGGTTCGAACCCCGGACCAGGACGAATTTTTCGGCAACTAGGAAGCTTTGATTTTCGAGAAGTCCATATGAATTTTCTTCTAGAATTGTGCTACAAACGAGTGGACGCTGATTTCCCCTTTCATAAAACGTTACTCCAGCTTGCGCGTTTCCGCAACTCATTTGCAATACCTATACTCGTATCCGGACAATGATGTCCAAATGTGTACACACAAGAGCACGTGCAGCTACTTCGTACTTATGTACATAACAAGGGACAGGCTAGAGTAGGTCATATCGTTTCGTACAGAAGTACAATCGGTATAACGCGATTTCGTGTTCTGTATTGTATGTCCAGATTTCGTTTTAGAGCAGCTGTTCTTATGTGCGTCGACGTGTTGCTTCAGTTGTTTTTCATTTTTTCTTCCTTTTCTTTTTTCCCTCCACTTCTATATTAGTTTCACCTATTTTCACTAGATTACTTACTGCCGATATACTGTTGTCTACTGCTATCGTTATTTACCTGTATCTGTATCATTATTTATATTTTTTTTCAATTGTACTCATTCAGCTAACGTTTTTGCCATTGTAACTGTTATGTTAACCATGAACAGGCGGTCACAATACAGTGTTTACTATGGGACCTCCTTCTGTATACCTCTATCTCTAAAAGCTTTTGCGAAATAATAAAATTCTGTTTGATTGACTTATCCGTCGTGTGATCCGTGGGTACCACCAACGTTCACTGAACTAATGGAGCATTAGAGGCGTGGGGGTCATTGCAGGACTTTGGGGTCGGTGCCGTATTTGAACTGGGTACATATACTACGCCTGCAGTATAAGATGCCTTGTTCATTTGAACATCGGAAAAATTAATAAGCTTTGAAATTATTTACGCGGCGATGAAGCACTATTAATGGCGATATCGCACAGACTTTTACGGTGACGCCTGGGACCGGACATATCCCCTCCTGAGTGACAGACGGGAATTGCTGTGGAGATGATGAACCCCTAAACAGCTCCTCCTTTGAAAGCAATTGAAACAGTCAGTGATAATGCGTCTGATTATCACTAAGAATGTGTTATAGGCGCTCACGCTGGTCGCTGACATTAGTGTCAGCGTATGGCTTTTCGCGTTCGAGGCATCCACATTTGATGGGAATTATTGTGAGTGAAAACCTAGGACCGTCGACGTGCGCTACTTGTAGCCAGGTGAGAAAATTATCGTTCCATACGACCACGTCGCGTAGTATGTGATCTGTTATAAGCTAGCAGCTTTCCAATAACAAACGTGCTAGAAACAGGAGAAACTCCGTTTTATTTAATCCCATGAAAAGGCGGTACAAAGATGTAGGCAAAAATTATAACGGTGCTTTTTGGAGTGCATACGCAGACGAGGGCGCCGCCTACGGACGTTCGAGCTGAAACTTCGAAGTCAAACGTTCGAGACTACTGTCCAAGTTGTTTCCTCTGATAGCGGTGTGCTCTATCGCGATCGCTAATGGGTCGGAGAAAAGCCTGCAACGCGGCACGGGTGCGAAGCCTTAACGAAGATTTCGGAATTCCGGAATTGCCGCCTCGTGAGATACCGCACAGTTTCACTGCGTTTCATGCAGAGCAGGTAGGTAATCGAAAACGAAAGCATCAGGAAGGTAACGCCTCACTCATACATATAATGCCAATTCGTCGAGTAAAAAACAATTTATTAGATCCGAATAAAAGGTGCCATATGAGCAACCACATTTCGTAGCATTAAAGTCGTAAGAAATGGCTGAATTCCACTCACCGTCATGGATACTCAGCGGGTTATGATGCAGACGATCGGGTAATGGCCTCCAACTCGGTGTGTCGCCATCCTGCGACTGCAAACAAACAGATACATCGTAAACTCGCAGCGTGTATCACGAGCGGCTTGCATGGTACGTAAATGAAGTTGGTATAGTCGACATAAGCGGCCCACTCCGAGTCTTAATTACAACGTTTTGCTTCGATTGTGTTGCTTCGATAACATTGTGTTTCGTTTTGCTTCGATAACATTGTGTTGCAAATGACACCCATTCCGGAATGCTGCAGGGGTCACATATTTCATTCTTCTTTGTTGAAAGAAACGGTAATAAACAGGAGTTTCCCGTTATGTACCTGCTCAGACACGAATTTTTACTGATCAATCTGCTGTAGGCACAGTCATGTGTATCAGATTTACTAAAATAAATCCTTACGATGCAATCTGGTATTAGTGCAGCAGATGGTAATTGAAATCAAGTGCGTCCAGGACTGACCGCTGTTTGTTCTCCTAATTAAGGAAGTCACCCAAGTGAGAACTCTCCATTTCAGCTGTATGTCAAAACCGGAAGGGGCTCTCTCGCACGCGCCAAACACACAAAAACATGCATAAAGCACGAGTCAGATCATGCTTGGGTTACACCAGCATAACGCCATCAGGACACCGTACATCGCTTTGAAATGCTACCGGTAGCAGATATATTTACATATTACGATCACATATTTCGAGACATTTGGAGCCTCGACCTTTGCCCACGAGGGATAACTTGGCATGAGATCCATGGGCAATAATAATTTCGAGACTACAGCTGATCTCATGTACTATCGCAGCTACGAAACAGTAGCAATATGAGCTCGAACTTTCCGAGCTCTGGTCGATACTGAAACGGACGCAGCTGCTCGATGTAGCCAAGACACAGTCAGCTCTGTCGTAATTCTCCTTTCAAGGCCAGAACCAGCAAAACTATTTCGGGGGTTAGCACTTCGTTTAATGCTGGACATGTGGAACTCACCCACGTTTACGAAGGGCCGGTCCATACCATATATCCTAACCGCCAACTACCCGTCCCAACCAACCTCTCACTTCGTGATTCGGCCCTACTTGTGCGGCCGTGGCTTGGATTATCCTACGCATACACCTTTGCCATCGGACTGACGGATGGCCAGATATGTGTACTCTGCAGGTGCGACGAAACAATCACGCCCTTTTTCTGCGAGTACACCCGATTCAACTCCCAAAGGGCAGCTTTCCCCGCAGCACTAGGCCAACAGGACAACCATCGATTAACGGAAGGAAAGAAATTTAGGGGCACTGGCCTACAAGAACTTTAACGCGACTGTAATTTCTTTGCGAAAGAGGACTTTGAGAGCGATTGTGACTGTGTCCTGACAAGAGAAATTGAATGTATCTTCGTAGAGTGTTCTTTTATTTCCTTCTTTAATTCGTCATTTTCGTTTCCAAAGCACAGGGTAGAAAACCGTAATTCCCGTGTGCTTAACCACTCTGTTCTTTCTTTACCATTCTCTCTTTTGCATCGGTTCTGAAGGTGTGCAAAGCAATTCGTTAATCCATAAGTAGTGTCCTTGCTTAAAAATGATTTCTTTTTCGTTACGTACGGCTAATTCCATGAAGCTGCCAAACATTGTGCGCTTTGAACTTAATACCACTGATTCCACCACAAACACTAACTATCTAGTGCACTGAATTCTCATCTTGAAGTTTGACCATCCCTTAGAGTTGTGCTGCCTAAGGGCGGCAGTTTGAGCTTGTTCTTTATTGAAGCTTGTCCAAACCGTTCTTGAACATCGAACGAACGCGAGATTGTCTCGCGTTCGTATGTGTAATGCGGGACTGTCTCATCGACGCGCCGGCTGTTTACGCACTGTTTAGACGGTCGAGATAAACCGTATGATCTGTGTCATGAAAGGGGAAGCATTTCTTGGCGAACTTAAGCCAATTGCAATCTATCTATATCTATCTATCTATCTATCTATCTATCTATCTATCTATCTATCTATCTATCTATCTATCTATCTATCTATCTATCTATCTATCTAAACTTGGTACTCTTAACGTCACCTCCTTCACTACATACACACAAAAAATTAGGGGACCCTTAAGCTTCGCCTTTAAGAGTTGAACGCGATAGCGAAATCCGGCCCCTAGTGTGTACTTCAACCACTCAGTGCATACTTATTAATGTGTGTTACACACACACACACACACACACGCAGAGAGACAGACACACACACGCACGCGCGCGACGTATCTATAGTAATGGTAGAGGTTTTCGATCTATTAACTTCATGAAAATTTTGTACAGTGATGTAGTCACATGGTACTTTTTTGTACTACTTTTTTACTTTTTTTACTATATATTAACCACCTACCAGACGTAGTTTCCACTAAAATTCGTCTTTACGCCGATGATTGCGTTCTTTATCACGTAATCACTTCACCTGATGATCATCATACACTCAATGCTTCATACTTCGACTTTTGCACGTGGTGTCATAATTGGCAGATGAACATTAATTTTCAAAAGACAGCACCCATGTGTTTTAGCAGGCAGAAAACCCCATCAGCATTTAATTATTCGTTCAAAAAATACGTAGTGCAGCGGGTCCCACAATATAAGTACCTCGGCCTCCTTTTCACCACAAACTTATCATGGTCTCATCACATCGACATAACTTGCAAGAAAGCCCTGAAAAAACTCGGTTATCTTAACCGTTCATTACGTTTAGCTCCAAAGGAAACAAAACTCCTAACATACAAGACTCTCGTAAGACCGATCCTTGAATACGGCGCCACTGTATGGTACCCCTATAAAATTGGTGACATAAAACGCATTGAATTCATCCAGAAAAAAGCCATTCGCTTCATCTACAGACGCTATGATTGTAATTTTTCGCCATCATCCCATCTAACGCACCTTGGTTTAAGTTCTCTTTCTAAACGACGCGATATCGAGTCTCTGAAACTTTTCCACTGTTTTTTCAATTCGCCGCAGTATTCATCACACAACAACTACATAACACCTGCCAAAACGACATCCACCAGAAACAGCCATGCACTCAACGTATCCTTGTTTCATCATCGCACAGACTTCTTCAAATATACTTTTTTCCCCGATGTACTGAAATGTGGAATAGAATACCAGGTCACATTCGTTCGTTACCGAAAGATGAATTTTTGAAGGCACTAAAAGATGTTATGCCCTAATCGTTGCTTCTTGCTTTATAATGTTTATATAATTTTGTTTATGGTATTTTTGTATCTCTCTGACCTGTCATTGTTCCTGTTTATCTCACCTGTTTCTCGGTTTTTCTCTTTTTTAAACTGCCCTGTACCCACTCCTGCGATAGCCCTCTAACTGGGCTGCAGTATGTGAAAATAAATAAATAAATACTGTATTATGAACTGCGCGTAGGCGTGACACTTTTATTCGTAAATGTCACAATCTGTCGTCCTTCTTGCGTTACCTATCTGGCAGCTGTTCGATTTGTTCTTCTGGAGACCTCTTCCGGCCAACCGCCACAAGCATCCCCTCATGGTCGGTGAAATGGCAACTGCAGTACTTCTTTTCTTTGATGATGTCGTGGGACTGAAATGCTAAAAAAGTGGATGCAGACCATCTGAAGAGACCGCATATAGGCTCTGCTGTAGTCGCATGACCTCCGAGATGGCGGGCGCGCCCGCCGTCTCGGAGGCCATGGTAGTCGAGGTATTGCTTGAGATGTTTTCCGCTAGATGGACATACTTGTCCATTTTTGGAGCTGTATTTTTCGCTCACAAGAGACGCCGTCACAGACGGCGGTATTTATGCGGAACGAGCTCTATACGCTATCGCGTTAAAATCGGGTGGTGGGATATGAAGGCAGGACGAACATGATTGTTGATCTAGATATCACGATATCACTAAGGTCATGCACATGTCACGCATGTCACAGTTAACCGTCCTATTTGACTCATACCCCTTATTCTCGGCCTGGGGTATGAGATGCTCCACATGTTTTTAGTGCCGACATACAGCCTACTTCAACCAAAACAGATATTGGAAATCTTATGAGAATACATTTTCGGTAGGTTAAACAAGAGAAACGCCCACCGTTTGTTGAATGTTGCGACTGAAATGTACGCAAAACTAACACACAGGCGCCGAGAAACGTGCAACAATGACCGAAATGAACGTACCAAGCCGTGGAGAAGTAGGAATCAAACCTTGCCATCCGACGTGTCAAGTAAGCGCGCCACTAATTGTCCACGGCTACTCTTCCCACGCGGTGTATGCAGTAAATAAACCTATTGCATCAGCAATTGTTGTCGTGCTTGTATAACGTCAAGAGTGGTTCTACTGTGAGGTCTAACGTAATAAACAGCGCACGTTCACTGCTAACACTAAGCTTGAGATATGTTCGACCATGCAGGGGTATTCCAAAAAATGGCGTTTATGCACGCTACGATGCAGACGAGCGCACCGTAGCCTGCACAACTGTTGAACAAAAAACGCTTGCGCACTAACGTGAGTGTCGACGTTTCGTTCTATACAATGAGCTACATTTTAGTAGCTACAGTGTCGTCAACGTGCCTAGAATGCATGTGTTGCGGCCTAATTTTAACAATCAGGGCGATTTTACTTAGCCGGACTCCTCGCTGCCAGCTTCGCATAACGTGTAAGGTGGAAAGGGTAAGGGAGGTCAAGCCGACACGCATCCGGTTTGCTATCCCACGCACGTAGGATATGAAATATTTAAAGAAAGGAAAGTGTTCTGGAGATGTGTCAGAACGTGTGACGTTAAGAGCATGGCTGCGTTCCGCACACGTCAGGAAACCACAGATGAGGGACTCGATATCGGCGCATCTCTGAGCATCCCACGATGCGTTTGACCAGCAGTACTTGTTTCTTAAAGTGCAAGTGTGTTGAACCTACTTCTACGTATACATGTCACGTTTCCATGTTGCGTACCGAGTCCTGTCAAGGTGGGTTCCACGGTAATTTTTCCCGCTGGAGCATGTATTTGCAACTCCAGAAAAAGTGGTTCGTCTGGCAACATTGCTCAGATAAACAAAGATAGCTTCTACGCCCCGGGTCACGGCCACGCTTTTGCTTAGCGCTGTGCTAAAGTTTCTTGATTGCGGGGTCGAGTCACGATGCTTCGTCGAAGGCGAAAGGGTTCTTGCTGCCGAACATCTGATATTAATTGGCCTAAAGGATTTGAGTGGTGAAACAACGGAAATAATTGCGCTGTGCGTTCAAACGTCGCACTTGTTCGGAGACCCGCATCAAATTTTCTTAAAGGGGCACTGAAGCACTTTTCAAAAAAATTGAGGTTATCATGCGATTTAATCATTTTTCGTACGATGAACGCGAAAATCAGGTCGAAAATGGGCATAAACTTGAGCAAATGACCCTATTTTGGCAAAAACGCGCGGCGCGCGTCACGGGCGGCAACGAAAACCTTGTCACTGCCTATGATTGGTTGAGGAGCTTCATGACGTCATCGTGAGTGCCTCGGAGGAGCCGACTGCCACGGCTGGGCTAGTGCGCGCGCGCCGACCGGCCGTGCGCGCTTTATTAGTTCTTTTTCTTGCCGTATACAAGTGAATCGCTAGTATTATGGCTAACTGTAACAATTACAATGGGTTTGTGGTACAACTACATGTGGTCACCCGCATTCCGGTATGTATATTTCATTCAAACGGTGCAGACGACAGGCTACCATCGCCGTCGACTACAACTGCGATACACGTATCGCGATCGGCTGGTATCCCCACCGGTCCGACGTGCAGTGCCGTGTGTTCGATCATGTGCCCCACACCGCAGTTCGAGAAATATTCAATGAAGCATCCGATCGAGTGAGCAGCATGTATAGGTTCTGCCCAGGTACCGCGCTCATCATATAGTACATACTCTCGCAAGACCTCGCATTCTCGATAAGAACTATACAACACAAGCAACTTTTCATGACCCTCTTTCGTTTCGCACGAACATAATTAAATAGGAGCACCCCTTCACGCGCGACAACAGCGCGCCCTCATGAAGGCTTCACTGAGAGCCCATGAATATCACGCGCGCACGGCTAGGTAGACGGTGCGACTAACGCTGTTTTCAATCCGGCAAAAACTCATCAGCGCGTACATTTGCAACATGATTAACTCTTAAAATTTTCATGCTGTGCGTCAGTATGAGTGACTAGTTCTTGACTTCCTCAATGTTACGATCAATAAGAGAAGCCCGTCGCTCTTATGCCCACCTGCCGAAACGTTAGTAAAGAATTTGTGTTTCGAACGTTTGTCACCCTCTTCCTCAAAACATATATATATATATATATATATATATATATATATATATATATATATATATATATATATATATAAGAAGTATGAAGTAACCTGCTTACAGATAAAAACTTTATTCCTAGCGTTTCGGCTGGAGGACCTGCCTTCCTCAGAGTTCTTTTCTTTTCATTTTTCCCCTCGTTTGTGTTGCGCCCGACCTTATCAAGAAGGCCGGAAACTACCATGCAGCTGGAGCGCATCGCCCGGGTTGTAGCATGCCGCCGTGCTTTGCTCGTCTCTAGGCCGCAGAAAAGACAATATTGTGACATAATCGGTGAACTTGCTACCGGAAAGATCTCTAAGCATGACAACAAAGCAGTGCGGTGCCCAGAAACCAGCACAAGCCCCTCTACTGACACTGCGCTGTGCGCAAACGAAAGCCGCAAACCAATGCAAGCTACCCTGCTCGCCCTCACGATGACGTCACTCCTCCACGTTTCACTCTCTGTCATCCTCCTCACCTACTCTCCGCGCTTGCCGTGGGGCGTTCCCTCGGACCAAGTTTGGACGCTCATATCACTGCTGTTTAATTAAATATCGCGGAAAAAACCATCATAGGCATGTTATAAAAGGTCGCGGATACCGCCACTAATCGTCCACGGCCTCTCTTCCCACGCGGTGTATGCAGCAAATAAACCTATTGCATCAGCAGTTGTTGTCAAGAGTGGTTCTACTGTGAGGTCTAACGTAATAAACAGCGCACGTTCACTGCTAACACTAAGCCTGAGATATGTTCGGCCATGCAGGGGTATTCCAAAAAATGGCGTTTATGCACGCTACGATGCAGACGAGCGCACCGTAGACTGCACAACTGTTGAACAAAAAACGCTTGCGCACTAACGTGAGTGTCGACGTTTCGTTCTATACAATGAGCTACATTTTAGTCGCTACAGTGTCGTCAACGTGCCAAGAATGCATGTGTTGCGGCCTAATTTTAACAATCAGGGCGATTTTACTTAGCCGGACTCCTCGCTGCCAGCTTCGCATAACGTGTAAGGTGGAAAGGGTAAGCGAGGTCAAGCCGACACGCATCCGGTTTGCTATCCCACGCACGTAGGATATGAAATATTTAAAGAAAGGAAAGTGTTCTGGAGATGTGTCAGAACGTGTGACGTTAAGAGCATTGCTGCGTTCCGCACACGTCAGGAAACCACAGATGAGGGACTGGATATCGGCGCATCTCTGAGCATCCCACGATGCGTTTGACCAGCAGTACTTGTTTCTTAAAGTGCAAGTGTGTTGAACCTACTTCTACGTATACATGTCACGTTTCCATGTTGCGTACCGAGTCCTGTCAAGGTGGGTTCCGCGGTAATTTTTCCCGCTGGAGCATCCATTTGCAACTCCAGAAAAAGTGGTTCGTCTGGCAACATTGCTCAGATAAACAAAGATGGCTTCTACATCCCGGGTCAAGGCCGCGCTTTCGCTTAGCGCTGTGCTAAAATTTCTTGATTGCGGGGTCGAGTCACGATGCTTCGCCGAAGGCGAAAGGGTTCTTGCTGCCGAACATCTGATATTAATTGGCCTAAAGGATTTGAGTGGTGAAACAACGGAAATAATTGCGCTGTGCGTTCAAACGTCGCACTTCTTCGGAGACCCGCATCAGATTTTCTTAAGGATAAAGAGCCTTTCCAGTGAGCCTGAAGTTGAAGAAGGCAGGTGTTCATGCATAGGAGGCCTCTCCGAACGATGCAAGCAACTGAATTTCATACAACTGATTTGAGTACAAAGGCGCCACTTATAAACGTGCTGAAAGAGTTCAGTTCTATGCGCAGTGCCGGAAAACAAACTTAGAGGCGCGGTGGACAGGTCGAGGGCTCAGAAGCTGAAACGAGCGCAATAAATCCTGAATTGCCACCAGATGAACTCGAAATGCAAACGCACTACGTTAAACGATAGCACGTTACCTCCATCACCACCAAACAAATTTCGAGGCGCAGCGCGTGCATGGGACGAAAAAGGCGAACGAAGGCAAGCGCTCGCTTTATATCTACTTACTACAATGCATGCGGGCAATAGTACGTCAGCAATAAAATTACCGCTGTTCAAGTTGAGCATTGACACGTTCAAAAAACGTTACCAGATATACACGTTTATGCAATGTCGCTATTTTGTTCATTCGTTTGCCTAAACTAAACTACACTCCGGCTCTTTCAAAAGCGCGTGATAATAAACGCGCGCACACACAATCTGCGTACTCACTGGGGAGGAAGAAATCGTCGCGAGTGAAGCGCCTGGACCAAACTAGCATAGTTCCCGTCACCTTCTTGCCGATGCGCAAGTTCCTAATCCATGTTGCCCTGCGCGAAGCGTCGTCTGCTTCTTTGGGGAACCGATGAAACGACGTGTTGCTGTCTTTGCATCGCCATGACACGCACTGAGGCACGCAGTAAAGGTCCTTTGATGAAGATTCTTTCTTTTTCGGGCTGCTTCAAGGCGGCATGGCGCCGATTACGGAACTATAGAGCTGTTTTACAGGCCGCGGTAATGCGATACCATGCCGCGTTTCGAGGTAGACCTTGGATATGCTGGTTCCAGGAGCGTCCTTTAGGTGGCGAGCATTTAGATGGAATCGCGAATGGAAGGCTCATATTGCCTGAAATGCTTGTTGCTTACACGGAAGATTGGAATTCAACTGAAAAACCTCTCTGTGAGCTGTTGTCAGTCATTAAAAGCACAAATACTCAAGCACAGTTTGAAACAGCCTTACAACGAATGACATAAAATATGCATAATCATATTATCAAAGATTCCAACGATTATATCGAAAGAAGACGAAGGAAATAATGACAATTCCTTGGCACTGCACAATGCGAATTTTAGAGTTTGCCATCCATAGGGACGTCGAGGAGCATTCACGAGGACGAAGTGCGCCCGCAGTTCGTGGCGCGTACGAGTGGCAACCCGGGCCTCGACGCTGGCAGGCGTTATTGGGCGTGGCTGGGCGGCTGGCGAAGGCCCAGTCCTGAGTACCGAGACACCAAAGAAGCAGCCGTCTTTCACATTATATAGTGTCAAGACGACACCGTGACATAAGTATCGCTCGCACTTATTTTGTTTGGTTTTCAACGGTAAGCATTCAGCACCTTCGGTGAAAGTGCAACATTTGGGCGTCCAGTAGCTGTCACTTTGTCACCCACTTTCTGGGTCCGAACGACGGTATAGTACAAAATTGTTTGCAATAGACTTAATTCAAGTCTATGAAGCGGGGCTATCACATTTCCATCTCTTTACTGCCTAACCACATCCTTCACCTGTTCCTCTTGGGACATTCACCTCTCTCTTGTCATATTTAGTGATTTATCTTTACTCAACAACCACAAGTCCCTACCTCATGACTCCAGCTAAAATATGAAAACATGCAGTGAAATTATACCCGAGAAACTAGATGTCTAGAAAGAAAAACACTTATCTTTAATAGAAGCATTTTTTGAGCCTGTTGCAGCGCCAGAGCAGATGCTCCTTTTCTTTGTTGGCATATGGGCCCCTTGGAGATAGTACTACACCACAACGCCGTCTTCCGCCGTGGAAAGACAACGCGACGCATATACGCAGTACAACGGAAGGCACACGAAAGAGTGCCCTGTATCCCTTCACTCTGTGCGCATTCCGCGTCACCTTTTTCAAGAACAAGGCTTGGGGTTGTTCCGAAGCTCACAGCGTAGAGGAACGAGCAAAATAAAAAAGGAAAAAGAGTGTTTGAAGAAAGAAGCCGTAACGTTAGGCCAGGAAACGAAGGGGAAACGGCGTCCTCCATCATCTGCAAGATGCTGCTATTCTGAGAACCTGGACACGTTGATGACAACGCTAGCGCGTAGTATTTTTTTTTTTACGGAAGAAGCGGTGACCGTGCAAGCCAGCCTCACAGCCAAAACGGCTCCAAAGGGTGTCATTAACAACGATAACATGTCACCGTAGTGGGACCCTCCTGAAACTGTTTTAGTGGAAGAAATAAATAAAAAGGCAGTACTGCAGGAGATAGACTCGCAAAACTCCGCGTTGCAAGCATGGGATTTCCCCATCTTGTACCTACTTAGCCTCCTGGTTTCCTGGCATGTTTTCGCAAGCCTTGTTATTCGTATTCCGCTGCGAACAGCCGAGCCCAATGAATCCTTGTATGGCATGAAGACACCGGGGTTAGGCCTTCAATTGCAGTAGCTCGACTCGGGATTGAATATGGAGGCGCGATTTCGGTATTACATTCTCGCACACTTCATACACATGGGCCCGCACTGCAAGGAATCTCCGATGTAAAAGATGTAAGAAGACTGTCGAATGATCTGATGATAGACGGTGCACAATTCGGTTGCATATTACGGTGACAGGGCCATCTTTGCCGGTCGTCTTTCTCTGTATCTCTAAATGCTTGCCAGTCTGCTAGTGAACTCTGCGAATGCTACAAATGCGCGCGGAAATCATCGGAAACTGCACACGGCAGATGAGATGCTCCTGACATATCATGTGATATAAAGAAAGGTATTGTAGGAACTTTTGTTACGCCCTTACCACAAATTCAAGCCATGTGACCTCATCGGATTTCGATTCTCATTGAACGCAGCATAAATTCAATGTAACGAAAGTTTATTTGAATTATGTGTTGATCGAAATCCATTTTTATTGTATATGATCACAAGATCGGAGGCTCTTCTCTTGTCGTACATCAGTAGACAACGGACCACTATGTGAGATCAGCTCATGAAAGGTTCGTCGTGAATTACTCCTGCGAACTCTTATTCTGTCTCAGTACTGTAATTATGTGGGAAAAGCTTTGAAAAATCCACATTATGTTTAAAGATCTGCTGAAGTATCACTGTGCCATTCACATACTTGGGAGCTTTATCTTTGAAACTGAAAACTTGGAGCACTACCAAGACGGGGACGATAACTAGACACGTAGGAAAGGCGCTCAACTTTCAACTGTGGTATATTTGGGGCAAGACGACAAACTTTGCACACACAACCACCATGGGCAATCATGTTTACGACAAATTCGAAAACGACTCATGCTGGTCATCTGTATAAATTTTCACGTTTTTCTTTAACGTGCACTGACGACGCACAGTACACGGGCATCTAGAATTTTCGCCTCCACCGGAAATGCGGCCGCCGCAACCGGGTTCCAACACGCGTCGTTCGAGTTAGCAGTCCAGCATCATAACTAGTCCGAGCTTTCTTTGTGAGACGAGGCTCGGGTAAAATAACGAATTCAAGCCGTACGCTCATTACATGTTGAGACAAGGCTTTCTCTTACATCGATAAGTGCTGGACATTGTGCATGGCGCCAAATAACACGGCCACCAAGCGCGTAGCTTTCTGCTTGTCTCCTGTGGAGGCGAGCATGGTAGTAAATGTATGGTGGCTCTCTAATAAACCTGATGTAGCTGTGGATTCATTCGAATTGCCCATCAATTATTGTCTTATACCTTAAAAGCGCCGCTTTATGGTGTTGCGTATCCCCCGGAAAATGCAGGCAACGAGCTCTGTTATAACTATAGCACATCGCAAATGAATCCTTATCGCAATTGCAAACCTTTCAAGTCGCCGCGTTATAGGCTTTTCGTCACACTTCTCACATTTTATGGAAGTGCCACTAGTTAACATTTTTTTTAATATTTCGCTACTACCTGCAAACCAGACTTCAGGATTCCTCAAACGCAACCTCCGCAGTGCAACTGAACATGTGAAATTACTTGCCTATAAAACATTGGTTAGGTCGAAACTTGAATACGCATCACCCATATGGAATCCCTACCAGATTTACCTCATCAAATCTTTAGAATCCATACAGAATCGCGCCATAAGATACATTCATTGTTCATACTCATACGAGGTCAGTGTCTCGTCACTAAAGGCAGCATCTTCTCTCAACACGCTAGAACATCGTCGTCGTATCGCGAGTTTATCATTATTTCTCAAATCCTATCACACTTCACCTCACCACGCGCCTTACATCCTCCCACCTTCACACATTTCACTGCGCATAGGTCATCCTCTAAACGTCGCTCGCCCAAGTGCACGCACTGTGGCCTTCTCGTCATCGTTCTTCCTTCGCACAGCTAAAGACTGGAACGGCCTTCCAAACCACATCGCAGCTATCCCCGCCTCTCCTGCCTTCATCGAAGAACTAACAAGATTATTTTGTGGCCAACTATAGTTATTTGTTTTGCCGTTTATTATTTGTATAACCACCCCTTATGTAATACCCCTCTGGGGTCTTTAAGGTAAATAAATGAAATGAAATGAAAATATATTTTGCCGGATGATTGGAAGCTTGCCTAGGTTGTGCCAGTGCACAAGTCTGGACCGCGCAGCATTGCATCAAATTACCGGCCGATATCACTCACTTGCATCGGCTGCAAGATTTTGGAACACATCCTTTTTACAAACATTATGAATCATCTCAAAAACTACTCCTTATTATCGCCTCAGCAACATGGATTTAGACCTGGGTTTTCTTGTCTTACACCGTTGACTGAATTTACACATGATTTGGTGAGTGCACTGGATAACGGGTTTACTGTGGACTGTTTGTACTTGGATTTCCGTAAAGCATTTGATTTAGTATCTCACGCATTACTAATTCAGAAGCTGTCCTGGTACAACATAAACCCTTCTGTTATTGAATGGATCAAAGAATACTTGAACTTCAGACGTCAGATGGTAGTTTTAAATGGAATGCAGTCTGATCAAGTGGATGTTACATCAGGTGTGCCACAAGGATCAGTGCTGGGGCCGCTTTTTTTCTTATCTACATGAATGACATCTGTTGTGGTATTTCCTCCAGTCTTCGTATGTTCGCAGATGACTGCGTATTATACAGGGTTATTGATACAATAGATGATCGCACTGTTTTACAGAACGATTTGGATTTGATTACCATCTGGTGTAATTCCTGGTGCATGGAAATAAACGTGAAGAAATCTGTGTATATGTGCTTCACTAGAAAAAAATGCTGTTATGATTTTAGTTACACTATTAATGCAGAAAAACTGGCAAAAGTGTTCCAGCACAAGTATCTTGGTGTTTACTGCAGAATTATCCTGGCGTCGCCATATCGAGTATGTCACGCGCAGGGCTTCAAGTGTTCCAGGTTTTCTTAGAAGAAATGCAAGAAATTTGCCACTAGGCGCAAGAGAGCTCTTGTACAAAGCCAATGTTAGACCAATACTTGAATACGCCTGTTGCGTTTGGGATCCTTGGCAGCAGGTGGACATTCAAAGGATTGAAAGAATTCAAAATCTGGCTGTGAGATTTGTTCATGCCAATTATATCCGCCACTTTAGCGTGTCCAGCGCAAAGGAAGACCTTGGATGGGAGCCACTGCAGCAGCGTAGACAATACTTACGGTTACAATTTCTGCACAAGATATACCATAACGACACTGGTATTAACCGGAATCATTATTTGAACAGTCCTGATTACATCTCACCCCGTCTGGGCCATGCCTACAAGGTCAAGGAAATAAGATGCAGGACGAACTACTTGAAGATGGCGTTTTTCCCCAGAACAGTTCGCGAATGTAACAAACTGCCTCATGACATTGCCACCATTACGTCCCCTGATGTATTTGCTTCCGCTTTGCATAAATTAGTGTTGTAAATAACCCTCGCGACCCCCTGTGATGTATTTGCTTGTGTGCTGTTCGTAGCATAAATGTTTCTCTTTTGTTTGTTGTTGTTTCCGGAAAACGTAATACAGCTGTGAAAACTGCGGACGCTTCCAGTTCTTCAGGCAATGGCCCTGCAATGACATCGATATTTATCTGTTGTTTTCTATTTTGATACAGTTTCCTCGAGGCTAAATGCTAGCTGATGAGTCAGAATATTCCCATTCAATGACAATGAGTACATTTATTTTCCATCTGCCTAAGATTTTCCAATTACTATTCCTAATAATTTACAGCAAGAAAATGCAGCAACAAATTTTACAGAACATGTATACATATCACAGAAGTATGGATATCGTTGGGTTCCGCCATTCACACAGCTGCATATTTCTATTGTATATGCCTGTTTTCCACGATCATCACGCGTTCGACATGACGCGTAGGCGATGGTAAATTGGAGCAGATGGATTTTGAGAGCTTTTCTCTTGCTGCGTAAGTCCGATAATGTTTTTGAAGAGCAAGCAGAGCGTAGAATCGGAGAGAATTATTCCGCAGTCATTTCAGCTGGCATGTGTATTTGGCTTGCTTGCCGCTGCACATCTGTTACCGTTCTTTTGGTTGGTTTGTTAGAATTGACCTCCCCCACGTAATGCCGAAAGGCGCATGTGGGTATTGTAATAAATAAATAAAATAAATATATCGCTTGAAATGCGGCCACGGCTTTGCCCTTGCTAAAATGTCATTTGGTCAGCCATAGAAAATGCTAGCTGTACGTGCCTTATACCACTGCAGTGTCACAAAACGAAAAGTAGGCTGCGTGTTTGCTGGTTAAATATTGTTCCTTTTTTCGGAATGACATCACCGTTGACCACGTGCAGCAGAGGTGCAAACGCGAGTGGAAAACCAGGACGCCAGGTGGCTCCGAATGCTAGCCACCGCTGATTCAGCATTTAGCATTTAGGTGCGGAGCACCTTAGGGGCTGGGCTTGTCAGCGTGTGCTGCTGTATGGTCACAGTACAGCAAGTTCGAAAACGCCGCTTCAGCGTAATAGAGGGCGCCACCGCCTCAGTAGCCGGGCCCACCGGTGCTTCTTTGGCGCGTGTGGCGAGAGAGAGCGAACCAAGCGAACGACGCGCGTTGGCTCTCGAAACGTCCTTGACGCTCTTTCCACGATGAACGATGAAACGGCAGCTGCCAAAGAGCGCGAACGCGCTCTCGCCCGCAAGAGACAACACCGACGCAAGGCCGATAAAGCTGTACGTGCCCAGCAAGCAGCGACCGCTCGGTAGCGCATTTGATTAATTCCTGGGTTTTAACGTCCCAAAACCAGTTATGATTATGAGAGACGCCAATGTAGAGGCCTCTGGAAATTTCTACTACCTGGGCTTTTTTAACCTGTACTGACATCGCGTAGTATACACAGGCCTCAACATTTCGCCTCCATCGAAATGCAGCCGCCGCGGCCGGGATTTGAACCCGCGACCCTCGGATCAGCAGCCGAGTACCATAGCCACTAGACAACCGTGGCGGGGCGTTCGGCAGCGCAGGCGAGCTCACTTCAGCCCGTCTATATAGTTGAAACAAGAACTGTCTTCCGGTCTCTCATTGCCCACGAGCAGCGATTGACGTGTTCCATGGGGAAACACCGGTCCATTACTGCGTGCTTAGCACCTCCCCAGCTTTCACGCCAGTGGAGCTGATATTTCAGTGCCACGTACTACCTTTAGTAATGCGGCGAGCACAGGACCCTCGCGCGTAATCGCGCGCCGCTGCAAGAAGAGAAAAGAGACGCCATTATTTTTTTCTACCTACTTTCGTGCTCTGTTACATTGCCGTAAGAACACGCATGAAATGAACACAATTGTGCGTGCCTCCGTTTTCCGGAAAACGTAATACAGCTGTGAAAACTGCGGACGCTTCCAGTTCTTCAGGCAATGGCCTGCAATGACTCGACATTTATCTGTTGTTTTCTATTTTTGATACAGTTTGCTCGAGGCTAAATGCTAGCTGATCAGTCAGAATAATTCCCATTGAACGACAATGAGTACTTTATTTCCATCTGCCTTAAAGATTTTCCAATTACTATTCCTAATAATTTACAGCAAGAAAATGCAGCAACAAATTTTACAGAAACATGTACATATCACAGAAGTAGTGAATATCGTTGGTTCCGCCATCTCACAGCTGCAATTTCTATTGTATATGCCTGTTTTCACGATCATCACGCGTTCGACATGACGCGTAGGCGATGGTAAATTGGAGCAGATGGATTTTAGAGAGCTTTCTCTTGCTGCGTACGTCCGATAATGTTTTTGAAGAGGAATGTAGAGCGTAGAAGGCGGAGAGAATTATTCCGCAGTCATTTCAGCTGGAATTTACGTATGACGCACGCAGTCTCACCTGCGGTGCCTTGGCTGATGTGGACTTGGCTGTTTCAAAAAGCCTGCTTGTCGTACGAGCTCCATCCGCTGCCTCGAGTAGATCTTCCAGTCCTTCAATGTATTCGATGGCGTTGCGTAGAATTTCGACCTGCGTGAGGAAAACGTAACATCGAGTCAGTGAAGCATAGGGTGGGAGCAAAAGAGGCTTCAAAGCAGCCAAGACTCAACGACGGTTTCGTAACTGCAGTACATTTAGGCCACCAAAAACCAGCCAAAGCGCGTTCAACGGCTTACCGTCAATGGCACTTCGGAAAAGATTATTTACAGAAAAAAAATGAGCACGGTCACATTTTTGTCTTCATATGCTGTTAACATACGTTCCGTTAAACAGTGAATTCTTAGCCCAGAGTTCCATGTGGATAGGGCGATATGTCAGTTTAATTAATAACCAGGTGCGTTTCTGCATTTACTATGAAAATTGCTTTAATGTAAAAAAATTCAAAGTCACGTATTTAAAAAATAATTAGTCGAAAACAACTCGCCTTGTTCTGAAATATCCTTTTTCTTGACCAAAGATGCTGCTTTCGTCCTACTAGAACGACAGCATCATGAAAATTTTATGATGGATCCCGCTGATTTCTCGTTTAGTGAGACTTGCGTGGACCTTAGTTAAAGGCATAACCGCATAATTGCGTAAAATGTTAAAAAAACAGGCTACGTCGGTCCCTACCAAGCTTCCGGACATCCATAGGCAAATTACGATTAATAAAAACTGAGCCTTTGCTGAGTTAGTGCTCATCCATCTACAACGCGCAAACTCAAAACGCAAAGGTTAAAGGCAACGGCAAGGAGAAGCAGTGACTCGCGAATACTGCCTTATAGGAACTCAGAGGTCGTTAATAGTCAGCACTACGACTGACTCTTTTCACCACTGTAAAAAGACGTTGCCGATTAGTCGCGGGGTTCCTCTAAACGTGTGACCAAAACATTATTGCCTTGCACGCACTGTACGACTTTCAAATTTCATGTGACATGCAGCTGGAAACTGCCTCCTCGTCTATTTCCACAAACAGCGTCACAAGCACAATCGAGTACGTCGTATGCAGGCAGAAATCGCATCGGATGTGTCATAGTCGCGGAAGCATTCTCGGTAATGGTTTACTTAATTCTTTTGAGTTGAACAAATAGAATGCCTGTGTCTTCGTGTAAGGTGAGCAAGAAATTTTAGGCGTTGTAGTCGACGCTTCCGGTGGAGTAATTTGTCCAGAGAAGAACAGGCAATTTCCGGGTTTACTTGAAGCCAAGTTGCGAATCACCTGGTACGTACACTGCAATCACATCTGGCTCACATGTTCATAAGAGCCTCTGCAACTGATCGGCGTTCTTTTCTAGCTATGTTCGGAATGTGTTGCACTGCCCCTATTAAGACTGGTACATATACGAGGAACATACTGAAAAAATTTGGCATATCCCACAAGCAGTGGGAATCAAGGAAATGCGAAGCACGCATAAGGAACGTAAAATGGATTGGCAATGTTGTCTCGCTGTACCGGCTTTGGTACATATGAGGTGAAGTTAGCGAAACGGCCACAAGAGCACCAAAACTGTGGCATGTAAACCATGCCGCTCATGACACGCTTGTGATGATTCTAATGTTAAGAGCTGTCATTTACATTCGTCATGCGGTCTTGTTGTGGCATACCAATTTTAGCATACATCCCATTAACGGAGAGGCCAGAAGAGCACCAAGACTGTGGCACGTAAATCATGCCGCTCGTGACATGCGTGTCATGATTTTCGTGACACGCATGTCATGAGCAGATGGGGCACGGTGAAAGGAGGGACAAGAAGAGCCCCCGCCATAAGCTTGTTCGCATCTAAAACAGCACCAAAGCCGCAGGGACTGGTGCTGTTTGGCGCCGTTGATTTGGCGCTCTTCCTCCGATATGTTTCAGAATTGTTACCAACTTGCCCAGCTGTTGATTCTGCCGCATACGCAAGGAGCCTCACCTTCGGTAGCCTTTGGGCGGGATTCGCACATGTCCTCCTCTTGAGCGCCTCGAAGGCTTCGTTGACGCGGCGCAAACGTCTCCGTTCCCGCAGCGTGGCGGCTCTTCGCCGATCTACAGCCATGGTGCGCCGCTTGCACGCCCTGCAAGCCCAGGCTAGGCAGCGTCGGAGACCCGGGGCACCATTTCCAGCTGCTCCGCACGGTGCGAGGACATGCTGCTCTGTCGACGATGGCTGCCCCGGCTGTTCTGCCGGGCACGGTTGTCTCGGCTCCGGATTGCGCCCGTCGCTCACCTGGAGACGAGAATTGATTGATTGATTGATTGATTGCTTTATTTCGTCACAGTACAGTGTAACAGGAGGCGGAGGGAAAAGCCGTAATGACGGCTTGAGGGATCCTCCGCCCCCTTTGTGAACAATGGCAGCAGCTGAAAGGACATCACAATATCATACACTTTTTATACATAGCTTATACAACAAAGAAACCTGCTGCAATCTTCTGAACCCAAATAATTACTACATTGTTTATACAACAAAAAGAGCCGTTAATTCAGCGACACTTAAATGAGACACATCTATACCCTTGCTAATGTAATTATTTAAAATTCGCGGAAGAGTACATCGAAGCATCTGAAAACCATAATTAGTACGAAAGTAAGGAACGTTCCACATTTCTGTATTTCTAGTTTCATAAGTCTTTTCCTTTAAGCAAAGATTCGCCATATCTGTAAACAAAGAGTTTGAGCGTTTGCAGCTAAGACAGTACTCTCGTAGTAGTCTGTATTGATATAGGTCATTCACTTTGATTATCTTATATTTTTTAAACAGTGGGTCGCTAGGTGCTGTAACTATAGCGTTGTCTATCAGCCTCAGTATTTTCTTCTGTATTCTCAGCAATTTTGTTAAGTTTGTTTCTGTAGTTGTTCCCCAAACCAAATAGCAATAACTAAGATAAGAACTAAACAGTGATTTGTATATCAATAACTTCGAGTTGGGGATGAGGTACCGGATACGGCTGAATATTCCAGTTATCCGGCTTAACTTTAATTGAATATAATTGACGTGGTCATCCCATTGCAAAGAACTGGAGAAATGTACCCCAAGTACTTTCACTGACGTCACTATTTCTATATCTGAGCCTCTAAATACAATGTTATTCTCCAAAGTAACTTGTTGACCTTTCGAATGAAAACTACGGCTTTTGTTTTAGTTGCATTATTTTTAACTATTGTTACTTGTCCAGTTGTCTAACTTCTGTAAGACGTCATTAGCTTTATTAGAAAGGATAGCATCTGATGCTGATGGGACAAATATACTCGTGTCATCTGCATATATAATAAACTTAACTTCTGGGGAGATATGGACAATGTCATTAATATATAAAGTGAACAATAAAGGGCCAAGAATGCTCCCCTCCAGAGAAGAACAGGCAATTTCCGAGTTTACTTGAAGCCAAGTTCCGAATCACCTGGTACGTACACTGCAATCACATCTGGCTCACATGTTCATAAGAGCCTCTGCAACTGATCGGCGTTCTTTTCTAGCTATGTTCGGAATGTGTTGCACTGCCCCTATGAAGACTGGTACATATACGAGGAACATACTGAAAAAATTGGCATATCCCACAAGCAGTGGGAATCAAGGAAATGCGAAGCACGCATAAGGAACGTAAAATGGATTGGCAATGTTGTCTCGCTGTACCGGCTTTGGTACATATGAGGTGAAGTTAGCGAAACGGCCACAAGAGCACCAAAACTGTGGCATGTAAACCATGCCGCTCATGACACGCTTGTCATGATTCTAATCTTAAGAGCTGTCATTTACATTCGTCATGCGGTCTTGTTGTGGCATACCAATTTTAGGATACATCCCATTAACGGAGAGGTCAGAAGAGCACTAA
Source organism: Hyalomma asiaticum (assembly GCA_013339685.2). Taxonomy (NCBI): domain Eukaryota; kingdom Metazoa; phylum Arthropoda; class Arachnida; order Ixodida; family Ixodidae; genus Hyalomma; species Hyalomma asiaticum. Next base: position 97,874,783 of record CM023488.1, read on the forward strand.
GACCGTGGCACGTAAATCATGCCGCTCGTGACATGCGTGTCATGATTTTCGTGACACGCATGTCATGAGCAGACGTGGCATGGTGAAAGGAGGGAGGGAAAGAGCCCCCGCCATAAGCTTGTTCGCATCTAAAACAGCACCAAAGCCGCAGGGACTGGCGCTGTTTGGCGCCGTTGATTTGGCCCTCTTCCTCCGATATGTTTCAGAATTGTTACCAACTTGCCCAGCTGTTGATTCTGCCGCATACGCAAGGAGCCTCACCTTCGGTAGCCTTTGGGCGGGATTCGCACAAGTCCTCCTCTTGAGCGCCTCGAAGGCTTCGTTGACGCGGCGCAAACGTCTCCGTTCCCGCAGCGTGGCGGCTCTTCGCCGATCTACAGCCATGGTGCGCCGCTTGCACGCCCTGCAAGCCCAGGCTAGGCAGCGTCGGAGACCCGGGGCACCATTTCCAGCTGCTCCGCACGGTGCGAGGACATGCTGCTCGGTCGACGATGGCTGCCCCGGCTGTTCTGCCGGGCACGGTTGTCTCGGCTCCGGATTGCGCCCGTCGCTCACCTGGAGACGAGAATGCGAAGAGGAGGCATTTGCACTGTAATGTACCTGCTCAGCTCCTTCGTACGTCCATTAGAAATAAGCATCGTTATTAGAAAAACAAACTGCGTCTTCCAGTGCCTTACAGCCTGCTGGGAAGCACTTGGTTCACTGTAGAGTGTCTTCCTGCGCACTGTGAGCGCGGCAGCAGCCCGCATTTAGGACGCTGGCAGTAGCCGCACTACGAGCTTGTCGCACTAAAATTAGTTGGGGTATGTTAGGATGGGCACTGCCTAAACCGGATGACGCTGGTTTGTTAAATCTAGTCGAAATATCCGGATCCGTCCACTACGGCGCCTCTCATAATTATATCGTGGTTTCAGGACGTAAGACCCTAGAAATCAGTCATCAATTATCTGGTTCGTTAAGTGAAGATGTAGCGCACTGGCTATAGCTTATGTTTGCATTTATCAAACTTATTTGCCTTCTAATTGATTCGTCACCACATTGCGAAATAAAGCAATCGCCCAATGTTATACAGTAAAAAAATCCTCAGCTTAGACAATGCGTCTACACAAGAGATGGTAATCCGTCAATAGCATAAAATTTCATAGTGGACTGCAGTCTATCGCGCTCATTATTTCTCGTGTCTTTTAAAAATATTGTTATATTCTCTCTCAGAGAACTGTCTATTCGAAACATTATTATGAAAGTAGACACGTGTACGCTGAGGAGGTAAGCCGGATATACGCGCGTTCTTAGCAAGTTTTCTGAAATCTTTCAATACCGTGTATTTGTATTGATACAGCTGCATGTATGTTATTGTGAGATGAACTTCTATGGATGTATAGGCAAGCAGAAAGAAGCATGCCTTTTGAATGTATAGGCCATATTGATTGTGCATCTATCAAGAAATGTGAATGTGCATCTATCAAGAAACATGGCTTGGGTTTGGTCCCTACCTCCCGTCATTACAGCACGCTTGTCTTTGTTTTTCTGCTTGTTATGTCTGAAGTAAATGGTATCTCTTTCTCTTGTTTCACCAACGCAAAGTGTCTTGTCCAAATTTCAGTGCCTAATACAGCGTAACTCGTCGTGGGCGAGCTACTATGATCGAAACGGCACCGATAGTGTCCGCCGCCGTTGCTTCGAAAGCAACGACGACGAGGAAGAACTCGTCCAATAAGAGGGCAATGAAGAAGCAGTCAATGGCGACGCAAACGGAAAAAAAGAGGAAGCAGACAATGACGAATAAGGGGAACTAGAAAATGGAAGAGGAAGAACCGAGCGAGGTGAAGCAGGACTAGAATAGAACTGAATGAAAAGAGTGAGAGGGCATGCAGCAGAATCTCGTTTACGCTGCCACTGCCCTATGCCCTCTGTGCAGGCCGGGGAGAGAGAGAGAAAAAAAACCGCATCTTCCCGAAGGGAACCCTGAGGTGATGCGAAGCATCGGGGAGGGAGGGGGTTCTGCTGTTTTAATTGCGTAGACGAAGGTGAAACGGTTAACGAAGGTCTTTATTGAGCAGCGTCTAGTACTTGAGGTGTGCACTTTGCTTTGGTGAGGATGGCTTTGTGGTCGCTGAAGTGAACCGTGAGGGGATCTTGGTGCAGTGGGTGGATCTTGAAATTGGTGAAGACGTGATCAATGCATGTGCCGTGAATGTTGGCTGTTGTTTTCGGTCATCGTGTGATACTTGTTGCAGCGAGTGGTGTGATGATGCATGTACTCAACTATCCAATCGCTCTTCATGACATTGACATTAAAGTCGCCAATGAGCATGAAAGGATGTGTGTCTGCGTATTGCTTTTGGTAGTCACCCATGGCCTCGTCGATGTACGTCTCCACGGCTGTGCGCGAGAGGTTGTGTGCCAGGTACATTGTCATGACGTTAACGCCGTAGACGGTAACGGCACAATGCTCGCCGTTGCTACGTTGGTCAGCAGTGGGGCGCAGTTGTAGGTCCCTCGCGTTGAAGGAACGTCATCGGACCATCACACTTCATCGGAAGCATCAACGGAGTCAAGCGGAGTGAACCGCAGCAAGTGCTGAACTCGCGCAGCGCTCTACCCGCTTTATATTCACACTTGAAGGAGAGGAGACTAGAGGAGGGGAGTAGCGCATGCGACGCGAGAGCAGAAGCGAGAACGCAGAAGCGCAAGCAGCTGGTAGGAGAGAAGTGGAGAGAGTAACGCGCAGCTGTTGGAGAGAGGGAAGGAGGAGAGTTGCGCATGCGCAGTGTGAGTGCGGACGCCGATTCCGCGGGACATGCCCCCGCTAAGAAATGCTTCGCATTTAAAAAAAAAAAAAAAAACTTTATTGATAGCCTGTCAGTTTCTGGGATTGGCTGTCAGTCCAGCCTTGGCTTCGGTCGACGGTTTTTGAGCCTCGGCGGCTTCCTTGAGCCACTAGATAGCCCACCGGGTCATCTAAGGTTGAACTGAGCAGAACGGCTCTCCCGCATTTACGTAGCTGGTTATCGGACGCAGGGAGCTCTTCGTTTTTTCTGATATTGGGACATTGCCATATTATGTGCTCCAAGGTGGCTTTATTGTTACACTTAGTACATTTATCAGTATGGAAGATATCCGGGTACAGGAGGTGTAAGAGTTACTGACGTTGGGTACGTTCTTTGTACTTGGCGCCCTTGTATTGCCTGTTGCCTGGTGAGTGTAGAGTGTGGTACCGCAAAGGTACGCCGTTGCAGTCTGTAGTGACTGGTGATGTCATTGATGTTGTCATTCGATCATTCCAATTCCACGACCCTCCTGCGTAGTCCAGTCCGATGGTGTGGGCTACGTGTGTACCGGCTCGGTAAGTTAGTCCCCGAGCCATAGTGCGCAAAGCCTTGTTGCCATTGCCTGCCGCGGTCACGTATGTTGTTGGTGTGCGTTGGATATATACCGAACTTTGTCTGGGTGTTCTTCCGCCCTGAGAATTCGTACGGCCTCCGGCGAGATGCACCCTCTTGCAAAGTTTAGTACCGCCTGGAAGTTTTTCTTTTTCTTTGTTGTCCTTGATTTAAATAGGCTGTGATGCGATTGAATCACCTACGGTACGCATCCGCACTCCCCATGCCTATCACTGTTGTAATCGCCACATGTGTGCGTATCATTGTTGAATGTGACGCGCACGATGGGTATACCATGTCAGCAATCTCAAGATTCATAATTCGTGTTCGTCATACGTTCATGCACTACAATGCCGATTTCGATGCTTACCAAATCAACAAGACGACCGGGAGGGCTCTTAGACTTATGTTAGCCGCGTTTCTATGGTTTTATTCAAATACAAGTACGAATACAAGTAACAATGCAAAATGAATATAATACAGAAGCAGGCCCCAAGGTAAAAATTGTCAGGGGAACCTCTTGTCAGTACATGTCCACAGAAATAAAGAATACAGATAGGCAACTAAGTGAAAAATCATCAAGCAAATAAGAAATGGAAGTTGTACATGTGAAAAAAAATACACCAGTAATAAAACAAGAGTAAGGCAAAGTAAAAAAACAATAATAAAACATCACAACATATGCAAAACACCATCAGACAGTTTATCACGTCTTAATACAGGCATATAATCAGGTAGTTAGTAGAAGATCTTTTAGGTGTCGCCGAAAATAATGTAATGAAGGGCTTGATTTCATAATTGATGGGAAAGAATTCCACAATAAATTGCAGAAAACAACGCCGTCATCTTACCATTGTTAGTGTTTACCTTTGGAAGGAGGAGGTTATTATTTTCAGTGTACCCTGCGTTGTTAGAATAAATCACTTAAAATTCTGGAAAACAGAAAGAAACGTTTGTTTCGATCCGCTGAAATGAATCGTAAACCGCGAACACGGGACTGATATTATGAAGCAGAACGCGCACATTTGGACGCCATTCGCACATCTATAAGCACTCCTCCTTTCCTAACGACCTACATCGCATGAGGTCTGATAACCCAAAAAAATTTTGGCAAATCATAAGTGCCCAGTCACACCGAACAGTCACTATTCCTAACACAGCATGGTGATCCCTTACCAGACTTCGACTGCGCTAACATCGCGAACTCAACTTTTCATCAGTTTTTGCCCACGAAACAAACGACCCTCTTCCATATTTCTCTACCTTAGTCATGCTAGAGATGCCTGACATTTCCTTATCCGTAGAACAGTATTTACTTGTTTAATTGATAAGCTCAAATTGTCATCATCGACTGGCTCTGACAGAATCACTTCTAAAGTGCTGAAAAATACCAAAATTATTTCTGTTTCATTTTTAAATTTGATGTTTTCCTGATCATTAACCACAGGTAACCTGCCAACAGAATGGAAGTTGGGAAAGGTTGTTCCAGTCTACAAACAAGGTAATAGAGAATGATTACTAAACTACCGCCAAATTTTCATAACAAGCATCCCTTTCAAACTCATGGAAGATGTCACATTCTCCCACAGAATGGATTTTTTTGACTGTCCTAACTTTTTTCACTATTCACAGCATGGTTTTCGAAAAGGACTATCATGTGAAACACAATTAACCATCTTCGTTCATCACTTACACTTAAATCTCGATGTTAATGCACAGACCTATGCAATTTTCATCGATTTCGCTAAGGCACTTGATGAGGTAGCTCATCAACGACTACTGCTCAAACTTTTAAATCTTAACCTTCATCCTAACGTTCTAAGCTCGATCAAACAATTTCTGACCAACCACTCTCAGTTTGTGCAAATAAACAACAACTCTTCTAACCAACTTTCAGTTATATCAGGTGTTCCGCAAGGTTCTGTGCTAGGTCCCCTTCTTTTCTTAATATATATTAATGACCTACGCCTCTGTGTCTCTAGTAATATTCGCATATTTACTGACGACTGTGTTGTTTACAGCACTATATCTAATACAAATGACCAAATTTTGCTCCAAACTGACCTAAACAATATTCAAAACTTGTGTGATAAATGGCTAATGCTACTAAACCCTTCTAAGTGCAAGGCTATGTCAATAACCCGCCGTCGCAATCCGTTTCTCACATCTTATATAATACATAATGAACCCATTGAATCAGAAAAGTCCTTCAAATACCTAGGCGTCACTATAACCAATGACCTTGATAGGTACATATTAGCAACATCGTAGCATCTGCTAAGAAAAAGCTAAGATACTTTAACCGACATTTACTAAAAGGTCCTCCTCACGTAAAACATTTAGCATACACATTTTTCATCAGACCTAAACTTGAATACGCTTCTCCCATCTGGTTCCCGCATGAAAATTACCTCATCAACGCCCTTCAATCCGTTCAAAATCGCGCTGCTAGGTTCATTCATTCAGCATATTCATGCGACATCAGCATATCATCATTAAAATCAGCGTCCAATCTATCATTTCTTTCGCGTAGTTCAAGTTCAAGTTTATTAAAAGGATCGCAAAACACAATACATATATCAAGGTGCAACATTTTCAGAAGGAGGCTCAGAAGTGAAAACTGTGGGAGGGCCTCCTATCAGAATTGGACAAAAGAAAATGTCGATAGTAAGCACAGGGAATATTTGAATACACGTTCACAAATATAATAAAAAATAAACCTCAATATTCGCAACACAAAAACCAATTGATAGATGACTTAATGGGATGAAAGGAGATATGTTCAAAAACAACATAGCACGCGGCAACACATCAATAAATGCAATGCAAGCACGGAGTGATGTACTAATAAAGTTATGAGAGCAGGTATGTTTTCAAAGATCGTCGAAACTGGTTGAATGATAATGTCTTTAATCCAGGGTTGAGAGCGTTCCAAATGGAAATTGCGCTGAAACAGGCAGTTTTTTTGCTGTAATTCGCAGAGGCTTTAGGCAGCAGAAAATTATTCGACAGGCCAAACCTGGTCCTATTCTTATTAATAAATTGATCAATTGGAAAGGCATCAACAGAAACTAGGTGGTTGATGACTTTATGCAGCAAGACCATCAGGCTAGCTTTGTATGTGCAAACAACAGGGAGTACACTCAATCTAGAAATAGAGGCTTGGATGATGAACGAGGGGATGCGAAGGTAATAATTTTTCGCGCACGCTTCTGAATATTAACTAAACGAGATATGTGAGTGTAATAAGTATTTCCCCAAGTGTTAATACAATATTTGATGTGTGTATGGATGAAAGTGTTATAAAGTGAGAGAAGTGTATTAATGCTGAAGCTAGAACGCGTTCTAATCACGTCGCATTTTCAGCTTATCATTATTTCACAAATTTTTTTACAGTTCTCTCTGCCATCGCACCTTACATCTCATCGCCAGCACGCGTATCACATCGCACAGGTCATTGTTTACATTCTGCTCACCACAAAGTGCGCATTGTCACATTTTGGTCTTCTTTTTTCCCTCGTGTGGTAGTAGACTGCGACGGCCTTCCCTACGACATCGCTGCCATCACCTGTCCATCTGCTTTTACAGAACAAGTGTCTGCATTTCTTTCACAGTAACAACGTCTTATTTTAGTAATCCCATCCCTTATGTAGTACCCCAGTTGGGGTCATTAAGGAAGAAAGAATGAAATTAATGAAAACATGCGTTAGGTTAGATGTGTCTTATGCGGATATCTATCTATCTATCTATCTATCTATCTATCTATCTATCTATCTATCTATCTATCTATCTATCTATCTATCTATCTATCTATCTATCTATCTATCTATCTATCATCGTAGGAGCTACAGCGCACACTAACACAAGGACGAAGGGCTGTCGACTACACAAGCAGTGCTGGGCAGTATCGAAGATACATGTATCTTAGATACTATCTTAGATACTCTTTGAGTATCTTGTATCTGTATCGCGATACATCTTGAAAGACGTGTATCAGTATCTGTATTTTCGATACATTGAAGAATGTATCGAGTATCTTAAGATACAAGATACTGATGTCGGAACATCACCACGCGACACTAGAAATACTGGCAGAAGTCCGCTGCTCAAGCAGGTACTGCCGCCACTAAGCTTATAACGCTGATCCGCGGTGTAAACGAACAAACTGCGAAGCGCGCGACGCAATTGGGGAAAGCGCGGGCGGTGAGGAGAGGAGGAGAAGGAGACCGACTGAGGAGAAATTGCGCTGCGTCTAGCTTGCTTAACTGCCACAGTGACGTAACGCCCTCTCATGGGGTTACAAGAAAGCACAAATGAGTGAGTATCTCAATGTTACGTGAGTATCTCAAGGATTGTCGTTAGTACATAAAATATTACGTTTGGTTGAACAGCGATGTCAGAATCCCTGACGAAATTTACCAGGACGTTCAATTTCCGACTTAAAATCCGCGAAACAAACGTGTGTCTGTATGGTAAGTCAGCTATCAAACTCTTAAAAAGTGCTTGACCTCACGAAAATGAGTAAGAGCTATTGGATGGAGCATGTATGGAAGTTCTCCCTGTGGGAGGGACAGCAATGGCTATGGACGGAGCTGACATTTTGTTAGGATGTAACCGGTTCTTACAAAGCAAGCATTTACCCAAAGGTGTATGTTGGCGTAGTGAACCTTTTGTTGTATTTTTGCTGGGAGAATTTTTTATATCAATCATAATTTATTCGTTAGCACAAATGCTTTCCTATCAGGCCTTGTTCTTGCATTTCATACTGTACCTAGGTCCCTGTACTGTCATTTTCTTTCTGCTTGCTTCGATGTCTTTTGTAACGTGTTGCCAAAATAAATTCTCTCGTTTATTCTTTCTTTTGTCTGTCTGTGTCATACCTAATATTCGCATATTTCTATTGCACTTCGGTTTGCAGTTATCTCAATGCCATCTTATAGAGAAAAATAGTCTGGGTGTGTCTAGAGTGAACAGTAACAGAAGATCTGCTTACGACTTAGTTGAATGGCAAAATCGAGGGCGCATTATGGATATAAAAATTCTAAGGAGACGCAGAAATATGTTAGGAAGGTGCCTCGAGAAATATTGTAGTACTAAGTACTCCTTTCTCATGAGCGTCCCCACCCGCCACGGTGGCCTAGTGGTTAATGCGCTCGACTGCTGGCCTGAAGGTCGCGGGATCGAATCCCGGCCGTAAAGGCCGAAATCTGATAGCGGCGTTATACTTGAGTCCCGTGCAGTACTGTACTTAGATTTAGGAGCATCTTAAAGAACACCAGATGGTCTAAACCTTCAGAGCCTTCCAGTACGGCATCCCTCATAATTATATCGTAGTTTAGAGATGTAAACCTCAACAATTATTATTGTGACCGTCCCCATGAGCTCTTTCATGACATTTTCCACAAGCAGTTAAATTTCCAGCGTGTGATCTTACTTGCAGGCTGACGACACCTTTTGCTGAGAAACATCGTAACTAATAATGTTACAGCACGATTCGTTCTATTATATATATATATATATATATATATATATATATATATATATATCCATCCTTTCTGAGTCACATTGTTTTTTTTCGCTGTCACAAATCACAAGGTAATTCGCGCAATCAATGTCAAGAGTGAGTAGCGGAGGTATCCTGCGACACTTTGTACCGCTACGATGTCTGGAATTCTCTCGTAGAGAGAAATTATTACAAAAATTGCACATTCGTGAATCCGTCGATGACGAGCGCTTTACGCGGGCACATAACTAGAATTTAGGAAGTCATTGCGGTTTTATGTCCTTTCTGTATAGAAGATCCGTCACAAAATATGTCGCTACGAGCGTTGTTACTCCTGTACACTTGTCCCATGGTCCGGTACTGCGTAAACGGTATACGCGTACGGACCAGATTAAACTCAAAGTCGTAATTGCGGCATAGTGCCGAGGTTTTGCATCGCCATTTTTGTTATTAGGTGGGAAACCACTACTTGGTTGGCAAGTAGAGCATCGACTTCCATGAATTACAAAAACCACAAAATACCACCGACAGCGTATACCTTATACATAGCTGTCATGTTCAGCAGCCAAAAGAGCCCCAATCAGTTGTTTGGGAATGAAAACAATATAATTATAGCCAGAAAACAACAATTGTTGAGATACTAACACATGTTTCATTCAAGTTAAACTTGGTTGGTCGCAGTTCTGAAATTCTAAAGCAAGCACTCCTGGTCGTAGGCGTTTTCTGCGGCATTATATATGTCTATAATATGAAATTTATAAATGTATCGAAGTATCTTAAGATACAAATGGCAAGTATCGTATCGGATACAATTATTGAGGTGGTATCTTGTATCTGTATCCGAAATACTTCTTGCCCGAGTATCTTGTATCGTATCGCGATACAATTTCAAAGTATCTTTGCCCACCCCTGTACACAAGCACTTGTGTCGCCTTTCTCCCTTCGGCCGTGTTTTAGCGTGCGCTATTGCGATTATACGATTATGCCCAAATCCCAACTTGCTCCTCCTCCTCCTCCTCTGATAGATAGATAGATAGATAGATAGATAGATAGATAGATAGATAGATAGATAGATAGATAGATAGATAGATAGATAGATAGATAGATAGATATGGTCAAAGTTCGTGAAGCTCCTTAACAAATGCATTGCAATTAGAAAATTTATTGTGCGCTTCGATTCAAACAGATCAATCAATGTATCGATGACCAAGTCCTGTCCTTGCTTACGTAACGTTCCTTGGTCAGTTCATGTAGAGTGTAGTCTCTCTACCTCGCATCCTTATCTCCTAAATCGTGGTTCACAAGCGCAGCCTTTGTAGTAGGCAACTAAATATGACAGTGCATCTTTTCCAGGTTTTTGTTCATGTTCCCTCGTTCGAGAGTTCCGGAGCACCTTTGGCCAGGTACACCCATGAGGATCCATTGATGAATGGTGGCCCGCTTGCTTGGCACTTCGTGGGTGGAATTCCTACCCAAACCGTGACGTTTTCTTTTCCAATTCACGTACTTTGGGTTTACTTGCATGAATCTCCTCGACGAACGTGGCATGAAATGCAGATTTCTTTACTTAAGAACTTCATCAGTGACGTTGACCTTGACGTCATGGACTGACGTCATCAGATAACCTTACGTTCTCATATCACGATAATGTCATGTAATGTTTTCATAATGTGGTCACATGACTACCCATGGCGCTCTTACGGGCAGCCTACAGCCACGCGATGTCCATTTGTACCGCTGTATATATATCGTTCCTGCAGACGCCACTCTCGCTCAAGCACACCTGCCAACCCGACATAAGAAGCATTTTAGGATTAAAGGGCCATTCCGGCGATTTGTCAGTGTCCACTGATCGCAATAAAATTTTCCATATATATTATCCTCTGTACTGTAATAATTTAAGCGAAGTCAGGCGGATATAGGTCATTTAGTTTTCCTGTAAATGAACTTTAAAAATTTTTGGCGGATTCTCACGCAGGCCACCCTGTGTTTTTTACGCCGTCACCTCCACGCTATCCACCGGAGCCAGCGGGTGTTCAAAAGCAAGACGTCGATACTTCAGCGCTCAAATCGTCGCTGTCAAGATCAGAAATGCTGGCATCATAGAGTTTCCTACTATAATACTAGAGGGAAAACTGGCGCTAGTGTCTATGGGAGTTTCAAACAAGGCGGTTGAGCCAGCATGGTAATGATGGGTATGACATGGATTTGCCTAGTCTTCGTTCTTCTGGCTTCATATGGCTTTGCGACTTCAAAAAAATAGGTCGTTTACGATAAAATACTGCACTAAAGCGGACGACTTTCGAATAACTATGTACATTGCGCAAGTACTAGTTGCTTTTTCGCGGTTAGAAAAATACTGATCGCTCAGAAATTTAGCAATATTGTGCGATATGGCAATGTTGCCTCCTCCGCTTGTGCCGAGATTCAGCAGCATCCACACAGGTTTAAGTTACAGATGTAGTTGGGTTCGAACTTAAAATAAAGATTTTTGCTCTTGTAAATGACGTGCTGACATCTTGAAGTATCTAGAAGGTAGATGTATCTTCTAAATATAACGAACGGGCTTTCGCTCGCTTCTTTTAGTGCCGGGCAAGTGCTCCATTGTATTTTTACAAACTATATGCACGGGTCAGGCCCCTGCGCGAAGCTGTAGCAGTAGCGCAGTATCGCCCAGCGCTTGGTGGTTGGTTATGTGAAAAAAAAAACGTGATGTTAAATAAACAACCGTGCCGTTAAACTCCATCGGAAACTGCGCCTGAGCTTTGATCTGAGCTGACTTTTGAGCGTCGTCCGTAGGCGTGTCTGTCTATCGTACACTGGGCGTATGCTACGCTACACTGTAGTATACACATCTCTTTATTCAATCGGAAGAGATTTCCACTGTGTAAGAAACAAACTGTAGTCATTTTCAGGTCGCTGTCCTGTGAACAGCAATACAAGCACACGAATTTCGCAAGGAAAGGCTCAGAGTATGGGCTCCGCAAGAACCGGAAAGGCAGGGGCACCTCCTCTCTGCTACAGGCACCGAAACAGTCCGCTGCGCTGTCTTGGTAAAAGGGATATCTTGGTGGGAAGAGTGACGAGGGACCGCTGGTTCAACCGCCTACTAGCGGCTAGCGGTTGCATTATACTAGCGGCTGCATTATACACGGTTTCGCACGTAGTCGCTGTCCAATGATAGCGTTCCTGCCTCTGTACGACCGAAGTCTTTTTTCCCCTCTTTGTAAGAGTAAACCACTGTGGAGCCATCTCTAGACTTTGAGGGAAATGGCGGGAGACAGCTTCCTCGCAAGAATGGCAGCGCAAACTTTGGCACGCTTCGTTACCTCAGCACATACGTCACAGCGAAGTGCCCACGAACGTAGCGATCGGAAATGTTACGGCGAGTATCCCATTTAAACTAGGAAAGAAAGGATGACTGTGTGGTAGCAAGAAACTACCTGGAAAACTACTGCCCCCCCCCCCCCCCTCTGCAAAACTGCCCGGTGAAAGTACTCAGTAATAAAGAAGTTTGGGCTAGTTGGTGCGCATTCATCTTCGATGTGGCGCAATAAGGCACTGTACCAAGAAAGAGGACAAAGAACAGTGCACTTTCAACTGAATTTATTCTACGGTGAAACCACACATACATATCCACACTACGCGACAAGCCAATGATTCAGGCCGACGCAAGTGAACTAGTAGAGTTGAGAACAAAAACAATTACAAACTACTGGCCGATGCAAATGAACTAATACACAGGCGCAACAATCAAAATGACAAACTAGAAAAAAAGCAAAACCAAAAGGAAAAGGGCGAATGGCAGGAGGCATCTTGCGGCTACTTAACCACATTCCAAGAGAGAAACTTCCTCATAGAGCGACGCGACGGAGGGGTGGCTAACGCATTCTGGTCTCGTCTTGATAATGTGGAACGTTTCCATTATCTCCCTAGACAACTTATCCGTGTTTCTAAGCAGAACACTAGCATTATCGACATAGCATTTCTAGTTTGTCATTTTGTTTTCCCACGTGCACTGGTTCATTTGCATCGGCCGGTAGTTTGTAATCGTGTTTTTGTACTCACGTGTACTAGTTCAGCCGCGTCGGGCTGAAGCATGGGCGTGTCACGTAGAATATATATATATATATATATATATATATATATATATATATATATATATATATATATATATATATATATATATATGGTTTCGCCCTAGCACAAATTCAGTTGAAAGCACGCTGTTGTATGTCCTCTTTCTTGGTGCTGTGTCTTATTGCGCCACATTAAAGATAAATGTATTCCACTGGTGGCACGTCGCTATAGGCAGTAGAAGAAAGCTCAAACCAATGCAGCCAACGCAGCGATCTTGCTCAGCCCCTCAAGGTGATGACACGCCTCTGTGTTTCCTTCTCTGCTGTACTTCTCCCTTACGATCGTCTCACGCGGGTGCATTCCATCGGTTCAAGTTTTCTTCCATTTAGAGCTCCGTTGTTGAAAGCCGACAGTGTTTCTTCGGCTACCTAAACGCGAAAAACTTGGTCTGCTCTCTGTCACTCGTTTAAAACCTAAGGCCTATTTGAGGTAAAATGTTAATATGTAATCGTGCCCTGCAGCATTTTTCTTTATTGGGAATACAGACTGGACTGTTTTTACGTTAAAATCAACGCGTTAGAAAGGGTGTCGAACAGACGCTACGCGTTAAAAAAAACGATGGAAGCCGCGGCTTTGTAGCTTATGTGGCCGAAATATCTCCTGCAGTCATTGCGCTCCAGGAGACAAAGAAGGAGCACAGGCTACGTGGATATGTACATTTTACGCAAGCGAGTATTGTTGGGAAACGCCGAAGCCATCAATCACCACATCCTCCACGTACTCAACTCATAATTTACCTATGTCAAGATATTGCAGCCACCCATGTAGACATTGCCGCAATTATTGACGGGTGGAAGCAACATGCATCCGTTCGCATACGACTGCAAGCAGCACACTCCTCTTATTGGCAGCGTATTGGTTACACAGAAAGGACGCAGAATCCATAACGGAATTATGCTGCCTTTCTCCGCGTGAATACAGGTGATTCCAACATGAAATAGGCGAACTTAACGCGCTTCATTACCAATGGGGCTACGATCGACACACTCTGCTTGGTCGCAAGTTACACAGCTTTATGCACGTCCAGCGCTTCTCTTTGTTAAACAACACGCTGAAACATACTAGGAGAGGAGACTGCAAGAAACAAGATACTAATCCAGACTTCGCATAGCATGCAGGAACTGCTTCTGCAGAATGACACAACATTGGCCAGGATGGAGGAAGGGACCACCACATCTGGTCTATAACCCTCGGTACACCTCATCGCATTCAAAGATGATCTGGAATAGGTTAGAACTAACCTAGACACTCCGCCCTCCCTTGAAACTTTACACGGGAATGGAAAGGAAAACCCCGTTCAACGACAGCTGCTTTGACAAAACGAATAAGATGCGATGAAAAGTATCCCGTTATCGACAAGCATCTTCTGTATTTATTGGACAGCCGCAAGAAGAGGCTTAGAAAAAACAAGACCAGCTGTCATACGCTGGATGAATTGCCAAAGTGGAAAGAAAACATACAAACGTACGCTGATAATGTGGCCAGGCGGAATTGGCAGGAGGTCTGCGACACCATCAGCGGCAATCTGCATCTCTCGAGAGTGGGGCAGGAGCTCAACAACTTGGCACACGAAGTGGCGCGACTATTCAACTCACCCTACAAATCACCCTACAAACCACCCTTGACACTTTGTATCCACCACCAAAACCAGAACAGTTGCCCATGGGCACGGACTTACAGCAACAGAGCTTTACCGCGCTCGCATCAATGCGCAGGAACACTACACCCGGCGCGGACAAAATCACATATGCCATGTTGAGAAAACTTTCAGCTGACCATGCCACTATTCTGGGGTCTTACAACGACATCTGGCGCGGTAGCGTATTGCCTAGTGAAAGGAAAACTGCCACCGTTTGGGCCTTCCCAAAACCAGGCAAGAGGTCTGATTCACTAGCAAATCTGTGGCCATTATCTCTGACATCATGCATCAGCAAAGTCGTGAAAAAAAAATGATTCTCTGATGCGCAGTCAGTACGACTGACACGTAAAAAGTCACGAATCTACTACCACCAACGCTCATTGGGTTTCGCCGCCATGTATCTGCTCAGGATGCTGCGCTTATAAACAGGACGTTTACTCGAACAGTAGCAGAGTTCACACGCGCACCCATGTTGGCCCTGATATCCAAAAAGCTTTCGATAACATCACACATGCTGCGCTCTTAGAGAAGTGTTCAACACTCAACCATGCCGGCGCCGTGCGGAGTACATCCGCAGCTCTCACAGTGACCTACAAATCAAAATTGCTACGGATAATTCAACTACTACGGAGCACTCACTAACACGACGCACACCCCAAGGGTCCATACAATCGCCAACACTCTTTAATATTGCAACGAAAGACCTACCACAACCTCCTTCCTAAACTCAATTCCAGGGCTGAGACATAATCTCGGCAGACGATATCATGCTTGGTGCATGAGAGACAATGCGGACGAGCAAGAAGACACGATCCGGCCAGGAATTAACACCGTCGCACATCGGTAAACTTGGTCTTCAGTGCTCATCCCGGAAAAGGCGAGTATATAGTTGTCCTGAATAACCAGACCAAAAGAGTGGTCGAACTACGATGTCTGATAGAGCTTCACGTGAATGGCCACCAAATAACAAGAAAAACACACGTACGTATTCTTGGGTTTTACTGGCAACATGATAGCAGATAACACAGTATGGATGCACCGAACTCAGCAGCAGATAGGTCACACCACGCACATGCTCAAGCTAATAGCTAACAAGAATAATGGAGTCAGAGAAGCAAAGCTTCGACGCATCACGGAAGCCTTCGTACACACCAGGATCATGTATGGCCTTCCGTACATGCATCTCACCGCTGACCAATTCCCGAAGCTGAATAACCTCCCCCGAGGTGTCTCGCGCGCAACGCAGGGAGTTGAAGCAAGCTATGCAGCGAGCGTCTTCGTGGATGCAGCCGCCTTGTATAACGACTTAAGAGAAAGATTCTCTATGCATGAAGAAGCGCAGACACACCGCATGACAACGTCAGAGCAAGGCCGCAGCTTACTAGAAAATGCAGAGTACAATGGCACATACTTATCACCTATAGCTGCGCCAGCACCCCTGTGGGACGCACTTTCATTAGCCGGCGTAAGGCTAATAACAAAACATATGAATATTGAGAGTTTTACTAAAACACGAGAATAACGGTGCTGTCACCAGCTTCGTAGTGACCCGATCTCCTTCCACGCTGATGCAAGCTTTAAACTTCGCAACGTAGTCACAGCATCCATGGATCCACTAGATCGAACTGTCGTAAAGCATCACCACAATGTTCCTTCCGTAACAACAGCAAAAATACTCTAGCCCTAGCGCGAGCAATCACACAGCACGAACACCCATCTCAAGAAATTACTATCACAGCAGACTCTCTACCAGCCCTACGGGCATCCCACCGCAATCAACTGCCGCCTAACACATTAGCAGAACTGGCTTTGTATGAACATCAAAACCGTACCCTAATTGGCAACCTGGCATGGGAACCAGGCCATTCTTACTCTCCTGGAAACGCCCGGATCCACATCGAGGTATGAGCATCCTAGTGTCCGACTACTTCCCATGGATGGCCAGAAATTTACCTTCCGGCAGTGGACCGTGTAGAGCACCATCGAGAGCGAAGACCTGGCCTTAAGGATCCCCGAATAGCCAGAAGAGAGCTTACCAGACCACCTGATCATCTACCGAGGAAACAAAAGGTGCTCTTGAGAAAAGCACAATCTCACTCTTTACCGAATCACCTTACAATACACAAAATACAACACACCCTAAATACGCCTCATTGTCAAGCGCGTGTGCGGCTCCATACCGACTTCAACCCACAATTACTGGCACTATCCTAGAGCCAATAAACGTCAACGCTGTTGTTTCCGCTGACATGCTCACATGGGAGGCCTGGGTTGCCAACCTGGGCAAAACAAGCTTATCGACAACGCTCCTTTATCATATACTCGCCATAACGGAGGAGGTCGCTGCGCCACACCTTAAAGCACTGAACTGGACAAGAGTTTCAGAAATAAATACTTTCTCTTTCTCTGTAGACGGCTTCAGCCAACAGTAATTAAATGGCCCAACACATGGCGCGGGAAGAGGGCAAGTGCGGGAAATTACAAATGAATTCAGCGAAACTTCCATTCCATAGCTATTATTATGAATCGGTTGGCCCTATTTGAACTGAATTATTAGTTCCAGTTCGCCCTATCCTCAAAGCTGTGAGGCGACTCCGACATGATGCATTTGTGAAACTCAATTCTTATCTCATGCTTCAAATTTACCGCTCTCTGTTAAGGGGAACTTAAGTTCCTTTATTACGAAAGCTTAATTTATCGCCCGCGCAGCCAATTATTCTAATAATGCTGTGACGTAAGGCGCCTTCTGCTTTTTTGTGACTCTGAACAAGCGCAAGGGCAACCGTAGAACCCAAGGAAACTTCTAATCTTCGCACATAGACGAGTGTTGTCCATAAAAGCGGCGATGAATTTAAATAATTTGAAAAAGATTTCCAGAAAAGCCCCATTTCAAGCGCCTTTGTCAATTTCTTTATACATGCCAGTCTACTGCGCATTTTTAGTCCATGTTAAGGAACCCCACGTGGTGAATACTTTCGGAGCCTTCCATTACGGCACTCTGTTTCATTCTGTATCGTCTATGGGGTGCTAAGCCATGCCACTGGCAAAGGCCGAAGACGATAGCATCATTTCCTTCACATATAATAACAATTATTATTATTATTATTATTATTATTATTATTATTATTATTATTATTATTATTATTATTATTATCTGTTCTAGTCGCGCAGTCGTTTATAGGTAGCCCACAGAAATTTCCACAGCCACCACACGTCGTATGTCAAGGCCACAGGGTAAGAAATGTCAGTGTTGATACGAAAGAGCATTAATACCCACTGTTCTCTTCAGCAGAACATTTGACCTGTAATTTACTCATAAACAGGGGTACAACTCCACCACCCCAGAGTGGTCTAGAGATTATGGCACTCGGTTGCTTATGCGTAGATCGCGGTTCGGATCCCGGCCGCAGCGGCTGCGTTTCGATGGAGACGCAATGTTGAGGCACGCGTACTGTGCGATGTCAGGGCATGTTAAAAAACCCAGGTGGTCGAAATTTCAGGATCCCTCCCCTACGGCGTCCGTCATAATCAGGTTGCGGTTTTTGGGACGCAAAACTCCAGAACTAAATCACAGGTAAAAAGTTTGGCCTGTAAGTTGGACGTTCACAAGGGGCAGAAAAAAAGAATAATATCGGCAAGTTGAGCTAGTGGAGCAAGGCTGGACTAAGAGCGCAGGTGATGGCTGAGCTAGCTCCTTCCGGCTTCTACAAGCTCCACTAAGTCATGTGATTTGTCACGTGACTAGATGTTACACGGTTTTGCCGGGAACATGCTAAGCGAATAGGCTATAACGTCATGGTAAGTGATTTGGGTGACGTGTCTAGGTTGAGATTGGCTTAGCGGGCAACGTGCGGTCGTGACGCTGTCCTACTCTTCTTTCCCTCGTCACCGTCACGTCATCCTTGTACCCTCACCTCTCCTTTCCCCCATTGCTATACTTCACACGTGTACGCCTTGCCTTACCGTCTCCCTTCCTCCTTTCCCGCCTCTCCACCTTCAGTTCCATTGTCCACCCCCTGCACTACAGAAGGCTGTGATATACTTTACTCTTCCCTCCTCCTCATGATCACTTCCCCTTCTCACCCTGTTACTATACTAACCAATCTACGCTATGCTGTGAAATGCATTCGCCTTTATGTGGTAGTGGGCTGAGTGCATGTGCTCTAGAGCCGAAGTGCGTGCTCAAAATGCAGTGGATTCCATAAGTCACACAACCCTAGATTTACTGACTACTGTCGCCCGATTCTTGACCTATCCCCCTCAGTGGGTGAGCGCCATAAAAGAGGCTCATAATCATCTTCATCAAGTGACTGCGGGGCACGATGGGAGGCGTGCCTGCTCAGCCAAAACCTCGCCGATCAACTATGGGCCGTCCGGCACGCCGAGGAAGCCGCCCATGTCCAAGGGCTCGAGGCCGTCACCTAGGCTGGGGTGCTTGTAGCCCTACCCCGACCAAATCACCGGACCTACTTGCTATATAAAGTTTTTTTCTCTCTCCATAAGTGCACGCGCACATACTGAAGGGTGATAATAATCTTTGTCCAGGTCGGACAGATTACGGTCGGCGTGAATAGCTCCGCTATTAAAGATTTACTGAAGCCAGAATTTCTTAAACTATAGAGAGCGGTAGCAATTCGTCTGATGCCTTTGTCCGAAACAATTGCTTGAATAAAAATCCACTGCTTGAACATCTAAGCTGAAGACAAACAAGGCTCAAAAAGAGAGATTTTGCCGTCTTACTATCGAAAACTCTGTCAACAGGGTTCATTCTCAGCAAGCGACGACAGTGCATTTCTGAATTACCGATGGCGTAGTTTTTACAGCCTTGAATTCTTACAGAATCGTTTAAAACTTTCCCTAAGATATGCTGTCCGGCTTAATTATAAACCAGTTCTCCTTGTTTGACACTACGCGTCAAAGTCTGCTCTCCATACAATAATTTACTCGGCGTCAGAAAAGAGAATATTTCCTATACAGACAATCATTTGCCTAAGGTGGGATATGATGCTTAAAAGGATAGAAAGCTGGGCAAGTTGGCAAGAGTTCATTATGTAAAAAAAAAGCGTGCAAAACGCGGACGGATAGGACAGTGAAGAGGATAGAGAGAGGAGACAGTTCGTGTTTGTCTTGACCACGCCTCTTCCCTTGTGCCCCTATTTTGCAAGCCTTTTCTTTTTCATGATGGGACATGATGACTGGATCGCAAGCTTACATTAACGCGTGAGATGGCTTCATGATACCAACCAAGTATGAATGACACAACGCGGGCGCTCTTCTTCCTCGAGGAACAAATTGAGGCACACGGCTAGCATCTCTATGGCGGTCTTCATACTACTTAGGCTTACGCCACTGTGTAGAACTTGCTGCTGGGCGACTTGATCGAAATCATGAGAACGGATATCCTTAGGGCAACATGCAAAAAAAAAAATCAGAGTTAGGCAGAAAGGAAGAGAAAGCGTTAATACAGCTGCAGAGCCCAGATATACAAGAAATGCGCATGCGTATATCAGTGTCGCCATAGGTAAACGACAGTACCCATTTGAACATCTGCGTTTCGTTTTCAATCAGAAAAGCAGATGTACCACTAACAGAACTTGTCCCTCTCTTTTTCATGTTACATGCCTCCAAGAGTTCTCTTGCGAACGTGCCACTGCTGTCAGTTTATCTGACGCAATAGTGGCTCACATCCGCAGGTCATTCAGTGCGCGGGTAAAATGCGTATCACCTTTGCTTATTAGAGTAATAACTCATGGTCCGTGCTCGCTCGTTGACACATGACCAAAGTAGGTGTTCCCACACGACAGCGGTATCTCGTACACAACGCCCGTCACGCATTCCATGTACGATATGATTTCCTATAGAAAGGGTCAACGCAGCCAATGCGCGGACATACGCAGAATTTAGTTGGCTGAAATCATAAGAACAGATCCTTTAGCGCAAATATGAAAGAAAAAACCAGAGTGACAAAGGAAGAGGACGCAAAAGGTTTAGCGCTCGAGCTTTTCCTTCCTGCTCCTTTCTGTTCTCCTCCATGTTGGGCTAAAAATGTCTTCACAATGGAGACAGAGCAGCGTATTTACGGGGTGCCGTGTAAGGAACAGGTACACCGAAGGCACTTGCGACTTTAGTCAGCTCGTGAGAAAGTTTGTGGACCTAAGCTACAACTTAATCAAGAGTTCGACGACATATCCTCTGGCGAGGAGTGAACATCGTTTTGGCGAGTGCAAGGTTCCTTTCACGAAGCTACAATTGCAGGCTTGCATCATTTTTGAACGCGGCCGGGCATTTCTGTTCATTTCTTCGTGCTCCTCACCTACGTTTAGCAATTGATCTCTTGCTTCCTCTTCCTTTCCATCTAAGTCTGTCCATTTCTATGTCGCTCTAAAAAATGTTCTTATGACACCATTTACATCCCGAGATATGTCTTTGGAATATCAATGAAGTCCGTGTAATCCCCTGTGCTTAGGCGGACCACCGTGACCGAAATAATGTAGCAATTGTCACGCTCCGATTCTAGGGCACTTTCGCCCTCGCGCAGCCATGTGATATGATGCCTCCTTGCAGCCCAGTTGGTAGAGCAACCACCCCTAACAGACGTTCGTCCCAGATTCGGAAGCCGATTAGGTCTCTAAGAAGCTTTTGGTTCTTTGATTCTGTATGGATATGCTCGTAGCTTTGGCTGTAAGTCGGTGCATTATGGCCTAAGAATCCATCGTCCAGCTTCTACTGAACGGATGCGCATAACACGTCTGTGTTCACTCGCATGATGTTTCGGGGAACCTCGCGCTGCTCTTAGACGTCAAAGACATCCTAATGCTTGCACAAAGATGGTTGTATACGTCCTGTCTCGGTGCAGTAATTACCCATAATTTAATGATTCTACCACTGAAATGGGCCATTCCTACCAACTTGAAGTCGTGTTTCAGCAACGGCCGCAAAGGAAAGCACTAACGAAAAGTGTCCTAAGTTTGAAATAGTCACGTCGCCTCACTTCTGCACATTTTTCGTTCCCGATAAGCAAGCCCGAAAGCGTTGAAATGCGCAGTGTTCTGCTTACCATGCTACTCAGCGAAGCTGTCCGGCATCCGGGCACGAGTGCGCCGAAGAACGGACCGCGGCTTCACCCTCGAAGTCGCCCGGCCGCGGGACTGTCGCGACAAAAACTTTCTCCGCCGAAACGGGGGCGTGTTCAACCCCTCCTGGGCGGCACCCTTGGGAGGGCACCAAGCCGAAGCCGCCTCGACGGAGGGTTTGGACGCGGCGCACCGACTCCCTCCTCGCTATGGGAAAGAAGGATGTGCCGTCGCTACACTGCACAGAAGTAGCTAAAGCAACCAGTATAATACGGAACGACGAAAACGTCTCCTCGGGCTGCCCTCGCGCGGGCGAGTCGGATGAGCCGTCGCATTGATATTAGGCTAAGGATGCGTGCTTTATTGCAAAATAAGAACGATTACGCGCATGTGTCTACGATTTGCCACCGGTGCAGAAACTCGCCGCTGTTCACAGAAGCAGTGAATCCTTGAAAGCGTAACCTTTATATTTCCTGCACTGGAGCTGTAACCGTAGTGAACACAGAACCTATCTACCTGTCTGCTTTTGGAAGAACCTTAACCAAGAGTCCTGCAGGGCATGTTAACCAGCATGCACAAAAACGTACCTAAAGGGCCCCTGCAACAATTTTTCAACAATGAAACAAACGATGCCGATCAGTCGTGGAAGCGAAACACTATTGCACAGCACACACCAGCGAATTTGCAATTTCACGGCGCGTGCAGTGCAGTGATATTCGCAATTCGAGAATATGGCTTGAGGTGGACATAGCATTGGTTGATTTCATGAATGCTTAGCGATCATCGGCCATGTTTTATTTGTTCGTCTTGAATACAACTAATAAAGAAAATGTGTGCATATCTTTGAAAAAGCACGAAAGGGGTCCATTGTCGTAATCGTCACCCCCAGCGACGTCATTTGTTGAAAGAAATGTGAGTCCTTCGCAGCTGTGTTCGAAACCATATCATGAATTCCCTGGAGCGTGCATTGCGATATTTGTCTCACATGTCCGCAGGAGCTTCCACGAGTAACCGACACCGTTTTCTATGTCCAGAAAGAGTTGAAATCCACGCACTTCTTGTTCTAACCCCACTCATCACGTCTGGCAATATTGAGCTGAGCTCACTGTATGCAAGCACACGCTACTCACTGCGGAAAGAGCTAAGTGTTCTAATCAAACGCCGTTTGCACTTCACATCAAGATTGTCAGGCTCGAAGACGAGGGGGTGGCGTAGCAACTGCTTTTACGTGAAATATACACGCTGTGATGTCTCGCACCCTCGTGTTCTCACGCACCATACGTTTACCCACAGGACGCCGCGCAGCATAAACTAAAGAAAGATCGGGGAGATGGAAGAGAAAAGGGAGTGGAGTTTGGAAGCATGCGTAGGGGGCATCTCTGGCTTCGGTGTTGGAGAAGGCAGGCAAGGAATTTCTCTTACGGAGCCTAGACAAGGGGAAATTGCGTTGAAGTAAGCTCGCCTCTTGAAATCCCGCTTTCACATCATTTCGTATGATTTTATCGCTGCTAAAAACGAGCCGATTTGAAAAATTCTTGATGAAGCACGCTCCCTGTGGGGCGTGAAAGAACTTTCAGTGGCATTAGAGCCTCTGTTTTGTGGAAGGGAAACGCACGCTACGGCTCGTTAATGTGCGCACAAATCGTGAGTCGTTTTTCCGAGTATATTTTCCGAGGTATGGCAAAGCTGCGCAATAGCCTACTCAGTAATGCTCTTACATATGAACTGCTTAGCACGTAAGCGTGGTTAACACACACCAGAACAGCGCGGGATCCGCCTACTGTTGTCGAGCGGTAGTGTAGTAGTTGTTTGGTACCGCGGGGCCCGGGTTCGATTTCTACTCACTATCTCGCGGTAGCTTGCCTTCGGACATTATAACACCTTTGTCATTTTCTGTGGGCTAGTGGAAACGGTACCTCTTTCACTTGTTTAATCCACGCTAAGCGTGTTCTCATCAAATTTTAAATGTCTGTTTTTGTTGGTGCTTGATAGACATGGATGAATGTTGACGTTCAACCTTCTGAAGGGCATACCCACATTCATCGGACGGGCATGAGCAACATGTGATCGTGCCATTGTTAACCGTGGCGTGCATGACAAGCACATCACATTAGTGGTGTCAAGAGCAATTAATCACGTTCTCATGATGCATACCCTACTATGCCAATTTTGGTCTATACCAAGTGAAAGAGATGACCAGGATTACGATTTAAACGGCGCTACTGAACTTAAAACGAACTACAAACAAGGATATTCCCTATTGAGCCAAGCCACCGAGCCAGCCTGTTCGAACTTGTTCGTCGCACGTGGCCATTGTTCGTGTGTGCGGTGTATGTGCTGTAGGTGCGCACCCTTCTCTCCTCCTTCAGAAGATGTTGTTAGTGACTTGTGAGGAAGAGACGCTTCTTTCTGCAGCCCATGAGGGAGCACGGCTAAGCGTCTTTCAGAAGATCGCCCCCTCCTCGCTGCCGACGACCCGCAAGGTGCCGGGGCGTCTGCTGAACTTGAACACGTCTCGAAAATCGTGGACCTTGAAGGACAGCAGGAACGCTTCACGAAAGGGGTATAAAAGGGGAGAAAGGACGCGCCGCCCAGTAGTCGGCAGTCAGCACCCGCCTTGACTCTATAGTGCGTTGCTGTACGCACGTTTGCGCTATTCTACGGGTGAGCGCCTAGCTCACCCGTAGCAATGTATTAAACGTTTCTTTGTTCTTCGCGTCGTGTGGTCATCCCTGCTGGCCCTCCTCGATGGTCAACGTGGTTTGAACTTCACGCAGTCGCTGCTGAAGGTTTGCCACTCCCAAGGAGGTTAAATATTACTTTTCTGGAGTGGAAGCGGCCCGCCAAAGGTGAAGCCGTCGCCGCCATCTTACTCAAGTAAACGGTAGCAGACGACCACGCAGACTGCGGAGCGTGTAGACAGCGCGACACTGTTTCGTGGTGCTTAAACACCATGTAATGCTTTCTTCAGAGCTCCTAAGTATCTGAGAAGGCAAAGGTGACTTCGTGCGCCGCTTTTGGCTGTAGAAATCGCGTTAAGAAGACGCCTGGAAGAAAATTTCACGCGTTCACGTGCGCCTGCCCGTTTTCAGTGAACTTTAATAAGCAGAGAACCATTCGAAACATTCGCATTCATATATTACATCCCTACGCCTGTGTCAAAGTTTACTGTAAGCTTGGAATCCTCGTTAATGCTTCGTTTTCAGATGCGTTCGTGCATGATTTGCTATAGGCTCGAGTTCTACTCAAACACATGCAAGATCTGAGATCGTCTCTGTTTGTATCCAAACTTTAGGGGAAGAGCATCTTTCCGATGCATAGACGAAGAATTTGTTATGCGTACGTGCTGACGAATGCGGGAACTCAGCGAACATTCATGGCGTGTTTTTCCGTGATAGTGGTTTCAAAAAGGAAGGAAAGAACGTACCAGTGCGCTGTCTTCTGATTGAGAACTTATGGTGTTCGGAGGAGTGGACGGAAAGCTTAAAACAGCCACTCACCTCTGCTCTGTTGACATCGGACAACCAGACCTTTGAGCATATTTGACGAAATTCTGGTCGTGATGCTGAGTGCGTGATTTTCGCTGTGTATCCCGTGAAAGAAATCTTCTATGTGTGTTTACACTCTTAACTAAATGACACTTTCCCGAACGCACCCAAAGGGTCTTGATAGACGCGGATCTGCGATGTCTTCGCAAACGTTAAGAGCAAAGAACAAATTTAGAATAACGCACGTGGAATGCGACAAGTAAAATCCAAAGCAACATGCAGAAAGCACGAGCTGCGCTCAAATATGTACACGTGCAATGGATTCAATGCATGCTTAAATAAAGGGCACAAATGCATTTTACGTCCATAGTCAAAAGAAGAGCCGTGCAAGACACGGACACAAGGGGAGAAGTTGTTCACTTCTCCCCTTGTGTCCGTGTCTTGCACGCCTCTTCTTTTGACTATGGACCCTTACCAACTCGCTCAACTTTCTGTCCTTTTGAGCTGCATTTTACGTCATCTGGCAGTCGCACAGTGTCGCATATTTGCGATATATTGCATCACCGCATCACAAAAACCTTGTTTCTACTAACATACGAAGTAAGCCAGCAGGTACGATTTGCAAAGAACCTCTCGGTCAGCTGTGTTCTTTTGTTTACGCCTGCAGCTAAGTACGGATGCGGGAAAAATTTTTTTTCTCAAGCAGAAAACACCGTTGGTAAATAGCATAAGCATAAACTTGGTTTCTGTCTCAATGATCGTGAGGTTTCAAAGATAGTCGAGCGCGTATCTTAATACACTGCTGTCCGTGGCGGGCCCGCGTACTTTTTCCTCTAGTAACGTGGCCGCCGCTGGCTTCACTTGGCCCCGTAGGCGGCTGCAGGGACTTCCACTCCGGAAGTTTATTGAAACCTCCTTGGACACTCCACACTACCTTCACAGCACTGAGACGTAGGAACTAGATAGATAGAGTTAGTCCAAGGTATGCAGGGTCGGCGTGGTGTTGGTGGTCCAGCTGTGCGAATACTTCAAAGCGCAGAACGATTCCCCGTACCGCGATGTACCATTGCCGAAAACTAGGAACACATGTCGGCTCTGCGGAAAAGAAGCGCAGAAGACACCACGCAGGGAAGAAAGGCGACACAGCGGGGGCGCTGTCGGAGGGCAGTGCTGCCTCCGCGCTGGCAACAAAAGAAAGGAGGAGATAAATAGTTGAATGGGAAGCGAGCCGCGTAGAAAGAGCGAAGCGACGCACGACGCCCGGTTTCAGTCACAACTTGACATCAGTACACGTCCTTTGCTGCCGCTCCGCCAGATGCGACCGGAGGATGTTTTTGTGTGCAGTCGCATTTGGGTCACAATTACGGTTCTCGAATCGTGCAGGGTTTTAACGACGAAGGTCGTTAAAATGAAACGATGATGACAGGGCGAGATGAAAAATGACATATCGTTAGTGGACAGGGCCGGCAAATATTCTCGCCGCTGTGAGACGGCTTCTTGAAAGAGACCATGGTGCGCGGGCAGGATAGCTCGAGCAGGGCCTCCAGCACCGGCGGTCGTCTGGTTTAAGACAGAGGCGACAACGTAGGAGAGAGGGAAATGACGTGCGTTGCGCAGTGAACCTATCCCCTCGGGTGTTGTAGATTGTGACGTATGTTTGACCAATGCCGTGTGTGTCATAAAAGTGTTTGTGCGATTGGTTTTCGTGACACCAGCCCCCAAGTGTGATTGGCTTGTTGGGGAACTCCTTGTCTAACCGAGGGTTGAAGTGACGACGCCTTGGATGTGAACGGAGAGCGGAGGTTCGGGCTTGGACCCGGGCAGACGCCTGAGTGTGGAATAAAGCTTCTCTTTACCGGGCAACGGCTCTTCCTTCGCGCTACCATCGTGTACTCGAGCCATCGAGGGGCGCCGATTCGAACCTCAAACACCTTCCCTCCTTAGCTAGTGTTGAAGCTAGTGGAGCTTAGGGAAAGGAAATCATCATCATCATCATCATTTATTAAACCCTTAAAGACCTTATACAAGGCATTACATAAGGGGGGGGGCGAGCAAATAGATATCAAAGGACATGTCATGACATAAATGCAGTGCTTAAAGTATAACAGAGAAGCAGATATACACTGTACAACATTGAACATAAAGATAAAGCAAATTATGAAAGTGTAAGAACTTAATACACTTTCAAAAAAAAAAACTTAATAGATAGATAGATAGATAGATAGATAGATAGATAGATAGATAGATAGATAGATAGATAGATAGATAGATCAGACCCGGTGTCAATGCATGTCTAAGGTCACCTGTGGTTGCATTGTCTGTCCACCGCTTATGTATACAAATGCAATAAGTAATTAGTGTGTACTGTCGCCACTCAGCATGCTTTCGTCCAGCTTTGTTCGAATCCGTAGAAACACACCAACGAACGTCGCTCATGGTAGGGACATCATCGCACCGTAGCGTTTTCACTTCGATAAAACAGACTGTGCACTAATTTGTGCCGGCGTTGCGTCGTACCATGGGATACTTGAGGAACTACCGAGAGTTCTACCTGTACTATCTCAGTTGAGTCGCTATCATCTATTAATAGGAAAATATAGAACTGTCGACAGCTCTTTTGGTAGTAATGTTAACTGTTCTTGCAAAAGCAAAATCGGTGCAGTTCAGCGCGCTGACTCATTAAAGCATAAGCTTTTCTTTGTTTTCCTTTTTTGCCTAGTGAGTGATATATTGTGGTGGTGGCGAGTTGTAGCTAAGACAGGACTCCTCGTTCAAGCAGTCTGCCCTTCAACGAGTATGCAGATGCAACTTCCAGGGAAAAACGCCGTAAAAGCGCTAGCGTCACAATAGTGCTCGTGTTGCTGGCAACAGCGACGCGGGACACACCTCTTGGCACGCCTGCTTTGGAGCGGAATTCCACTGAAATTACCACTTCAGCACGTATGTCTACCGGGCTTCTAAACTGGTCGCTTGAAATGAATGGAAGCGGCATAGGAATAAAAACAATCAGTACGTAGCCCTTGACAAAAAAGTTGCGCACTGTGATTTACGCGTGAATGTAGATACGCTCGATGCTGACGGCATGAGGTGAGACGTGTAAACTTTGCAATATAACAAATGGTATGTGCAAGTACCCGGGTTATTGCCATCGTAGGGGAGGAAAGTTTGGTGTGGGCGTGTATTCCACAGCACCATGCAAGTTATCACGGCTGCGTGCTCTCACCAGCGTAACAAAAAGGGAAGCTGCGGCGGAAATCAGAGATAGGGCTCTGGAGGGTGCAATCGAAGGTAGTGTACGTCTAAAAGGTTCCCTTGTGTTTGTGGGTGTTCGGCTTGCAGCAAAGCAGACAAAGGCCTCTCCGTACAAATTCAGAACAAAAACGATCAAGTTTATTGACATCAGCCAACTCTCATCACAAAGGAAAACCGTCGGCGCAGCTGCGCATCCAATGAAGATAACCCCTCGGCAGCGCTCAGGCTGCTGCTTGTATGGCGTTGAACTGGGGCACACGCATCGTCACTGCGAATGCCGTGGCGCTATTACTAGATAGTGGCCGCGTGTGATTTTCACAGGTTGTGGTGTAGTTGACATGGGCCGAACGAGCCGCTTTATTTTTTTCTTTAATAAGCGCTTGCTATGAAGTAAGAAACATTTAGCGATCAACTGTGGTTCCTGTGGAAATTGCAAGCCAGGAGGAGGAGGAGGAGAAAGGAATAGGAAAGGCAGGGGAGGTTAGTTAACCTGGACCCGGTAGGCAACCCTGCACTGGGGAAGGCGAGGGAAGGTTCTGGAAGATAGAGAGAGCAAAAAAACTAATAAAGAACGCTGCAGTGACGCTGACGTTATGGAAGTTTTGCCCATTTTTAAAGACGGTTAATTATGAATGCGCTGGTTCACAAACTGAAGACGACAGAGTCGATTGCAAGCCACATTTAAAAAAAACGAAAGTGCTAGCACTGTGTGAGCAAAAGGGCATATGTAATTTTCGAAGCTTCAGTGATTATCATGTATACAACCCGGATAAGAGTGTTAGTGAACGCACTGTTTGTCGTAGGAAGAAATAGACTGAATCTTGGGGGCAGATGAATGAGTTTGTTTGGGTGCGGGAAGGGGCGGGGAGGGGGGAGGGTGCGAAATTCTTTAGATGAGTACCTGTGCGCATGTGCTTTGTTCGAAGTGGCACTCATCTGTTCTCAATACAGTCAGCTGCTCTGTGTTGTTGCTGTTTCGCTGTGTGCTCGTCCAGTCTCCTTCCTCTTCTAGTGTCCCATGCTTCGCGCAGTTTTAATTACAGTTCCAAATTACTGAGTAATATTACGGCCCTGGTTCACAAACTGAAGACGACAGAGTCGATGTATATCTGTGTCACTTAGCCGTGAATATTCACGTTTCCCGCCATGGCTACTGTTCATTCAAAATGTCGCTTGCTCGGCTGAAGCAATGGATACAGGTAAATAGTACGTTTCATTTCAAGGTAATGACAGGAAATTGAAGTAGACAACTGTCGAAAGCGAAACCTCCATTAAAAACCTTATCCTTCAGCGTAATCCAATAATTTCGCGAGGCATCACTTACCTGTAACAACGCTGCGCTGCACAGGCGACGTGACAGAACGTCCAGGAACACAACGTTGGCCATCTAGACATCGCTAAAGACTGCGTACATATGACGGCCGCGTCTACCTTGGATTGCACGGTGAATTCGCAGACACATGCCGACGATATCCAGTTATCGATTTGTTTGTTTAAGCCGCAACGCCGAATACAAATGCTCAGCTGAAACTGAACACTCCGCTTCAATACTACGATAGTACTTTGGACAGGAACACCGATTGCTATGAACACCGATGCACTATCGATAAAAGTGTTGATAGTTTATAGATGGTTTATCAAATAATAGTCAATAGCCTTTCTACGCTGTCAGTACTTTAAAAAAAGATCTGATTGATTTGTAGGGTTTAACGTCCCAAATCTAGCTCTGATTATCAGAGATGCCGTGGTGGAGGTCTCCGGAAATTTCGGCCACCTGGGGTTCTTTAACGTGCACTGACATCGCACAGCACACGGGCCTCAACATTAAGCCTACATCGAAATGGAGCCGCCGCGACCGGGATTCGATCCCGCGACCATAGGATGAGCAGCCGAGTGCCATAACCGCTAGACCACCGTGGCGGGGCGTCAAAAAAAGAACTATTTACCAACGGCAGTCAGTTACCGATAGTTATGAGCTACCCTATAATCCCCAGTGTTGTTGACGTGCGTGGAAACGTCACGTTGCGTACACAACTACTAAACTAGCAGAGACGTTGACCGTTCTCGCAACACTTACATTAACCGTCCCACGCCGAACATTTCGGCATGGGAAGATCCTCGCTGACTGCTTCGCCTGATGTGGACCCCTAGAAGGCGTGGGATCGGCCGGTCTTTTAGATGCGAAGCAGCTCTTTGACTAGCCTGTGTAACGCTGTCCCTCCGTCCGTACGAACGCGCCGCAACGCGCTCCCCTCGCCGCAGGTGTTGGAGCGGTGCCAAGTAGGTCACGCCGCAGCTGCGCGTTGACGTCACGCTCCCCTCGCAGTGCGCGCTGACGTCAATGTCTCCCTCGCCTGCCGCGCGCTCGCCGCAGCGCCCGCAGCTGCCGTCCTGACGGAAATATTCGATGAGCACTTTCCCAGCTCGCAAGGAACGAGAACGCGCCCTCGCCCTCGAGATACAACGCTGACGCAGGCAGCGTCTGCTAGCGTCAAACCGATGCAAACGCGACACCTAGTCATAGCCGATGCAAACGCGTTGTGCACCTCCCGTGCTGCTTCGCATCGCCTCATGATCCCCTTTAGCGGGAGATGGTGTAATTTTTGTTCCTTGGTGTATTTGCCATACTCCCCCACTTTCTTTCGAGATTCACCGATATACGTGTACTTCGAGTGCAGCATTCTGACGCATTGAATGTTGTCGTAGTTCACTTTATTACTTATATGCAACATTTTTCCACTGAACACAAAGCAGGCCTGCTGAGTCACAGCAGGGGCCTCGTGAGCCTCATCTTGCTTGTTCACCGAAGTAGCGATATATGTACCGGGTATTTCAGAAAATGTGGCCATAAATTTTATAAATACACAAAAGAAGATATTTGTGCACAAGTGTCTTTTTTGTGTATTTATAAAATTTATGAACACGTTTTCTCAAATCCTGGTATACGTTACACGTATGCATTCTGTTGTGTGTTAAAGCTGCAATATCTAGCAGTGCACCTTTCCGTTAGAACACAAAGGGTGTTTTTTTGAACGCAGAATACCATGTTGCAGTTCGGGCAATGAAGGTTAACAGAACCTCAGGAACTTTTCAATGACGCCATTGGTGTACGGGTAGTCATGTAAACGGCTTCACTGCGCTCATTCTACGTGAAGAGGGTCGTCCACTCAAAGAAGATATGGGTCGTTCCCATATCTTAGACAGACCAGCTTGTTCTTGTAAATCCTTGAGCTGAAAAAAATGAAAGAAGAACGCGAAGAAGCAAATGACACAGCTCAACTCTATCATTGCCCTCCTCCCTCCGCTTTTTTTTCTATGTAATTTCGTTATGACGATCCACTCGACCACTGTATATCTTTCACGCTTTTGATATGTTTAACTTTCAAGCTGTCATACAAGCCTACGAAACAGTCCTTATAACACGAACAGCACAACAATAAGTAAGCTAAACTGAGAGACTTCGATGAGATAGTAAAGTGGAAAAACGTCCTAGCCAGCCAGATAATATTAGCCGGTGGCAACAAATAGCTGAGAGGATCTTCCCCGCAGTGTGGTACAACGTAAGGCGGGCATCTTATATCTCGTGGCCTTTTCGTTCGTGAGCCTCCTGGCACCTACTCAGTATGTTAGTGCTGGAAAAATGCAGGTATTATGTGTTCTATTGAGGGGCAATGTACGTTGTCATGGGTCACATTCCCGGGAGTAAATGAACAGCAATACCGAATAAAGTAGATGATGGAGCGAACGCCACCGCAGCGCAGTTGGTAGGGTATCGGACGCGTTATCCGAAAGTTGTGGGTTCGGCCCCTACCGACGGCTAGTGTGTTTCGTATTGCCCACTTTACCTACATTTATGTAAGTGCAGTGTACTGTAGTATAGTAATTGGGACATTTATGCCCTAATTACTACACCTCAGCTAAATACCTCCCATATCCTTACCTTGGCATCGTCACCTGTTAGATTCATGAGGCGGTGTCTAACAAAAAGAAACGAGTGTTTGTTCGCTTCCGCTCTCGTTAACATACATTAAAGTAGATGTTTTAGTTCTGCGTTCTCTAGAGATTTTTTACGTGCAGAGGATGCACCGAAGCCATAAATTTTTTTCAGAAATAATTTATTAACAACTAAGCGAATGATTACGCGTCTTCACGCGAACAAATAAAGGCTAATTGTCGCTATTTTTGTCAGTAATAAAAAGCGTTTAACGGTGACAGAGTCCTGTTGACGCCTAGAGAGAGCTTTTGACTCAGCATTCCATCTTTTATACGGAGTTCTGTTCCTGAGCTTATTCTATAGTGCAGTTATGCTACAATCGAAAAAAAAAATATTAAAAGTTCATTGAAGTGTATCACTCACCTATTGTGCAGAGGATTGTTTGACACTGTAAAAAAGAAGCAATTGCGTCAGTTCGATGTGAGCGCCACAGTGTTATCGCTTGAGCAAGACGACTCACAATATTCGGCTGTTTGACTTGGAAAACGTAACTGTAGAAGTGTTTGGAAACCGTGCACGTCGTCTCTCTGAAAAACAATGCATAATAGAAATGTTTCTTATCGGGACTGCGTTTTAAAGGATATAACGGGGCCGAAATCACCGTTCCCTTAATATGAAATTGTGAAAACTGCATGTAGCAAGAAAGTGTTGCGTAGGCTTATTCCGCTCGGTTCATTAACTCTTTGCATCCTCCAGGCAATATATAATTCGACGTTTGTATGTATGATGTTTCGCCTTGAAAGCACTGACTTACTAGGCGTCAGTGTAGGAGGCACCACTGCAATAACTTCATCCGCGCACTACGCAATTCATCCAGATTAAATATAGAGTTCGAACACAGTATGACAGCAGAGTATGAGTAATAGTAATAATAATTGAGGAGGTTTTACATGCCAAACCAGCTATGATTGTGAGGCAAGCCCTCTAGTGGAGGGCTTCGGAGTAATTTTAACCACCTGAAGTTCCTTGACGTGCACCCATATTTTAGTACAGGGATGTCTTTTTTTATTTCGCCCTCATCGAAATGCGGTCGCTGCGGCGGGGATTCAATCCCGCGACATGAAACCTCGCAAGCCGGCAGCCGCTAAGCTACCTCGGCGGTTCGAGCACGAGTATTGTGCCCATCTTACACTTGCAGCTCCCTCAATGTGCCGGGTGCGCGAGGTATTGGAGAAAACAGCGTTGGCCTCAGGGGCAAAAGAACTTCTCAGCACGGACATATTTTCACCATACCTCTGGGAGTAATTCTGTTACTGTTTGTTTACACAATTACTCAGTGAATACATCATCTGCAATAATCGATTCAATTCGGCTTAGGAAGCGATTACATTCGCGGATCAGGCTGCCCTAGGAGATCTTGGTCATTGAGGCTACAGTGGTTGTCGGAACGTGCGAGCTTTTTGTAATATGTGCATGTTGACCTCCCTATCAAGAACGCTCCTGGCATAGAAGTTGAGCAGATTTAAATATTAATAATTAGGAGGCGACAAGTTGGGAGCGACGTGTTGTGGAAGTCGTCAGCCAGCCACTCCTGGGTGACGCGAGGCGAATCTTGCTGAAGGACATCAGGTATCCTTACAAAACAATCTCTATACATAGTTTTAGAAAGCCTGCAAACACCTCCACGTATGGGGAAACAATACTGAGGGGTCTTTCTGCAAAAAAGCGCGGCGGCATGACGTCAACGTCCTTGCTGACAGCGTCTAACACCATCAGAGACGATGGATATTTGGTGTGCATCGTTGTAGGCTCCGCTTCAGCGCTTCCGCGAAGCCATCAGACGTTACGGCAGTTAACTTTAGCGCTTGCTTTTTTCTCCCGCAAAAAAGAAAGGAAAAAGAAAAAAAAGCTCTCCAGGCATCTGAGATCTCCTCAACTTAGCAAGCGCTTCTACCGCAGCAGAAATTTCTCCTAGTTTTATGAGACGTGAATTGCCCCCTTCTTGTGACAATAATGGTACCTGAACTCCCCGCTCACCCCAAGACTGACATTTGACTCTGCAACTTGGATACCCTATACACTCGTCCGCATTCAATTCCCTAGGTCGTGACTCACGATGAATTCTTCCAGCCACCGGAGAAAATCTGCGATTCTGACGACTGACCGTTTACCGTGCTTTTTCGTTTTCTGCAGAGATGTAATGGCCCCGCCACGGTGGTCTAGTGGCTAAGGTACTCGGGTGCTGATCCGACGGTCGCGGGATCGAATCCCGGCCGCGGCGGCTGCATTTCGATGGAGGCGAAATGTTGAGGCCCGTGTGCTGTGCGATGTCAGTGCACGTTAAAGAACCCCAGGTGGTCGAAATTTCCGGAGCCCTCCACTACGGCGTCTCTCATAATCAGAACTGGTTTTGGGACGTGAAACCCCTCAAAACAACAACACAGATGTAATGTCACCGCCAGGAAACATTAAGGGCACGATCGTACATCTCTTTCCGGAACAAAACGCGTTGGCTCGCTAAGGTGACGAAACGGGGAGGTGGATTTGTTTTACGCGCAGTGGATCTTGCGCGCATGATGCGGCGCCGGTTCAAAAGATTGGTTGCCCTCCTCTGTTTGAGTGAGTGCTGTTTTTCTTTTTCGTTAAGGGTGGTCCATAAAGTAGTAGGCAATGGCAGGATTTTGAATTGGGCTAGTTGGTTCGTGTTCCACTGAGCGCGAAGAACGAAGACACAGAGGAACACAGAAGGCGGGACTTACTGACGCTGAGCTTGAATATATCGGAGCTTTCATATAATGCATTATTATTTCTCCATGTTTTCGTTGGTGATGATTTTACCCTACTTTTATTATTCACCGCAGGTTGAACATTATCGTGCGTTTTTCTTTTTGGGCTGTTTGTTAATCTTGTTGAATCTTACTCTTTTGTTGCGCTGCTTCCTGTTTCCTGTCTTATTTTGACCTACGCGGCCCCGCCTGCAACAAAGGTGCGTACCAGTATTACGCGCATCTTTTGCGTGATTTATGAAGAAAGGATATTGATGTATCGATGTACTAGAGTGTGAGGTCATAATTATGGAAAGGCGACGTGATTTGGGTAGTATAAAAACAGCATGGTCGTTGTAATAAATATTCAGCTGTAATTCAGCGCTCGTCCTGTCTTCTGTGGTCATGTTTGTCTTCGTTCTTCGTACTGTTCCTCTCAGTTAGCAACGGCAGGGTGAAAGCAGCCAGCCAATCGACAAGCGCTGGACATGTTAGAAGTTGGCGAGAGTCTTTTTCTCTCCCTTCTTGTGGACGGTATGAACAAGAAAACCATTTTTTTTAAATAAATGAGGGCGTTTTATTAAAGCAAGAACTTTTTGTTCGTGAGTTCTAACGCTCCGCGTGCAATGAAAACGTTCTCTTCCTAAGATATGACCGAGCCCCGCAGATTACGACGTATTGCGGCCCAGGCTAGTGATGTGCGACGAAAACCGCACAAATCCGAACGCGTTCACAAACAAGTCTCCGATCTCGCGCCTGTTCTGTCCGCACTATCTATACAAAAGAAATTGCCGCGTTCGAAAAGGTGGAAATTTTCAAGCCGCTGTGGTGTGCGGCCATGGCTACGAGGACTAGATGACGTTTCATTTCGTGCCTGAACCTGTACGCTGCCATTCTTGAACGAAATGTGCAAAATCAGGGATAAGGGGTCAACAACGAGCCGCATACCTAGGTAGATATGATCAGCCTGCTAGTGCCTATGCCTGAAAGGAATAGTGTCCCCAAATGCCTCGAGTACCCGGCCAATATGCAAAAGAAAGCCCATTGAGTCGCTAAAACAACAAAACAAATACGCACTTTTCCTGACCTTCTTAGAATTCAAATTCAAGGAAGTAACAACGAAAGCATATATGGTTTAAGATCATGCGTCACTGTTCTCTTCCTTATCAATCAAGCTCACAGCATTGACCAATGTCCCGCAAGAGCTCTTATACTGGATGTGTCTAGGTCAAAATCAATGTGCACTGGTTTTCAACGGTCCTCTTTGTTTTATACACTCTAAACCAGAATTGGGAAAAAGTGGACTAACTGCATACATTTAGACCACCGGTCGAACGGTTCATCCGAAAGGATGAACCGTTCAACCGGTGCGTGTCGTGCGCAAACGCCCGCCACGAAAAGTACCAATGGGGGGTCTAAAAAGCACCCGTTGGTCTGCGCTCGTTCGTCTGCGTCCGCGCTGCCTGGCCGCGCCATGTAGTTTGAGTGGTTCAGGGAAAATTTAGACGCTTCTCATCTGGTCCCCCGAGTCCGTCTGCCGATCGTCGTTCGCATGCTTCTGCCCCGCTGCGCCATTCTTTAGGCCCCCCTTCCTGTCAGAGGCTCAAGCACGTGAGTTGTCAAAAGAGCAACAAAATACAAAAGCAAGCAAACATGCATTCCTCAACAACTGGAGGACACCACTCGCTCGGCTGCAGTCTCAGGCCTGCGGAGGCTGGCGTAGTGTTACGGCGAGTTTGCTGGCGTAGTGTGTGTGTGCCAGTGCGAGCTTCCAAGCCTACACGCTGTGGATACATTGCTTGAACGCGCCGAATTACAACGGATATTTACATCGCTAACAAAAGTAAGTTGTTTTGATCGTCAGCGGTTGCTTGCCGAGTGCCCGAAGAGTAAATGGCTGCAATTTGTACGCGAAAAGAAACTTCGCATGCCGTCGGCATCGAGCCCGTCGGCGGCCGTCGTGAGCTATCGCCGGCGCAAGGAAAAGAAACGTACATTTTGTTTTCCGGGAAATACTGTCTGTATCGTAGAATAAAGTGTAATTAAAATTGTGTATTTCGCCTCGTGCGACGACCACTGTGAAGCAGCTATCGCGAAGGCGAGCGCCGATACGTGGCGGACCGAACCAACGTGCTGCCGCCGGCGCGCTGCGACTACGCTGCATATCGTGACTGCGAGCCGTCTCGTTCGTTGTGAGTAGGGTAAGTACATCACATCTCAGCCGCGACAGTGACGATGAGACTTGTTCTTCATTTGTGTGCGGAATAACGACCGTAGAAATAGCACAGGACTGGGTATTTTGTGAGCGCCGGTGATCGTTTCTTCTACAGCCGTGCTCTACGGAAAAGGCCTAGGGACGACTTGGGCAAGAAGGTATACACCGGCGGGGCAACTGAGCATCGCGTTTCTTCGCCGCCGCGGCAGAATGCTTGCCGTTACTGTGTTTGCGCGTGCTCAGGGGTGTTTTATGAGCTCGCGCACGGCATTGCGTACGCTCGTTCGCTTCAATCGACGAGGTGCTAGCTACTAATTGGAATTCGTTAATTAAAAACGCGCTCACGATATGGCGGGTTTAGATTAACAGATCTGTGTGGTGATGGGTTATCTAAGAGCCGACGCTAACCGCACGGCTCTTCTGTGAATATATATTTTGTAATTGCGCTGAACAGCAACTTACCACCGGCACTACATGTGGGGCAATATCTGTGAGTATATATACCCAACCGTCGGTGTGCGGTTTGAGTGGTCTATGT
Organism: Hyalomma asiaticum; assembly: GCA_013339685.2. Classification (NCBI taxonomy): domain Eukaryota; kingdom Metazoa; phylum Arthropoda; class Arachnida; order Ixodida; family Ixodidae; genus Hyalomma; species Hyalomma asiaticum. The sequence goes on from CM023488.1 coordinate 97,912,713, forward strand.
GGTGCATTACTTTGATATGCTTGCGTGTAAGCTTGAGTGTCTACGTGTGTGTGATGTTCCTTTGAATGCATTGGAGTCTGTATATGCGATATTAAATGCTGATAAAGTATGCATGTGTGATATAAATGCTGATAGATCGAGTGAAAATGTGATCGCAATCGGAAGCCTCCATTTTTCTTTTTTGCGTTTGGTCTGAACTGGTCCAACAGTTCGTCTGCCTAGAATGGTCCACCGAGGGCAACCGTTAAGCCATCGAGTGGTAACTGCAGGGGACGAAAAACTTGAACCGCTGCTGTTAGTCTTGCAGTTACTCCAAAATTGGTTCAAAATCTGTGGCAGCCCACTTAGTCCCCGAAAGGACGAACAGCATACCCCATTTTCGTCCATTTTGGCTTAGAGTGTAGCTAAGTTACAGTTCAATATATTAGGATAGTGCTCACTGAAGCGTGGTGCAAGCCACACATTTTTCACGAATTGTCTATATGACTATGTCGTGCACAGCTTTCCACCTATGCTAAAGGAGTAGCCAAGTACACTGAAAGCAAAAGTTGCCCGATATTTGGGTTTTTGCGGCTCATGAGCCTTAAAAACTCCCTTGTTTTCAAAATTACTACGTCTTGTTGAGGTAAAAGGAGCATATGACATAGTTTTACTACCACCTGTTAGAAAGGTATTAAAAGGATGTTATTGCCCTATCTTACTACGTAGGGGTTTTATGTCACGTGATAAAAAAAAACCAGTCTAGAATTTAAAGTCACGTGATCAAAAAATACGTACCACGTCACGTGGTAAAAAACTCCAAACTGCCGTGGCGCAGGGGCGGAGGCCGTGATTGCCCTCGAATGACTATTTAGGCCTAGCCACATGGTACGCGTTTGCAAGCAACTGTTCGACAAAAGCGTCGGTCGCGGAAGAGGGGACGCGACGTCTCGGGGCGTGAGTGTGAACGGCGTGAGCGTGATCGGCGCGTACGCGTATCGGCGCACGCGCCGATACGCGTACGCCGGCGTCTGTCAACCAGAACTTGATACCATGACATCTCCGGCAGCTATGCCTAGTGACCGTCGTCTCGAAGGCACCGCCGAGTTCTGGGAAAGCACGGAAACTACGATCGCAAACGTTGCTGACTGACCGCATCGTCAACCAGTACGACAACAACACGAACTACCCCGAGTGTTACTAGTGCGGGGTGGTTTTGTGCTGAGTTCGAGTGATGCTGGGTGTCCTAGCGCCGGTCTTGGTGGACGGCGGCCAGGTGAAAACGCACTTTCGAGTATCTCTGCTCCCGCGCTTGTGCCTGTGTTTGTTGCGCTCTCAACGAGTGAAAACGTGCTTCCAATGTTATAAGTTCGAAGGGTGAGCTCTCGTTTACTACTCAATAAATTGAGTGATGTCTGCATTTTCCGTAAGCCTAGTGTTTACGCAGAAAGTCATTAGTGGGAGTAAATAAATACTTCTACGGCAGCCACAGTAAACCTCGAATGAGCTTTAAAAATAACTTAAAAAAGCCGCGAAAACATTGTTTAGGCAGTAAAAAATTACTCCGCGTATACTAGCTGAAAACCCCAAGGGGGGTAAATAATTACTGCCGTTTCTACGTTCAAAAACTCGGTTAGCGTGAGAGTAAATTTTTACTTTGACTGTTACCTAGTAAAAAAAAAAAACCCTGAAAATGTAGTGCGCTAGAGGACAAGCTGTTTACTCCCGTTCCTGGTTATTTTTGTTTAGTGTGTACTCCCCCAGCATTGATTCGTTTCCGGAGTTTTACGTCGAACCCGCCACGGTGGTCTAGTGACTAAGGTACTCGGCTGCTGATCCGAGGGTCGCGGGATCGAATCCCGGCCGCGGCGGCTGCATTTCGATGGAGGCGAAATGTTGAGGCCCGTGTGCTGTGCGATGTCAGTGCACGTTAAAGAACCCCAGGTGGTCGAAATTTCCGGAGCCCTCCACTACGGCGTCTCTCATAATCAGAACTGGTTTTGGGACGTAAAACCCCACAAAACAACAACAGTTTTACGTCGAAAAACCACGATATGATTAAGAGAGACGCCGTAGTGGAGGTCTCCGGAAATTTTGACCACCTGGGGTTATCTTTAACGTGTACTGACATCGCACAGCACACGGGCCTCAACATTTCGCCTCCGTCAGAATGCAACAGCCGCGGCCGAGATTCGATCCTGCGACCTTCGGATCAGAAGCTGAGCGTCACCACATCTAGACCACCGTGGCGGAGCGTCACGAAAGAGTGAAGAAACTGTTAAATAGATGATCACTCTCCATGACACGCTTAGCTCCGTCAAAAGATCAGTTACATTAAGAAAATAGAGCGCGTAGAAGTAGAAATGCATCGTATGGACTTACCCAGCAACCACTGCGAAAATGCAAGGAAAAGTGCTTGATTTCCCGCAGGAAGCGATCTCGGTAAAATGTTTTTCCAGCAGTATCTAGGAAAAACAGAACAGACAGGAGGCTTGAGTAAAGCTTTACTGTATTTATTTCATTTTTTGCACACTGTCCCGCGCCAACCGGTGGTTATTGCATAGAGGACAAGAACAAGTATATAAAGCAAGAAAAGATCTAAGATCTAAGAACACTCGCGGCAACATAGATATATATCGTGTGTTCAAAGGCGATGACATCATCACCACCTTCCGCACAAGTGGACATGTTTAGAAAATAAGTGATAATCGCTATTCATTCATAGGCTACAACTTCCCAGGGCGTTACGTTTTGAGAACATTTCTTTAGACCTCACTATAGTCTGTTTGAGAAGTTCCGTGCAGCAATGTGGAAGCTGCCAGACTCTTCAGCCAATCCGGAGGGCGAGCACGTGTTAAACGTGTTCTTCCGCGGCCTGTCATCTGCCAATGGCGGGCGCTACAGTGGCAGCTGCAGCACTGGAAGTCTCGAAGGAGAGATGAAGCGGGGTGTGCGTGTCCGAACAATGGCATATCGCCTCACCTCGGAAGAATTCTGTCCTTTTAAGAATTCTGTGCTCGATGGCCTCGTAGCCTTGACTCTGCTGCACGGAACTAGAGAAACAGACTATAGTGATCTCATAAGTTTCTTGGAGGAGACCTAAAACGCAGTTACATATTACGGGTCACTTTGTACTCGCAATGGCATCAGGCCCATACCACACGAAAATGGGAAATAGTACAAGTTCTGAGATCAAGCAAAGAAAGGACCAAGAAAAAGGGGGTGGGGACGCAAACCTTTAGTTATCTTAATTATCGCAGTTTTTCGCACATAATTCAAGAGTAATCCTATAAAAATTCTTACTTTAATTAGAAAAGTCAGCTCAAGAATTGCCGAGATGTTCTAAATATCGAAATTAGGTGACTCAATTCAGTAAACCCTCGTTATATACCCAACTAATGTAATCTTAGCGTCCCAAATACTCGAATGTTAAATATTACCTTTCTTATTGCACGTTGGGGTTTTTGTTTTCAAATCGACAGTAAGCATCAATGTGAGCAGTAATCGACAGTAATGTCAGAACTAGGTGGAACACCTTAATATCTGAAGGAGGAGCTTCAAATTGGGTCGCAGGAGCAGTCATGAATTATTTAAGAATTAAGAAGTATGTTTGCTCCGTCTTGTGTTGTTTCTTTCGCTAAGCGTATGAGTAGAAAGTTATGACTGGCTCAATGCCGGCTATGTCTGTGACTGCGCCGCCGACATATAAAGCTTTGCTCCATTCTTTAGCTCATGTTACAACATTGTAGAAACTACCAGTACGTATATGTGCGCGCCATGCCCACTATTACACGTTATTCAATAATGAACAAATTGTGACAACCACACATTTAATTTAGGCGATAGTATTGATATCATCAGCGTGACTGAAAGTGAAAGCCTCTATTGCATAAAAGTCAGATTGGGAACAGATAGTGTAAGGTAAAAGCGCATCTAAATTCATACACGTTGCTGCTATTCAGCGACTCATTCAACTCACAAGACACACTGACGCTGGTGGTATGACTGCCGAAGTTATCTTGCTGTTATACGGGAGATTCAATAGGATTAACTTCTTCCCAGGCATAATCTATGGCGGCCCCCGTGCGTTAGATAAATGTATTGCAGTCGTCATTGACGGGTCATAATTTGAGAAGAAAACGCCTGTATTGGCACGGTATAAAGGCTGGGAAGTGCTGCACTCTCAGAGGTACTATGATAATGCCGTGTCCAATAATGTTCGTATACGCGTTGGCCTCGGAAGCACGCGCCATCAAAGACGGTTAGGTCAACTTGCGGCGGGAAAAACAGGACACATGAACACACAGAACTGTAAATAACTTCTTATACGTCTTTTTTACATATTTGGTTGTTTTGTATACCCTTCATATGTTGTACTGACTTTGTGTAATTGCCCGCCTGCCACGCTCTCGGCTGAGGGCAGCAGTATTGAAAATAAATAAATAAATAAATAAAAGTATTCCTCACTAACTTTCCGTGATTGGAACAGTACTTTTCGGCTTTGCTCATAGCGCTAATATGACACTGAATGCAACAAAACCCACAAAAACATCCCATGGCACAATGAATGATTGCGTACGGTTAGCTATAATAATAATAATAATAATAATAATAATAATAATAATAATAATAATAATAATAATAATAATAATAATAATAATAATAATAATAATTTCTCGGGTTCTACATTCAATAACCATAATATAATTATGACACCGCACTAATGGCGGATCCGGAAGTTTCGAACACCTGAGGTTGAACACTGACACCGAACTGTACACGGGCCTCTACCACTTTCGCCTCCATCAAAATGCAGCCACCGTGGGTTAGCTAGAACATAATCGGTCCAGCGAATCAGTCCAGTGGAAGGCTATTCACTTCATTTTTGGCCGCTTTGAACGACGCTTCTCACCGTCAGCTGCTCTTTTGGAAATAAACCTGCAGCCTCTTTCAAAACGACGCAGCGTACAGCCCTTGAAGCTTTTGTACTCCTATCAAAACTCCTTTGTTCCCTGTCTGATCCCCCCCTTTTGATGCCTGCTTGCCCTACATCAACTAGAGCTTATCATGTCTCAAACATTAGACCATTCCATCCACGCACTAATACGTTCAAATACATTTTCCACGCACGATTGAACAACGAAATTTGTTGCCTGCCGAAGTTCGTTCTTTAACAATTTCACAATTTTTGAATGCCGTTTATGATGTATAGTTCCTTTACATGTTCATATCTTGTTTCTACTTGTCAGTCTCAATGTTCGCATATTTCTGGATATATGCATATATTTTACATGCACGCCCACTCCTGCCATAGCCCTAACGGGCTGCAGTATGCATGTATATAAATAAATAAATAAATAAATAAATAAATAAATAAATAAATAAATAAATAAATCAGTTTTGATGCTGTACGTTCCTCACCATTATTATTTCACCACTGGTCAGAAACGTCCGGTTTGCATAAAAAAAATCCCGCCTGTCACGCTACGCCACAAAGCAGCATTAACAGGCCGAAAAATATCTACACCTTAAATAAATAGCCGGACAGTTCAAACAAGATAGAACGTGGCTGCCTGCGAACTGCCGCAGTGGTTACCCGTACATGCTGGCAAAAAGTGGATTGATTTTCTGATAACAATGAATTTGAGGGGCATTATATCTGAGCAGCATTTATCCATCTTTGCCGCTTAAGAGCTCCGGAAACTGCCCTGCAGCATGCAACTTTTATCGCCTTGCTGTGAACTAGTGAAGTTGTTGCAAGTCACCGCACGATTGGCTAATTTGAAGCGACTGCAAACGGAGACGCATCCTCTGCTGTAGTTCTGCGAGCTAACCCAATCTGAACCATAACCAGTTCTGCGTGCCTATCGGGACCTGTCAGCCCGGCGACTCATTAATCGTCAAAGCAAGCAGTGCTGCTTGTTTTATAATAAAAATTGACAGTTTACCGAGAGGGCGACGCAGTGAATGCGATAGCAAGAAATTGTAATGTGTACAAAGTGAAGCTGGTAGCTAACTTGTTGGATACGATCTCACGTAACTCTAGAAAACGCTGGTGTAAGAGAATGCGGCTGCTCAGCGACAGTTTTGGCAGTACCTTCGCGTTGAGAGCACAGCAAGCAGAATGGTTTACGAGTCGGCCGCTGATGGCTGCAAGATAGCGCGCGCGCCAGCGACGGCGACCGCGCGAGGTCCACAGTTGCTGCTCGGGCGACACCTCCCCCCCCCCCCCTCACGTCTTTGTATGCTCACTAAAGACAGGAAAGGCGTTTCCTCTCCGCTTCGACGACAGGCGTCTCGACCGGAGTAATGTTACCGCATATGCCCTCCGAGCGACGGAGGTGGGCTGGGCTCGTTTTATCTCTGCTTGAGCAGTGTTCATCGCCCCCCCTTGCCCACTTTTGCCCGCGGGTACAACGGTCAATGCGCGGGGGGTTGTTATCAATTTGGACTTTATACGGGACATGACGGCCACGGCAACGGCAACGGGAAAATCCCGTCGTTACTGTCCATATAATTTCTATCGCGAAAAAAAACTATTTTCGCTGAGCAGGAAGCACGTTTCATTAGATTATTCAGAAAATGTTACTGGTTCCGAAGAGCCCTTAAGGGCGTAGGCAGTGAGGCATATTGGACGTCAGACAGAACGGTACAGAAAAAAGGCAAACTGTCACCAGCAGGACGGCGTACAGTCTGAAAAGGGCGAGACAGCAAGTCAACACAGCCGTTAACACCTAACAAATGTCTGTTCGGAGCAACATCCAACAATCGCAATGTGCTCTCCTGAAGGCGGTATAGTTGTACGTTCGATCTCACAATGTTGCTCGATTTAGAACTTGTCGACCAGCACAAAAGGCAACCTGAACGCGTTGCATTGTACAGTGCTTAAGAAGCAGTTACCTCAAAAAAGACCTATATCCGCAGAAAGTGCTGCGTGGATTGGATCCACACATTTTGTGCAGGAGTAACGCGAAAGACCTCTGCCGTACGTTTTCTTACCTCTTTGCTTAACCGACTGAAGACTTTGAAGTAGCAGTCACTCACGTCCACCCACACTGGTATTCTGTACTTCTGCATAGAACCGCACAGGCAAAAGAAATCAGAAACCTGAATAGGAATATCCTGTAAAGCAATAACTATTATGAGTGAGAAAACATCCGCGCAAATTTTGTTTTTTTTAGAAGCCGGGCCATATCCCGTATTCCATTCGATGAACCACTTCCTAAAGGTTGTACTCCCACGTGAACCGTGAGATACGGCCGCTGAAGCGTGCTGCATTTTCAATTTGAGTTGCTCTACGACGCCAGCCGCGACCGCGGGCATTCCGGACTCGCACGAAGTTATCAGGTTGCTACATATGCTATTGGTTCTTATCAGCACGTGGAGCATTGAAACTGCAATCGCGAGGGCTCTGGATTTGACTGCCACAAGTTTTTTTTTTTTCCTTTCTTAAATGTAAGCTTTTTCCTTACACGAAGTCTTTGTTAGCACGCACCTGATAATGTGCAGTGCTGGGCTGCCGAAGTTTTCAGCAAAACGTGTTCTTGAGAGTTAACGTTAGCCACTGGATACATCGCAACGTTCTTATTTCAAACAAAGTACGGGTTTGACAGCGTAGGCTTGGATACGTGCCCCTTGCGGGGCTCAATAAACTGCCATTTCCATGTTTTGTGACTGTCGAGACAAGCAGGCTGGCCAACGCGTCAGAAAGTGTAGCAGTGAAGCTTCCCTCGAAGAGACACACAGACAAATAACTTTATTGGGATGCTGAGAAGCGCCGTCCTCGGAGCAGCAAAAGCGACTGTAAAATTTGAACCAGAGCATCGCGCTATGCCCTGACGGAGCACTGCTGTTGCAAGCTTACATGTTACACTTAGTTCACAAATAGCCAAGTAGCCACCAATGGTGGGATGAACGATGGGATGTGAGGCATTGTTATATTGTCTGCTACACCTCCCATGTGTTCATTAAAATTTCATGTTTTTATAACGCGTTGACTGCCTGTTTTGTTTCTTGCTTTCGTGTTATTCTATGTCTTTCATGTATTGCAAACAGTTTCCTTGTTTTCTTTCTTTATTTCATTCTCCTGAATTATCCCTTACAAAAAATGCTATATGTGGCCATATCAGGAATTGGGCAAATGTGGCTATATATATGGCACGTGCCGTATGTGGTCGTATTTGCCCAAATCGTTTTAGAAACATATGTGGCAATAAAAGACACACATGAGGAATGCCATGTTCGAGATTTATGCGTATTGGGCAAATACGGACACGTAGGTACACGCTCCATATATAGCCAGATATACATATATGGCCACATATGCATATCTGGCTATATATGGCACGTGTCCGTACGTGTCCGTATTTGTCCAATAAGCATAAATCTCGAACATGGCATTCCTCGTGTGTGTCTTTCATTGCCACATATGTTTCTAAAACGATTTGGGCAAATACGACCACATACGGCCACATACGGGCACGTGCCATATATAGCCACATTTGCCCAATTCCTGATATCGCCATATATGGCATTTTTGTAAGAAATTGCTTGCTTACTTCTGTTTTATCTATCATTTTGTAACTGTTATATTGACTCAATAGCCTAGCTAAAGAAGAGCAGTTTAAAATTAACAGTGAACCCTTAGAATGTGGGAACGAATACGTGTACCTCGGAGAGTTGCTCACAGGAACGACTAACCATGAAAAAGAACTGCTCCGTAGAATAAGGATGTGCTGGAGCGCATTCGCAAGGCACTACGAAATCATGACTGGAAACTTGCCGATGTCACTAAAGCGAAAAGTATTCAATCACTGCATTGTTCCAGTACTAACGTACAGATAACGAAAAAAAAAACAAGAGATTAAACTAAGGAGCACGCAACGTGCAATGGAAAGACAAATGATAGGTGTAACGCTAAGGGATAAAAAAACGAGCGGAATGGATCAGGCAACAGACAGGAGTGGCTGATATTATTATGTCAATTAAAGGAAAGAAGTGGACCTGGGCAGGACATGTCATGAGGAGGAAAGATTAACAGATGGGCAGTAAGAGCGACGAAATGGATACCAAGAGAGGGAAAACGCAACAGAGGCAGGCAGATGGTTAGGTGGAGCGGTGAAATTAAAAAGTTTGCGGGCATAAAATGGAACCAACTCGCTCAGGATAGGGTGGAGTGGAAATCGATGGGAGAGGCCTTCGTCCTGCTGCGGGCCTAAAATAGGCTGATGATGATGATAATTTGCAATTAACTGGTGCTGTAAAATTACTAATATAAGGTCCCCCTGACAGTTTATAGTAATGTTGAATAAATAATGAATGAATAAAAAAATGCAGGGGAAACGCTGATCATGCTGAATAGTCCGCAAATACGGGCGCTGCAAAGAGAGACGAATACCAATATGTTTAACAGGACGTCGATAACCCAGTAGAATGGGGCCGAATGTTAAATGAAAATAAAAGGCAGACACAACGCTGCTATGCAGCGTAACGTTGCATAGATATGTTGCACTTGCGCACTCTGCATAAGTCATAAATGGCAGAGATATAGCCGGAAGTAGTGGCTTGCCATCCCGCCTGTCCTAACTTCGTGGTTTCCATCACGAATCGGAAGAGGAACAAAATTGTTGCTTGCTTAAAGCCAGCAGGAAGATACGAAAATTGCGAATATGGTTTTCCTAAAGATAAATATCCGAGCAAGACCGCGAAGTGGACAAGTTAGTTTAGTTCGGACAAAACGCGAAAGAAATCAGATTGAGTTAAGTGCGGCAAGTTTGGCAAATTGCTACAGATGCATGACTCAAAATGAATACCACTCAGAAAAACAGACATAAAGGGAAGCGACGCATATAGGTCGGGCGCATATTTTGTCCATGTCCGTCTTTGTCTCCTCCTTCTTTGCGCTAACCATTTTAAGTCATTCAGGCCACATCCTATCGTACGATCCATGTGTAATCACCGTGCTCTCAGCAGGACCGTTAAATAAAACACGACACAGCATGATCCTGTGTTTTTCTTCCTCCTTCTCCTCGTGTTGTTCACTAGCTTCCCGAAGTGCGATAAATGTTTAATGAATGGCTGAGTTGTGATCAAATTTTGAACTAACGCTTTGTGGGGAACAGTATATGAGTAGACTTGCATGTTCTCGCTTTCCGTGGGATACCGTACTCCATCCAAACTTCACAACTTGAATACAACAGGTATTAACGCGAGAGAATCACAGAGCAGAAAAAGAACTACTTATCAATTAAAATGTAAAACTACGTGAAAAGGGCCCTGACAATCAGGGAAACATACCTGCTAAGAGAAAAAGGTGAACCTACATCACTGCATAAAGTGTCGGATGTTCTGCTAACTCGCGACTGTAGCAGCATTCTACACTTCATTTGCGCGGTTATGTGCGTGCATGTGTGAGACTGGCCGTGGAAGCCTCAGCCTCCACCACTCACGGCCGTCGCGGCGAACGTATAACACCGTTTCTACCGCTGCATCCAAGTTGAACGTTAATAATTTCGGAGCTGGAGTTTCCTCTTAATTAAGGCGAGGTTTACATATCACCTAGTCTTGCATACTTTACGCAGAACACCTAATTTACGTATCTTTAAAGATGATACGTACGTTGAAGGTAAAATAAAGCTAAAAGAAAGTAAAACAGGTAGCTGTCATGCCTACGTGAAGAAAAAAGAAAAAAAAAACACTGGCTTTATTGAACGCCGCGTCCGTATAAAAATAGGGCAGTCTCACCACATGTGTGTCCGTGTCCTTGAAAGCAACATCACTGATAGCCTTTTCAATTTCCAGCACGTGACCAGCCTGGAGAAAGCAAGCGAAATGAGAAGACGTTACGTTCGAAATTAAAATAAGGTAACCGCATGAAGTAACTATAGGCTTCAACAGGGGCTATGAAAACATCAATTCACCCCTAAATTATGAGAAATGCATGTAAGTGCTAATGATTGTCTACAACTGCTGAAGTATTATCGCAATCGCCCCAGTTTTACATTCTCAGGAGCTGTAGACGCTGCCACTACAGGGACAAGAAAATGATAAATTATGCGCTCTTTCCCTGTTGCTTCACCTTATCTCCAGTTAGGCAAGTACTTTTCATGTTCAGGCGCTCGTGTTTGCCTTTCTCGTCCCTGTCGTGGCAAGACCTACAGTTTTGATGAATGAATTTTATTATCAACTAGCTCGAAGTTGCCTTTTGCTTCAACTTTACAATGTCACACATTCTTTTGAATTCGCGGCGTATACGAAAAATTTCATTATTTCTGCTGTTACAGTGCGGACGCGACCGAAATGCAACAGTTTTTGCATAACATTTCGCCGAGAGTGATGTAGGAGCGTGCGAGTGTGCTAAAAGTGACTCTCTCAATATTTTCGATTCGTCGATCTTTCTCGGCGATGCGCGAAAGCAATGCCTGCTGCGATGCACTGCTTGATGCTATTGTCGACTCGCAGCTCTCTAAGTGAGATGCAGTTTATAGTAGAGGTATACATTGTTCAAATACGAATAGAATGCGAATAATCATCTTCGAATATCAAAGCTTCAATGTTTTGTTGTGTAGATAACAATAAATTTAAGAAAGTACGCTGATAAGCTAGCAAATAATTGCATGTTACCCACCAGGAACGCAATGGTCTAGGCTAGTTTGTCATATCGTAACTGCATCGATAAATCCACTAATCGATAAATCCACATCGATTCCACTCATCACACAAGTGATGAGTGGAATCACCTTCTTCCAGATGTTGTCACCATCAAGGATACTAACCAATTTAAAGAAGCTATACGTGATATCTTTCGCTAAATATTTTTTTTAAGCTATAGGCACCGCCATTTATACTTATATCAAGTGTCTATCTTCGTTGATACACCGAATTTCGACTTTCGTTTATAATTAATGTATCATGTATTTTGTTTTCTTCTTTGTGCCGCTATAATTTGTATAACTACTTGTAATCTTTTGAAATGTACTGATGAAATGTTCTGAGTTCTTTTTTTTTTTTTTGCATTGTGACCTGTTTCTGAACTACTTCCAATTTTCTGTATTTTTGCCCCACCCCCTCTGTAATGCCATTGGCCCTGAGGGTGTTCTAAATAAATAAATAAATAAATTCACACGGCATAAATGGTATAATAAAAAATATTAAAATGTATTTTGAAAGAACACTTTCAGGTGGAAAGGCCATTGCGACGCGAGCCGAAGCAATCTTGCACGAGGCTGCCATTGCGAATGAGAGCGCGTCACGTTAAGTTTGCTTGCTATGGTTCATCAGCGTGGTTGCATGAGAAGCTACAGCGTTGTGCAGCGCCTAGCTGAAGACGCCTATCGTACGTAGTGGCGCGCTCGTCCCTCGAGCCATTGATCCTCCGTGCGCTACCGAACACCTTGCACAGACACCGAAAATCAGTCATTTCTGGCCGCATTACTGGATAGCATGATAGATTTTTCCGAATATTGCATTCATCTCGCATATTTTAAAATATCGAATGAAATTTCGAGAAGTACACGAATATTAAATGGACAATATCCGAAGAACCTTGGAAACGTTCGAATGTTCGGATGCCCCGGGCTACATTTAGCTACGCGGAATTCAAGGGCGAGATCGGAGATCCTTGTACGGAAAAAACGCGTTCGCTCGCTGCAACGTCACTAAGTGGAGGAGCGGCTCTTAACCCATGAAATATGCGATAATGGGAGGGCGAGAGCGACGGATGAGGAAGTGGTGAATGCCAGAAAAATCGACGAGCACGTTTTGTGCGTTCCTGCAGACATTATACTACAAAATTAATTTTTTTTTTGTCGCGAAATGAATGATACTGTTTTACAGAAACGAACAATTTTTCTTTTTTTCGTGAGTTTCAACGCGTGACGTGCACAGATAACGCGGTTATGCAAGAACGTGGCCGCGCATGGCTGCTTACGAGGTACGCATGGCATGCAGTGAAAAGCGAACAAAACCGCCCGCGTCCGCAAACAACGACCTCCCATCTCGGCCCAAGTCGCAGTTAGTGCACAGCGCTAGATTTTCGACGGGACTGGTTGAAGACAGGGCTCTGACGCTATAGAGCGCCGCAGATGCCATGAATTTTAATTTGTAGCATTGTGCGTCCAAGTACGTACGCCAGTTGTGTAGGCCAGTTTTTCTTGGTCTCTTTTTTGCAGCGGTGTCGAAAAGCTGCAGCCCCGAGAATATTTATGTATGAAAGGGAAAATTAGCATCTACCTGTTTTGTAGCACAAGGCTACAAGGAAATCCATACCGATTTCTCAGAAATGAAAGCTTCCTACGTGCCGAAATATTCGTCCTGCTCCGGGGCTTCTAACCAGGGACCAACGCCTGTCCCGGGCGCTCGCTCTGCCAACTGAGCTAACCAGGAGGCTAGCGATTGACAGCGCGAGAGCGAATCCATTGACAACTCGAAGCACATGGGCGAGAATATATGGAAAATGAGTTCTGCGGAAACCCGGAAGGTGGAGTAACGTTTATGAAAGAGAAAATTCATCGAGTTGTCGATGGATTCGCGCTCGCGCTGTCAATCGCTAGCCTCCTGGTTAGCTCAGTAGGCAGAGCGGACGCCCCGAACAGGTGTTGGTCCCGGGTTAGAACCCCGGACCAGGACGAATTTTTTGGCAACTAGAAAGCTTTCATTTCTGAGGAACCCGTATGGATTTCCTTGTAGCCTTGTGCTACAAAACGGGTGGATGCTAATTTTCCCTTTCATAAACGTTACTTCACCTTGCGGCTTTCCGCAGGACTCATTTGCCAATATTTAAGTATACGGGAGTCTCAGAACAGCGTGGCGCGTTTAACAGGGGTGACTCGCAACAGCGGGTGACTCGTTCACAAGTCTGCCTGGCCATATCATAAAGAATGGAAATAATTTAGTTGCATACCTAAGCGGGGGCCATGCAGAGAGAATGGGTACAAAGTGGAGAAAACAGGATGTACAGCCGAACGCATGTCGCAGATGCGCTGCAATGCGGAGCACGAAATACTCCCGCGTTTAGCGCCATCTCTACTAGAGCGCACGAAGCCATGACATGATGTTTTGCTGCAAAGCCGCGAGGCGTCTACAACCATCCGCCGTGTCGGCTTTACCCATGTCGCACGTAGTATCCCCTACAAAAATGCTATATGTGGCCATATCAGGGATTGGGCAAATGTGGCTATATATGGCACGTGCCCGTATGTGGCCGTATTTGCCCAAATCGTTTTATAAACATATGTGGCAATGAAAGACACACACGAGGAATGCCGTGTACGACACTTATGCATATTGGGCAAATACAGACACGTACGGACACGTGCCATATATAGCCAGATATGCATATATGGCCATATATACATATCTGGCTATATATGGCACGTGTCTGTATTTACCCAATACGCATAAGTGTCTTACACGGCATTCCTCGTGTGCGTCTTTCATTGCCACATATGTTTATAAAACGATTTGGGCAAATACGGCCACATACGTACGGCACGTGCGATATATAGCCACATTTGCCCAATTCCTGATATCGCCATATATGGCATTTTTGTCGCGAAATGAATGATACTGTTTTAGAGAAACGAACAATTTTTCTTTTTTTCGTGAGTTTCAACGCGTGACGTACACAGACAACGCGGTTATACAAGAACGTGGCCGCGCACGGCTGCCTACGAGGTACTTATGGCATGCAGTGAAAAGCGAACAAAACCGCCCGCGTCCGCAAAGAACGACCTCCCATCTCGGCCCAAGTCGCAGTTAGTGCACAGCGCTAGATTTTCGACGGGACTGGTTGAAGACAGGGCTCTGACGCTATAGAGCGCCGCAGATGCCATGAATTTTAATTTGTAGCATTGTGCGTCCAAGTACGTACGCCAGTTGTGTAGGCCAGTTTTTCTTGGTCTCTTTTTTGCAGCGGTGTCGAAAAGCTGCAGCCCCGAGAATATTTATGTATGAAAGGGAAAATTAGCATCTACCTGTTTTGTAGCACAAGGCTACAAGGAAATCCATACCGATTTCTCAGAAATGAAAGCTTCCTACGTGCCGAAATATTCGTCCTGGTCCGGGGTTCGAACCCGGGACCAACGCCTGTCCGGGGCGCTCGCTCTGCCAACTGAGCTAACCAGGAGGCTAGCGATTGACAGCGCGAGAGCGAATCCATTGACAACTCGAAGCACATGGGCGAGAATATATGGAAAATGAGTTCTGCGGAAACCCGCAAGGTGGAGTAACGTTTATGAAAGAGAAAATTCATCGAGTTGTCGATGGATTCGCCCTCGCGCTGTCAATCGCTAGCCTCATGGTTAGCTCAATAGGCAGAGCGGACGCCCCGAACAGGTGTTGGTCCAGGGTTAGAACCCCGGACCGGGAATAATTTTTTGGCAACTAGAAAGCTTTCATTTCTGAGGAACCCGTATGGATTTCCTTGTAGCCTTGTGCTACAAAACGGGTGGATGCTAGTTTTCCCTTTCATAAACGTTACTTCACCTTGCGGCTTTCCGCAGGACTCATTTGCCAATATTTAAGTATACGGGAGTCTCAGAACAGCGTGGCGCGTTTAACAACAGGGACCCCATTCGCAACAGCGGGTGACCCGTTCACAAGTCTGCCTGGCCATATCATAAAGAATGGAAATAATCTAGTTGCATACCTAAGCGGGGGCCATGCAGAGGGAGTGGGTACAAAGTGGAGAAAACAGGATGTACAGCCGAACGCATGTCGCAGATGCGCTGCAATGCGGAGCACGAAATACTTCTGCGTTTAGCGCCATCTCTACTAGAGCGCACGAAGCCATGACATGGTGTTTTGCTGCAAAGCCGCGAGGCGTCTACAACCATACGCCATGTCGGCTTTAGCCATGTCGCACGTAGTATCGTCCCTTACAAAAATGCTATATGTGGTCATATCAGGAATTGGGCAAATGTGGCTATATATGGCACGTGCCCGTACGTGGCCGTATTTGCCCAAATCGTTTTATAAACATATGTGGCAATGAAAGACGCACACGAGGAATGCCGTGTACGACACTTATGCGTATTGGGCAAATACGGACACGTAGAGACACGTGCCATATATAGCCAGATATGCATATATGGCCATATATACATATCTGGCTATATATGGCACGTGTCCGTATTCACCCAATACGCATAAGTGTCGTACACGGCATTCCTCGTGTGCGTCTTTCATTGCCACATATGTTTATAAAACGATTTGGGCAAATACGGCCACATACGTACGGCACGTGCGATATATAGCCACATTTGCCCAATTCCTGATATCGCCATATATGGCATTTTTGTAAGATGTTATATAGTATTCTTATATATCTCGTAATGGCGTGATTTACCTTAACATTTTCCCTGACCCTATCGGGCTTGTGTGCATAGTCTTTGTGCAAGAAGGCCGGGGCCCTTTTATTCGACCATAGCAAGCTGGTTGGCCATTGCTCACTCAGTGTTTCACACGACTAAATTTCTAAAGAATACGAAAGATTGTGGAAGCATTCCTTATTTAAAAAGCCACGGACAAGTCCGTCAGCGTGTCACTTGCATCAGTGAATGAGACTGAGATTGCAATCATTGATGGTTGTCTTGACGCTGCAATTATTTCAAGCTTCTTGTAAGGTGACGTGTTGTCGTTATTCATCCCAGACGTCTGCTCAAGCAAGGATTGTATTTTCAGCTGTCCTGTGCGCGTTATTTCCCGGTCATCTGTATATCTACTTAGTGGAGGTCTTTCGGGTTATTATCGGTACAGCTCAGAAAACTAGCCGAAGACTTGCAGAGAAACTGGTAGAAAAACTAGTTACGAAAGTAAAGGCGGCGCAATTTAACCTATCCCGGCTATGAAAGAGCACAGCAGAATCGCCGTTAATTATTACGCTCACGGCTTCACCCACCGCTTTAAATATGCAGTAGTATGTCGCTTGTTGAACATGCAGGCCACATACTAACTTCCACGGGTAAAAATTAGGCACATTACATGTAGAGGTGGACGGTTGTTTAAAGATCAGGCTTGGTATATCTCGGGCTCTTGTAGAGGGGGAAGGGTGGGAGGATGGAGAGGCAGGTGCTTTGATACCCTTACAGAAATACCATATATGGCGATATCAGGAACTGGGCAGATCTGACTATATATGGCACGTGTCCATACGTAGACGCATTTGCCCCAATTATGAGAGAAGCGTATGTGGCAATAAAAGACCTACACGTGAAATGCTATGTATGACTCCGACACGTGTTGAGCAAATACGGTCACGTACAAGCGCGTGCCATGTATTGCCAGGTACGCATATATGGCCATTTGCACATATCTGCTATATGTGGCGCTTGTCTATAAGTGGCCGTATTTGCCCGATATGTGTGAGAGTCATATATGGCATTCCTCGTGTAGGTCTTTTATTGCCGCAAATACAGTATACTACCCGAAATTTTGTGTTTGTTGAAAATGAATCAGTGGTGTTTGAAAATGAATGAATCAGTAAACATTGACTCTTAGAAATTATACATTTTATTCTCGAAAATCTGGTCATCGATTTTTTACACGTCCTTGTTGACATACATTATCATCTGCATGCGCAACATGTCAGTCTCCATTCGAGATCTGTCCGGTCGTTGAACATATCTCAGCTGGGAGAAGTTCTCTCCACATCACAGCTACCATTAGCTAGGCACAACAATGTCAGTGCAGCTTTTGCAAGCCTTGGGTAGCGAGAAGTAGAGTCATGCCAATACTCGATTAGTTCGACAGCTGGGTTTGTGGGGCTCGCTTCCAGCAAATACTGGTTGAACTCGTCACTTAAGGGATCTACATTGTCGTGTTACGGACATGAACAGAGGTCGGTAGTCCTCAAATGACTGCCCCAGCAGACGCTTCTGAAACGGATCAAGGACGGCTCCCAACTTCCACAAAGTTAGCTGGTTTTCCTCTTTTCTGAGACGTTCCGTCCAAGAGTGCAGCGCCATTTTGTGGCGAGTTTCGTGCAGAACTCTTCAGAACATGTTTTTACTAATTAGCGCTGCGCTGGGTAACATAGACAAAACAGCTTTGGCCTGATCGCTTTTACCGATCATCGCCGAAAGCTCCCCGACAATCTGCTGCAGCTTCACGTTTACCAGGTGATCAAAGCTGGGTATCAAAAGCTTCCCACTTTCA
The DNA here is from genome assembly GCA_013339685.2 of Hyalomma asiaticum. NCBI lineage: Eukaryota > Metazoa > Arthropoda > Arachnida > Ixodida > Ixodidae > Hyalomma > Hyalomma asiaticum. The sequence goes on from CM023488.1 coordinate 97,930,845, forward strand.
AGCGTTTTCTGGGCTTCCAAAGTGGCCGAGTGCATCTCTCATCAAGATTGCCTTCGCATAAACAACTTCTTTTCAGAAAGTATCCCTCGAATAGCTTCCGCTTTGCTGCTATCATGCGAGCTTTCAGCAAGTTCTGTTAACGAGCTCCACATTCTACGACTACCACAAGTGCCTTGTAGAAGCTTTGCCATCGATTCGGGACAACAAAGGTGGCTTCTTAATGTCAGGTCCAAAGAGGCCATTAGAAGAACAAATTCAGTGTACTTTTGGTAAAGCTTGTTAGCGTGCTTAAATAACGCTCCAAACTTGATCACTACGGATCGAACATCAGACATGCATGGTAAAGAAATGGCATGGTCAACACTCACATGATAAGGTGTGCTATATCTTTCACATGCAAGATTTGATCCCTTCAGCCTGACAGATTTCTCGAACCATCTTTCGCATGTACTCCGCTGAGTCTGTGGCTACTGCCACAACGTCTTTCCACGTCTTGCCAACCGTCAGGAGTGCCTGCTAACTGCGCTGGCCACCGTGTAACTGTTCGATGCATTTACCCTGTCGACGTCGACCAGAACAACGTGCTTCTTCACGTTTTCTGGCTATAGTAGCACAGGAGAGTGTTGATGGTAGGCACACCAGTGATGTCTGGGGATTCATCGACGATGACGCTCACTTTCACATCTCGCATATCATCGCGGATTTTCTCCATGTCCTTGTCAAAAGCTTCTTTCAGGTATTTCAGCCGAAGTCTTTGTCCTGTTGGCATGGTCTTCGCGGCCTTGCAGTATTTGCGTGCGAAGTCTCCCAGCGGTCCGTCCGCCTGGTGCATGCTTTATTCCGCTGTACGCTAGGGCACGAACAAAGTCATGGATAACGCCGTCCGCTTCAGTTCTCTTCGCACGCTGTCTACAGGACATATCAAAAGCGTCTGCTGAGACGTTCCCGCAGTCTCAGCTTCCTTGGAAGCCGTCTTGAACTTCTTATGACGAGATGACATTAGATGCTCACGAATTCGGTCGTAGGGCTTCTTCGCTGGATCGGTGACCATCTCGGTGTTGCAATATTTGCACACTAAAGTGCGGGTGCCTTCACTGTCTTTCGTTGCGATCTGGAGATCTTCATGTTCTTTACACCAGTCATCCAGTGTCTTTCGTTTTCTTCCCATCTCCACGCTGAAGTTTCCGGTGCCGCCTTATGTCCGCGACGGTGGCTTTGCGCTCACAAGACGCGCCTGGTAATGCTAAGTGAGGATGGCGATATGCGTCTCGTCTCGTGTCGCGCGAGAGAGTGAGGGGCGTTCGCGCGGGGTTGGACGCTGGGGGAGGGTATGGCTGGCTTCTTCGTCGCTCAATCTCTCCCCCACCGACTGGTCACCCGTCCCTTCCGCGTGAAATTCTTGGAAGCAGGTGCACATACCCGAGACTAATCTGCAGTGGGCAAAGGGGCAGGTTTCTTTGCTTTTCTTTCACCCTAAATTTGTTCACAATGTACTCGAAGCGTGGCCGGCCTCAAACGTGTTTCCCACTTTCTTCTGCAAGCAGTTTTTTAGGGGGGGGGGGGGGTGCATGTACGCTCTCACGCATGTGCGTGCAGAGGAGAGAGGGGATGTAAAGATTAGAGAGGAGAAAGGGGTGACAAAGGAGACAGGTAGTGGTGAGAAGAGAAGGGGAAGAGCATCAACACGAGTTAGCAGCAACTCACGATTGTGCAGATCGCTACAGGGAGGTTTATTCGGGGAGAAATCGGGTTTAACCCGATTCTCCTGAAACTTGTTCGGGGTGCAAGAATCGGGTAAAATCGGGTTTTACCCGAAAACGAACAACCCTACATATATGGCATTTTTGTAAGGGCATAGCCACGTTTCAAGCTATGTCTAGGTTATAAAATTCACGTTCTATTTTCGATATAACTGGTGAGTAATCGTAATCACATACATCTGGGGCCGAAAGGACCCTGCATAAGCATTAGACTTAAGGGGCGCCGACACTACCGGCCAGCTGGCCGTAACGGCGCGCCGGCCTCCGGAGGTTGGAGACGGCAGCCGAGCGAGCGCTGTCCACACTGCACACCGGCGCGTTTCACCGGCGCGGCAGTCACGTGACACGAACAGCCGGCGACGTTGTGCGCGCTTCGAGTCTCGCACAGTAGCTGCATGATCGTGTGGAGGCGACGTTTCACTCGCTTTGCGTTGTCTACGCGTCAACGCCGCGAACTTAGTCGGGGCTGCTTTTTTGTGTGACAAATTGTGAAGCTATGAACAAATCGCAAGGTACGATTTAAAACAGGGAATGTCGCGGGAGCAAACGTTTCGACAAGCGGACTTGTCTTCGTCAGGGCGGCAACTGCCTTCTCCAGCGTGCGTATATGTACGCCTTTGCACACTCTCCCCCGTCCTCAGAAAGAGAGGAGGAGAAGAGCAGCACGTGCGAACACACATATACACACACACACAAAAAAAGGGGGGGGGGCGGTTTGGGTGCAGGGGTGTTTGGGTGACAGGTGTTAGCGTGACTAATATAAATGGCAAGAGCGAGAGCTTCCAAAGAATCCGCTCCTCGTACATATCTTGCCAATGCATTTTGTGCACAGGGCTAGAAAGCAGCATGAAAGAAGGAACACATGCTCGGAACAGAAGTTACTCCTATGGCATGTGTCCCCCCATCCACCCCGCACCACCTGCCCCGCACCAACAATGCGTTTCACCGAAAGCTTGGGGCTAAAAAAGGTAACTACACTGTTTAACGTCCTTGTTCTCCTTGAACTGGATGGGGGCTCAGCACCTGAAAGTAGACTTTCAGGTGCTGAAACAAAACGTTGAGGTATGCACAAGCTAACAATGTTTCTCCCAGACAGTCTACTTTCAGGTGCTGAGCCCCCATCCAGTTCCAGGAGAACAAGGAGGTTAAACAGTGTAGTTACCTTTTTTTAGCCCCAAGCTTTCGGTGAAACGCATTGTTGGTGCGGGGCAGGTGGTGTGGGGTGGAGGGGGGGACACATTTATTTATTTTTTATTTATTTCAAATACCCTCAGGGTACATATGTACATTGAAGAGGGGAGGGGCAAAAAAAAGTTTACAGATAATAACTACTTGGTTACAGATACATAATATAGAACAAAATAATATATCACGATGACACTTACAATTTCAGTTGCAAGAACAAAGGCAAAAAAAGAGATATAATGGCAAAATATAATGTGCAAAAAAGTAAACATTCGTAAGACGAAATTACAAAAAAAAACATAGAAAAAGCATACACAACAATCAAAGGTGTAAAATAAACACTGCGCGACGTTTACTTGAAATGAAACTCTGAAGTGCGATTTTGAACTTATTGGTGTTAGTTATGCTTGTGAGTGATCCAGGTAGATTGTTTCAATCTCTCGTCGTTTTGGGGAGAAATGAATGTGAAAAACCGACGGTGTTGCTGTGTGGAATGTCTACTTTTTGGCGATGGTCGATGCGAGATGAAATGTACGGCGGCGGCTGAATAAATATAGAATGTAAATATGAGTTGTGGTAGTAGATTTTATGGAAAAGACAGAGTCGAGACAGTTTTCTGCGGCGTGATAGCGGTGGAAGGTGTAGGATATCTTTCATATTAGTAACACTCGCAGTTCTTTGGTAGTTGTTTAGAATGAAACGGACTGAGCGATTTTGTATTTTTTCTAGTAAGTTTATGTGGTTCTCATATCCGGTGTCCCATACTGATGATGCATACTCAAGCTTCGGACGAATGAAAGTTGTGTACAGTAGTAGTTTTAATGATGATGGTGCTTGAGAAAACTTCCGGCGAAAGTATCCTAATGTGCCAGTGGCCTTGGTGGCTATGTGATCAATATGAGTTTTCCATGATAGGTTATTGGTAATATGAACACCCAAGCATTTGTATGATGTTACGCATTCTAGTGGAATGTTATGAAGTGTATAAGTAGGGGGGGGGGTCCCTTCAGTACGGGAAATCCTCATACTTTTACATTTTTTAATGTTTAATTCCATCCGCCATATTTGACACCACTTAGTTATGTTATTAAGATCTTCCTGAATTAGTGAAATCTCTGCGGCATCCGTTACTTTTCTATACAAGACGCAATCGTCTGCAAACAGGCATATTTTTGAGGAGACGTTAGTAGGCAGGTCATTAATATAGATTAGGAATAGTAAGGGACCAAGCACAGATCCTTGCGGGACACCGGAATCAACAGGGACCAATGAGGAGTTAGCGTCGTTAGTGGTTACAAATTGCACACGTGATGTCAGAAAGGCGCGAATCCAGTTTATGACACCTGAGTCGATATTAAGAACGCTTAATTTATGAAGAAGCAGTGCATGGTTCACTTTGTCGAATGCTTTAGAAAAGTCAAGAAATATACAATCTGTTAAAAAACCGTGGTCTAGATTAGCATGCAGGAAATTAGTGAAGGCGATGAGGTGAGTGTCACAGGAAAACTTTTTGCGAAATCCATGCTGCATAACTGTGAAGAAGTTGTTGTTTTCAAGAAAATTTACCAGATGTGTGTAAATTATATGTTCCATAACTTTGCAAGGTACTGATGTAAGAGAAATCGGTCTATAATTCTATGGGTCATGGGATGGTCCTGATTTGTGAATAGGGATTACTCTACCAGTTTTCCAGTCGTACGGTAAGGTGCTAAAGTTGTATGATTGCGAGTAAATGTGTTCTAGTATGATTGAGCAGTATTCGCTGGTGTTTTTTAAAAAGATAGTATTTATTTCGTCTACCCCACATGAAGCTTTAGATTTTAATTTTTGAATGATGGCTTTCATACCGGTGGAGCTGAAAACAATGGGATCCATTAAGTGGTAGTCAGTAGGACTTATCTCAGGCATCGTACCGGGAAGGCTAGCAGATGAGAATGATAAAGCGAAAGTCTCGTTAAGTAGAGTAGAACATAAATGGTCCGGTACAGGGTCCCCAGAATCTGTTAGCAGTGCTATCCCAGTTTTATTAGAATTTCCCCGGATAGTCTCCCAAAAGCGTTTTGGGAGACATGACATAGGAGTAACTTCTGTTCCGAGCGTGTGTTCCTTCTTTCATGCTGCTTTCTAGCCCTGTGCACAGAATGCATTTGCAAGATATGTACAAAGAGCGGATTCTTTGGAAGCTCTCGCTCTTGCCATTTATATTGGACAAGCTAACACCTGTCACCCAAACACCCCTGCACCCAACCACCCCCCCCCCTTTTTTTTTCTTTTGTGTGTGTGTGTGTGTGTGTTCGCAGGTGGTGCTCTTCTCCTCCTCTCTTTCTGAGGACGGGGGAGAGTGTGCAAAGGCGTACATAAACGAACGCTGGAGAAGGCAGTTGCCGCCCTGACGAAGACAAGTCCGCTTGTCGAAACGTTGGCTCCTGCGACATTCCCTGTTTTAAATCGTACCTTGCGATTTGTTCATCGATTCAAGCATCCATCTTCCCCTGAGCTTCTCTTCTAGTTTAAATTGTGAAGCTGTGACGCCTGATGACGGCACGAACACGGATATATCGTAACGATAGTGGATGTAATCACCTGGTGTGCTGCCTCCTACTACGACATCGGCGTACTCTTTAGGCACGATGCCGAATGGTTGAAATGGAACCATCTGGATATATCCAAACATCGACGACCGTTCAAGTTTAGTTCTGCTGCTCGACTTGACTGAAAAACAGCGCTGTGCGTGCAGTAAGTGGTGTTGTCAAGCGGTGTGTTCTATTGCGGGAAAAGTGCCGATCGCAAAAACAAAACCACGTGCGTCTGTGTGTTCGTGTCGTATTGTAGGTCTGTGTGAGCCACGATTGCGCACTGAAAGGTAAGTGCCACACGAGCTAGTGCGCTGTCTCCTAGCATGCTCTCTGTTGTGGGCTTGAGCGACCAGTTTGCTTTCTTTTTGCCGGCGCCACACTGGTGGCCGCTTCATGTGGTCCGATCGTCCTCAAATTTTACGCCGCCGATCACTTGCCCTTCTGAATTTCGTAATAGCATGGTTACGTACAGGAAATACTGTTTCCAGCACCCCGAGCACAATAGTCGCGGCACGGGCAATTACAATGTTACAATGTGCATGTGCTTTTCGTGTAAATAAATTCTTGATCAACATTACTTATGTGTCTATCTATTTGTAATCTGGGTTTATTTTATCCTAATAAAACGGGTACAAACGTCTCTGAAACACTCGTCGTGTGGAATTTTCTTTTTGCGAAGTCGAGGATCGGGTACGAAGAAAAGAAAAATGCGAACCGCTGCCAGGCTGACGATGCCGTCTCGGCGGCTCGCGAGTATGGTCATAGCAACCAATCCTCTGTCGCCGATTGGTCACATCGCCGCCGGCTGCCGGACAATTTGGGTCTCGGCACCAAATTCTCCGGCAAGCTCTGCGGCGAGGAATACTTGCCGTTTTTGAGGACTATCGCCGTCGCCCGGCGAGTTCAGAACGGCGAACGGCACGCTGCTTTGCCGGTAGTGTGGGCGCCCCTTTAGAGAGAATCTCAACACTCCATGTCAGCACTGGCGTCAGTGCAGGTACACTCCCATGTTGGGCGATGGATACTTCGATTGTTTGAAGACACAGGACACAATAGGCACGCGAGCTGGCTGAGCCTGCGTACATCCCTAAGCAGTCACAGGTGTGCGTTAGCAAGCCTCTATGACATTGCATGGAAATTAATTAACTCGTCTTGGCATAGAACAACGACGTATCGCGGGAGATGAGACCACTAAAACCTGCGGCGCAGATTCTTTGTGATGTTCCGTATTTTGTTTAGAAAGGTGTGTTTCTTAGAAATAACATTTCATTGGAAACTCGGAGCTTGTTTGTATTCTTTACTCTGCCTGTGTTTCTTTCGCTTTCTTTTTTCTGCACTGTATCAACAATAAACCATTCCAACTGGCACAAAAGAAGACGCTTCTATGTTTCAGTCGTTCGATTACGGATTATATGCAATCACATCAGATGGCAATATTTCGTTTTTGCTTAGTTAGTGTGGTGTGTTTGCACTCACATGTTGAATGTCTGGATACAGCTTGAACGGGCGTTCCCGTTCTCCTCTTTTTTCGCTTGTGGTGCGATATGGCAAAAAGTTTGCGCGAAAATGTGCTGGTCGTGCATGCAAATGAATCAAATTGTCATTAGCTTACTCGTGCTTCGTGTTTTTTGCGCCTTGCTTTACGCACGCTGCGCTTTTAAACAGCTCGGGCAAATTAAAGTATACTCTAAATATTATATTGCATGCTGAAGAGCGATCACTGATGTAGAAATTTTCTTTTTTTATTTAACAGTCTCTTGAAAACTACGAAATTCTCGTATTTTCCCTGACTTAAAGGATGAAATGTTATAGCCTACAGTATGATTTCCTGTAAATTTTAGAAGTTTTTATGATAAAGTAAGATATTAACCCTAGATTCCATAAATGAACACGCAAAGCTTCTAAAGCATAACCCTACAAGACAAAAAGATTGATGTACTTCAGCGCTTATCTCTCTGCACAACAAGGGAACGTGCGAAGCATATACTCACACTTCCGACGTAAGTTTTCCCAATGTAAACAGCCGCATAGGCTGCGCTGAAAAGCAATATGAAAGACCGCAAGTTGACTGTGGAGCTCACGCACTCTGTATTGTACAGTTATCTTATATTAGAGGGTACCAACGTGACAGGAAAGAAATGGTTTAGACAGATAAGTTATTGTTCCAGAAATATCTTCTCACTAATTCTATAATTTTAACACATTATGTGAAATATTAAAAGAGAAAATCAAGGTCAAGCTTTCTCATTGAATTGCGTGCTGAAACATTCAGGCGGTGGCATCACGAAACCCTGTTCCTTTATTCGTACTCTCACCAGATTAGTCTAGCAAAATTGTTTGAAATACGTCGTGTTAGGTCTCCGGGTTCCTTTGAATTCAATACATATCTCTTAACATGATCAATTCTGTAGGCGTTAGTAGACACCGTCAAAGCTTTTGACGTCACACTATTGGTGCGCGAATCTCCAAGCAAGCGTTGCCACTCGAATTTTCTCGCGTATTCATAGCTTACCAAGCGTATTTTGGCGTACTCTGTTAGTTGACGCACGGCTGCAGCCCAGCGGTAGTCTACATAGGCATTTAAACAACCTCATTTTTCGGAGTGCTTGAGTGGTCACAAATGAAATAGTGAAATGCGGCGTTTCTGTGTGTCTGTGTGTTAAATTTGTCCCCCTGCGATCGAAAACAAATTAAAATAATGTGCGGGTAGCCCGCACCACCCGAAGGTATATCGGGCTTACAGCCAATTGTAAAATAAAAAAACAAGGGAAATATTCCCGAAAGGTGCATTTCGAAGGAGAGCCAATTATCTAACAAAAAGGGTGGGGGGAGGGTGTAGGAGGCCAAGGCAATGAGGGGTCAATCTGCCCGTAATGAGGCGTGAAAGTTTAAGATCATGCCAATTACGATAATGCCGATTTGAATTTCTAGCAGAGAAGGCTCCCGGGTATAGTTTAGTGCAGATGTGCCAATGTAGATGTTTTAAATGCGTGAAATGCAACAAACGTAATGCCCTATCACGAAAATGGAGCAACTACCGATTGTATAAAGTGTGTGTGTGTGTGTGTGTGTGTGTGTGTGTGTGTGTGTGTGTGTGTGTGTGTGTGTGTGTGTGTGTGTGTGTGTGTGTGTGTGTTTGTGCGTGTGTGTGTGTGTGCAAGTTCCGTTGGATGTATTTCCTACGTCGTTTACAGTGCGACCATTTTTCTCCTCAATGCTCCCATCGAGTGACTACGAGATAAGATGACCTAAACCATGCTTGTGTTGACGTCGAATGCCTTAAGGCATTTCGTAGCCACGCACGCTTAGTGTTCGTGTTCGTGGAGTACGCAGACTGTAGGAAACAATGCCACAGAAGTAACAATAATTTCTGGGGGTTTCCGCTCCAAAATGAGGAGGCGCTTTAAGAGAGACGCTGTAGCGTAGGGCTTGGGGTTTTTCTACCACGTAGGGTTCTTCAACGTGTACAGACATCCCAGAGTACACGAGCCTCAAGCATTTCGCCTCCATCAAAATGCGGCCACCTAGGCCGGGATTCACATTATATGCTTCATATCTCTGATGTATAGAATGCTCATAATCTCATTTATTATGTATTTACTATTATGTATTTATTATGTATTTTGCATTATGTATTTTTATTTGATGAGATTGTTATTCTTACCATCATGTTCGCTTATTTTTCTCGTGTATACCTTATTTTTGTCCTACTGGAGGCGAAATGTTGAGGCCCGTGTGCTGTGCGATGTCACGTGCGCGTTAAAGAACCCCAGGTGGTCGAAATTTCCGGAGACCTCCACTACGACGTCTCTCATACTCAGAGATGGTTGTGGGATGTTAAACCCCACAAATCAATCAATCATTTTTGTTTTACTTAAACACCAATTTCTGCTTACCCCCTTAATGATGCATGTTTTGTTATGCTGTAACCTGCCTTTTATAGTTCTTATATTTTTCTTGATTCAGATATTCGTTCTTGCTTGTACGCCAATTACTGTTTACTCCTTTTATAATGCATATGTTTTGTCATGCTGTACCCTAGCTGCATTCATTATTTTCCTCTTACTTATTTTGAAAGGGAGGTCCCATTGCAGTCTTTGACTTCGGGACCTCCTACTGTATATTTGCGCCACGTAATGTATATACTAATTTACAAGAAAATTTCATTCTGATTATGACCTTCGGTTCAGCAGCAAATGGCATTAGCCACGAAAGGCCACCACGTCCCCCCCCCCCCCCCCCCCGGTAATGTCACAGACTGTTTCAAAAAAATTTCAAATGCTTATAGAAATTGTTAATAAACGTATAGGACATCCTTATTCATTCCTGAGACCTTGTTCGTACACTATTATTCAGCGGATATAGGTAACTAACCCACTTGTCCTTGTTCTTACATTCTTAGTCCAAACAGCCTTCGGACTAGCGATCTTTTAGTTAAAAACAGCTAACAAAAACTGATAAAGGATAGCTTGAATCCAGCACAGTATGAAGTGTCCGCTAAACGTCAATATATAACAATCACTACGTGTCAGAAGCATCTTTCCCTCCAAACAATCATGTGAAATTACAACTTCGTGTGTCGCTTTCTTGTTGCGCTTTCTCTGTTCCGGTGTGATTATCCCTTTTTAAAGCAGAGTAATATCTTACTGAGTATACGTAAATATTCAGGGCTCACTTCGACATCGGAGGAATCGCTTTGCTGTTTACTCATGCTCCCGTCCTTGCCTTTAACATATGCCGTTCTCTCCTATTTAGCTGACGCGTGACCGTTGCCTTAAAGGGCAAGTCCAGCGGTTATTCAGTGTCCAATGATCTCAATGAAATTTTCAGCACATGTACATTCTTGTACGTGCTGTAATAAGATATGCCAAGTCAGGCGGTTTAAGTCATTTAGACTTCCTGTAATAGAATTTTAAAAATTATTAGGGGATTTCCACGCGGGCCACCGTGTGTTTTTAACGTCATCACCTTCAACGCTGCCTACCCGAGTCAGCCGGCCATCCAAAGCAGAACGGCGACACTTCAGCGCTTAAATCGTCGCTTTCAAGTTCAGAAAAGCTGGCATAACTCAATTCATCGTCGGATGACCTCGCCACTGTCATTTTTCTGGCGCCCCGCCACGGTGGTCTAGTGGTTATGGCACTCGGCTGCAGATCCGAAGGTCGCGGGATCGAATCCCGGCCGCGGCGGCTGCATTTCGATGGAGGCGAAATGTTGAGGCCCGTGTGCTGTGCGATGTCAGTGCACGTTAAAGAACCCCAGGTGGTCTAAATTTCCGGAGCCCTCCACTACGGCGTCTCTCATAATCAGAACTGGTTTTGGGACGTTAAACCCCACAAAACAAAACAACATTTTTCTGGCACCAGCTCCATATTTGTGGTGGCGGGGAGGCTGTGACGTCATCGCGTACGCTGCACGAAGCGTCTACCCGTTTCGGTTTCGGTTTGAACAGGCCTTTCATCTGGTTAATTAAAATTGATGGTGCCTTTCAGGGCAAATTGAACCACCCTGGCTGCTACAGGACTCTCAGTACCATTGGAAAACAATGATATCAGAAAGTGGTGAAAAAAACCGCCGGAGTCGCCTTTTAAGGTATTCGCAGCTCTACCGCCAGTTCACCCATTTAAGGATATTCGTGTGCGTCACACTTCTGTGTTAGATTTGAAGCACTGACATTCGCTTGTTCGATTTAGTGAGAGAGAGGTGGAATTTCGTACAATGGTGCACCTTAGAATAAAGAACACAAATTGCGCATTATAAGAATTCCGGCTGAACCGTGCACGGGTTAGAAATTCACTGTGCCTAAGAAAAGTTAAGGCGTGGACGCTCGTATTTATTTTCAGTAGAAGTGGTGTAGAACCGGGATTTGCGTTCATTGTAAGAGTATGATAGGGGCAATAAAACGGCGAAAAACCGTTTTACAAAATATGGGTAACCTTGTTCGCTATCTTACGGAGGCAAAATATAGTCTACCATCTCCACTGTCTCCGCAAATGGATAGGATATAATGGATGCAGGTAAACATCGATCTTATTTAAAGGGAAAAAAAGCTATCTTTTCCGAAATGCGAAGCAGCATAGGTCTTATTCTAAGGGAAAGAACCTGTCTATGCCCAGATGGATTGACTACTTTGCTTATTACCTTCATTGGCAGCCACTGATTATATTTGCAGCTCCGGTTAATGCGCGCCTGAATTTCGTGGATGGATTTCTGTGGAAATCGCCGTACACTAAACCCTTTTTGAACTTCATGTACTTGGAAATATTTTGCTGTGCTTATAAGCACAGCATGTTAAAACGCATTACTTTAACTATAGTTAAAGTAATACAATTATTTCCATATAAGCAATCTAAACTTCGAATATGTCGTAGTGCAATGAATAATCCATATGTAGGATCATGGAGAGTAAGCAAGGCTTGCTTTATGTGCTTTGGTTCAGATACAGCAAACGAGACATTTCGCACACATTTAAAAAAAAACAACGTGTTATAATATGCGGATATATTATTTTGCTTATTACTAGCAGTGTCCCTTTTTCAATTCACTGTTAGATTCATAGTTTCATTGTAAGCTCATTCCTCAACCTATGACTAGCACCTTGCGCACTTTGGCCGTCAAGACAAGTAAAGTAGAGTAAATCGCCTACCAGTAATATTGATATGGAAAGCGAAAGGGCTTTTGATTTCAAAGCTGATTTCTTACAGCTAGGCTGAATTATGTTGTGGAGTTATTAGCTCGGTCACCTCTCATGCGGCGTGTTGACTGGGAGCCCCGACGCTCCTGGTGTCTCGGGAAACAAGTCGGGAGAGGTCATCTCTGATAATCCGCTGAGTGACTTCTCATGGGGCGGTGGCAGGCGGAGTCTCCTGAGTAGTTCTGCTACTGGAGGGTACGGAGTGCCGTCCGGCTGGTAGCTCTGCGGAGAGAAAAAATAAAGAATGTGCGCCGTTGGTGATATCTATTACACAATACGACGATATTGAGGGGAATAAATAGAGTGACAACAGTAAACGGGGATAGGCAGACCTCTGTAAAATAAAAGAAATAAGAGAAACACACGATCAATATTGGAAGATAAGAACTGAAGGGGAACATTAAATTAACACGTTAAATAATTTTCATGCAAGCTAGATTTTTATGTTGGCAGTTAGAAGCCTAATAGATTATACTGCACGGAACGCAGATTTCTTCAGGCAACGCATTTCTCTCGCCGTATTTCATTGTAAAGATAGCAATTTGGATGAATTTACCCGCATTCCTTCCACTGCGGCCATTTTGCAAAAAAAAATATGATATGATCTGAACTAGCGTCTAGGTTTAAACAATTTGTTAAGTTGATATACTGCAATGGTGCCCTGTCGTGCTTTACCCTCTAAATACGTAAATTTCGTTCTTGTGATGGTCTAAAATCCCCCATAATTTAAAAAGATAGCCCCACAAGAGAAGCTGTAATAATGAATTGGGAGAGACAGGGACGAAGCGTGACGCAAGATGATTATTGTGGTTCGTTTAAAGGAAGAACGCTGTTTTCTGCAGCCAATGTCGGGAGCGGGGCCAATTAAGCGTCCGTGTGGGTAGGGGAAAGAGAGTGAAAGGCATAGAAAGGAGGGAAAGCCCGCAGTGCCGGTCTCCGGAAATTTTGACCATCTCAGGTTCTCTAACGTGTACTGACAACGCACAGTACACGGGCCTCTGGCATTCTCCCTTCCACCGAAAATGCTACCGCGGCGGCCAGGATCGTACCCGCGTTTTTGGGTGGCAGCCGAACGCAAGACCTCCAATAGCAGAGTTTAATACCCGTGTTAGACGGGCACATTGGAAGGTCTTCGTGTCGACGGCCTTCGAAAAGCTCAAAACTCTATGGGCTCAAAGAAGTTACGGCGCTCCTTCCTACACGGCAGTTTTCAACAGCCATTGAGTGTTTCGGGCGTTTCCCGCTTACACATGATAATACGGCCCGTGAACTGATGGAAGCGTTTTATATTGCGTTGAGAGGGGATGCCTGTGTAAACTAGACGTCAATTTCTTTGTTGGACAGTGAAATGAAGTTCTTCTGCGGCCTGTTGTGATCTGCAGAAGCGTGACCATTTGCTTACCTTTGTGAGCACGTGAGTGAACGTGTGCATATGACAGCGGCGAAAAATGAAGTTCATTGAAAGTTTGCGCTCGTCCGTGCCTTTTTTGTGTGTGTGTGTGTCTATGTCAAGTTTGCGCAACCCATCTTTAATTACAAGTATGTATCAACTCGTGCACCAGGAAGTCCTATTGAACCACACGCACAAACAAACAAAAACACAAAAAAAAATGGCCGCGTATCTCCGTGCTTCGCTGCAAATGCCGTCGAAAGACGATAGCCTTCTACCGGCCGTACTACATGAGTCCCGTTTCGCGTGTTTCTATTCCCCCCGAGGAGTTGCGTAAGCGAGAGGCAAAACGAAGAGACGCGAGGAGAGAAAAGGACCGGCCGGAGTGGCGGGCGGCCGTTCCCAAGGAGGTTTAGGCCGTTCCCCTGCCTTGCGCTAACCGCACGAGCGTGAGGTAAGGGCGCCATCTGGCCATGGTTTCGGGAAACGCAAGAAGCTTGCCTAGTACAGGAAACGTCCGCTTTTGCGCATCCTAACAAGCACTAGGGTCTTTAGAATTACGCATCTATGTATTTTCTACTAAAGGAACACACCGTCCTATACATACGTATTGATGTTGCGCCTCAGATATGCGTAATATTTGCTTTTTGGCCGACTGTGTTCAGAAGTATGATGGTAGCCACCAGTTCAAGCTGGGTGGTCGTTGAGGAAGGGGTTCACCTTTCGCAGCAGGACACACACACACACACACACACACACCAAAAATTTCTGCGTTGAAGTATCCCAAGAAAGACTATCGTCTTTAAAAGTACGCAGCATGTGCTAGGTCGCGGAGGGTCATATCAGAGCGAAGCTGCCTGATAGTTTACTGAAACAGGTCCGCACGTTATAGTGATGTGATATCTAGGCGGCAACATGTCACGTGACATGTTTTGGCGGAAACATATCATGTGATAGTCACATGATATTTCTAATGGTAATTGTTGCTGGGCTAGTTGGTGCACAGTTAAATTAAGAACAGTGCCATAACACGGGACACGGAGTGCACCTGTTCCCTCGTCTCGTCATTGCCCTGTGTTGTGCCACTGTTCTTTATTTAAATGCGATATTTCGCACGCAGGGAACATGCCACGTGATAGTCATGCGATATTTTGGCGGGAACATGCCATATCACAATGCGTTACGTGATTTTGGCGGCAACGTGTCACGAAAAATTACCAGCTTCATCATCATCTCCTTCACCTTCCTTCTCAACACAATCTTCTTTTCATCATCATCATGTTCTTCTTCTTCTTCTTGGCCTTCTTCCCGTCAAGTGCTTTTGTGACGTCATGTTACGTGATGTAGCATGATGAAAGGCCATACAAGATATGCTGGTAGATGAAGCGTCGCTGGGTTGGTAGCCAAGGTCATGTTACGTGTCAGGACAAAGTTTCGACAGCTTACGCCGTTAATATTACGTCAGTATTTGACCACTCCACATCCTTCGCGCAGTAAATTCGAAAATCTAGGGCGGAACCTTGCAGAATTTTTAGATTTAAAAAGTTAAAATAATTTCACGTTCTCCAAAGATCTGGAGATTACGACAGACCGCGGGGCAAACTGAGACTTCAATAACGTTTCCACCTGGGCTTGCTGGCTATGCATGAAAATGTGTAGTGTAGCGCGTGGGACACGAATAAACTTGTCTTATTCGTGCATACTCTTAGTGAGAAGCAAGAACGAAATGACTCGCCTCATTATCGGGGCTGATAACATCACAAGTGAAGAAGACGTATGTTAGCGCCGCCTCTATCACGCTATCCATGAAGGAACCAGCACATCTTAGTACACTCTTAGCACGGTAACGTTTACTTTATTTTATAGGTACACAAAAATGTGAAAATATGCTCCTTTATAAAGGTTAAAAGCACTTTAACCTTTATAAAGGAGCATATTTTCACATTTTCACATAAACTAAAGGTTACCGTGCTAAGAGTATAGCGCGACACGTGTACGGCACGAGTAGCTTGTTATAAATTTGCTCTGGTGTCATGCGCAATGTTCTTCAGTTCAGTTTATTCATTTTCATATAATACTTAGATGCTTTTAATGAGCATACAGAAGGATGTCCCAGAGCACTTGTCTGAAGCGGGACCTCCTGTCAGAAGATGTGTCTTATATACACGAGCAGATCGCAACAATGTCAACATCGTGGAAGAAGTTATACAAAGAAAAAGTATTAGAAACTGCAAATAATCAAAATTAAATAATTGCAGCGATGTATAAAAGGTCATCAATAAACTGTTCATCAATAAACTGTTCACCGTATTCTTCCTTGTCCGTGTCTTATCGCAAAGCACTACACACCTTCAAACTGAGACGCTTTGAAAAACTGAAGCATTGAAGCATGGTGCGCTTATTTGTACTAACACACATGTAGTTGACACAAATACTTCCTGAGCCCCTTGACCGAATGAACAAAAACGTGTCCAAGCAAAACGCCCGGTTGCTTTCTTCCATAGACTGCCATGATATAAGCAACTCCACTCTTTCTCTTTGCCTGTATATCGGATACAGCAGAATTTGAAGAGCACAGCTGTTCTAGCTAACAGTAAAAAGTGCAGCCTGCCACAAAACTATAACCATCACAAGCTCTGGCCCCCAGGAGTGCGAATCATCCTGATGTGTACGCCCACTGCAGGACAAAAACGTCCCCCATCGATCTCCGCTGATCCCGGTCCTGTGGTAACTGTGAACACTTTATTCCCGCAAACTTCTTTATCTCATCTGCACACCTCATCTTCTGCCGCCCCCTGCTACGCTTGCCTTTTTTTAGGGATCCGCTCTGTTACCCTCAATGACCAACAGTTATCTTGTCTTCGCGTTACATGCGCACGCAGATTTATTTTAATTTCTACTAATATGTCTCAAACACGCGTTTGTTCTCTGACCCCCTCCGCTCTCTTGTTCTCCCTTAACGTTACACCTATCATGTTTCGTTCGATGGCTCTCTGAGCCAGTCCTCAATTTAAGCTGAACCCTCTTAATTAGCATCCAAGTTTCTGTCCTGTAAGTGAGTACCGGTAAGATGCAACTGTTATACACTTTCCTCTTCAGGGACAATAGCAAGCTGCCATTCATTGTGTGATAAAGTCTGCCGAATGAACTCTACCCTATTCTTATCCTTCTAATTATGTGAGCCTCATGGCTGAGATCAGGTGTCGCTACTTGGCCTAAATATATGAATTCGCTTGCCACTTGCACTGCCAAGCCGCCAATCTCAAACCGCTGTGCACTCTCAAGTCTATTGAGAATTACTTGAGTTTTCTGCACACTAATGTTCAGGCCCACTTTATACTTTGCCTTTCCAGTTCAGCAGTCGTGCTTTTCCATTCGTCCCTTTAGTTTCATAGCAAGGCAACGTCATCACCAAATCTCAAGTTACTGACGAATTCTTCATTAATCCTTACGCCCACCTGTTTTCAATGCAATGTTTCGAATTCCTCTTGTAACATGCTGTGAATAACATTGGAGAAGTCTTGTCCCCTTGTCTGACGCACTTCATTATAATCCAAAGCAGAAGAGGTCAGGGGGAGATGGAGGCTCGAATCGATGAACAGATCGCTAAAAACAAAGTAGAACAGGTGTCAAGGGAACCGTTTCGATAAGTGGAGTTGTCTTCGTCAGGACGGCAAGTGCCTTCTCTAGCGTTCGTTTCTGTACGCGTTTGCACCCCCTCCCCCTTCCACAGAAGGAGAGGAGGAGAAGAGTGGCACATGCGAACAAAAAAAAAGAAAAGTAAGGGGAGTGGGGAGGCGGGAGAAGTAAGGCGACAGGTATTAGGGTGACTAATATAAATGGAAAGAAAGAAAGCTTCCAGTGAATCGGCTAGTGGTACGCCTCTTGGAAATACACTGTGTGCGCAGCCCTAGAAAGCAGGACGAAGAAAGGAACGCATATGGACACCTTACAGAAAGCCCACGGATAGCCAGCAATACCTCGATTATCATAGCCCTCACACGCGACACTGCGAACAAGGGATATTTATCGTTTAGGCAAGGCGTATAAGAAGGATTTGTAGCAAAGACGCGGATTACGTTTACCTCATAAGCAATTTAACGGCAACCTTAGCTGAAAGAAATCACCCGCACGACGGTCTCATCAAGGCATGCAGTGACGCGCGTAAACTAGATAGGACACCAGCACTATAAAAAAGAGGCCCTCATTTGCAGGCCAACCAGCCTCTAGCATTGATAACGAAATGCTCCAATGCGCTTCCAAACATAAACAATATTCTTCGGAAATACTATCCAATACTAACAAGTAACGATCGCCTTACAAAAGCGTTTCCGGAAATACCAAGAGTCACGTACCGCCGCAATGGAAACTTTAAGGACCTATTATACATCCCAAAGTAAACCCTGCGTAATAACTTGCGCCCGTCGCAGATATGACTTGCAACCATATTCAAAATAATCCTAACGTTAAAAGCACGGGAAGTGGCTGTGTCGAACATATAAAATCAAGTTTCACTTGCACTAGTTCAAACGTTATGTACTTGTTGGTACGTTCACTCTGTCACAAGCAATACATTGGAGAAACCGGTGAAGCAATTAATGTTAGATTAAACGTGCATCGCGCGGAAACCGCGAATAACCTGCTGAAGGCAGTGGCACAGCATTTTCACATGGCAGGTCGTAATCTTCACGCACTCGAACTCTACATACTTCTACGAACTCTACTTTGTCCCTCGGCAGACTTCCGCTCGCCGAGGGACGAAAAATACAGGAGGTTGTATCTCTTCTACATGTTCAATATCCTCCAAGCAACGCGCATAAACATTTCAAAGGGAACTCTTGAGCCCAATAGATATAATGGGGGGGGGGGGGGGTAACAAAGACGACAAATGTTTAAGGTATTTCACCTGCACAACCTAAGAATACTTCTTCCCAAAAATCTCTTTTCACGTGCGGATCCACCATCCAGTTCGACGAGAACAATGGCGTTAGACAGTGCAGTAGTCGCTTTGTTAGCAACAGGCTTTCGGTGAAATGCACTGCGTGTGCGGCGCGGCCGGTACGGGCGGGAGGAGGGACACATGCAACAAGGGCAGCGTATGTGTTCCTTTCTTCGTCCTGCTTTCTGGCTCTGCGCGCACATAATGTATTTGCAAGAAGTGTAGCACGAGCGGATTCTTTGGAAGCTTTCGTTCGTTGGATTTATATTAGTCACGCTAAAAACTGTCACCCAACAGCCCACTCACCCCCCCCCCCCCTTTTATTTCGATCGCAAGTGCCACTATTCTACTTTGTCTTTCTCTGCTTTAGTCCGCATCCCCCATCCCCTGCACAGGACGGTTGAGGTATCCTCCTCGACGAGAGACAGTTACTATCCTGTGCTTTTCTATTTTCTTCAATTTAAGAATCTCTCTCTCTCTCTGCCGTTATTCTCCTCTCCTTCTGTGGACCGGGGAGAGCGTGCAATGGCGTACAGAAACGAAGCTCGAGAAGGCAGTCGCCATCCTGACGAAGAGAAGTCCACTTGTCGAAACGTTGGCTCCAGCGACATTCCCTGTTCTACATTGTTTTAAGCCATCGAGCCCTGCCTTACAGGTATTTTAGTACTGCTCTTTGGTAGGACTACGATGGCTGTGGACCCGTTCTAGATATTGTAACGAAGATGTCAAGAGGTCCAACGAGAAAAGGGCCAGAACCTTCTTTAATGGCGGCGAACCGTTCTGAAAAACCACGTGCGCCCGAGCGTTCTTCGTCGTCATCTCCCTGGCGATCGGTGCCCATAGTGGGTAGGCAGCTTACTGCGCGTCATTACTCCCCCCGTGAAAAGCGACCGTCCCGGTCGCTGGTTGAGCTGGGAGAGAAAGAAAAAGGAAGAGGGCGGAGAAAGTTCTTCACGCGTTCAGTTGCTGCGGGCGTAGTACGGCTTCATCCGTACTACGTGAACAGTCTGTGGTCGTGGGCGCCGTCGGCTTGAGCTCAAGGTAGTACCCTCAGCGACGACCTCGTAGTTTACGTCGCTAAGTCGTCGGACGATCCTGTATGGTCCGAAGTATCGGCGCAATAATTTCTCCGATAGGCCCTGACGACGGACAGGCGTCCCCACCCACACGGCGTCGCCGGGCTCGTATTGGATGTGCCTTCTTCCACTGTTATAACCGCGGGCGTCGATACTTTGCTGATCACGGATGCGGTTGCGAGCAAGCTGTCGGGCTTCTTCAGCTTTCTGTACGATGTCTTCGGCAGTGTCGCTTCTCGTTGTTCCGTTGTCGACAGGGAGCATGGCATCTAAAGATGTTGTAACATTGCGTCCATAAACGAGCTCAAACGGGGTGAATTGCGTGGTTTCCTGCACTGCCGTATTGTAGGCAAACGTCACATATGGGAGAATTTGGTCCCAGGTCATGTGCTGGATGTCAACGTACATTGAGAGCATGTCGGCCAAAGTTCTATTGAGGCGTTCCGTTAATCCGTTAGTTTGCGGATGGTAGGCCGTAGTTTTCCGATGGTTCGTGTGGGTTAGCGTGACGATTTCCCGGATTAATTCAGCAGTAAACACTGTCCCTCGATCCGTTATTAAGAAGGAAGGGGCCCCATGACGTAGGACGATGTCGTGCACAAGAAACGTGGCGACTTCTGTAGCGGTTGCACGGGGAACAGGTTTGGTTTCCGCATACCGTGTCAGGTAGTCGGTTGCGACGACTATCCATTTGTTTCCCGTGAACGATGTGGGGAAAGGACCAAGGAGATCCATTCCAACCTGCCGGAATGGTGCGTGGGGAGGTTCCAGGGGTTTCAGAAGACCAGCAGGTTTTAAAGGTGGCACCTTGCGTCGCTGACAATCCCGGCAGCTTCTGACGTAGTGTTGAACGGAGGTGAATAGCTGCGGCCAATAGTACTTTTGGCGTATGCGCGCTAACGTCGTCGTGAATCCTAAGTGACCGGCACACGGGTCGTCATGGCACGCCTGCATTACTTCGCCGCGCAGAGAAGCTGGGACGACAAGCAGGTACGTTTCTTCGCTGTTGTCGAAGTTCTTCTTGTAAAGAACGTTGTCACGGAGGCAGTAAGTAGTAAGCCCTACTAGTAATAGGGCGCGGCACGACAACGTCGGCACCCTGAAGGTACCTGATAATGGGTAGCAACGTAGTGTCTTCGCGTTGGCGGCCGGCCATTTCGACTGTATCGACTGCGCCGAGAAACGGGAAATCCTGCTCGATGTCATCTGGCTTCGAAGGTAGAGGCGCACGTGAGAGGCAGTCAGCATCGCCGTGCTTCTGTCCGGACCGGCATACCACTGTGATGTCGTATTCCTGAAGGCGGAGACTCCAGCGAGCAAGGCGGCCTGACGGGTCCCTAAGGTTCGCAAGCCAACACAGTGAGTGATGGTCACTTACTACGCGGAAAGGTCTGCCGTAAAGGTAAGGCCGGAACTTGGCGATAGCCCATACCACCACCAAGCACTCCTTCTCCGTCGTGGAGTAGTTGACCTCCGCCTTCGTAAGACTGCGGCTCGCGTAAGCTACTACCCGTTCGATGCCGTCTTGCCACTGGACGAGGACAGCCCCGAGGCCCACGTTGCTAGCGTCGGTGTGGATTTCCGTGTCTGCCTTGTCGTCGAAATGCGCCAGTATAGGGGCTCGTTGTAGGCGGTTTCGCAACTCTGTGAAAGCTTCCTGTTGCGCTTCGGTCCACTCGAAGGGTGTATCTTGGCGTGTTAGTCGCGTTAATGGTTCAGCGATCCTTGAGAAGCCTTCGACGAAACGACGGTAGTATGCGCAGAGACCCAAGAACCGCTGAACTGCCTTCTTGTCTGTGGGACGTGGAAACTCCGCGACGGCAGCAAGTTTTTCGGGGTCCGGTTGAACACCATGCGAGCTGACTACGTGGCCGAGAAACTGTAACTCCCGAAAGCCAATGTAGCATATTTCAGGCTTGGTAGTTAAATTTGCTTTCCTGATAGCAAGGAGGACCTGCTTGAGCCGTTCTAAATGTTCATCAAACGTACTTGAAAACACGACGACATCATCTAAATAGACCAAGCACGTTTGCCATTTAAGTCCGGCGAGAACTGTATCCATCATCCGCTGGAACGTTGCCGGTGCTGAACACAGGCCGAATGGGCGCACTTTAAATTCATATAATCCATCGGGAGTCACGAACGCCGTTTTTTCTCGGTGCGGTGGAGGTGCGGGGTACAATATCCTCTAGCATTCATTGCTCGTCTACACCCCGATTTCGAAATGCCTGCATGGCTGCTGAGCTTACGACCGAGTCAGATGCTTTATCGTAATCAATGAAGGCTATATATAGAGGTTGGTTATATTCCGCACATTTCTGTATCACTTTATTCATCATGTGGGTATTCTCG
This sequence comes from Hyalomma asiaticum, assembly GCA_013339685.2. Taxonomy (NCBI): domain Eukaryota; kingdom Metazoa; phylum Arthropoda; class Arachnida; order Ixodida; family Ixodidae; genus Hyalomma; species Hyalomma asiaticum. The sequence continues at coordinate 97,952,817 of CM023488.1, forward strand.
GCTGTCGAATTGCCTTTACCAAACTGCCCTTGTTCATTAGGTGGACTGAAATCCAAGGTGGCAGAAATTCTCTTAGCGATTACCTTGCCAAATACCTTGGAGACGACTGACAGTAAGCTGATCGGCCTGTGATTTTTCAACTGCTTCATGTCGCCTTTCTTGAGGAATAGGGTGATGTTCGCATTCTTCCAAGATTCTGATACACTCTCGGTCACTAAGCATTCCGTATACAGGTTTGCCAGTTTTTCTAGTATAATCTGCCCATATTCCTTCAAGAGGTCTGCTGTTATCGGATCCTCACTAGATGTTCCGCACCTTTGCGCATTTTTCAAAGCACTTATTACTCCTTGTGTCATTACTGGTGTCTTTAACAAAATACGTTGCGAGGCTAGTCGGTCAGACATGTTGCATCAAATGTTTAGCGCTACTTTGGACGTGGACAGCACAGTTAAATACACAGGACGTGTGTTTAACTATGCGGTCCACGTACACTGTACACCACTATGACAGCGCTTTTGAAACCGCGATAGAAGTCGGGGGTAAAACAGCAAAGCAAACAACAAGTAAGTTGTCCCAATCTACCAAGGACTTAATAAAAAAACGCCAACAAATGAAAGTAACTTCATCAAAAGATAAGATAGAATTCGCAGAACTATCGAAATTGATCAGTAAAGCCAGGCAAAGAGATGTAAGAAACTTTAACATGAGAGAAATAGAGAAAGCAGTGGAGAAAGGCACCAGCATTAAATCGGTCAAAAAGAAACTGCACTTAGGACAACACAAAATGCATGCACTAAAAGATAAACAAGGTAACGTTATCAACAGTTTCACCGAAATAGTAAAGGTAGCAGAAGATTTATACTCGGAACTGTACAGCTCTCAGACAGACCATACAACCTTAATAGAAATAGAACCAGAGGAGAACACCGAAATTCCATGTATAACCGCTGACGAAGTCAAAAAAGCTGCCAAAGGCATGTCCCGCGGTAAAGCAGCTGGTGACGATGGTATAACAGCCGACTTGATCAAAGACGGAGGAGATATTGTACTTGAAAAACTTGCATCGCTCTTCACGAAATGTATCAAGACATGTAGCGTACCGCGCAGCTGGAAAAATGCTAATATAATCCTTATCCACAAGAAAGGTGACATAAAGGACTGAAAGAATTACAGACCAATCAGCCTACTCCCAGTAATATACAAGCTATTTACAAAGGTAATTTCTACGAGGATAAGAGAAACACTCGACTTTAACCAACCGAGAGAACAAGCTGGTTTTAGGAAAGGTTACTCGACAATGGACCACAGCCACGCTATCAACCTAATAATTGAGAAGTACGCGGAATATAACAAACCTATTTACATGGCGTTTATCGACTACGAGAAAGCATTTGACTCCATAGAAATGCAAGCAGTTCTAGAAGCTCTACATCGTCAAGGGGTACCTGGCGTATACGTGAGAACCATAAACAACATATACAAAGATTGCACAGCCACACTACTCCTACATGAGAGAAGCAGAGAAATCCAGATCAGGAGAGGCGTGAGACAGGGCGATACAATATCACCGATGCTATTCACTGCATGTTTAGAGGAAGTCTTTAAACGTCTAGACTGGGAAGAAAAGGGCATTCGAATAGACGGAGAATATCTAAACAATTTAAGATTTGCAGACGACATTGTGCTCTTTAGCAATGATGGTGACGAACTACAAAACATGATTGATGACCTAAACAGGGAAACCATTAAAATTGGATTAAAAATGAATAGGCAAAAGACCAAAGTTATGCTCAATAGCTTAGCTAAGGAACAGGAATTTAAAATCAACAATGAACCCTTACAATGTGTAAACGAATATGTATATCTGGGACAGTTAATATCAGGAACTCCTACCCAGGAAAATGAAATTCTCCGTAGAATAAGGCTGGGCTGGAGCGCATTCGGAAGGCATTACGAAATCATGACCGGACACTTGCCGCTCTCATTAAAGCGAAAAGTATTCAATCACTGCATTCTCCCAGTACTAACGTACGGTGCAAAAACATGGAGAATAACGAAAAAACTAGAGATGGAACTGAGGAGCATGCAACGTGCAATGGAAAGAAAAATGATAGGGGTAACGCTAAGAGATAAAAAACGAGCGGAGTGGATCAGAGAACAGACAGGAGTAGCCGATATTATCTTATCAATTAAAAGAAAGAAGTGGACCTGGGCAGGACATGTCGTGAGGAGGAAGGATAATAGGTGGACAGTAAGAGTGACGGAATGGATACCACGAGAGGGAAAACGCAACAGAGGCAGGCAAAAGGTTAGATGGAGCGATGAAATTAAAAAGTTTGCGGGCATAAAGTGGAACCAACTCGCTCAGGATAGGGTGGATTGGAAATCGTTGGGAGAGGCCTTCGTCCTGCAGTGGACCTAAACAGGCTGATGATGATGATGATGATGATGATGATGATGATGATGATGATGATGACAGCGCTTTATTGACAGACATTTATTAATGTGATCCTGATAATAATTGAATGTAAATTTCCTAACACTTAGATGCATGACAAATTTCGAGCAGAGCAACTCTGCACATTCAACTGATTCGTGCAGATGAAGGGGGTGGAATGCAGGAAAAGTATTTCTTTTCCACTGATTCGTCCAGGATATGGAACTTCGGCAAACCATAAAAGCTGAGAACCTAGTGATTCCCTGTAGCTTTCCTGTTGGTGTGCGGCAGCTTACCTTGATAACGGAGATATAGACCGGCATGCCTTTGAAGTGGTCCAGAAGCGTGGAGATGGTGCCCCGCTTTCGGCCTTTTAGCGCCTCTCCGTACAAGTCGTCCAAAACGTCGCCTACTTGTATTTTGTCCTGCGAACATGTAGGACGCAATACTATTAACGCCTCGCGATTCACAGCGAGCATGCGTGCGAAAGAGGACAGGGCACATGTGCACCTCTGAGAGCACGAGGCTAAATTTACAACAGCTTCGAAGAAGTGCCCCTTTCTACGTGAAAGCAAACACTTCGTTAGGTGGCTGCCTTATGTGGTAGCAATTGCGCGTTTCTGTGTGTGTGCTGCGTTTTTTTTTTCTTATCGACTTGCTAGGGTTTCAGGCTAAATTAGTGATGTCAGGTGTCATACCTCTTTAACGAGTTAATGGTATTGCATATTTTGTTTCAGTTAAGAGCTCGATCGCCAAGCAGTTTGAATAGCGGGTGTTGGTTGTTGTTATAGAATATACGGGAGAAGTTGAAGTTGTCTTTAGGTAACTCAGAATTCTTCCAAGGAAAAAAGAAAACAACTTTTGATGTAGTACAAGACGAAGTGCGTGAGCGATCCGACTTAGAAGCGTCATAATTTATTATCTGTGTGGCTATTTGCTTTTTAGCGAAAGAAAGAAGTAACACAGAAATGAACGCGGTTAGGGCAAGCGCTTATTCTACAGCAAGGAACGAGGTGAAAAGAACTAGGAAGCATACAAGAACAAGATCCTCGACCTGAGTGAACCGGAAAAGCAGCACTGTGAACGAGCTACATTTGCCCTCAAGCACTCACAAGCTTTCTACAGTGATGCACTTTTATTTGCGGAGGGCGTTTGACAGGCGATCCGTTTTTTTGGATGCTGAACACTGCCTGAATAATTTAGCTCCTTTAAAGGGTACGGCTATACTGAGCAACTGCGCCGCCACGAGCAGGATTAGGGCCCCAAGCCACGTCCCATATCAACGCAAGCCAGCTGAAAATCTTAGACACCCGGAGCGACAAGAAACTGCACATGAAGGTAAAAGAAGCCCAGCTGTTCAGGTGTGTATTGGTGATATCAGGTTTCCCGCGACCTGAACTCTAATTGAACTTACAATATTCGTATTTCGTATAGCGATGAAAATGCCGTACAAGGTTACGTGGGAATCGGCGCCCGCCTTTCACTGAATCAATGTGCGCTTTGTGTTATTTTATTACTGTTCCTCTCGTACATCTGTCGTGCTTTTTAATGAGTGTTTTTTAAATGCGAAGCATTTGTAGGCAACCTTCAGTCACTTTGACCGTATCTATCTATCTATCTATCTATCTATCTATCTATCTATCTATCTATCTATCTATCTATCTATCTATCTATCTATCTATCTATCTATCTATCTATCTATCCGCCTAAATCTCGGTATTCTCATAGCGGTCTCGTTCACCTGGTAAAACCAGATATGTGGTATGTGGGACACAGGTTACAAGTATATGACGAACGTGAATGACTGACCTTTACATCACTAAAATGATGTACTCGCCATCTGCGTCATGATTAAAGACACTGCAATTACTTGTGGTTCATATCAGTAGTGCTCGGCCCACCGTATGGGTCACAGGCGTTTGAATCTTATAGAAGCTATGTCGAGCAATGACCAACTAAAATAGACATACGAAACGCCGGGACTGCGGTAAAGAGACGTATGAAACGCCGTGACTGTAGGGATCGCACCCGCAACTTTGAGCGGCGCCTCAAGTTTTCTGCATTTCACCCCGGTGTACCGCCTCCAGGATCGGCCCACACTTAGGTGTTCGTCCTTGACACATGACGACGGGCTCTAAAAGCTCTTAGGTCTTAAAACAAGAACACCGTTTATCGCGCGTTGGCATTGAAATGTAGACATAACAAGCACACAGACACACATACAACCTACCAAGCTTCAGAATGGTATCGAACACGGGCCCTCGAGGCGCCAAGCAACCACGCCAGCACTAGGCTACGGCTGGTTCTCCCACTGTGTATATTGTCACGTGGTCATGACGCACGCAGCACTCAAGCTGAAGCACGCAGGACAGGACTCAAGGTGATGTCAGGCGCACTGTTTATTGGGCGAACTTGTGCCCAGCAAATCAAAGCCAACGACAATGCACAGCAATAGCGGCGTGAACAGTCGTCGGTCGACGGAAAGACCGACAAGCGGCGCAATGCGTCGGCTTCCATACACAAGTCATAACGCGTTCTCGCAATATCTCTGGAATCCCAGAAGTTACTCAAATACACGCGTCAGGCACGCAATGTTTCAGCAATGGTCGACACGGTTCCCTAAGGGACATGCAAGATAAACGCGGCCTTCGTTGGGCGTGACAAAAAGTGATAACGGCGCTCGCCGCAATCAAAGCAAGCGCGCCATTCACAGGAGAGTGATCACGGCGTTCGCTTTAAAGAAACGAAAACAACCACACGTGTCAATATAGTATATAAACCTACTGCAAGCGCATTCGTAAGGAATGGGCTTGTGGAACGTGAATTTCCCTTCTAATGTGGGATAAGCACTATTATAGCAATACATATATTCTGCTACCATCAGGTATACCTTTGTGCAACGTTGGTCCATCCCGCAGGAATACTTCAGTGAACGACGCTTATGACAGCACATCAACGCACTGTTTAGTGTACATTCCTAAGGTGGAACAGATGTCTGTGCTGTGAACTAACGTGACCTCCAACGTTACAATGACGTACCATTCAGTCGTCAGGATGCTGTCGACGTTCCTGGTTAGCCGATGTTAAGAATAATCATGAGTGGGTGCTTGCGCTTTGTAAGAACACCTTTATCCTACTCGTAACACTTGGACTGAATGCCAAACTGTTCGTCATAGGTGATTTCCTCGTTGGCTGTTCCGCATGCCACCACAGTGCGTGGGATCTGCAGGATTTTTCTTCGTTCCCTATGTTTCGGTGTCACGACACCATGGTTAATACTGATGATAATTGTTGTTCGGTCAAGGAAAGTGCGTTATTTTCGGAACCCACTAAATTGCTCCAATTGCTTTCGGCTGTTTGGTCTCACAAATCCCCTAATTCTGAACCCCCCCTTTCCCGCCATACGCACATACATATTTACTCCAGTCCGTTTATAAATAATTGAATAAAGAGAATCATATCTATTCCTTGAACATAATAACTCGGATGCGTTAGTTGCTTCGATGGCTCTCTCAGAAATTTAGTGTGCATAAACAACAGCTCTGCTTGGTGCAATGTGATTTGTACGTACGTCTTCCCCAGCGACACTTCCTTCTTCAACTTGTGTGACCACGGGAATTCCGGCGGCAAACCTAGGTGGGACAAAAGAAGTGTTTGAAGCGAACTGTTAACGTCCGTCCATAGTTACGTCTTTCTTTGTGCAGCGCACTTCCTAGAAGCCGATTCAGACGCTATAACATTACGTGTTGACGCGTTATAGGTTCCTAAGAACATTTTAACATAGATTCATCTCTAACGGCAATTTTCAAGATTCAGATAAGGTGTCTCCTCCAAATTGCAAGTGACGTAATTAGGAACATGACTGCGGTACAAGAAAGCTGCAAGCACGCAAACGCAAAAATAAAGTCTTATCACAATGTCTTACTGAAAATCTGCAATATGTCGCACTGAAATTTGAAGAGCCAGTTCTTAAATCCGTCTTCTTGCTTTCTATCATAATTTTGATCGGATATCATGCATTGTTGCTGCGGCTCCTATAAGAATGTTTAGTTCATAAGTCAGCACCTTTGTTGGCGAGAGTGCACTGCGCCGTCATACGCTTGTTCGTTGCTCCTTATAGATGTGGTCGTTCCCCGCTTACGCAGAAATGCCCATCACCGTAATTCTGAGTACTTTTAACATTTTCAGCGAGTGTGCTGCAATAGAAAAGTTTCACCTTGAAAATTCAACAACGAGAATTTTCTTAATTTCTGCTTTGGTTTCAAATGGAGTTCGTTTCGTTACAGCGATGGTTTCTGGCTTGAAGATAGGAGGAATCAATTCATCCGGAAGCACAAGATATCGCAGATAACCCATATCGTCAATACGCATTTGTATTCCATCTTATATTCTTGTATTCCATCTCCCACTGTTTGAAGGTCAGGGAATTTTCTTGTAGGGGTGACGTATTCCGTTATTTTTTGTTAAAACTGTTCGTGATTGGAACAGTTTGCCATCGCGCATTGTATACATCATAGAAAATGACGCTTTTTACCACACATTGCAGTAATTTGTTCTTGTATTTTGTATATTCTGTAACCTCCCCGCTGTAATTCCCTGCGGGACGACGCAGGTAACTAATAAATAAATAAATAAATAGATTATGTTCTCTCCTCTTGAGGGGAAAGGAACAACCTGCGCGCTGGTGCGATCAATATTACACTTTTCATTTCGCCACAAAATGTAACACGAAGTAGACAAACATGACAAAGACCTGCGAGTTCGAGGCCATTTATAATGAGACAGGTGAAATATTCAATACGAGCACACTGCGAGCATTCTTTTCACCAAGGAGCTTATGCACAGCGTTTAACATAAACAAAGTTAACCTGTCGAAGTATCAATGGCAGGGCGCGGCAAATACGCACACCTGCCAGAGCCTTTGCTTCGGTGTCTTCGCATTTAATGAAAACGCTCTATTATAGGATGCATAAACATGCATTTACCAACAATGTCGACAAGATAATGTTATAAAAAGCTCGCGAATGCGCTAAGAAATTGTTATCATCCTTTTCACATACAAGATTTTCCCACTGCAGATAGGCAACATGAGGTCACTGAATAAACTAAGGCAGATCGCGACGGAGTGAGCGTGGGTACTACTGAATACTAAATACTATTCCGCTGTTCGTCCTTCCTCATAGGTCAGTTCTGCCTCTCAAGGCAGAACTTCTGGATTTGGTTAGGGACTAATCAGTTCTACTTCTCAAGGCATAACTGGTTAATTGCTGACCAGTCCTGAAGCTTTGATTGGTCAGTCCTGCATCGACTGGCAGAATCGACCACACAGGGCGACCAACGTGCAATAAAATACCGCGGTGTGTCTTAGGCCTGGATAGCGTAAGCCCGTGACCTAAACTGTTAAGGTGTGCTCCCATCATTAGCGAACCTGTCCTTTATGACAACTCAAACCAAGTGCCACAGGGTTACTCGATAAAACCACGCTTGGTATTTGGTGGTCGAAGAACGGAGTAACCAACATCGGCAATGATAGAACAACTTGAGGTCCATTATCGATTCCTAAGGTGACTTCGATAGCAAAATCCAATTCACGCGTACAGTATGAAACACGTGTTCTAGCTTTTATTTGTGATTTTTTCCCAGAATAATTTCTGACGGAACACGCCTATGAGTTTACATGAGCATATTGCGTTTTTTTTTAATTTAAGCGTCAATTTAGTTTGATGAGTTAGCTATGTCGGTTTCTAATTTTGCACTGTCTAATGCTGTTGTCTTTATATAAACTCCTCCATATCCGCGTCTCCAGATACCTTTACTAACTGGGATTTACTTTTAGCTGTCCTTATCTAACCTCACTATCGCTACCTACATGACCGCATATCTGTACCCATTTTTATTACTCTCTGTCTAATTCTATTTCTCTAGGTCTATCATGCGCTGTCGCTTTCTGTTCTTCTCTTCCTTCATCTACCGACAATCTTCTTAACTTATCTCTTTCTCGCTTTACTTTTCCTTACGTTGTACTTTTCCTACCATCGCTTTTTCTATTCTTCCTTTTCACGTACATATAGCCACTCTTATGCACCATGATACAGACGACCTGTAAATGAGCCCACTGCCAAGGCCTTGCTCAGTAATAAAAGCACTCAAATATATTTCGTTTCCTAAAAAAACAAAAAAAAGCTTCATAGAGAAACCCGTGCCTCGAGTTGTCGGTGAATTCACCCTCGCGCTGTCAATCGCTAGCCTCCTGGTTAGCTCAATTGGCAGAGCGAGCGCCCCGGATAGGCGTTGGTCCCGGGTTGGAACCCCGGAGCAGGACGAATATTTCGGCACGTAGGAAGCTTTCATTTCTGAGAAATTCGCTTGGATTTCCTTGTAGCCTTGTGCTGCAAAACGGGTGGATACTAATATTCCTTTTCTTAAACTCTACTCAACCTTGACGGCTTGCGCAGAATTCGTTTGCGAAAGTTTATAGAAAAGCGCTCGTGTCGTCTCTTCTTCGCTTCGGTCCGTGTGTGGGCGCGCTGTTCCACCATGACGTTATACCAACTAGCCCAACTTGCTGCCTTGCTTCAGTTTATAGAAAAGCTGTACGAGGTTGTTGGCAAGTATTTATTTAAGTTTAATACAGCTGCATTCTTAGTGGACTACTGGTTAACCACAGCCTAAGCAATTCGATTGCGCAACTTAACGAGTTGCATTATTCTGCCGTCCATTTCGCTTGCAACGGCTGCAGCGTTTGCTGAATACCAAGTTATGTGCACTTATGTTGGCGGCGAAGCACACAGCAGCTACTTTTCTCTTGCCGAGCAACGCCCAATGACTTTCGTATTCATGTGATCGTTCCCAACGTAGGCATTTATTTGCCAAACCTCGGATTACACTATTTCTAATTTCCATTATTTTAATAATTAGAATGAGAGCGTGGCATCGGCATCGTTCAGCACGCGTGCTGGCTAAGGGATATGCACGATCTTTTGTGTATTGTCGTTTTTGCAACAAGAAAAAGAAATGATTTTGAAGAACATGAAAGCGATTTCGTGGCATCTTTGTTAGAAAGTGTATTGTGCCAGTGTGACGCTGCTGTATGAAGAACATAAAAAGTGTGCACTGCTAGATTTTCTTTCCTTGCTTAGACGAAGCGCATACTTGTATGACGCAAACGACTCACCCGATGCTAATTCCCAGAGTGTCGCAAGGAACGAGCTCGAAGGAGCGATATAACTGAAAGTAGATAAGCACGGCCACTGTTATTGCACTCCTTACCATATTTAAGCACAAAAAGCAAATGTAGTCTGAGATACAACCTTGAGAACGTGCAAACTTAATTAAGGTTTGCATGTGTTATTGCATATCTGCACAAGTAAGTGTATCGCTTCGCTTATTGCCTGTAACCATTGGCTATTCACATTCATTTGCAGCAAAGTGAGTGCACACTGTAATCGCAGTTATGTAAACATTGGCGATCCACTGAACGATTATATTGGCCAGCATGCTCTCTGTAAGTGGTTCATCTGCGTCTTCTATGCTTCATCCCAAATGACCTTTGCAGTACCGACGGCGAGACAAGGTGGATACAGATAACATCCTTCCGCAACAAAGCATACTCCCGGACACGGTGGTGGAATTTCCTCCCTTCACTTTATTTCCATTAAGGGCACCATTGTAGGGTGAAGGGGTGGTAATTTAGAAATGAGTGTCTACAAGGGCTTCTGAGAAAACGATGAATAGTAGGTGGATTAGATGGTATGGGACAGGCCGTTCCAGTCTTTCGATGCTTGGGTGAAGAAAGGGGCTTTAAAAGTTAGGGTCTGCGCATCTGGCATGGTGTGATTTGCAGCGAATGATCGGTGGAATGAGCTATGTGTCAAAGGAGCGTGATACGCTGCTAATGCTTTAGAAATCGCAAGAAGACGTACGAAACAAAGAGAGGGCGGCAACTTGTCGACGGAAGGCAAGCGCAGACAGAACTGGTTGTGCGTTGCGAGATGACATGCTGATGTGGTGTAAATCTGACCAAGGAATTAACCCAGCAGCTTGATTCTGAACCTATTCTAGTTAATTTGTGATAAATATTTGAAGGGCACGCTGCAGGTAGAGCATGCTTATACTCCAGTCAAACGGGCATACCAAAGCTCCTTTGAGGTAAAGGAGCATAGCGACTTCGAAGGAGCATTAGCTCAAGGGAGCTGAGTCGGTGCTACACGGTTTCCGTTGAAGCTTTTAACAAAAGCCACAACGTACGCTTGGCGCTCCTATCGCTCCAAAATGAGAAAAATCATACGGCTCCGATGCCCCCATAAATTAGTTGTGCGTGCTTTTTTCTGCTTTTTCTTATCAAATATTTTGTTTTTGGACACTGATAATAATTATCAAATATTTTGTTTTTGGACACTGATAAAACAAAGTTAACACCTAAAAGTAACGGAAATAATTCGCCAAACACGAATGTAGTGGTAGCAGTGCGCCGCTGTGTACGCCGTATTTTGCCGGCCATGCGCCCTTCGATTCCGTTTTTGTTGCTGTTCTTGATTTTTTTTTCTCAATTGCAACGTCTCCAAACATGTGCGATGAGACACTTAGCGTGCGAGGATCAAATATTCATCGCAGCGCCCAGTTTAGCGCCATGTGCCGAATCTTCTGAAGGAAAAAATGCTCTCTGGTATCACCTTACGCCGATAACAACATTCAAATACTTAGCTGACGTTTGCCCAACAGCTAGAAATGCCCCGGCACATGACGCATGTTCTCGAATGTGGAGTAGAAAAATGCATCGCCGTCGGTTGGTACGAAAATATGCCAAAGACACTTCGGCCTGCAGCAGACAAAATCTTGACACCCAGGCCCAGCTAGCCACACCACCCCAGCCGCTGACCACAACGTCACCGCTTCAGTGCACCTGCCCCCAAGCTGTGCGATTTCCGGGCGACGCATGACAAACTGCATCTGTCAGCAGAGCTTTTAGCGTTTGTAAATTCTAAGATACCATGAAACGTGCTTTTTATTAAATAAAGGCGCGTTGGATTGACTCCAAGGTAAAACATGTTTTTCAGCCGTCTGCCACCTGCGAACGAGGGTAGTCCTTTAGAGCCTCAAGGGACAAACGCGAATTCCCTCAGCTCGAAGCTCCTTTCAACTAATGCTCCCTCCGCGCGCCCGTGTGACAGCGCGCCCGCTCCTTTCAAGTAAAGAAGCTTTAGTTCAAAGGACCTTGAAAGCGCCCGTGACACAGGGGTATTAATCGACCTTCTACTTTACAAAAGTCACTTAGAGGTGATGCATACATCACTTTCGACGCATTTAACAGAAAAAAAAAGAACTCCAACTACTCAATGTTATGGGGATCTCTGAGGAGCACAAGGAACAAAGGGCACAGTCCACCACAGTGCACAGCAACGAAAGGGCATTTATCTTTACATGTTACATGAGGCATACGCTACGTGCACTGTACAAACTGTAGGTGAATGTTATACACCAAGCGGAATTGATGACCTTCGACTCACCGCAATCGCATACCGGGAGCGTAGTGCTAATCCATGCCAAAAGAAAACGGAACCTATGTTGCTCGCGAGTTGCCTCGCGAACAGAGGCGCGACAGAGAAATGGTATGCATCTTCCGCGGTACGCATCTAGCCACCGTACTGCGGTATCATCCTAACGAAGCCCATCGCCATCACGCGCGCGACATCTCCTGGGACACCAGCGCCGTCTTTAGCGCTGCGGCGAGCTGATAATGACGTCATGGCTCGTGCCCCGCGGGAAAACTTGAAGTAGCTTAGAGGAAGCGCGGGCTCCACGCGAAAAAGCAACTTATCAGGGGATGTAAACATTCACACAACGATCCAGGTCAACATTGCTTTGAAAAAAAAGAAGAAAAACGAACGCCATCTATGCTCCACCGACGGAACTACCCCCCACTCCACCCTCTCGGAAATAGCAATGATAGCGTGCGGCTTAAGACTTACCCCCGTATTCATAAACGCTCCTCGACTCGACCCTTCACTCGAAACGCTTCTTGAGGGCGGTTTTCCAATTCACAGATCGGCCTCCACTCGAAGCGTTCCTCGACTGGAGGAAATCTCGAGTGTTTTACTCGAGATAGTCAAGGTAGGGCCAGAGCTACCTTGTACCTTTCCTTGAGTGAAGTATCATGGCGGATTACGCTTCGTTTGTCGACTATGTGCTCCGCGTCGGCGAGCTGTTTGACGACATAGAAAACTGCGTAGGCATACCACGACGACGGTTGAGGGACCGGATAAATCCAATGGATCACTACACCGACCGCGAATTTCTGGCGCGCTATCGCTTCACGAAGTGCCGCGTGAATAAGATGCTTGACTGCTTGCCCCTTGAGGAGAGCTGCAGCAACCGTGGCCACCCTCTTCCACCAGTGACGCAGCTTCTGATTGCACTGGCGCTTTTATGGAGCAGTCACGTTTAAAGTAGTGGCGGGCGACCTGGTGAATGTGTCTCAGCCGACAGTGAGCCGTATCATCGAACGTGTGTCGCGGGTGATCGCGAAGAATTTGTTCCCAGCCGTCGTGAAGTTCCCCGACACCGATGACGGGTTCCGTGAGACGATCGTCGAATTCTAACCGAATTGCCAAGTTCTCCGGGGTGACAGGGTACATAGACTGCACCCACATCCGTATAAAAGCACCACATTCGTATAAACGTTTCTCCAGGCACTGTCCTTAGCTGCGCTTGGACACGTTGTCGGTGTTTCTGTTTTCAATTACCGATCTGTGGCGCGTCACCAAATTACACAGTAATTCGCACTCTTCGCGCGTGTAAACGGACCTCCGTGCGGTCGTCTTACCGCCGTCGCGCGTGACACTGTCGTCCGTGCTCATGTCGCCGTCTGGCAGGGCAAGCAGGACGCCACGAGAGAGAGAGAGAGAGCTCTTTATTGAAAGGCAGAGAATTTAGCCGGCGTTGAAATATCGCTGACATGCTACTCTGCGTGGGGAGGGAGTTTAGAGAGAGAAAGACGAGTAGAAAGAAGTGCAAGAGACAGTGAAAAAGAAAAGAGAAAAAAATTGGGCTTTGTGTTTCTGACTATGATGCCTAATGGCGTCCAATGATATTTCACTTTTGCACCAACCCGCAGTGATGTGATAGGATGTGTTGCATGATGGGTGAGTGATGGTGACGACGGAGACAAAGTTAAAGTCTATCGAGTTGACCTATACTTTATAAATATGTAAACAAAAAGTCCATCGCACGTCTCTGTTGTGTGGGGCAAGCTAGAGGGCCTAAAACACACTGAGGTGATAAAGGGAGCTGTGTAAGTGACTGCATGCAATGTTCATGGAGCGCACGCTCATCACTGTTCGCTCTGCATTCAAATAAAATATGCTCTACGGTTTCAGTAGAGCCACAGTTGCTGCAGTGTGGGTTTGTCTCCTGATGGAAGCGGTACCGTAAGTCGTTTGAATATGCAATGTTCAGCCGTAGTCGACGATACAAAGTTTTCAAATGTCGAGGAATGTTCGATTGTAGTTTTGATTTGGGATATGGGTCGACTGAGTATAAGAAAGGGTGATGGTGTGTCGGTAACTTCCATAGCCGGTTCCTTTATTCGTAAGCGAATCGTTTAGCCATATGGGAAGCATCAGATTTGATGAAACAGATTCGCTTATAGTTCTGATATCGAAGACCGTTACGTGCTGCTTCGTCGGCTTTTCCGTTGGGCAGAATGCCGCAGTGAGCTGGTATCCACTGAAATGTAAGGCAGTGTCCTGCGGTAAAAGCGAGGTGGTGTAAATAGGCAATATCGGCAGAAACGGGTTGATGATTAGTTTTCTTCAGGTAGCCGTGCAATGTTTGCAGCGCTTCAGGTAGCTGTACTTACAATGTTGCAACAAGCAGCTTGCACAGCGCACCACGGAACATCAAGATAAAATCTGGCGCGCGCACACAATACGCGAACAGTCGCACATCCGGGCCTGTCCGGGCACGCTATCCCAGCGGATTCGGCTCTGGCGTGGCTTGGATGAAAGTAGCATCACCTGCTGTCGAAACTAGCTGATAATGTTTCAAATTTCGCTTATCACCTCCAATACAACATGTATTTAATAATAGGTGATTATTTTTAAATAGTTGGCTAGCATTTCAACCAAAAATTCTCGTATTTTTTGTATTATTGGACTGTATACCCTCGCTACCAGACGCGTCTTTCGCAACTCAAGTGAAGGAATTTAAAGGTGAACATTTGACAGAGATCTGTCTGGTTGGGACGAAATTAAAGGTGAAAAACAGGGGGACACCAACCAAATTGTAATCATTTAAAAGTAAAATTTACTTCTAAACATTAAAAAACCCGACGTTTCGGGTCCCACTCGGACCCTTCTTCAGGGGTGACTGGAGGGCACCAGACAGCAGCAGTGCTTATAAGGCCTTCTTTCTTCTCTCTTCCTTCCTTTCTCCCTTTCTCTTTTTTTCCCGTTCTTCAAGCCGAGGTCATGCTAACGTTGAATCAGGTGCCGGAGTCCGCTAAAATAGACACTTGGCATTGCACCTGCAGACCGGTTCACGTTTGCAGGTGTCGCCTGAATGTGCCATGATTCCACAAAGAGTCGCTTGTGAAAACTGGTTTCCAAGTCGAGGACGCGGGAGTTGTCAAAATCGATGCGGTGGTCGTGCACCTCGCTGTGTTCAGCTAATGCACTCCTTTGTCTGTCGAACTTGCGGACATCGTTCTTGTGCTGACGTAGCCGCTCTGGGAAGTTCTTCGTCTCTCCCACGTACGACGCGCGGCAATCCGAACAAGGAATGGAGTAAATCACACCTTGCGCTCTCTCCCTCGGCAGCCTGTCTTTCGGGCGCGGAAAGAAACGGCCAAGCGTGGAAATTGGCTTGTGTGCTACTCTTATTCCCTGCTCGGACAGCACACGTGCGCTGTCCGAGCAGGGAATAAGAGTAGCACACAAGCCAATTTCCACGCTTGGCCGTTTCTTTCCGCGCCCGAAAGACAGGCTGCCGAGGGAGAGAGCGCAAGGTGTGATTTACTCCATTCCTTGTTCGGATTGCCGCGCGTCGTACGTGGGAGAGACGAAGAACTTCCCAGAGCGGCTACGTCAGCACAAGAACGATGTCCGCAAGTTCGACAGACAAAGGAGTGCATTAGCTGAACACAGCGAGGTGCACGACCACCGCATCGATTTTGACAACTCCCGCGTCCTCGACTTGGAAACCAGTTTTCACAAGCGACTCTTTGTGGAGTCATGGCACATTCAGGCGACACCTGCAAACGTGAACCAGTCTGCAGGTGCAATGCCAAGTGTCTATTTTAGCGGACTCCGGCACCTGATTCAACGTTAGCATGACCTCGGCTTGAAGAACGGGAAAAAAAGAGAAAGGGAGAAAGGAAGGAAGAGAGAAGAAAGAAGGCCTTATAAGCACTGCTGCTGTCTGGTGCCCTCCAGTCACCCCTGAAGAAGGGTCCGAGTGGGACCCGAAACGTCGGGTTTTTTAATGTTTAGAAGTAAATTTTACTTTTAAATGATTACAATTTGGTTGGTGTCCCCCTGTTTTTCACCTTTAAGTGAAGGAATGTTTCTCGAGCAGCCTCTTGGCGGAGGAGCGCTCGAGTGGCGTTCTTGAAACCCAGCGGCTCCTTGAGAGGAGGAAGGCGCTGCGCCTCGACTCGGTGAAGTCGAGGAGGAGCGTTGAGTGAAGGTGCGTTTGTGAATACGGGGGTTAGTCCTCTCAGTTCGCGCGCATTTCTTTTTTATTGCCCACTCTCATGTAAGCGTAGAACCCACTTCCCCAATAATGCCGTTTCTGATGTCCGGTGTACTTAACTGGAACTGGATGATGTCAAAGCTTACCAACGTCTACTTACCCCCAAATGCCAAGTCTCGTCGAGAAATGTCGCATTCTGCAAGCCACAGTGACAACAAAGATTATGAACAAGTTGCAAAGGGCGAGGGCAACAACCTCAAAATCTAATGAACCGGAAAAGCACAGGCGCTGTTGTGAGCAATGATAAGCAACTAAATCACGTCAAGACTTCATGTACGTTCTGAAGTACCGCCGTTAGGTTCGCAAATTTCTGAATGACAGAGCTTTCTTAAACGCAAATTTATGTACACGGGCCAATCTGCTCAAGAAATTACATTTCTTAGTTGTACGATTTGTGGTCATACATATTTTGTTGCTCAAAAAATACATTTCTACGTCATTAGATAATATCCCGAAAAGCACGCACACGGTGTTTGCCTCCTATCTTGTTCTGTCTTCGTCTACCGCCTCACACCAGCAAGCCCAGCTTCTTCAGCAGTTGTCGGAGGTAATACTTGGTGCAGCTGCGAATTCGACTCTAACACTGACTCTCAATCACAATTGGATGCCTGCCAGCGAAATTAACAGTAATGTATTTCATTTTCAGCGAGTCACTGAACGATAGAGAACTGACGATACTATACCTTTTCACATTCCCGTATAGCCCGCGTTTAACATTTGCAGTTAAGCAAAGCGCGCAGAAAAACAGCAGCAACGTGACAACTTACCCGCAGGCTTAAGCTGAATGGAATTTTGTCCACCTCGTGCAAGAGAGAAAGGAGTATTTCTGCAAGGAAAGGCAACCGACTGCATAAAATTCCTAAAGGCGCAAATAGGTGCGGGTTCCATGGTTAATGTCGACCTCAACATAGAATATACTGAAAAGGAAGGGTTGATGGCAAGCGAAATTATCCCTAAAAGAAATCGTATTCCGTATTCATGTGTCTAATAACAAAGGTGGTCCAAAAAATGCTACGGTAATTAGTGCAAAAAAAAAGAATAAATATATTTAATGCTCATTGGTCTTGCTATGCTGATGAGCAGTGTGAATCCATAACAGGACTCACACAGCAGAACCGCGAGAAAAAAACATTACTGTAAATCTTAAAGCCGATAAGGTGGGTTAGCATATTGGATTCCTTAGTATTGGGCGCGCTGCTGAAAGATCACCTGTTCATGTCTTGTAACGTATCATATATGGGGCAAACTTAGCGTAATCGGAACGACAGTTTGGAGATACGTGCACATAACCAATATAGCAGTATTGTACACGTTCCTCCAAAACAGGAACGAAAACTCGTTCCTCGTTCCTTTACAATTTTGTAACGAGTTCCCGTTACAAGTTCCTTTAATAGAACAGGATCGCGTTCCAGTTACATTTCGAAAATTGGAACGTGTTGTTACATTAACGTTACATTTGATTTCTAAAATTGAAAATTAATCCAGAGGCAAAATGAAGGGATCACATTAATTCTCTCATGGACATATGTATGTTTCACGAATTTCAACGTCACCGGTGGCATATTATCTGGGAACAAAGACACAGAGAAACGCTCCCAGGCAAATATTTTCAAGGAGCACCGAAGATACTACGGACAACGCCACTGCAACTATGGTGCTATAGTCTGTTACGAGTGCGACACATATGGCACTTGCCATTTCAGTTCCCACGCACTTCCACTGCGCTTCTAATGTGCAAATAGGTAGTTACTCGCATGAACCAATGCATGTAACAGCGCTGCATCTGACGCTAAAAGCTAGAGTAGACCTTTTGATTTAGGATAGTATATCGCAGTGCGTAGCATTGCGCGCAAATACTGGAACAAGATTCCCCGTTGTCGTCAGCATTCCCGATCCCAAACGATTTTGCTCAAATTTTGGAAGCCGTTGTAGTATTTTAATAAACTAATGGGCAGTTGTGGACATACTGCTTTTACATGGTTCTCATCACTTTAAAGTATTTGTGATATATTGTACTTTTATTGTTAATTATGGCTGCGTTAAATGCATGTCGATGTGAGGAATTTTTATATTGCTATCTTGTACGTTTACCGCCGAATTAAATAACGCAGGACTTTTTTTTTCTTTTCTTCGTGGCATTAGGAATAAACACTATTTGCCTGTTCAATTCGTAGGCACACCGACATTAAGGGAGGGTGAAATGGTGTTGTGGTGCAGGAAATCAATAAGAAAATGTTTGGTTATTCTTGTGTAGCTAAGCTTTCGGTCGCGTACTAATGAGAGTAATGAAACTATAGATTTTATTAAAAATAAACTGGGCATCACCGAACATATTTACCAGGTCTGGGTTAGAGTGATGTTAACTTCGCTCAGCATTACAAACACGCACGCACGCACGTAAGCATGTTCAGCACACGTTCGAGTTAGCACGCGTATACATCCTTTCAAAATGCCTTTCGTTTCTGCTTTTGCCGAGCGCATAAGGCTCTTGACCCTAAATTAAGGCGCGGCCCGTTCAGTTCAACTAAAATTCCCTGAAGAGATTGACGCACACAGTGTGTTACAAATATGGACAACCATGGCCGTCACCGCGTCCTCTGAACCGCGGTTATGGCCATGGTTCTGAGGGAGCCCTGGCGGCGAGATTATATGGGACGAAAGGAACTTCGCTGTTGCATGCAGTTGCTCCCGCGTTGCCGTACATTCATGAAGGGCTGGTTGACTGCCGGAAACTACTACTCCCGCGGCCATAGTAAGCGGCCACCTCCAATGAGTAGCGGGATACGCTGAAGTGTTGCGGCCGCAGTGACGGTAAAGCGTCACCCTGGTCGAATCAACAAAAACGCAGTAGAATGGCGTTGTAGTGCGTGATTTTCTATGAGAGAGCGATAGTGGCGGGAGGAAAACGGGCCCTCCAGAGAGGGCTTGTCGAAGTCCAGCCTATCCGCCCTGCCTTCATATGC
Organism: Hyalomma asiaticum; assembly: GCA_013339685.2. Classification (NCBI taxonomy): domain Eukaryota; kingdom Metazoa; phylum Arthropoda; class Arachnida; order Ixodida; family Ixodidae; genus Hyalomma; species Hyalomma asiaticum. The sequence goes on from CM023488.1 coordinate 97,971,966, forward strand.
TGCGTTCGTGCGATCGTCGTGAAGTGAAACGCGTATGGAAGGAATGCTGTTCCCTTTGCCGTTCCTTCATAAATGTAACGCCTTCCCGTTACAGTTCCACCAACCCTAAAAGGAACGATGGCTTTCCTTCGTTCCTCCCAAAAGGAACTCCTTCCAGGAACGTCGTTCCTTGGAACGTCGTTTCGTACAGCACTGCAATATAGCAAACAATTAGGGTGCAGAATTTCCGGGACGAAACGTTAGTCACAAGTGGAGTCACAGTAATACCTCTTTGAGTTAACTTTATCACAAACAAGAAAAATCGTATAAATGGCAGCCCGAAAGACCGATGTACAGATCCACGGATGAAATCTTGCGCATTCTTCATTCATATAGAGCCCCTATAGTTTAATATTGCAGAACCATTTTCTGGAGTGAATGATACATGATACGCTTTCAGCAATCAGAAATCTCAAAGTACTTTCTAGTGATTTATGACACCACAAAGCAGATGACAGGACAAGGCGTTCAAAGTAGCGCTTCTCTTCATTTTCGATTCTAGTGTGTGGGTCTATTCCAGCGCTAATCAGCTAGCCAGAACAAGGTATAGCTAAAAGAAACTTATACACACTCCATGTATTAGGTGCGATGCAATGCCATTTCACTATAGATTGGTACGCTTTAATGTATTCCAAGTGAATTAATAAAGGAAATTCGAAGCACAACGATAATTAAATACGTCTGCTCTCTATCAAGTCTCAGTTTAACAAAACTAAAAAAAAATATGGTTGATCCCTCTGTCGAAGGAAACTGTATAACCCGAAAGTGAAACCTGTCTTCGCGAAGTTGTGCAATGCATAGGCGGCAATTTGGCGAATCGAGGGGCGGGATATGGCTTGGTTACTGTGAACATGAAAACACGTTAAATGTAGACACGGCACAGGGATCCTGGACAGTTATATACGAGGGAAAATTCTCGAACGACTAACATTGCTCCGGAAACACTGAATTGCACGCACCAGAGCTCTCCGCAAACCACTCATAAACAATGATCATTCGCTCAGGCTTTGCAAGCGAAACCGAACGGGTTGTCAGTGGAGGATCGTTTTGTAAAAACACTGCAACGAAGAGGAGGCACTGTCCTGTAGCAGTGCACATCGCAACTGAACACGCCTGGCGAGGTAAGACAAATTTTGTAGCAGGCGCGTTCTTAGTTTGCCCGAGGAACGCACTGTCTCCGCGGTGGTCGGGACGCGAAGACTACCGAAACGCTAACTACCGGCGCGAATTAGCACGACAATCGGCTTCGCTCTATCTGTATTTCCTTGATGGCGGTACTACCACCACAGCGAACCTAAGCGAACCAAGAGTGCCGCGGAAGGGAGGCGATGTTAGAGTAATTTTGCTTCTTAAACTTTACAGTTCATATACTAAACACCTTTACTTTAACCGGGTGACAATTAAATGCAACTTGTAAAGTGCTATAGGGAACATGTAAGGCCCCTCTGTTCCTTGTATAAGCAGCGTGGCGGTGTGTATACGTAGAGCCCTTCCAGCTCTTTTCATCAAATCCCGGATGAAGGTGGGTTCGAGTCCGCCTGGGTGGAACATTTTCATTGTGCATGCAAGTTCATTTTTTTCAGAGATCCACTTACGTTAAGGAAGTACATCCAGTGCTGGGCAGTATCGAAGATACATGTATCTTAGATACTATCTTAGATACTCTTTCAGTATCTTGTATCTGTATCGCGATACATCTTGAAAGACGTGTATCAGTATCTGTATTTTAGATACATTGAAGAATGTATCGAGTATCTTAAGATACAAGATACTGATGTCGGAACATCACCGCGCGACACTAGAAATACTGGCAGAAGTACGCTGCTCAAGCAGGTACTGCCGCCACTAACCTTATAACGCTTATAACCACCCGCCACGGCGGCCTAGTGGTTAATGCGCTCGACTGCTGGCCTGAAGGTCGCGGGATCGAATCCCGGCCGTAAAGGCCGAAATCCGATGGCGGCGTTATACTTGAGTCCCGTGCAGTACTGTACTTAGATTTAGGAGCATCTTAAATAACACCAGATGGTCTAAACTTTCAGAGCCCTCCAGTACGGCATCCCTCATAATTATATCGTGGTTTGGAGATGTAAACCTCAACAATTATTATTGTGACCGTCCCCACGAGCTCTTTCATGACATTTTCCACAAGCAGTGAAATTTCCAGTGCGTGATCTTACTTGGTAGGCTGACGACACCTTTTGCTGAGAAACATCGTAACTAATAATGTTACAGCACGATTCGTTCTATTATATATATATATATATATATATATATATATATATATATATATATATATCCATCATTTCTGAGTCACATTGTTTTTTTCGCTGTCACAAATCACAAGGTAATTCGCGCAATCAATGTCAAGAGTATGAGTAGCGGAGGTATCCTGCGACACTTTGTACCGCTACGATGTCTGGAATTCTCTCGTAGAGAGAAATTATTACAAAAATTGCACATTCGTGAATCCGTCGATGACGATCGCTTTACGCGAGCACATAACTAGAATTTAGAAGGTCATTGCGGTTTTATGTCCTTTCTGCATAGAAGATCCGTCACAAATATGTCGTCTATCGAGCGTTGTGTAATCCTGTACACTTGTCCCGTGGTCCGGTACTGCGTAAACGGTATACGCGTACGGACCAGGTTAAACTCAGTCGTATTGCGGCTATCGTGGCCGAGGTTTGTGCATCGCCCATTTGGTTATTAGGTGCGTAAACCAATACCTGGTTGGCAAGTCAGAGTATCGACTTCATGAATTACAAAAACCACACCAAAAACCGCCGACCAGCGTAGATTATACATAGCTTGTTCATGTTTAGAGCAGCCAAAGAGCCTCAATCAGTTGTGTTAGGGAATGAAACATCGTATAAATGGCAGCCCGAAAGACCGATGTACAGATCCAGGGATGAAATCTTGCGCATTCTTCATTCCTATAGAGCCCCTATAGTTTAATATGGCGGAACCATTTTCTGGAGTGAATGATACATGATACGCTTTCAGCAATCAGAAATCTCAAAGTACTTTTTAGTGATTTATGACGCCACAAAGCAGATGACAGGACAAGGCGTTCAAAGTAGCGCTTCTCTTCATTTTCGGTTCTAGTGTGTGGGTCTATTCCAGCGCTAATCAGCTAGCCAGAACAAGGTATAGCTAAAAGAAACTTACACAGACCCTGTACTAAGCGCGATGCAATGCCATTTCACTATAGATTGGTACACTTTAATGTATTCCACGTGAATTAATAAAGGAAATTCGAAGCACAACCATAATTAAATGCGTCTGCTCTCTATCAAGTCTCAGTTTAACAAAACTAAAAAAAATATGGCTGATCCCTCTATCATAGGAATCGGTATAACACGAAAGTGAAACCTGTCTCCGCGAAGTTGTGGAATGCATAAGTGGAAATCTGGCGAATCGATGGGCGGGATATGGCTTGGTTACTGTGAACATGAAAACACGTTAAATGTAGACACGGCACAGGGATCGTGGACGAGGGAAAATTCTCGAACGACTAACATTGCTCCGGAAACACTGGATTGCTGGCCCCAAAGCTCTGCGCAAACCACTCATAAACAATGATCATTCGCTCAGGCTTTGCAAGCGAAACCGAACGGGTTGTCAGTGGAGGATCGTTTTGTAAAAACACTGCAACGAAGAGGAGGCACTGTCCTGTAGCAGTGCACATCGCAACTGAACACGCCTGGCGAGGTAAGACAAATTTTGTAGCAGGCGCGTTCTTAGTTTGCCCGAGGAACGCACTGTCTCCGCGGTGGTCGGGACGCGAAGACTACCGAAACGCTAACTACCGGCGCGAATTAGCACAACAATCGGCTTCGCTCTATCTGTATTTCCTTGATGGCGGTACTACCACCACAGCGAACCTAAGCGAACCAAGAGTGCCGCGGAAGGGAGGCGATGTTAATTTAAGAGTAATTTTGCTTCTTAAACTTTACAGTTCATATACTAAACACCTTTACTTTAACCGGGCGACAATTAAGTGCAACTTTTAAAGTGCTATAGGGAACATGTAAGGCCCCTCTGTTCCTTGTATTAGCAGTGTGGCGGTGTGTATCGGTAGAGCCCTTACAGCTCTTTTCATCAAATCCCGGATGAAGGTGGGTTCGAGTCCGCCTGGGTGGAACATTTTCATTGTGCATGCAAGTTCATTTTTTTCAGAGATCCACTTACGTTAAGGAAGTACATCACTGATCCTTTGGTGGAACCGGAAATAAAGCATTTTCGTGTTAAAAGATTAATGTGTGATACATTTCAGTTGTATCCTAGTAGAATTAAAAAAGCTTTATTACAATTGGTGAGCCACCGCGGCGACTTTTCGATAATGGCGTCGTGCTATGATGCACTAGGGGCAGGGTGGATTCTAGACACCGGCAGCGGTATGAGGGTGGATTGCAAAGCCACTTGCGCGCTTGAATAACCTACACGGTAAATATCACGAGAAGCTGAAGATAATTATGCAGCCTGGCTGCAGCTTACTTCTTTGTCATATAGTGCAGTAACGCTCTCGTTTGGGACTTTTTCATATATAGTGACTTTTTATCGGAAAAATCATAATTCAAGCTGAGGACTAACAAATAAAATTATTGAAGCTTTCACTAGTCGCGCAACGCGAGCGAACCAGATGGGCAGATGGGTGATCAGGGTTTGTCTCCGGCACACCTGTATTTCTTAGGGGCCCAAGCCTCCTGTAAAAGCCTCACAACGCATTGGGAGGCCCAGCGAACGCTTCTCAAAGTTTCGCATTGACCTCAGAGCAAGGACGTTCTTGTCGAACCACACAAGGCGGCAGACACGGCACGCATGGGCTAGGCTTGACGCCGTCTCACCCCTTTTCTATGCTACACTATGCATTCGTCCATAGCTTCGTGCCATGAGAGGGCGCACACTCTCGTGGTGCGAAGTTATGCCCAAACGCATAGCTTGCACCGGAAAAGTGAACTCGCACTGTCTTTGTCCTCTTCTTTTTCTACTTGCACGTGCAACACGGACAAGTGTGGTAGTGGGCTGACGTCATGTGCGCAAGAGAGGAAAGACGCCCGCGTCCGAACGCCACACATTGGACATTGCATAGAAGTGCGTGCGCACTCTCGGTGACCTGAACTAATGATTATGGTAGTTTTGTGATACGCACCACAATTTATGCGAGCGAGAAATGCTTAGGATTTGATAATCGCCATATAGCGTATCTGTTTATTGAGAAATTTCAAACGGTCCAAACCAAGGAAATGGGCTCATTCTTCCGGTGCGTATGAACCGACATGATCTCTTCTACAGCGTAAATAATCGCAGTGATTGCGACATGCAGCAAAACTTTAACGTCCACATCTCCTTTATTGCACTCTCAAGAATAAACTGAGGTAGCTCCGGAACGTTGAGAGATATGTTTTCCGTCTGGAGCCTTTCGAAAGTGCTATTTTGACACTTTTTTGGTGGTGGTGTACAAGCTTGTTCTTACAGTGCACTGACCTTAGTGTATGGCTGGGCCAATGTGCTAGAAGCTTGCTTTATTGTCTATAAATATGTCCTCGTCGGTGATGCTATGGTCGTCGTAGCTTTCTTTTCTCTCATGATTTTGCAATTGGGAGCACTTGTGCAGAGGCATCATTTTTCCCGTTTAGTAACTAAGGAGAAAGGTCATCTAGAGGTCTGTATTGTATTTTTTTTCTATTTTGAGGTTTTAAAACCTCAGCGACTTTTAATGTGACTTTTAAGACGACTTTTAAGGCGACTTTTAAGATAAAGTTCAGCCCGGCAAGAAGAGAAGGAAAACATAAGAGGAACTATTTATATAGGGGAACTATGTAATGCCGTTAGAGCGACAGCGTCACATTTTGTTTAGTTCGTAAAGTGGTGCATTGTAGACGAGACAAAAGACAAAATGTTCACACCAGCTCTAAACTACATGACTTCGTGCCTTGCTCACCCGATGAGGATATTTAAAGGATCTTGCCTTTCTCTCTCTACGGAACTCATTTTCCTAAAATCGAGGATGGCCACACACCACAGAGCCCGTCAAGGCTGCAGATTTCATGTTCGAACGAATTTGACTGTCTTCAGTAAAAAAATCCATAACGTGTTTGCAAAATCTGTTAACTTCTTCATGAAGACACCAGCTTAAAGGTATCATAGAGGTCTCCAATATAAAGGTATCCCGAACGACCATCATATATTTCAGGGGAGGAACTCATTGTACGGTCGATTTGCTGTTTTTAGACAGGTGGGCAAGGGAAGAAAATGCTCTGCAACCCCATTTTAACCAAATGAAATATGCTAATGAAGTTACCTATTGTACTTATTTCCAGATCAATTATATCAATTAGCAACAGTGCGCATTTAATTGACATTTAGAAACCACATATGTTAATGAATGAAAAATCTCGAAGCAATCCTTGAATTCTCATAAATAAAGGCTAAGAGAAGTTCCTTCTTCCAGAAGAAACACATGTCATTTTGCTTCAGAAGGGGTGTTAGTTGACTGCGAAAGCTAAGTTTACCTGAGAGTATCTCGTTCCCGAGTATTGAATCAGATGGGTTGTACATGACCTGCGGAATAAAAAAAACAGATTTTGAGCATTTATGGCGATATTGGTCACTATTTGAAGAAGAAGAAGAAGAAGAAGAAGATCTTTATTAACAGTAAGCATGTTTTACAGCTCACTGCAGGAGCAGGGGCTAAAGGCAATCAAGCCTGACAAAGGCCCCTGTCCCTCCGCAGTTTGTAACAGTGCACAGTATTCTATTACAATATATAAACAACAGGAATTTGAAATCTAGGAAGCAACTTGCACTCCTAAAAAAAATCCAGTCATACATACACAAAGAAAATTTACAAAGCGTAACCTACCTAAACAGAAGTTACATACACGAAAACATAATACAGCGACGCAAAAATAAGATACATAAATGAGAAACGTGAAAAGCATGGCGATATATTACAAGTTCAGTGAAATTTATATGTGACTAAGAAGATGGTTCGATGAACAAATCGCAAGGTACGATTTAAAACAGGGAATGTCGCGGGAGCCAACGTTTCGACAAGCGGACTTGTCTTCGTCAGGGCGGCAACTGCCTTCTCCAGCGTTCGTTTATGTACGCCTTTGTACACCCTCCCCCGCCCTCAGAAAGAGAGGAGGAGAAGAGCAGCACGTGCGAACATACACACACAAAAGGAAAAAAAAAAAGGGGGGGGGGGAGGGGTTGGGTGTAAGGGTATTTGGGTGACAGGTGTTAGCGTGACTACTATAAATGGCAAGAGCGAAAGTTTCTAGAGAATCCGCTCTTTGTACATATCTTGCACATGCATTGTGTGCACAGGGCTAGAAAGCAGGGTGGAAAAAAGGAAACACACGCTCGGAACAAAAGTTACTCCTATGTCATGTGTCCCCCTCCTCCACCCCGTACCACCTGCCCCGCACCAACAATGCATTTCATGGAAAGCATGGGGCTAAAAAAAGGTAACTACACTGTTTAACGTCCTTGTTCTCCTGGAACTGGATGGGGGCTCAGCACCTGAAAGTAGACTTTCTGGGAGAAACATTGTTAGCTTGTGCATACCTCAACCTTTTGTCGTCTTTGTTAACACTCTTCCGTATCTAATGGACTCAAGAGTTCCCTTTGAAAGGTTTATGCCTGTAGGTTGGAGAGTATTGAACCTGTATATGAGATACGATTCCCTGTATTTTCTGTCCCTCGGCGAGCGGAAGTTTCCTTGGAGTATGTAGAGTTTCAGTTCATCGAAATTATGACCTGTCATATTAAAATGCTGCGCCACTGCCTTCGGCAGGTTATTCGCGGTGTCCGCGCGGTGCCCGTTTAATCTAACATTGATTGGTTGACCAGTTTCGCCGACGTACTGCTTGTGACAGAGTGAACATTCCAACATGTAAATAACGTTCGAACTAGTGCAAGTGAAACTTGATTTTACATGATGGACATAGTCACTTCCCGTGCTTTTAACTTTAAGATCATTTTGAATATGCTTGCAAGTCTTACATCTGGGACGGGAGCAAGTTATTACGCAGGCGGTGCGCTGAGGGTTTACTTTGGCATGTACTAGCAGGTCTTTAAAGTTTCTATTACGGCGGTAGGTCACTCTTGGTATTTCCGGAAACGCTTTTCTAAGGCGATCGTTGCTTGTTAGTATTGGATAGTATTTCCGAAGAATATTATTTATGTTTGGAAGCGAGTTGGAGTATTTCGTTATGAATGCTAGCGGCTGGTTGGCCTGCGCTTTAGGGGTTCTTTTTTCTAGCGCTGGTGTCCTATCTAGTTTAAGCGCGTCATTGTATGCCTTGTTGAGAGCGTCGTGCGGGTGATTTCGTTCAGCTAAGGTTGCCTTTAAATTGCTTAAGTGGTGAACGTAATCCGCGTCGTTGCTACAAATCCTTCTTATGCGCCTTGCCTGTCCTATAAATATGCCCTGTTTGCAGTGTCGCGGGTGATGGCTACTATAATCTAGATATTGCTGGCTATCCGTTGGCTTTCTGTAAAGTGTCGTCTTTAGTTTTCTTTTTTCGATGGATACTGTCGTGTCGAGAAAAGCAATTTTACTAGAAGAGTGCTGCATAGAAAACTTAATGCTGGGATGAAAGTTGTTAAAATGCTCAAAAAATGTGCTTAGTGCACTTACACCATGTTCCCAAATAATAAAGATATCGTCTATGTAACGGAGGTAGGTGCGAGGTTTTAGCGGCGACAATTCCAAAAGCTGTGCTTCTAGTTGCCCCATGAAGATATTGGCGTAGGTCGGCGCGAAAGGAGTTCCCATACTGGTGCCAAAAATTTGCAGGTAGTTGGTCGAGTCAAATTCAAAGTAATTAAGTGTAAGTACTAATTTTAGTAACGTGATGTAAACTTCAGCGGCGTGTGCACGTTTGCTATTCTGTATTGCTTTCGAGAGCGCTTCGATTCCTTCTGTGATAGGTATATTCGTGTATAGGGAAGTGACATCTAGTGTTACCAAAATAGCCTGATCTGAAAGTAAACTCTAGTCCCCGGAGGTCTGCTCGAAACAAACACAGATGACTAACAAACAGAGAATCCATCTTAGATAACCACAAATCTCGTTCTTTCCTACAATCACGGAAACTCGCCGCCAAACAAACTACAGACTACATCTAGCTAAATACTCTAGCTACACCAAAGAGAATAAAATTCCGAAAGGTTTAAGTATTAAGGTCAGATGTGCGCTTGGTGTCCTTCCTCCTAGCCTATTGAAAAAATGGAATGACGTCCTAGAAAGTGCTTCATTATCGCTAATAGATATTTTAAAAGAGCATTGCCACAATCAGCTTATTGTAATAACCGACCAACTGAATAACATTAAACTAACTGGTAAAGAAATAGAAGAACTATCCGAATTTGTCGAAAGGAAAGAAACCAAGATAATAGCTATGCAAAAGCGCAAAAGCAGCCACGCGACGAAGTGCGTCCAAAATAACTCTATAAGCGCAATAGAAACAGTATGTCCCTCGGTGCAGCGCCGAGAACTCACTAACAAGGTAGTAGATATATCACAGAGCATAAGTGCAGTTGAAATAGGTCTTCTAGAACGCGGTCTAACATTCTGCCCGACCAATAATGCGGTTAACGAATTCGAGCTTCACAAAGACATAACAGAGTTTTCAAGGCGTCTGCGGATCAAAGAATTCTTTTTTGATAAAGTAGAGGCAGGAAACACAAATACTGACGCGCTCCGACCGCCAAGCACGTGGACACCAGATTCTGAGCAATGCCAAGAGCTAGATCAATACATAAAGCTAGTCACAAGAGACATCCTGAATACAACAAGACAGAGTCGCAAACCAAAGAACCTATCCCGCGAAGAACACGATTCCCTGAAACAACTCGCGGACAGAAACGACATCATAATAAAACCAGCAGACAAGGGCGGTAGTATAGTAATATGGCCGATAGAAAAGTACAAGAACGAGGCAATCAAGCAGCTCTCTAACAATGCACATTACCGAAAATTAGATTCCGACCCAACTGTAGAATACAGCAACAGGATACGGCGTACGATAACGGATCTTTTAGCCAGCGAATTAATCACACAATCCGAGTACCGGTTCCTAATGCCTGATAACAAACAAGCAGGCCGCTTCTACCTCCTTCCTAAGATCCATAAGGTTAGCACAGACGAACTACTTACTGCTGAAATACCGGGAAGACCCATAGTGTCTAACAACAACACCCCGACAGAGCCATTATCGAAGTTTCTTAATCACCATCTATCCGACATACCGCCCAACCTTCCGTCCTTTATTCAGGATACGCCTCATTTTCTGCGGATTATAGAGTCTATTAACGAAGCACAAACACTTTCAGATCAGGCTATTTTGGTAACACTAGATGTCACTTCCCTATACACGAATATACCTATCACAGAAGGAATCGAAGCGCTCTCGAAAGCAATACAGAATAGCAAACGTGCACACGCCGCTGAAGTTTACATCACGTTACTAAAATTAGTACTTACACTTAATTACTTTGAATTTGACTCGACCAACTACCTGCAAATTTTTGGCACCAGTATGGGAACTCCTTTCGCGCCGACCTACGCCAATATCTTCATGGGGCAACTAGAAGCACAGCTTTTGGAATTGTCGCCGCTAAAACCTCGCACCTACCTCCGTTACATAGACGATATCTTTATTATTTGGGAACATGGTGTAAGTGCACTAAGCACATTTTTTGAGCATTTTAACAACTTTCATCCCAGCATTAAGTTTTCTATGCAGCACTCTTCTAGTAAAATTGCTTTTCTCGACACGACAGTATCCATCGAAAAAAGAAAACTAAAGACGACACTTTACAGAAAGCCAACGGATAGCCAGCAATATCTAGATTATAGTAGCCATCACCCGCGACACTGCAAACAGGGCATATTTATAGGACAGGCAAGGCGCATAAGAAGGATTTGTAGCAACGACGCGGATTACGTTCACCACTTAAGCAATTTAAAGGCAACCTTAGCTGAACGAAATCACCCGCACGACGCTCTCAACAAGGCATACAATGACGCGCTTAAACTAGATAGGACACCAGCGCTAGAAAAAAGAACCCCTAAAGCGCAGGCCAACCAGCCGCTAGCATTCATAACGAAATACTCCAACTCGCTTCCAAACATAAATAATATTCTTCGGAAATACTATCCAATACTAACAAGCAACGATCGCCTTAGAAAAGCGTTTCCGGAAATACCAAGAGTCACCTACCGCCGTAATAGAAACTTTAAAGACCTGCTAGTACATGCCAAAGTAAACCCTCAGCGCACCGCCTGCGTAATAACTTGCTCCCGTCCCAGATGTAAGACTTGCAAGCATATTCAAAATGATCTTAAAGTTAAAAGCACGGGAAGTGACTATGTCCATCATGTAAAATCAAGTTTCACTTGCACTAGTTCGAACGTTATTTACATGTTGGAATGTTCACTCTGTCACAAGCAGTACGTCGGCGAAACTGGTCAACCAATCAATGTTAGATTAAACGGGCACCGCGCGGACACCGCGAATAACCTGCCGAAGGCAGTGGCGCAGCATTTTAATATGACAGGTCATAATTTCGATGAACTGAAACTCTACATACTCCAAGGAAACTTCCGCTCGCCGAGGGACAGAAAATACAGGGAATCGTATCTCATATACAGGTTCAATACTCTCCAACCTACAGGCATAAACCTTTCAAAGGGAACTCTTGAGTCCATTAGATACGGAAGAGTGTTAACAAAGACGACAAAAGGTTGAGGTATGCACAAGCTAACAATGTTTCTCCCAGAAAGTCTACTTTCAGGTGCTGAGCCCCCATCCAGTTCCAGGAGAACAAGGACGTTAAACAGTGTAGTTACCTTTTTTTAGCCCCATGCTTTCCATGAAATGCATTGTTGGTGCGGGGCAGGTGGTACGGGGTGGAGGAGGGGGACACATGACATAGGAGTAACTTTTGTTCCGAGCGTGTGTTTCCTTTTTTCCACCCTGCTTTCTAGCCCTGTGCACACAATGCATGTGCAAGATATGTACAAAGAGCGGATTCTCTAGAAACTTTCGCTCTTGCCATTTATAGTAGTCACGCTAACACCTGTCACCCAAATACCCTTACACCCAACCCCTCCCCCCCCCCCCCCTTTTTTTTTCCTTTTGTGTGTGTATGTTCGCACGTGCTGCTCTTCTCCTCCTCTCTTTCTGAGGACGGGGGAGGGTGTACAAAGGCGTACATAAACGAACGCTGGAGAAGGCAGTTGCCGCCCTGACGAAGACAAGTCCGCTTGTCGAAACGTTGGCTCCCGCGACATTCCCTGTTTTAAATCGTACCTTGCGATTTGTTCATCGATTCAAGCATCCATCTTCCCCTGAGCTTCTCTTCTAGTTTGGATTTTAAGAAGATGGTTGAGGCATGAAAGGGCACCAGTTAACGTCCGTAATGTATACATGTGGTTATTAATAAGTTCACCACTTGTTTTTTGAAGGCAGCCCTACCAGTTTGAGGCACCTGGTATTCAGCACTTTGTTTTCCGTAAGTAGTTCGTAATTTAGGTGTTCGCTTTTTATGTTCTCGTAAGATGTAGTAAGGTCTTTCGGTGCAGGCTTGTTCATACAGTTTATTTTGTTGAATTATATGAAGCAATTTATAATAGTACAGCTGGTCAACCCTAAGCATGGAATGTTTTATGAACAGTGGAGCAGTTGGCAGATCTTGCAAGTTTCCCCTGTACTTCTCAAAACAGCGCAATATTTTCTTTTGCATAGTAATGAGTTTAAGGTAATTTCTTTGCGATGTCGTTCCCCAGGACTGATATGCCATATGCTACCTTAGAATGAAATAGTGCATAATACATACTTATTTTGATCCTCAATGGCATTACGTTTATTGTTTTGTAAAAGCAACCAAGTATACGCGCTAAGGCCGTAGTCAGGTGATCCACATGTGTGTTCCAGCTTAATTCTTCTTGAAACCACACGCCAAGAAACTTCTGCTCTCTTACGCGTGCAATAGGGTTGCTTTCGAATATCAAACTTATTTCATATATAGGTTTATTTACAGGTCGAAATATCATATAGGTTGTTTTCTTCGCATTCAAACGCAGCCTATTTTGTTTTAGCCAAATTGAAAGATGCTCTAAGTAGTTATTTGCGCTGGTCTCAAGTGATATCAAATTGTCTGATGCAAAAAACACATTCGTGTCATCGGCATACATAATAAGTTCAGGGGAGTCGGGTATTTCAACAATATCATTTATGTAGACAAGAAACAACAGTGGACCTAGTATTGACCCTTGGGGGACTCCTTGGTTTAACTTTATCTTCGTAGACATTGTGCTATTAATTTGAACGAATTGATAACGATCTTTAAGGTAACTTTTGAAGAGATCTAGTGCAACTCCACGCACTCCATACCTCGACAGCTTATCAATTAATATTTGGAATTGTATCGAGTCGAATGCTTTTTGAAGATCAAGAAACAGTCTAAGAGTGTATTGTTTTCTTTCAATATTGTGAATTATCTTATCTTTAATGTACAAATGAGCACTCATGTTAACTTATTGTAGCTTCAACGTTTGAACATTATGGAGGGAAGGCCACGATACGCACCAAAATTAAAAACTAATGCATCATTTCTAAGAAAACATAAACAATAGTCAAATTTTAAAAGAGAATTTCGGAGACCTGGGTTGTCGTCCCCCGCTGGCCATCACGCAAGCGAAAACACGTCTACGTAAGACACACACCTTTCATAGATAAACTAAATGTACCCAGAGTAAGAATGCTTACCACAAACTAGACTAGTATAATAAACGATGCAGATCAAGGGTAGCAAATGAGGCTGATCCCTTTGTCATTGAACTCGCTACAACGATACAGTGAAACCTGTGTTCTCGAAGTTGTCGAATGCATAAGCGGAAATCCAGCGAATCTAGGAGCAAGAGATGACTTGGGTGTTGTGGACATGTGAACTAGGTACATGAAAGCATCAGCGGCGCCTAGACACGGCACACGGATCCTTGTTGTAAACAAGGGAAAGTTCTCGAACAACTCACATTGCTCCGGAGGCACTGAACTGCATGGGCCAGAGCCCTGGACAAGCCTGGCATAAGCAAGGAGCGTACGGAAATGGTGACGTCTTGCAAGCGAAACCGAACAGGTTGTGAGTGGATCCTTTGGCGCGCACACAGCCCATTGCAGCGAAAGACCAATAATATCCTTGTCGACGGCTATTTCCTTCCATGGAGCAGTGCGCGTCACAACTCAGCACACCTGGCCTGACCGTGCAAGACAAATATTGTAGCGGCCGCTTTCGTACTCTCCCCGAGGAATGCGTCGTCACGACGCTGCCACGCCCCTCACTTCCACGGAGTTCGAGGCATGAAGACTACCGAAGCGCTGAGTGCTGGCGTGCATTAGTACGACAATACGCTTCACTCTAAACAGACAAGGTAGAATGGTGGGCCTGAAAATTAATATGCAGAAAACTAAAATAACTGCTGTGCTCGCCTTGGACGAGCACAGGAGTTTCAGATAAGAGCGAGGTATAGGACGTGGTAATAAAATAAATCTTAGGCCAGGTAGTGACACCTGATCCGAACCATGAGGCTGAGATAATCAGGAGGATAAGAATGGAGTACAGTGCATTGGGCAAAGATTCTCAGATAATGAGTGGTAGCTTACCATTGTCTCTGAAGAGAGAAGTGTAGAACAGCTGCACCTCACTGGTACTCACCTACGGGGCAGAAACTTGGAGGTTGACTAAGAGGCTTCCGCTTAAATTGAGGATGACGCAGCAAGCTATGGAACGGAAAGTGGTAGCGGTAACCTTAAGGGATAAGAAGAGGGCGGTGTGGGTTAGGGAACAAACATTTGTTAGGGGCATATTAATAGAAATTAAGAAGAAACGGGCTTGGGCGGGCCATGTAATGCAAAGACAAGACAACCGTTGGTCATTAAGGGCAATAGAGTGGATTCCTAGAGAAGGCAAGCGTGGCAAGGGGCGGCAGGAAGTTAAGCGGGCAGATGAGATCAGGAAGTTTGTGGGGATAAATTGGGCCCAGTTAGCACAGGACAGGGATAATTAGAGATCTATGGGAGAAGCCTTCGCCCTGCAATGGGCGTATGCAGGCTGATGATGACGATGCTTGGCTCTGTCGTCCCTAGGGGCGGTACCACCGCAACGAACACAAGTGAACCAAGAGTGCAGTGAACGGGAGGCAATGTTAATTTAAGAGTTAATTTGCTGCTTAAACACTGTAGATCACTGTACTAAAAACCTTCACTTTGACCGGACGACAGATAAATGTAACTTGTGAAGACATGAGGCCCGTCTATTCTCTATATGACCAATTGAACTTGAACATTCCGTAGCCTTCTTTGAAGAGGTCACCCGTCGCCAGAGCCGTCTCCCACAACAGCGGTCCAGAAACATCGACTCACCGTCAACCAGCTGTGCAAGGGCTTAATCCCTTATGTCAAGGGCACTTGGACCGGTCCCCTCGGCGCAGAGAATCAAAGTGGCCAACAAACCATGCAACACGCTTGGCCGCGGCGCTTCTTGCCACGACCGAAGGACAGACCGCCGAAAGAGAAAGCACAAGGGGTGGTTTATTCTATCATTTGTGCATAGTGCGATAGCACCTACATAGGGGAAACAAAGAACTTCCCCGAGCGACTGCGGCAGCACACAAGTGACGTGCGAAATTCTGAAAACCAGAAGAACGCTCTCGTGGAACACAGCCGGGGCCTTGATCACCGCTTCTTGTATGAAAAGTTCTGCATCATTAACATGGAGGCCAACCCCCATAATCGGCTCTTTGTAGAATCCTGGCACATCCAGGCGACACCTGCAAACATAAACCAGTATACGGGTGCACTGCCGAGTGCGTACTTTAACGTACTTCGCCACGTGTTCCAGCCACCAAACAAAAGCAGCGCTCCTATACAAACCTTGCTCTCCATCGCCCACCCGCCATCCCTGAAGGAGGGGTTAAAGTGGCCTCGAAACGTCGCAATTTTTACGTTTGTGGTTGTTGTCACATTGTCTCAACTTCGTAGCGTAAGTAAATTTTGACAACCTGACGTTCCTTATGACCAATGTTGCGTTGTTATGTCGGTAGAGTTTCCATTTCATTTTGTGGCATCCCAGGTGGATGTGCGTCCCAGCGGGTGGAACTGCTTCATTATAAAATGCACGTCCATTCTTTCAGATATCCGCTTCCATTGCGGAAGTACATCACTGATTTCTTGGTGGACCCCGTCAGAAAACACTTTCATGTTAGTCATCGCATAATGAGGTCAAATTAAGCGCAAATAATTCAAAAGCAGTGAAGACAAACACACCAAAAACACACTGGAATCAAAGGATCCACAGTTCATACACCTTTCATGGCGCTGCGGCTTATTGTTTTCCATGTACTTCTTGTCCGTTTTGTGCCGTCACCTCTTGTGCACTGGCTATTATCACTAGACCAACCAACTAGCCCAGCAGTCCGTTTCGAGGTGGCTTACATTTTTAAAGGAAAAAAAGGTCGGTGGGCACAATGAGAGTCAGTAGACAGCCAGCAGAAAAGCAAATGCTGGTCTGTGAGCATTTACACGTTGCTTATTAAAATTACGGAGAACACGATATGCCATACATAACGAAGGCCGCATAAAACGTGGCGGCATCAATAGTGGTTCGGTTAAGAAAATTATGCTAATTTCCGCAGCCTTTGTGGGAGCACGGGACAGCGTGTGTGGGAGTAGGGAAAATGGAATGGCAGAGTAGAAAGGACCGAAACACCGTAGTGGAGGTAAATTTTGACAAACTGACATTCCTTTACGCGCACTCACGTCGTACAGTACATAGGCGTCTAGCTTAATAATAATAATAATAATAATAATAATAATTGTGGTGCTGGTGAAGAAAGGACCCTATATTCTGCAGCCCATAGCACAGCTGCATGCACGTCTTAGCGTCCGTAGGAAAAAAGAGTGAACGAGAAAATATTAGAGAAAAGCCGTAGTGGAGAGTTCCAGAAAGTCTGACCACCTGGGGACATTTAACGTGCACTACACTTAATGACTGCCGCAATAAGTACAAAGTTATTACTATTTGATTTAGTACGAATAAGGGATCTCCTAAGGCTCACCGCTCCATGTGAGTACCGCTGGGGCTCCGAAAGCTGATTTCCGAAAGCTTCCTCAATAGGCGATGTGAAGGCCTTTTCATTTTAAGGTAGCCAGAATAAACTGAAACGCCGGGAAAACACGAACTTTTGAAGTTGGTGCCACGCCTAGCCAAAGCGAAAACGCACCGTACTTTTCTCTTTATTGTATAAATAGGTAGCAACAATTACTTGCTTGCTTCTTTTCTTTTTCAATGAAAGACTTCCCGATTGTTCATGAGAGTAAAAACGCGTGGATGTTGTCAGCTACCTCATGACATGTGAAAAAAAGGGGTGAAATTCCGCTAGCTCAAGTTTTCAGGGCCATGCTGAAGGCGCTCCAGCGTCATTAATAAACTAAGTATTTGTTTTGTTGCTATTGCACACCACATCATGCGAAATGTTTATTTCTTTAAACAGAGCGAATTGAGAATAAAGTTCCCTTTTTTTTAATTCGAATTCGAGATGGGTAAAACGCAACAAAAACACCTTCGTAGGCGATGCATTTTTTTATCGGCATTCTATATTATAGCCAAACGCCTTTATAGCCAAGGATTGGGTTCTCGTAAACTCTGCGTCGTACAGGTAATTTTGCTGTACAAGTCGCATACCCTAACGCTTGCACTCAGACTGGGACGTAAACATTCCATCGTTGCACAAGTGATTTGACAGAGGAGACGTTTGTTGTAGAAGCGTTTGACCGTATTTATATTTTTGTTAAGGAATATTCTGGAGTCATTTCGAGCATGTTCTGGATGCTGTCAGATGTTCCCTTCACATAAGGAAAAAAAACACCAACAGCAACAATAGCACAAATCTTACAGTCACCAAAAGCTTAGGTATTTGGTAAAATTCATAATGAAAAGAGAAGGCTTGCAAGACGCTGTCAGCAAAATTTTACCGACTGTCGCATGGGTGTAGTGTATAAGATTCCATTTAGGTGCGGAAGGTTCTGCGCTGGAGAAACAGCGCGTTGCATTAATCAGAGATTTATTCCACAAAGAATGTTGTTATCCCGTGGCACGCTGTCTAATCTTTCGTCGCACTTCCCGGATTGTCAATGCGCGTTTAATTTAGATAAATGGGCGATCGTATATAGACAAAAGAATGAAGAAACGCGTTTAACGATAAAGGCCTGAAATATCAGTAAGGGCTGAAGGGTGTACGTGAGTCAGCTGTCGATTAGCTTTAACACAGATAAAATGTCTTAACAGTTGTCTCTCGCGTAGACCGGCACGTGTAAGCCTTTGTCAGGTGGCGCTACCATTCCTAAGCTTGCGCAGATAAGTTGCGTGTCTTCTTTGTTTTTTCGCCTCAGTGCTGCGCTTAAGCTGATAGCGTTCTTGTAGTCCACTCCTCTCGCTTTGCGTCCATGCCTTGCACGCCTTTTGTTTGCCTTACGAAAAGCACAAAGAGCGATTGCTGGCGCCTGATCTGCGAGAAGCTGAGAAGGAGCAATCACCACATGTCCTTCACCTGTGAAGATTGATTGCGGGAGATGTTTTGCGCAAAGGCTGCATGGCTGCCACGGCTCAAGTTACTGTTTTCCACAGTCTTCCATTTCCCACGCGTCGTCCTGTTTTAACCCGGAGGTTTGGACAGAATGAGACATCTGAGACGTTTGTTATTTGTTTTCTTTTTCTTGAAAATTTGAAGAGTGGAAACCTGTTCATGTTTGCGTAAGTACCCGATGCAATGAAGAGAATTCCTGTAGGGTCGTTTTATGTTAGTTAAGTTGAGTTTTGTGGCGCAAAAGCGACTAAGGCTATGCTGCGCTAGACGCAGGGTTAGAAAGAAGTACGTGGTCTCCAGCGTCGCAAGTGCCGGCTATGGCCGCGGAGCATGAAGGTAGACGTAGTGTGTACAGGATGGTGTGATCAATGGGTTGGTGTCGGGGGCTGTATAGGGGCCTAAAAGCTTGCGCACTAAATGTGCATAAAATATGTATATTGAGTAAAACTATGAAATTGATACGGGAGATGTGAATGTGAAATGAATGTTGACAGTTGGAACGGTAAGTAGTTGCAGTACTTAGATTTTGTTGAGAATGCCTAGTTCGTGTAAGAAATTCACTACATCCGTAATAGACACCAACGGGTTGTCTCCGAGAATGAGTGTGGGGTGCAGAGGTAAGTACAATGCGTAGGCATCCTTAAAGTGTTTCTGACTTGCTCTTTCAACGTGTGGACATGTAATGAGGAAATGTAGCACTGTAAGCGGTTCCTGACATTCATTGCGTTTTGGTTGTGGCTCGTTTTTTAGCAAATAATTGTGCGTGAGGTGCGTATGCCCGATTCTAAGTCTGGCTAGTGTAATAACGTTGTCAGTCAGGCTGACGGGAATAGAATGCGTTTATTCAGCGCCTACGTACATATATATATCGATACATGACGTCACAGGAATTCCGTAAGATTGTGAGCCGGATATGGACGCTGCGCGACATGCTGCGCTATCACAACTTCTTCCCGCTCTATTCAACAACAAAACGTTAGGTAACAACCAGTAACCTTAAGTAACAGTTAACACATAACAATAAGCAAGGAAGCAATCACTTAAAGTTCGCATGTCGGAACCAATCCGGTTGCTTGCGCACACGAGCACTTCGCCGTAGCAGAGGTGGTTCCGGCGATTCGGATGCCGCAGCCGGCGCGGAAGACTCGGCCAAGTTCTTGCGTACTGGCTCGGGTGCGTGTGCTGATGGCGGTGATTCGTCGTGCTCTGGTACGTCGTTGGTTTTTGGTTCGGCCGGCGTTTCAGGCGAACAGAGAGCGTCCTGGTCGGTAGGCTGCTGCAGTTGTGTATCCGTGGGGTTCGGCGTCACCTCTCTTGTTGGAGTTTGCTTTGCAGGCACTTCGAAAGGCGGTGGCGGTTCACCAGGGGCCGCATGTCTAGGGCGCAGGTGGTCGGAGTGTGTGAAGCGGTGCACATCGCGCACTTTCACCATGTATGTCACCGCACTGACAACCTGGGTCACCACACCTTCTTCCCAGGAGACACTTTCACCACGTACAGTTTTCACCAAAACACTGTCCCCCACAACAAACATACGCTCCCGCCCCCTAAACAAATCGCGCTGCTCTTTTAACTTGTCTTGTTTGTCCTGCATGCTTTTTGCGAAATTAGGTTTGAGCAGTGACAATTTTACGCGTGGCTGGCGTTTCAAAAGCAGTTCAGCGGGCGATTTGCCTGTCACACTGCTTGGCGTGTTCCGGTAGGCCATGAGGAAGCTATCAATACTTTCTTGCAGCGTCGGCTGCTTACCCGAGGCCTTATTCTCAAGCACCTGTTTCAGTAAGGCCTTCTTTACAGTTTGGACCGTTCGTTCTGCAGCACCATTGGAGGCTGCGTGATAAGGGGGAATACGAACGTGTTTCACGCCATTGGACCTCAGAAAATCAGCAAACTCAGCTGAGGTGAACGGGGGCCCGTTGTCACTGACCAGGACTTCTGGCAAGCCGTAAATGGCAAAGGCACCCCGAAGTTTCTCCAGGGTTTTTTGGGCTGATGTTGACGACATGGGCCACACTTCAATCCATTTTGAGAATGAGTCGACCAGTATAAGAAACACGTTCGTCCCCTGTTTAGCAAAATCTATGTGCACGCGTGACCAACAATGCGCAGGGTAGTGCCACGGTTGAAGTGGAACAGGCCGGGCAGCTGGCTGCACAGCTTGGCAAATCTTGCACCTCTGCACGTATTGTTCAATGGCCAAGTCTATTCCTGGCCACCAGACGAAACTTCTAGCTAGCATTTTCATGCGGCTTGTGCCTGGGTGCTCCTCATGTAGCATGTTTAGCACGCGCTCCCTCAGCTGTTCCGGTATTACAACTCTTGCCCCCCATGTCACGCACCCCTGCTCAAGTGATAGCTCATCGCGGCGAACATGGTACGATTCCAATGCGTCATCATGGTGCTTAGGCCACCCGTTTAGCGTGAACTGAGCCACACGGCTGAGTGTTAAGCTTCGCTTTGAGAATCTTGCAATCTCGTCCGCGGTCAGCGGGAGGCACTGGAAAATGGACAAGCACTCTGGAGCCTCGTCTTTAGCGACTACTGGTTGGGGCAACCTAGACAAGGCGTCTGCCACTTCTAAATTTTTACCCCTTCTAAATTTCAGGCGATATCGGTAAGCTGCAAGCGTCAGGGCCCAACGTTGCATGCGCGCGGCAGCTACTGTTGGAATACGCTTATCGTGCCCTAGTACCCCCAGTAGCGGCTGATGATCTGTGTATATGGTAAATTCTCGGCCATACAGGTACCTGTGGAATTTCTTTAGGCCATAGATTATGGCCAAAGCTTCACGTTCACACTGAGCATACTTTTTTTCTGCTTCTGTCAGTGTACGCGACGCAAAGGCGACCGGCTTTTCATCACCTTCGGCTGTCTCGTGAAAAATCACAGCACCTAAGCCGTAGGACGACGCATCGCAAAGCATTGCGAGTGGTTTCTTGACGTCATAGAATGTCAGGACCTTGCTGCTTGTCAGCAAGTGTTTCGTAGATTCGAAAGCGTCGCTGCATTCCTTTTCCCATGCCCATTTTTTATCCTTTTTTAGTAGCCGATAGAGGGGCTCCGCTACTGTCGAGGCGTTTTGAAGAAACCTGGAATAAAAGTTCCACATGCCTAAATACGCCTTAAGCTCTGTAACTGTCGTGGGCTCTGGTGCTTGTAAGATTGCCCTCTTTTTTTCGTCTGTGGGGTAAATGCCTTCTTCCGTAACCTTGTGACCCAAATATGTAACAGACTTTTGGAAGAACCGGCACTTATCCGTGTTGAGCGTTATGTTATATTCGCTCAGTCTTTGCAAGACACGTTCTAGTGTTTGCTGGCAGTCGTCAGTGTCAGACCCTGTCACGATCACGTCGTCGATATAGCATCCCACGTGTGGGATGCCTTGAAGCACCTCATCCATCATCGCCTGGAAGATAGCGGGCGCGCTAGCCACCCCGTAAGGAAGGCGCTGGAACTCAAACAACCCTAGAGTGGTGTTTACTGTCAACAACGGAAGCGACTCTGGAGTAAGTGGGAGCTGTTGATATGCCGAGGACAGGTCTAGTACACTGAACACCCTACCGCCAGCTAAGGCCGTGTACAAGTCCTCTGGTCTCGGAAGTGGGTAATGATCTGTCATCAAAGAGGGGTTTACTGTTGTTTTGTAGTCCCCACACAACCGGACGCTGCCGTTCTCTTTTACAACCGTGACCAGTGGCGTAGCCCAGTCACTGCGCATTACAGGGCTCAGCATGCCTGTTTTCACTAGTTCCCGCAGTTGCTGCTCAACTTTCTCCTGTAATGCAAAGGGGACTGGCCTAGCGCGGCAAAACACCGGCGTCGTGCCCGGCTTTAAGACGATCTTTGCTTGAAACTTCCTAATTGTTCCCAATTTTGTTGAGAACACGGCAGGATACTTTCGTTTCAGAGCCGCAACTCGGTCTTCTACCGCAATTTGGCCGACCTCCAGCCAGTGAAGTTTTAGTCGTTCGAGCCAATTCCTCCCGATCAGAACGGGTAACTTCCTGCCGTTGTCCTTTACAACAATCATGGGTAACGTCATGCTTTTGTCTTTGTATTGAACAGCCACGTCACACTGCCCTTTTAGCTGTATTTTCTCGCCAGTATAAGTGCGCAGTGACATTTTGCACGGTTCACACTTCACGTGTGAAAACAGAGAATCGTACACTTGTTCCGGAATAATAGTCACTGCCGCCCCTGTGTCAATTTGCATATTCAGTGCGCGCCCTTCCACTTCTATGCTCACTTCATAACATGACTGGGTTGCATTAACCAAATGGTACAGTTCGTGCCCCGATTCCTCGTTAGAACATTCGAGCGCATGCGTGCTCTTTGGTCTCACTCTAGAATTTGGGCACATGTTTTTCAAATGACCTACTTCTGAACATTTCCGACAAGTAGCGTTTTTGTACCAACATTCTTCAGACGAGTGTCCTCTGCCGCACCTTTCACAATTTTCGCTCTTGCGGGCTCTGCTTCCCTTGGGCTTAGCGGGTCTCTGGTCTTGACGGGGTCGACCCTTGACTACGTGCACTGGTGCCTCTTGTTCTCTAGACCGCATCTGCTCAGTGTCTCGAGCCGCTAGCTCTCTGTCGAGGGCAATTTTGCAAGCGCCATCGAATGTCAGCTCTCGCTCAGCAAACAGCGCGCGCTGGGTTTCTTCGTTCCGTATCCCAGCAACCAGTCTATCTCGGAGGGCGTCTTGCAAGAAGGCGCCGTAGTTGCACTTCCTCACTAAGTGTTTCAGTTCCACGATGAACCCTTCGACACTTTCCCCTTCCATTTGTACGCGCCGGTTGAACTTGCACCGTTCCGCTATGACGGAACTTCTGGGGCAGTAGTGCTCCTTCAGGAGAAGTTTTACTTCTTCGTACGACTTTTGTCCCGGGACCTCTGGCACAACTAGACTCTTTAGCACTTCATAAGCCTCTGGTCCTATTACTGTCAAAAAGACAGGAAGGCGCTTGGCCTCAGCTATCTCATTAGCTGTTAGAAAATGCTCAAAACGCTCTAAGTATGACTCGAAGTTTTGAGTCTTCGGGTCGAACTCCGCTACCTTCCCCAGTGGCGGCATTTCGAAAAAGTAGATGTTTGCTACTCATCGGTTCGACGTTCCTTGTTGCGAGCGCGACGTCCCGTAGCCGTTGCTCCAGTGAGTGCCTCTGCAAGGTATTCGGTAGGCAGTGGGCGGTGCCGCATCCCGGGAGCGCGTACGGAGCACGCCGGCTGCCGCCTACGTGGGTACGTAGGAACCTCGTCGCCAGTTGTAATAACGTTGTCAGTCAGGCTGACGGGAATAGAATGCGTTTATTCAGCGCCTACGTACATATATATATCGATACATGACGTCACAGGAATTCCGTAAGATTGTGAGCCGGATATGGACGCTGCGCGACATGCTGCGCTATCACAGCTAGTACTACCTCAATGAAAGCGTTCCTTATTTCATGTTCTAGCCGGACAAGGTTGTCAATTGTAGAGTAGTTCCTTTTATAACCACACTGGTGAATGTCCAGTAGGTTTTGGGTTTCTAGCGTAAAGGTTAATCTCGCATTGATGACACTTTCATAGGATTTCGCTAAGCAGCTCGTCAGGGCAATGGGCCGGTAGCTAGTGGCAGATGTGCGTGGTTTTCCGGCTTTCAAGAAAGGTACTATGATAGCGTTTTTCCATGATTTTGGTATTGTGCCTGTATCCCAAATTTTGTTAAAGAAGAATAACAGAGCTTTTACTGATCCAGGTGAGAGGTGAGCCAGCATTGAATAATGAATGCGGTCTTGGCCAACTGCGGTTTTTTTCCCAGCTGAAAGTACTCTGTTTAATTCTTGGAGTGTTAAGGGAGCATTGTAGGGTTCATTTGACGAACTTGCTATAGGCAATCTTTGCTTCTCTGCAGACTGTTTGTACTTGATAAATGCATCAGAGTAGTTTGCCGAGCTGGAAATATTATAAAAGTGTTCACCTAGTATATCAGCTTGTTCCTGTAGCGTTGTTTGTATGCCTGAAGGTGTGAGTAAGGGTAGAGCATATGATGAATAGTCTCCCTTGAACTTCCTAAGGCAATCCCATAGCTTCTTGGATGTGACTGAACTATTGATTGAGGACACATAGTCTTTCCATGAGGATTTTTCCGCCTGCCGTCGGATGTACCTTGCTCTTGCTTTAGCCTTTTTGAAGTTTATGAGATTAGTGTACGTGGGGTACCTTCTCAGGACAGCCCATGCCTTATTTTGGTGTTTCTTTGCTGCGTGCATTCTGGAGTCCACCAGGGGTTTAGCTTTTTCCGCACGATGCAAGACGATTGAGGTATTGATTTCTCTGCCGCTGCTATAAGGACTTCTGTGACTTTTTCATTCATTTCGTCTACACTCATTTCTGGAGTAAGCATGCGCTCAAGTTTTGCATTCTGTGTAAAAAGAGGCCAGTCGGCATGTTGTAATTTCCAGCGGCGTGGTTTGCTATTTAAAGTAGGAAGTGTGGGTGACAGTTTGACTACGGCAGGTAGATGGTCACTTCCATATGAGGTGTCAAGGACATCCCACGTAAAATCACTAAAAACAGATGGTGAGCAAAAAGCTAAATCTATACAGGTGAACTTGCGCGTGCTTGGTGAAAAATATGTGGGTGAACCCGAGTTTAAAAGACATATATTGGTTGACAGGATCAAATCTTCAATGACTTGCCCCCTCTGGTCAGTTTTCTCGCTACCCCATAGGGTGCAATGAGCGTTAAAATCACCAACTAAAAGAAATGGTTCTGGCAGCTGTGCTGTTAATTCCTCAAGGTCTTGGAGGGTTACGTGTTCATGGGGTGAAATATAGACAGAACAAATGGAGATGCTTTTGTGGGACAAAACAGTAACAGCTACAGCTTCCAAACGCGTATTTAATTTGATATCACGGGTAGGGGTGGCACCTTGTACCACTATGGCTACTCCTCCCGACAGTCGGCTGGCGTGCTCGCGGTCCTTTCGGACAATCGTAAAACCTCTTAAGAAATTGTTTGTTTTTGGACCTAGATTTGTTTCCTGTAGGCAAACTGCTACAGGTGAGAAGTTGTGTATAATGTCTTTAATGTCACCCAAGTTGTGTATGAGACCTCTACAGTTCCAGTGTACAACAAGTGTCATGAGAGAAAACAAGAGTAGATAAAGAAAGGCTGCTCATTCAGCTTGTGTGGCTAGAAATAGAAGTATTGGTGACAGGAAAATGGGATTTCAAATCAGTCATGTGCCCTTTCCTGGGGCAACAACCGGATGTCGAGCCCCTTTGCCCCTGCCAACGGGGTTCGGAGCGGTAACCGGTGATTTTGGAGGCTTGCCACTAGCAGCAAACTCTCCAGTCTCCTCCGTGTCCGCTGCGCACACTTCCATCGAGTCAGCACCGCTAGAGTGTTCCTCGCTGGATGTGGTGAGCGGGGGGGTTGGCTTTTTTGTGGGAAGCCTTCCCTTCAGCACCGTTAGTGAGGTTTGTACAGCCTCTGCGCTGCGCTGGCTGATACCAGCGCTGGTAGAGGCTTTTTGGCCTCGAGTGGAAGGTGCACGTTGTGTACCTCCCAACTCCCTTTGTGAGGGCTGGAGTGCCGAGACTAGGTCCTGTAGCTGGACCTGAGTGCCGACGGATACCTGCGGTACACGCCCTCTCTGTACCGCTTGGCTATATGTGCCCTTTTGGGCAAACTCCACTCGATTTCGTGCTTCGATGTACGATATATTCTCGTTTGTCTTCAGCGTGTTAATTTCTTTTTCTTTTTTCCATACAGGGCATGCTCGGGAGTACGCAGCGTGTGAGCCCTCACAGTTGACACAGTGCAGATCGTTTGTGCACTCCTCATCATTGTGTTCAGAAAGACCACACTTAACGCAAGTCGGTTTGCCTCGACATGCCGTTGACCCATGTCCGTACCTTTGACACCGGAAACATCTTCGAGGGTTTGGCACATAGGGCCTGACTCTGAGGTGCAGGTAGGCGGCATGCACTGAATATGGAAGTGTTGTATTGTCAAACGTCAGCACTACATGTTTTGTTCTGATCTCCTTTCCATCTCTTCTGATAATAATGTTGCGAGCCGAGAGCACTCCTTGATCGGCCAAGGCCTCAGTTATCTCTTCGTCTGTGCATTTAATGAGCTCATTGTCAGAGATGACGCCTTTAGCATAGTTCAGTGATCTGTGTGGTGTTACACATACTTCATGGTCGCCTATTTTGTTTAATTTCCTTATGTTATTGCTTTGCATCTCGTTATGAACCTCAATCAAGAGGTCACCGGAGCTCATTTTCCTGGCGTTGTAGTCACCATCAATACACTGTTTAATGGCTTTGGCGATTGGGAATGGTGAAATATCCTGGACTTGTGTTTCACTTTTCGATGTTACAACAAAAAACTTTGTGAAGTTATTAGGCTTGGTGGTGAATTCCTTAGTTACTTCGGTGCGAACCCGCTTTCGGACTCGATCAGTTTTTGAAAAAGTGGAAGTTTTCTCCATAAAATAAAGTGTGGTGTTCGGTAGTCATGCTGGCCGCCCACCTCGGAGCCCAACCTGGGAGTGTATTTTAACCACTAGCCATACACAACTACTATAACCATACATGCCTAGCCAAGGGAGACTGCGCACGCATGGTTAACCCTTGCCACCAGGAAAAAAAGAAGAGAATCGAAGAGACGAGGAGACAGGAAAGATTAAATGACAGAGAAAGGCGAAGATGCGAGTGGAAGATAGGAAAAGGTGACTGCCGATTTCCCCCAGGGTGGGTCAGCCCGGGGGTGCCGTCTACGTGAAGCCGGGGCCAAAGGGGTGTGTTGCCTCTTCCGGGGGGCCTTAAAGGTCCAATCACCCGGCGTCGGCTCAACCCCCAGGATCCCCTTTTCCCCGGACACGGCTAAGCCACGCACGGCGACACGTGGGAGGGGGTCGAAACCCTCCCGTTGGCTCGGGTCCGTGGTGTCGCCACACACCAAACGCCTGCAGAAGCAGACGCCCCTGCGGGGTGTAGGGTCGTTTTATGGAATAGAGTAAATGTGAAAAGGTAATCACCGTTTGTACTTTTCTGTCGCATTGGGACCCGCTGTGCATACGTCTTCTGAGGCAACCGCATCAGATACCTCTAGGAATTCTCGCATTGCACATATACATATATCTGAATATTGTACATTACAGTATACATAACACTGGATATTGTATAATGCGAATATTTTCACTCAAGCTGTAAGTTGCTTCAGCGCTCCGTGAACTGCGACAACACGATGGCAGCACTCACATATGTCATGTTGACATAGAGTACAATCAGGAAGGTGTCTAAAAGTAAGCGTGCTCGACAGTTCATTCAAAAACTTTATGAATCAACGAGATGTATGGCGTAGAGAAGACTGATAAAACTAGAACAACTGCTCAATAATAAAAAAAAACCGTCATTAGAAAACCCCTCAGGAGAAACTGTCCAAATAGGGATAGGTCTGAATGAAGAAAAAAAAGGAAAGAATGAGTCTTACGGCAGTGAGGCTCGGCGATTGTAGAACACACGTCACGGCTGTCTTGAGCAGACGGCGCTTGAGCAATACCCGGAGAAGCAGTCGACCTTTTCCTTGCGATGTTTGCACCTGTAAAGCGTTCGGTCACGTGTAAAAGACAAGCTTGACTTTCAGATTGCTGGCGTAAATGCTTCTAGGGTAAACAGTCTTTTCGGTAGTGCAGATCACAAAGCAGGAATCAGAGAAGTGTGTCATTTGAGTTAATGTGGGGAGAAGGTGCAAATCCTACAGAGATAAACGATTGAATTGCTCCTGCCGTCATGAGGAAGGCGAGAACATTTGTCGAGCCGCTGGCTTGCCCTATTTTTTCATCGTTTTCAAATATCTCTTCATCATCTTTCATGTGTTATCATTCTAGCATACAGGAAAGCCAATCATAAGCAGGGTAGTCTTGTTTTCTCAATTAAATGCAGAAATGACTGAAACATAATTCCACTTTAGATGGCTTTAGGTTGACAATAGCAAAGGTTATGACCGGACTGATTGGTGTGCATCCATAATGAACTAGAGCACGTTCTACGCACGAGGGCTAACGAGGGCCCACGAACACACAGGCGCTTGTGTGTTCGTGCGCCCTTGTTCGTCCTTGTGCGTAGAATGCGCTGTAATTCATTATGTTAACACAAAACCAGGGCACAAGGGAACGAGTTTTTTAGTGTTTTGTCCAAGAGCATTTCTCTTGGAACGTGCCCCTCAATATTCTAGCGACAGAACTCCCCAAACTTATATGAAATTGCACGATTACTTCCTTTCTGGCTGCTGCAGCACATGTATAACTTACTTTTCTCTTCGAAGTTATTTTACAGAATATACTGGTACGGGGTAGCGCGGAAAAACCTAAGTACAACAGGCTGGTAATTCCACAAAAGAAGGTACAGCATATCTATGAAAACTGTCAGGAAGTATGTTACGAGCTACGCGCATCGACATTGTCATTGAAATAAGGCGTGTTTCATGCAACTGCTGCTCATCATATTGAACTCATTCAATTATAAATGCACTCTATCTACACGAAGGCACTATGGAGTTCCCTGTGATACAAGACAAAGAAGACGAAGGGTACTGCAAAAAAGAATTAATTGGGGTAGATAAGCTGCTAGTTACCAAGTAATTGCTCTCTGAAACAGGTTCAAGGACACCATAAAATACAACATAACCAGCAAGAGCGCAAAAATCACATCAGGAAATTTTGTTAACACTGAGCGTGATGGAATGATTGTTTTCAATATCCCGCATGTATCACAGCTGCGTTTTCTTCCTTTTTGTGTGTGTGTGTGGTACACCGTAGTGGACGTGCATGTATACATATGAATATACACTGTTTCCGATTTTGTTCTGTACCTGCTATTCATATGGGCACTGTTCATCCCGTTTAGCCGATAGCACTTAGGAGAAGAAGCCTTTGTCTGGCGACATGTCTTTTAGCTCTCGCTCCTCTTTACGTAACAAAGAAAGAAATAATCAACTTAGAACGTCAAGAACATGTGACGCGTTAGGCACCTTTAATCCTTGTACCTTTCTGAAATGTGATCAAAGTAAAATAAAGAGTCAATATATTTCAATTTAAGTCGCATCTGTCGCATGTGACGTATGTATTGGTACGTGTATATTATTTGTATATAGGAATAATGTGTGAGCGGTTCACAGTGCGAACATACATTAGTCACCTTGACGTTTGGATCTCTCCTGGAAATCAGAGGGTCGAATGCACATGTCTAATATATTCAAATGTTGACAGTTGCCTATGGATTTATTTGTAAATAAGATCTGCGTAATGAGGCAAGTAGAAAATGGTCAACGCCAAGCTCACTTGGCTGGCAAATATTTTCCGAAAAAAAAAGCTGTAGTGACAAGGATGCTCACTTTTTTGAACTCTTTGACTGTCTGAATGGATGCAGCAAGCCGCAACGGCAACCTGGGCAAGTGTGTAAATAGAAAAAAAAAAACATCTATGAGAGTTCATAAGCGCACAAGATAAAAGAAAGAGCGCGACGGGAAGTCGTCCGCGATTGCATTAGTGCCTGGGAAAAGCTTGTCGCACTAGGCTGCCTCTGAACAGCCAAGGGTTCGACTTTGGCAGGTGGGGAGCCAGCGAATAGTGCACGTGGCCATTCAAAACTGAAAGAAAGAAAAGAGGTCGTGGCACGGCTCTCCTGTAATGGGCGCCGGCCAGTATCTCCTTACAGAAGACGCGTTAAGGTTGCGCAAGTCTTGTCGATCTTAAGCGGACCCTGCCGCTCATTGTGTACACAGCCTGAAAGGACCTCTGATCAGCTGAGGACGCTCATGGGAGTATGCCAGCGGAACATTACTTCACTGCATGCAGCATGATTTGGTCTCAAAATACACATAGAAGCAATTGAAACGCCCACTCCTTCCAGAAAACACATCGTGGGTCGGGTGCAGACTACAACATAATTGGAAGAACTACCAATGGCCGATTCACGAGCGCTGCTCGACAGGTGCGGTCGAGTAGTGTCACGGCCCCGTGGCGATTCTGTCTACGAGCATGTCGTCACTGCAGAAGTATGAATACGTTCGAAGGAACAGACAAAGGAAATGTTCAGTGACATGGCGGCCTTGCTTCTTGGACCTTGTTCACCCCTGTCTGCGTAGCTTCCAGCGCGATCATCGGGACGAAAGGAAAATAAAAGCAAGCGGATTATGGGATTCCCCGCAAGCTGTAACTCAGCGGATGCCTAACGGGTTTGAAAATTTCTTACGGCAGGCGATTCATGAGGCAGTAAGCTCCGTGAGTGACGTCACTCAAGGATTTCTTGTTAAAGCTTTCCCGGGCCTCTTAAACTCGCTGAAACAATTCCCCCATCACGTAGAAAATACAACAACAACAACAAAGACCAGGCTACACAAAGAGAGACACGGAGGGCGCGTAATTGCAGGCCAGCCTTTTTACATGTACTGTATTCGCGGCTAACGCCTCTTCTGCAATAAGACAGGTATGCCGAAACCATTATAACGCCCAAGCCTCGCTGCAAGCGTCACAGTAGGCGACTATTACTGCGAAGTTGCCTTTGCGACGACGTGTTTCGAGGGTCGTGATCATTTCTCTCTTTACAAAGGCGTTTGGCTGCACTTCCTCCTATCGCGCATGCGCATACAGCCCCCCCAAAAAAGAGAACACGCGTGTATCACAGTTGACGCAGCATGTGGCTCTCTTGTGTCGCTTGTCCTTCTTTTATTTTCGCTAAACTATTCACAGCAAGTTGTGCAAGAACATCTAGACTAACAATAATTTTTGTCCTTCGTCTTCCCTACGTTCAATGCCTTTTGCGCAATCTCGCTCTTATTCAAACAATGCACCAACAAGCCCACGTAAACCTGTATTACTAGTGATTTGCAATCTGCAGTCAACAAAATGCAGCCAACCACCGAAAATCAAACCCTCCACATTGTGCTTAGTAGATCGACGATGTAGCCATTACTTTACTGCGGCCACTCGGCTATCTAGATTATTCGAGCTCTGAACGTCGCGAAAGGAAACGCAAATGAGAGAACTGGTGGTATCGACGCAATAAATACAGAGCAGTGACGGTTGGATATACCAGATTTTTTTTTTGTTGAGAGTTCAAATGAGTAAAATAAACGTAGATGATGAGTTTTCGCATTTCTGCAAACGAGTCACAAACAACATTTTCCAGTAACTCTTAAAGAATCATCCAACTTAGGGGTTCTCAAAATCTCAAAGTATCGCTTACTTGTCCTGCCTCTTCAAGTGCAGCATGGAGAAAAATACATTCCAGTAGTCTCGGCGAAAACTGCCAAGCGCAGTATTCTTTTGTGCTGAAAAAAAAGAAAATATTGAAGCCATTGGAAGGGCTATTTTTGGGCTTTATTCGTTACGTATGAAACTGGGATACGTAGCAGTAGGCCTACATGATTTCACACAGCAAACAGTACGATTCCGTGCTAGTTCTCTCTGATTGGTCAATTCTGTCTTAAGAGGTGGAAGCACGAATCCCGAATCCCTGACTGGCCAGTCCTGCACTGACAGGTGGAATTGACCGATAAAGGAGGACCTCCACGAAATTGTATTTCCATTCCGTGGTTGGGCATAGGCTTCCATTGAAGAGCAAGATTCGTAGACTATAACGCGACTCAAGTTCAATCATTCATTCATTCATTCAGTCAGTCAGTCAGTCAGTCAGTCAGTCAGTCAGTCAGTCAGTCAGTCAGTCAGTCAGTCAGTCAATTAATCAGTATTTATTTCCTGCAGAATAGTGATACAGTGTAGATTAGTATGCAGGAGGAGTTCCCAAGGTTACAAAACCGCAGGCGAGACCTCCTATTTTAATACACTAGAAGTACATAAAAAAGCGAACAAGAAATAGAAATAGCTTATTCAAACATTTACTCGTGACAAGTACACTAATAAATGGTCAAGTTTATTTCTATATACACAATGCAGAAGCAACAGTTATACAAACAGCGGAGAAGTTTTTAATTTTCCCTAAAAACATGAACATGCATGCATTATTTCTTTCACGTCTCGGTAAAGTGACTTCCATAATGAAATTGATGAAACAACAATGCTCATTTTGCCATAATTCGTGCGTACTTCGGGTAGCAGAAGGTTATTATGGACAGCGAATAACTTGCGACATCGCATGAAACGTGGCTGTAGTTGTGCGGATGCATGGTGTATGCCTTTAAAGTTGCAGTTGGCAGTGGTACTCCTATTGCGAAACGCAGAGCCACTAGGCGTCCATGCCATACGTGATCATGGGTTCAGTAACACGCTGCATGCGAACACGCTGGCTCGGCACGGGACAAGGAGACGCGCGGATGACTTGCACGCAAAAATAGCTCTAGAGCGATAAAACGCGGTCATATAAGACGCACTAAGAAAAAGATTAGTGAAGCTTACACCACAGCGTCTCAAGGCTATCAAACATGATGGACACTTGTCTGGTCCGGGTTTGTCTCCGGCGCACCCACATTTCGTCGTGGTCGGAGGCTTTTGGAAACGCCTGGTGAGTACTAAGGCGCGGAGCGAATGCTTCTCAGAGTTTCGCGCCAAGTATTGCAGCTTGATGAAAAAAAGAAAAAAAAATGCCGCCCGCATCTTCCCACGGGGGGACCTCGAGTAAATGGGTCGCGGAGTGGTGGGGGTATCGCGTGAATATTGCGTAATTGGGTATGGTTTGGGAATCCTGAAATATTATTTCGTCTTTATTATTCTTATTTTTTGAATGAAGGAGAAGCGAAGGCAAGGAGTGTAAGGTTAAAGTGTGTCTTTATTGCTTGGTGCATAAAATGTCCAAGAACGAGAAGCGCATCGCAGCTGCTTCTCGTTCCCTGAGTGAAGGATCCGCAGCCCGTCGTTGCCGTCTCGCAGCAGCTTCTCGTGCACGAAGTTCCGGGTCCGCAGCTCGCTTCAAACGCTTGCGTTCAGCGTCGTATGCGTTCTTCGCAGCCTTGTCTTCTGCGTTGCTTGCTGTTGTTGACGCCGACGACGGTGAGTGTGGGGTAACGTTGCCTTCAACGAGTGGTGGGACGCTGATGTTGGGTTGTGACCCACTACTGGTTGAAGGTACTGTTGCTTCCATCGCATCTACTCGAGTCAAGCAAAGCGTCAAGTCAAGCGAAAGCCAAGTAAAGACTCCCTTGACTGAATTCCGAACGCGCGCACCGCCGCTTATAGACGCTTTTCCGCAGCGGCGAACGGGCGCTGCCATGTTTGAACACGTGATCTAATGGCCTCCTTCTTTCTACTTCCCCTTCACCGTCGCCGCCCGCTTCTCGCCGTAGGCCAGGGCAACGGACGCCACACGCCACATCGCGGACGGGCCGAGGAGAAGGCCATGGTGCTTCGGTGCAGTGGCGCCATCTAGTTTTGCTTAGACAAACTAGCTGCGGAAAATCGTCTATATATACACCGCCCGCGTTCGAGGAAGAGGAGTACGGGGGAGAGGTCCGTACCCCCACTGCGCATGCTCGGCTTGCTGAACGCCCGGTGGACCGGCACGAGGCGAGCCGAGCATGCGCAGGGGGGTGTGGACGGCGCCGCCGATGCCGAAGCGCGACATCGTGCGACTAAGAAATGCTCCGCATTTAAAAACGCACGCGCGTTTCCAGTCGAGCGACCGGGCACCGAGCTCAGCGCGAGGGCGTTCGCGTCGAACCAGAGACGGCGGCAGACGCAACACGCATAGCCTCGGCCTGACGAGGTCCCACCCCCTTTTGCTGTTGTTGTTTTGTGGGGTTTAACGTCCCAAAACCAGCTCTGATTATGAGAGACGCCATAGTGGAGGTCTCCGGAAATTTTGACCACCTGGGGTTCTTTAACGTGCACTGACATCGCACAGCACACGGGCCTCAACATTTCGCCTCCATCGAAATGCAGCCGCCACCGCCTGGATTCGATCCCGCGACCTTCAGATGAGCAGCCGAGTGCCATAACCACTAGACCACCGCGGCGGGGCCACCCCCTTTTCTATACTACACACTATGCATGCCAATGCTCTTCTAGGAGCTGCTATGACACCACGGGAGGACGCATGTTCTCGTGGCGCAAAAGTATGCACAAACGCACAGCTTTGCGAGACGTTGTTGGTTGGTTGGTTGGTCCTTGGGTAACTTGGCGCAACCCACTCTGGGGGATCGGCCATTAACAGGAAAAGAGATTTGTATGGAAGAGAACTACTAATAAAAAATACAAAAATTGTAATACAAATTTGATAATTAAATTTAGGTTAAACGAATAGTTTTCTGCTATGACTGAATGTATATAATTATAAAAAAAAGAAGTGAATGGTATGGTGATTGGATGTCACGTACTGTGATCATTATTAAAATATACGTTGTGCACCGGTCAAAGCGACGCACGCTGTCTTTGTCTTCTTCTTCTTCTTCTGCTTGCACCTGCAAGACGTGCGCCTACCAGCAGTAATTTTCCCGGTGTGGTAGTGGGCTGAGGGAATGAGCTCAAGTGAGGCAAGAAACCCGCGTGCGAACGCTGCACATTAGGCATCGCATAGAAGTGTACGCGATCTCCTCGGGAGCAGGACTAGTGATGATCATAGTTTCCTGGTGACCAAGGACGTACTGACGTCTGCCGAAGCAGCTTCGCTGTTAAAAGAGAAAAGTTATTGAAAGAAGACATACACATCCAGGATTCAAACTCGGCACCGGCTTATCTGCGACCGCGACCGCTACCACAGCGCCACGCCTGAACACGCAAGACTGCGGGCAAATTGGTCAGCGAACAGTTTAAGGGCCCCTCGACTTCTGGACCGAATCATCGCTGGGAGCTACAGCGTGCTGTAATGCGCGGGGGACAGGAACAGCGCGCAGTAAGCACTAAGTGCAGAGCCGAATGTTTACATACGTGGACGATTCTGTTGACTGTTCCTTTGCCGTGTTTAAAAGTCCGCATCACACGCCAGCGAACCTGGCGCTGGCACCAGCGACATCACAGAAATGCCACCTTGTCCGAGTACAATGCCAGAGCGTACCAGTCAAAGGAAACCAAAGGAAACCCAGCGCTCCCCGCGCACCAATGTTGGTTGGTTGGTCCTTGGTCTTTGGCTCAACCCACTCTGGGGGATCGGGCACACTCAGTCTCAGGGGTGCGAGCATTGTGTTGCTGCTTGTGGCCTGGCATATACGGGACGTGAAAAGCGTGGGATATCGCTGTCGCCGTGGGCCGGACAAGAGAATGTGGTTCGGGAAGGCGCACAGCCACGTGGTGGACATGCAGGGCAGGTGGCGACCATTGTGGAAATTCATTGTACATCTGAGAGCAAGCTAGCTGATAGCTGGAAACCGGTTTGACGGGCGTTAAGCAGCATGTCCAGGAATGTCTGTAGTCGCCACCTGGTTAGGCTGGCGCCCTCCCCCACGGCGTGGTGGGCAGCAAGCGTACTCACTGTATTGTTCACGGTTTTCTTTTGTTAGTGCGGCGTCGGAGTGTCGATCGCCGTTTGTGATTGGCTGTGAGGGATTCAGGGGCGGAGCAACCGGTGTATATAAGGTGGCTCCTCTTCCCTGGCAGGAGAGCGGAGGTTCGTGCTTCAGCCTGGACAGGTGCTTTTCGGCGCAGTGGAATAAAACGTTCCCTTCACCGGCCTGCGACTCTCACTTCGTGCTGCCAGCGTGCACTCGGGTCACCGAGGGGCGCCGACAACGGACCTTTCTTTTCTAACTGGCACGAACCGAAAAAGATATTTGTGTGGGAGAGGACTACTAAGAAAAATACAAAAAGATGTAATACAAATTTGATATTCAAATTTAGGGTAAAACAATAGCTTCTGCGAACACTGAAGGTGTGTAATTATAAAAGAAGAGAAGTGAACGCTTTGGACATTGGCTCTCATGCACTGTGATCAAGATTGAGAAGATATAAAAAGCTTAGCTAATCAACATTGAATTCTTTCTGTCTCTCGAATAAAATCGCATACGGCCTTGAAAACGTCCCTGTGACTAAATGCCGGAACAGTCGCACTAAGAGAGAGCACTACCGGAAGAGACAAATTTAAACCAATGTTTCGCAGGGATACTTCCAGAAAACTTTCCCGTTGAATATTGAATCTCCGACATGATATGAAGAAGTGCTCCACAGGCTCATCCTCATCACAATGTAGACACAACGGTCATTGAGCCAGACCAGACCTGTACAGGTAGAAGTTCAATAGGGGGACTGGGCATCGTTATTTAGTGATTGAGATTTCTGCTCTTCCAGTTTCGCACCATCGATTCTTCCACGGATAAGCCAAGTGCCGGAGGTCAGTTGTGGCTAGCGAATATATGTTAAAGTTATTGCCGGTAGCATATTTTGTGAAGAGCGCAGCTGTAACGCCGACGTCGGCAGTACAGAAATTACCGGGCCATTTAGACCTGACACTGCGAGCGCGTCCGCATATTTATTAAGCGTTACACCTTTGTACACTGGCAGCTATAACATACGAATGAGGCGTGAATGCCTTGGCAGAAAAGAATAGAATGCTTTTAATGCACTTGAGAAGTTAGGAGCGCTTAGAGTCATATGAACACGCGGAGGAGCAATCAGTTAGAATAGCACTGATGACAAGGACTGAGGTAATTTTCACAGAGCTAAGACGATTGCCAATAGTTCCACTTGAGAAATGGACGTGAAGTCCGGTAAACGAATTTAGAAGGACCAATTCAGAAATGACGATACAACACCAACACCTGCCTTCTCTTCCTAAACAGACGCATCAATCGCTATCACTATTTTTGTGTCTGTGTGAGCCAGGTGATCTTCTAAAAGACCATATATTTATTTATTTGATTTGATTGATTGATTGATTGTGTTTCGGTTAGGAAAGGACGCTAATTTCTGCAGCCCATATAGGGAGCACGGCTAAGCGTCCGTGGGGGTGGGGGAAAGGGAGTGAAAGAGATAGAGAGGAGAGAAAGGCCGTAGTGGAGGGCTCCGGAAATTTAGACCACCTGGGGTTCTTTAACGTGCACTGACAACGCACAGTACACGGGCCTCTGGCATTTTCGCCTCCATCGAAAATGCGACCGCCGCGGCCGGGATCGAACCCGCGTATTTTGGGTGGCAGCCGAGTACCGTAACCACTACACCACCGCGGCGAAGTACCTTACAGGTGCCATTGGGGGCATTGAGTAAGGGGAGAATTACACAAAATACACGCATATGAACATACCAAACATAAAAACAATACGAAAGAAACAAATGCAAAACAAAAATGTGTTAAAAACTAGGTAAGAGTGAGAAAAGTGTTTAGCGTTACTTGGGAATATATTATCAAATTCGATTTATTTGATTGATTTGTGGGGTTTAACGTCCCAAAACCAGTTCTGATTATGAGAGACGCCGTAGTGGATGTCTGCGGAAATTTCGACCACCTGGGGTTCTTTAACGTGCACTGACATCGCACAGCACACGGGCCACAAAATTTCGTGTCCATCGAAATGCAGCCGCCGCCGCCGGGATTCGATCCCGCGACTTTCGGATTATTATCAAATTCAATTGTTATTGCTTGCACAGAGTCCTTTAGCACGACAACTTCACGTAGGCGCACTAATATGTACCGCACATTGAATCATCTTTGTTCACAGCCGGTTTCCAGTCCTCGTAGTACAGATAACGTGCTGGGAGGCGTTGGTTTTGCAATGGGGATAATGCTGACAGGTTAATATAGGCTGAGAGGAAACGCCAAGTATTCCATTATGAGGCGGAAATTCCCGCTGCATGACACGTCCCGATAAGACACCTTAGAATAGCACCGTCTCTTAGAAACTGCCCTTGAAGAACGACGCTTCATTACGGATTTATTTGGCCAATGTGTAATACACATTACGGTAATTTATCATGACAAGCTGAATGTGAATGCGCGCGCATATATTCATGCATTTTTGTCGCGCACGTCCAGGAATCGGCGTGCACATAATCTTCTTCCATACCAAAGACGCACTAATCTTTTCAGAAACTCATTTTTTCCACGAACCATTTACAAGTGGAATTAATTGCCTGAAGATATTGTTTCTTTACAATCTGTCGATGATTTTGAAAGTGCGCTGCTTGCTGATATATGAATTCAGTAATCACTGTCCGCTCATGGGTGTTTTTCTTTTTAATCTACATGTTCCATTGATGTTATCTGAATTTTGAAAACACTTTGTCTACACACCCGACGTGTTTCGGGTTTCTTTTCGTGTAACAGTTTTTATTTTTGCCATGCTATGTGTCACTCTTCTGAGCTGTATAACTTTGTTATGAAGAGAGCTCGCGTTGGTTTCTTTTATCCTTCTAGAGATATTAGTACGTTTTCTTTGTTCCCCCTTTTGCGCATGTAAATTTGCACCAATGTATTTACCCACCTACATGGTCCTTCGTGACCGAAGTATACCGTAAATAAAACAAATAAAATAAATAAGTTACGTGCTCTCTGGAATGAGTTTATACATGACCGCGCGAAAAATTTGCAAAGTCCAAATCAGGCTATGCTTCTAGGAAACACGAGCACTCCCTCGGAATCTGCACAACCATGTCGAATGATTGAGTCGGTAGTTTGCTAAACATCTCAGAGATCAAAATAACTCTTAAACATTAAATCTCGAGACACATCTCGGACACAACAGCATGAATGATTAGATTATCATCGTGTTCTTTCGAATGAATGGACTGCGTTTTAATGTGAATCTATCGGTAGTAAGTTGTTCCATATTCAAGAACTTTAATTTCAAAGAGGGATGTGTGTTCAAGCACTGCAGTATGGTTTCCACTTGGGCTTGTTGCTAAAACATGAAGATGAGTAGTATTACGCGCGACGCAGACACGGTCCGTGTCTTACGCGCAACAATATAATCATCTTCAAACACCGACGTTATTAATAATTGCTGTGGTTTTATGTGCCAAGTGCACGATATTATCATAATGCCAGAGCTGTAGTGGCAGGCTGCAGAGCAATTCTGACCACATGCGGTTCTTTAACGTGGATCTGAAACTAAGTACAGGGCCAATGCGCCTGCGTGCAGCGCTCGATATACATTTTTTCACTTCGGATCATTAAACAGTTTGTTGTAAGTAAGCGCTGTGCCTTTATCGCTTCTTCGCTTTGTCCGTGTGCTTAAGCACGCGCTTCGTTTTACGACATGCTCTCATCGTTGTCTTTCAGTCTTCATCTATTCTTGCTTCTCCTTCTCCCCCTCCCACGCTTTCCTTCCTCTTCCACTGCGTCTTTTTCTGCTTTCCTTCTTCTTCGCCCATTTTCTCTTTTACTTCGTTGTGATCGTCTTCCTCTTCTTCTTATTGTTCAAGTTCTTCGTCGTCTTGCCCTCTCATTTCTCTTCACTACCTTGCCTTCTTCTTTTTCTTCTTCACCGTCCTCATGTTCTTACTCTTTTTCGTTGCTCTCGTCATCTTCCTCTTTTTTTTCGTCTCCTTATTAATCGAGTTCCTCTTCGTAATCGTCATATTCTTCCTTTTTTTCTTCGTTGTCTTCTGTGGCTTCTTCCTCTTTGTCGACATGCCATTTTTCTTCTCTTTCTCGACACTTCTCCCTTTTTCTTCATCTTCTTCAATGAAACCAAGCATGCGACTGCTAGAAATATCTCCTGAAACACATACTCGTGCCACACAACAGTCGTGGCTGTTAATGCAAGGCACGCAACCACATAATGAAAGTCAGTCACAGATGTAGCACCGGTTTCACCTAGCTGGGTTCAAATGCGCGCAGGCACGGACTTCTTGCTTGTTTTTTTTTTTTGCACCGAAGCTGATAGCGGCTACAGCCACCAACTTCAGCAATTCTAATAACTCCATAACAGCATCCGCTATAAAGGGATCAAGTTACCATTACAACTGAAACTTTCTTTGGGCTGGTACGACTGCCCTCCGAAATTATTTTTCGTTGAACGCTTCATGATAATGACAAGTGGTCTGCGAAATAACAAATTTTTAAACGATTACATTTTTTTGTGACATAGCTTATCAACAGTAAAACACATATTCGAAAATCGAAGTCGTATCTCTATATTTCCAGTCCAGACATTCATGTGCAGTTCATAAACAAGTTCACTTTTGAAGCGCCATTTAGCGTTACATCAATGTGAAAACTTACATCCTGCTGGCGGACAGATTTATCTTGGCTGATGTGTCACAGCCTGCTGCTTCGTGAGAAATGCTAGCAACTGTTGTTTTCCGGAATGAATTTC
Source organism: Hyalomma asiaticum (assembly GCA_013339685.2). Lineage (NCBI taxonomy): Eukaryota > Metazoa > Arthropoda > Arachnida > Ixodida > Ixodidae > Hyalomma > Hyalomma asiaticum. The sequence continues at coordinate 98,012,863 of CM023488.1, forward strand.
CAAGCGCGCACACCCCATGAGTCACACCAGCCACGCATAATGAACCAAACCAGGATACTCTTCCTTCGCTATCGCTACACCCACCTGTCGCGATATTTATTTGTATTGCTCGACATCTGTAGCGCTTATAGCCAGCAGTTGGCTTTGAGTATGCTCCTTCATACGGCCATCATACACTCGCAGTCTTTATAGCGCTGTCGATCAGCCTAAGAGAAATGATCTTTTGGAAGGCTACCGGGTAATCAATTATAGAAATATTGCCACCCATCCGATTGTACTATGAAGCTACAACGGAAATTCAAGCCGTTTTATCTCAAAGAAAGCGTTCTCGTGGACGAAAGATTTTTCCTTGGCCTGGGTTGAACCCTACACCAATGCCTTCCCGTGGTGGTCTCGCAACCTCCTGAGTTAATAGACAGGCCCGGAGAATACGTCATGAACACGAGTTGATCGGCATTAAATACGTGCCAACTATAGCGAAATTGGCTTTGGGATGTGGTTCTAGTATTCTGGATGTAGCACTTAAAAAAGCTATTGTGCTTTGATGTGCAGGTATATTCGCCACCATAATCCGAATTATTTAACGTCATATACTGCACGCAGTAACTTGAAGTCATTTTTTTTTTTCATCTCAATGCAATAGATTGGAATGATTCATTGACCTTCACTGTATTTAGTATGTTGAAACGTTATTAATATTCTTCATATCGGCGTTTACATTTGACTTGTTTTCCTTTCACCCACCCCGCTTACACATGTGCAAGGTCAGCAGTGTCATTTGGTTAGATAAATCAAATCACTTGCAGGCTCTGCAGCAATGTGGAAGAAGGTTCGTGGAAGTGAAGAAAAATCTTGTCATACCCCTATTTTGATTACACTGGAAGTGTCATTTTCCTTCGTATTTTCCTAACACAAAATTTCCTAAGCCTAAAAATTTCTCTTCAATGATTCGCTGTGCTCGTTTCCAATCTCGTTTTAGCTTTCTATCAATACCGCCTCTCGCTGCGATATGCTAATCATCGGGTTACATAAGGTGGTCTTCTAAACCAGTAATGCGACCGATCTAAGGCGTACGTCTCAAGCTTGAATCCATGAGAAGGTTGAAGGTTCCGTCATCTAGAAAGCTGTCCCATCATTCCCATGGATGGACAGGCGATGGCTTACGCAAAATCTTTGAAGGCTGGGCGTGTGCGGCGGCGGAGGCTATTTGTTAAGAGAGGCGCTGTTTTTGTCTGTTGGGAGCGGTGTGCGCAGTTAACAGCGCAGCTGTAACGCAGAAGGAAAAAGCTGACCTTCGCTGGCCCGTTGACCCAATGTGCACACTGATACGTGACGGTGATTACACAAAGGGCAGTATAGAAGGAGATAAGGAAAGAAGGAGATGAAGAAAGACGGAAGAAAGGAATTAAACAAATGAAAAAAAAGGATAGGAAGAAAGAAAAGTCCCCCTTTGTGCAGAAGGGAAAAACGAACCCGTGCTCGCAGTCGATCCACTACCGACATTCTTGCCGTCAGCTCACTATACTACCTTATGATGATAGAAGCAATCCAAATGAATTGAACTACCTGCACCGTTTTTCTAGTCTTAGCGAGGTTAGGTCGTCGAAGCTGCTTCAAATTTCTTCAGAGGCACTGCCTAATTTCCTATTACGGATACAGGAAAATGACTGCCTCATCCTCCTTAAGGTGCATACAGACGAAGGACGAAAACCGGATTTGCCTGGCCGGACGGCGCATCACGTGACCGCGCATCACCGATTCGCTTTGTCCGCGTCTCGCCCGCGACCGGCGGGCACGGATAATTCCAGCCCTTTTTTCACATCCAGATTCTGGCGGGGAGAGCTGCAGCTTTAGCGCGTCGACAAAAAGTGACGGCAACCAGTACTCTTCTCCCCCTCTCCGCACGACTGTCGTCGGCTTGCCGGTGGGGGAGCAACTATCAAACCATTCTTTTGGTAAATAGTGGGGAGGCTGGGCTGGAGAGTAGACCGGTTCTCCGGCTCTGTCGTCTGCTATTGCTTCGTCTGCCGTGTGGATGCACCTGCAGCCGGAGAGTCCGAGGAGTACACGTCCGCGCTAGCGAAAAATGCGGTTTCCGTCCTTCGTCTGGATGCACCTTTAAGAACTGACGTCTCTGTGCCGCCAGCTTTAGGCTGAAAGTGAACCACTCCCAGCCCGTTTCAATACGTCACAGGAATCATTCGGTGTGCTTCGTCTGACCGCGGAAAGAAAGTTCCGAGTTATGTCGCACAGCTTCGTGACGTCGAGTCCTCACAATGCCAATTTGGCGAGTGGGAATCAAAGTGGGCCTTTAAAGCAAAAAATATGACACCTTTCTTATACCAAATATACGCTGTCTTAAAGTTCAATGAGACCATTTGTATGTAAAGAGTGCAGGCTATTGAACTTTCCAGCTCTATAAAGAACGAACTGACATGCGCCAGATCATTGATAACAACGGTAACAGCTTGAGGGCCAGTAAATGCGGCGTCAAAGAGGAATGACAATGTATGACATTTAACGGACAACTGCAGCGTACTGCAGAGAAGAGATACAGCATGGAGCGGCATTTTAACTGTACCAAATGGCGGTAATGCAAACAAAATGAATACACTAAGAAAGCGTGCACTATTCAACGAGGAGCGTACTATTGTTGGAATCCACATGACGATATCAGGGAATGATTATTTGGAATACGGAAATATACTTCAGTAGTGTACAGTGATAGCGCAGGGATAATAGAGGGCATTTGTTCAGCGTACGACGGTATCCCTTTAGAGCTCACTTAGGACGTAGTAATTTTATGTGGGGAAATGCAGTCGGTATGGAACGCGAAGCTTACCGCATGTGTTGCAGAGGATGTTAAGGATGCCTGTCAAATTGGAAGTGTCATCATCTGTCCTCATAACATCATAATTCTGGCTCGTAAACCTCCCTTTGTACAGCGACGAGTGCAGCTGTCATCAGCTGTTAAAGAAAGCAGATATTGCAGGCCGGGGAGCTCCTACGTGAGAACGAGAGTAGGAGCCACTTTGGGAAATAATTCTGAGCGCGACGTGTGCGCTGGCGTTCCATCGATTTGTCTTTTCGACAAAGTCGACGTAGCCACGTTTAAGCTTTCATGCTCTCTTTAGTTTCTTGCGCATCCTCCATTAGTCCTTCCCTCGCTCAAGAAGCAGTGGTATTGTAGGCAGCATCTAAACTCATTAAAGAAACCAATACCGGTATCTTAAACAGACGGGGACACCGTGTATGGCTGATGCCTTCGACTGAAATACCAAAAGGTTTACCTATGAGACCCTTCCTGAAGATGAGCTCCAACGTTGTGCAGAACGGGAGCAAGAGGCCATTGGCGTCGTCGATGTTCAACACTAGACAATGGCGACGGAGATCGAATATGTGGTCTGCAAGAGAAGAGCAAAGATAAACATAACGAAAGCACCCAGTCTTTATGTTATCGGCAGCCCGGTTGAGCAATGAGCATTTCTGCTTTAGAGGTACGTCTTAGGGCTGCCACGATAAGCGCTTTCAGTGGTTATGTAGGATGTTCTGATATACTAGGCTAAGTCTTCAGTCATTTTACACAAAACATCCGTACTTCATAAGATTTGTTACAGTTCCCGAATCATCTACTGCACGTCATGCCCTCTTCGCACACATCGCAGTGGTCATCAGCTTCGGGTCACACTGCGCGCACATACTTGGACATTTCAAGCTCCTTTACTCATCCGAGACGCAGAAGACTGGAAACCCCTTCCCCACCCATCTCAACCATCATTAACTCATCCGGTTTGGAGAGCTGTCACAAACATCCTGTTTCTACTTTGCTAGTTAGCTTCCCTCATGTATAACATCCGTTCGATGGGGTCCTTGAACGATACGTTCATCCGTTCGATGGGGACCTTGATACGAGGACTTGAATTCAGGGCAGGCACTATATATGAAGAATCCTTGTATGTGACCTGTGTTACCTGATACGGCAAGTTATCACAAATTGGGCAAATATGACCATGTACTTGGACGTGCAACATATAGCCAGATATAATAAGCACGTGATATGGCCATATATGGCATCTTAAGGGCGGCGAGCCTCGTCATCTCATGTGGGTGGGCGTACCGCAGAAGGGAAGAGCTCTTGCTCTTTACCCATTATACTCATTGCTACGCCGCACTGATTATGCGAACGACAATATCGAAAATAAGAAACAAGGAAGGAAATGAAAGAAAGGAATTGCAAAGCAAAAAGTGTTGGGTGGCGGAGAACGCTCCTTCCCATGGCACACTACCCACATTCAACGTCATGGGGATTGTGCGACGGACATTATATATAAATAAAGAAAGAATAAAGCAAAAAAGGAAGAAGAAAGGAAAAGAAAGAAAGAACCAATTGAGGAAAGAAGCAAATGAGGAAATGAATCAAATAAATAAGAAAACGTTCTCGCTGAGCAGAAGGGAATAGCGGACATGCGCTTTTCCTCGACCATACACCCTTGCCCGCATCCCCCTAATCTACATAAACAACATAGTTGAAAACATTACATCACCCATAAAATTATTTGCTGACGACTGTGTCATATACAGAGAAATCACGACTGAATCTGATACTCGCATTTTGCAAACCGACCTAGATCACATAGCGGACTGGTGTAAAAAATGGAAAATGAATTTAAATATTAAAAAGTGTTGCAGCGCGAGCTTCTCAAGGAAAATATCCAAATCACATCATCAATATAACATCTATGGCGTACTTATCAACATACACTGCGATTATAAGTACCTCGGTGTTCATTTTACTGAATCGTTTACATGGAACAAGCACATTGACGCGGCCATAGCAAAAGCTAGTAAGATGTTTTACTTTATTCGCAGGAATTTCAAACAGGCGACGCGCGAAATCAAGGACACTTTATATTTTTTGCAGGTCAGGTCTATACTTGATTATGCGTGCCTAGTATGGGACCCCCACCAAGACTATCTTATAAATAAAATAGAAAAACTTCAGAACCAAGCGGCAAGGTTTGTTTTAAATAATTATAGCCCCTACGCCAGCGTTTCACAAATGGAGGCCGCTTTGGGTTGGGATCTGCTACGTGTACGTAGGCAGAAACTACGGCTTAAACTTTTGCACCAGATATATCACTCTAACACAGGAATCAATCATCATAGCTACCTTGTTTAACCACCCTACACATCCACTCGCTGTGATAATAGCAGAAAGATATGTACCTCCAAATGCAGATCTAACACATTTTTCTACTCATTCTTTCCAAAAACAATAAGAGAGTGGAACAGCTTAACTAACGACTTAGTAAATATAACAAATAATGATTTATTTTTTTCTATGCTGTGAAATTGTTCTTGCATTATGTATGTACTACGTGTATTGAAAATGTATTTCGTGATCCATACTTATGTTCTGATAAATGTGACGGTGATTTTTGTATGTGTGCTTATATGTTTTGCTACGCGTTCCTTTGTACTGATTGTTTTTGCTCCCCCCCTACGTAATGCCTATATGGCGATGTTGGTAACCTGTAAATAAATAAATAAATAAATACGTGACACCAATAGTCACAGCACAGTATCTCTCTTGTTCTGCAACGTGGGTAAGAAAAGGAGCACACAAAGACAACCTAAACAGGTGGGATGTAGCGGAAAATCACTGCTCCGCACTTCCTGCAGCTTTCACGCTCAGTTGAGCAACACTTCCAAGGGTAGTTACAGCACACGTCGTCCGACGTTGTCCAGGCGGGACATCTCAAGCCACAACACGCAGCTACCATGTAGCAATCACCGGGTCAGCGTTTTTTGCGCCGGAGTTAATCTCACAATCCCACGAGAGCGGCAAAGGCGATCACGAAGGTGAAGAAGGTGACGACCTTAGAAGGGTTGCACTTCATCGATTCTCTCTCTTTTACTCTCACTGGTCGCAGATGCTGCGCGCGTTCTTTCCGCCTTGGTGCTGCAGCTGCTGCTCTGCAGGTCCCTATTCGGAAAAGCCGTCGTTGGGATGTAGCGTTGCCATTTTGCAGCACCTTCTGGCTGGTACATTCATTTCGGTCATTATTGCCTTCGAACTGTCAGTTATAAGAAGTGCTTAGGTTTGCTCGGATATTCTTTAATGATAGGGCTTCATAACTTCGCCATAGAAGAGCACATTACCAAGATATCGTAAAAATCTATTGAATATTTGAGGCCTTGGGGCGAAGTGCAATCCAGCTGCGTGTTATCTCGTTTCAAATGATATAAATTATATCATCACAAACAGATATCAATGCCTTCTTTATAACACCTATTGCTATAAAATTTAGACGCCGGTCTGATCTATTTTTTTCCCTTTAGGATATATCGGTAGTGCACACTCCTTAATCGTACACCGGAAGTCGCTTCTTCGCCATTAAGTTAACGAGCGTGCACTACTCTGGCCAGAGCGCGCTCGAGTGCATTTGCATAACGCGTCCAATGTGAGGCAGCTTTAACAGCTCCACTATTGTGAAGACATGAGAAAGTGCGTAGCACGCGCCACCCAGCGAGCGTCGTCGCGCGCTCGGCTAAGGCAGTGATGGTGCCCTCCTTTGCTCGACACAGGTACCCGCCGGAAGCTGGAGCACGCGACAAGAGAAGACGACGGTCGCCGACAAGACGCGCGTCGTGTTTAAACTGTTGCAGAAACACTATTTGATAATTAAAAAAAGTACGTGTTTGCCGTCTTTCTTACTTCGTCGAGGTGATTGATTGTTGCGGGACTTGTGGAGCACGCTTCTTTCGGTCATAACCGAGTTTGAGCATCGATGTTTTCGCCAGCAATTATAAGGCTCCGATATTCCCAAGAGCTCTTCAGTGTACACAGCTTTTCTCGTTTAAGCATCCAATCCACGAATGCTGCTGCTCCTTGTCAAGAGGAAAACGATACACCTTCAAAAGTGCCCAGCCACGAACTCTCCGCGTGTGGTCATGCACTTCGCATAGTTCCTCTGACAAGAGTTTCCTTGTGCGGTAGTTGAAAGCATGAAAACTGCACACTGGCTTTCTGTCAACCTTATATGTGGTCTGGCATCACAATAAAAGAGAAAAAAATAATCCACAGCATATCCACGGAATGAAGGATGATGAGTTCATCGTAGATCGTGCCGAGTTCCGGATTAATTTAGTTAACGCGCACGCTATGAATCCTTATGGTTCAACTACGCACAAGTGAAATCTCCCACCGGCACTTCATTGCAAGTCAAGATCCAGTGCGTATATATATATATATATATATATATATATATATATATATATATATATATATATATATATATATATATATATATATATATATATATATATATATATATATATATATATACGGGTGGCCGGTGAACGGTGCTCCGGCGTGCAGCGCGAGCAGTCGGTATTTTTCAATCAAGAAACTCGCTAGAAGCAACGCTAGAAGTCGCTGCCTGCGCCAACGTTGTCTCTCGCGGGTGAGGGCGCGTTCTCCTTCTTTGCGAGCTGGTACAGCGTTCATCGATAAGGAAAAGCGTTTCCATAGCCATCCAACGCCACCTAGACAAACTGTCTAGGTGGCGTTGAGTCATCGCGCGCCTTTCGCTTTCTCTCGGTCTCTCTCTCTCTCACAAGACAGCAAATGGCAGAGCGAGAGAGCTCGCGCGCCGGGAGGCACGCACCGAGGGCGTGCCTCCCACACGCGCCCACCTAGTAGCGCGTTCCAAGTAGGTAACGCGCTACTACAACGGACGGACAGACCCAAACCTTAAGGAGCTTCGCCCCTAAAACCGCCAGGAACCACAACACGAACAAATTATTCGACAACTCCCCACATCATGGGGAAACACGTATCCGGTCCACTTATCGCCATTGCAACACACTCAAAATCAAGCTATTCGTATCATGACACACAGCAGCTACACATCAGAAGCATCTCCATTACTCATCTCTAACGGCATTCTGTCGGTGGGAAAACTTCACAATTACTCACTCGGAACTCTGATACATAAATCCATCAACGGAAAGCTTCCGTTCCCCATAATCACCAAAAGCCAGTATCCTCACTCTTTGTCTACCCGTTTCGCTTCCAGCAATAGCTATTTATTACCGAAACCCAGAACTAATTATGGTAAGTTCACTACTAACTTCTCAGCCACACAATTCTGGAACTCATTACCATGCCATATTAAGACTATCTCTAATTTCCACACATTCAAGTTCAACCTGCGATCTTACTTGCACTCAGCATAATCATTTCATCATCACCACTTTTTAGCCCTTTTTTTTATAACCAAACCTTGTTAGCGTTATGCTTCTTTTGTTACAGTGTTTAGTTTGTGTTCATATTTAGCTGCGTTGTATATACTTTTGTTACTCATTCCTTATGGGAGGTCCCCTGTACAGTCTGTTGACTTTGGGACCTCCCTCTGTATCTGTATAATCCCCAATTGTAACTACCATTTCTGTGCAATAAATTTCTGTGCAGTACATACAAGCATGACCGCCCTGTTCCAAACCGCCTGGTACACGCAAGGAGAGGGGGAAGGCGCGGGCGCGCGGGTTGCCAGAAAGCCCTTCCTTCTCCCGTGGAAACGGTCTATACCTGGCGAAAGCTTTCCGTGGATGTGCAGTGAGAGCTACACAGACGAAATGGGCTGTTTATTGTTTTTATTGCGATGCATCTTTTAGCGAATTTCAGCAGCTTAGACCGTATCTGTCTAGCCGCCTATGTCTTGGTGCTGTCATGGTTAGATCATTTGCCTGAGATACACGAATCTATGCATGGTAAGGTACAAATGTATTACGAGAATGGATAACTAATATATACACCAGCAACTTGATACATTCGCCACACACGTCACGATTAGCGATACTGCAATCATGCCTGGCTCATACCCGTAGTGTTCAGCCTGTGCTATGCGGGCACGTGCCACATGGGTACTTATTCATTTATTTATGTATTTATTAACACTGTAAGCCTTAACAGGCTCTTACAGGAGTGGGACCAAGAAGGATAAAGATCGGTAACTACACATCTGACTGAAGAACAAGATAATACTCATAACAAAAGGAAATAAAAATGAAAAGAGGAAAGGTTAACAGCACATACTACCAGACAAAAATACATATTCCAACTATACATCTGATCAAAAAGAAAAAGAGAGCACAGACTAACAGGGATGAGCACACATTAGACTTAGGATCTGTGAATGAAAACTGCGGTTTGCATAGGATCAAACACATACATTCCGTGAAGAGTTTCACCGTTATGTACGACGTTGCTGCTTACTGATAAAAATATGCGCCAAGATCGGCGGTGAATGAGTGAACAGATTCTGATGACACTATACCACGTGGCAGGTTATTCGATAATGGTACGATTCGACCGAGGGAAATTATGAGTACTTGTGTATTTCAACGGGAGATGAAAGGCCTGATACCCTTGTCGTGGTTTGTTCTGGCAGAGCGTTGGTATAGTGGTTTAAGTATTCGTGTTTGTTTGTATCGATATCATCATGATAAAGCAGATAAAGAAATTTTAATGCAGCATTGCGTCGCCGGATCGCCAAAGTCTGAATGTTTGCCCTGTTGCGTAGCGCGGTTATGCTCACACCACGTGAATAAGTATTCCAGTACTGGAAATACAAAAAATTCACAGCATATCCACGGAGGGAATTATGATGAGTGGGCGAAGCTCCGGATGTTCATCGTAGATCGTGCCGAGATCCGGATTAATTTAGTTAACGCGCACGCTATGAATCCTCATGGTTCAACTACGCACAAGTGAAATCTCCCACCGGCACTTCATTGCAAGTCGTCAAGATCCAGTGCATATATATATATATATATATATATATATATATATATATATATATGGGTGGCCGGTGAACGGTTCTCCAGCGCGAGCAGTCGGTATTTTTCAATGAAGAAACTCGCTAGAAGACGCTGCCTGCGTCAAGCTTGTCTCTCGCGAGTGAGGGCGCGTTCTCCTTCTTTGCGAGCTGGTAGCGCCTTCATCGAAGAAAGAGCGTTTCCATAGTCAACGCGCGCCTTTCGCTCTCTCTGTCTTTCTCTCTCTCACAAGACAGCAGATGAAAGAGTGAGAGAGCTCGCGCGCCGGGAGGCAAGCGCCGAGGGCGCGCCTCCCACACGTAACATCGTTCATTTCTTTGAAGGTAACGCGCTACTAGGAACAACGGACGGACAAACCCAAACCTTAGGGAGCTTCGCCCCTAAAATCGGGGCGCTTTATTTTGAATTCCCTCCAGTTGGTTAGGACGGTAAATTTGGTTGGGTTCCAGATAGCACTGCCGTGTTCAAGGATTGGCCGTACAAGGGCTTTATAACTTATAATTTTATACAGCCTGATAGTGACAGTGATAGTGATGTTGTGGCTACAGGCGGTGTTAGCCTGGCAGACCTGGCCGGCAATTGCCTACGTCGCTCAAGCACTAACTAAAATAAACATCGAAGTTATCGTTCGGATACACTTAAAGATAAGATATGCACACCGTTTATCGTAGCTTGTGATTGAACAATAAACATAAGAAGCACACAGCCACAGACTCAACCTACCAACCAGTACAAGGAAAAATTGAACCTGGGCCCCCGAGGTTGCAAGTGAGCACGTTACCTCTAGACTGCGGTGTCTCCTGCCACGTATATTACATCGGCAGTTGTGATGATGGTGCTTGTGTGAGGTGAATTGCGCTTCTAATATGTCTTAGCGTTTTAATAGCAATGTGCTAAACAATGCATATATTTTGCTATGCTTTTGTCATCACTCCCACAATATTTCCGTCACTCGGCACATTTTTCTAGATCCCGTAGGGATATTCATCAAGCGACGCTAATGACGAGAACATCGGCGCACCGTATCGTGCACTTTACCTACAGAAAAGCAAGGTCCGTGCTCGGCACGGACATGAATGCCAACCGTTACGTCGTACCGCGAGTTACCATTCGCTCGACATGGTGCTGTTGGCGTTGCTGGTGAGCCTACGCTAAGCATACACCCAGCCATCCTCTTTGCACAAAGGCCTAACACGCGGTTTAATGTCGAAGAATTCCTTGTAGGCAACCGTCGTCGCTGACTGCTCCGCGTGACACAAATTTCCACAATGCGTGGAAAGTGCAGGATTTTTTGTTGCTGCGCTCCTCATTTATTCCATATGCGCTAACTTTGGCAGGCTACAAAACGTACCACAGCATCAACACTTCAAACTTATGTGTGAATTTTTTAGTTGTTGTTTCTAGCTTGCTGTGTGTATGTGTGTGTCTGTATGTCTGTGTATGTATGTGTTAAATGCCACGTCTTCCTTAACCATAACGATGGCGTCGCCGAGTGGAAGCAGGTGCGCGTCGAAACATGTAAGCATGCGAGCACGAGCCGAACTGAATCCAACGAAGATAATTAAACAAAGACAACTGTGTGTTGAAAAATAAGTCATTGTCTCTATAAAATCCAGAGGGAAGAAGTTGTGTTGCGTGCAAGCGATGCTGCCATCACAAGCTAGTTGTGCTTAATATCAACTGACTTTATTGTGGAGAAAGGCGTTTATAAATACATAAGTAGCAGCGCCTTGAGACATGGAAAATACGAATTAAGAATACGAAATAACATCCAACATAACGATATTGAAGGAGAAAATTACGAAATGGAGTGGTCATCACTACGATATACTGCGTGGGCATGGCGAAAACGGTTTCGTGACATGTCAGCCAAGATATACATTTCTTTGTACGCTAACAAAAAAAAAAAAAATGCGGCGTGCTTACACAACCACATTTCAACGATGTATTAGTGTCGGCTTCGATCATTTCTTTCGTCAATTGGTTCCCCGTACTTGCTAACACGCTACTTTTTTTAATTTCATGGCAGCAACCACATTGCTTGCGATATACATCAAGAAGGCCACAAGCGGCATTATTACGTTATTGTGGCACTCGCGAAGCCTGTTCTTTAAACATCGGTAGGTATGCAGGAGGACGCAACACGCAACATTCGCACACACAAGAAAAAAATAATAAATAATGTAGCTTGCACTAATGGCGCAAGGCTAGACAGCGTACCTGATCGGTATTTAGCTAGTCCAGGCCTTTTTCGCGTTTTTGATTACACGAAGCCGTTCGTCGTAGTGAACCGTGGCACCTTGACTATATTAGCAGAGGTTCCCAGAACGTCCGGCACACAAATATTTTGCCGCAGTCTGAAGCATCGGAAAACGCCCCGCAAAGCACACGGAGGCCCAGCGAACGTTTATCAACGTTTCGCACCAATCTAAGCCTAGAGAGTTTCGTGTCGAACCAAACTCGAGGCAGATTCTCACATTTTATAGTACCCTGAGGCATCGGGAAACACCGCGCGATGCTCTGCGACGATTGCTGAGCACTTCTAAAAGTATCACACCGAGCTCAGCGTAAAGAGTCCCAAGAAGAACAACTAGCCATGCAACTGTCACGACTCGCACACACGTTGACTGGGAGGGAGCTGCTGCGCGGCCTTGGGCATGTGTGTCCCTTCGAGAGATTGCCAAACACTAATCTATCTCACCATACACCCAAGCTAATTACCAAGCAGCCCTATACCTTGTAATATGAACCCGCAACTTCACTGTGGACAACGGGAGGCCCGAGTTTAGGCTCTTCGTAAAGCCTACTTAAAACGGGTCAACAACACAGCCTACGTAGATGCAGTGCTGCATGCCGGTGAGAGCAAAAGGGCTGTAGCCACAGTGGTCGACCATCACGTTCGGGAAAACGACACCGCATCCACTTACTGCACTTCCATGATGGGGGCAGAAGAAACGGGTCATCGCATTGGCCACTGCCAACGGCAACAAACGAGAACGGTCGCTGAACATACTTACGGACTCCCAGGCTCGAATTTTCTGCATCGGAGAGTCGGCCGAACGGCAGCGCGCATTCTACTTGGCGCACCGGATACGACGGATACCCTAGATACACAAAGTCCCCCTCTCCATTCGGCATATCATTATGTGGACGCCGGGTCACATGGCATTGGAGGGGAACCATGAGGCAGACACAGCAGCCCGACGATATATAACAGACCAAGCACCCCGTGATCCTGCGTCTGAGGAGCCTAACCCTGTACCGTGCGACAGTTCGGCTGTTCTAAGTTACTACAAGGGATTCAGGCGGGTCGACTCCCTCATAATAAACTAACAACGGAAGAAACTGTTAGCTGGTGACTAATACAGACTGGCATGTACCCGAACTGGCTTATTAAAGTGGACCCAACGTCATACGCCGCGCGTAGTTTTCAGAAGCTAACGCTTTTACACGCCAACTGGACAGGCCAGGAGGTACTTGGGCTGCCCCCAAGTGACCACGCGAGTGTCGAGCAGTGGGAGGAGCCGCTGGCCGGCGACAGCCTTTACGATCAACTTAGTTCGATCGACAGGGCATGAAGAGCAGCAAATGCCTGTGACGCCCTAGAAGGAGCGAGCACTTCCGCTTAAGTGGGACTCGTGACCATAATGTGCCCCACAAACACAAACCCCCCTTATCAGATAAAAAATTACACCATCTCCCGCTAAAGGGGACCATGAGGCGATGCGAAGCAGCACGGGGGGTGCACACCGCGTTTGCATCGGTTTGACTAGGTGTCGCGTTTGAATTGATTCGACGCTAGCAGACACTGCCTGCGTCAGGGTTGTCTCTCGCTGGCGAGGGCGCGCTCTCGTTCCTTGCGAGCTAGTAAAGCGTTCATCGAACAGCTGCGGGCGCTGCGGCGAGCGCGCGGCAGGCGAGGGAGACAGTGACGTCAGCGCGCACTGCGAGGGGAGCGTGACGTCAACGCGCAGCTGCGGCGTGACCTACTTGGCACCGCTCCAACACCTGCGGCGATGGGAGCGCGTTGCCCTCGCCCTCGCCGTACGGACGCACAAGACAGCGTTACACAGGCTAGTCAAAAAGCTGCTTCGCATCTAATAAATGTTCTTCCCCTCCTCCATCTCCCATCACACCAGACACGGTCACAGACGCGGCACGCGCCACCGCATGAGCACGGGCTTTTCCACGGAACGGAGGAGGAGGAGCGCATGTGAAGTCGCCAGTGACGTCACGATATTAGGAGAAGTGCAAAGAGGGAGGAGTTGGTGCGCAAGCTGGTGGCATCAGTGTTTGCTTTTTTTCCCGATCGTCGCCGTCTTTAGGGTTGGCTAAAGGTATCGCTGTTGAACTGAGGCCTGTGTTGCTTAATACAAGACCCTGTTGACAAGGCTGCACAATCTAGAAAGCGCATTTTGTTAGCTCAAAGAAATATTGATAATAACACGCTGGCCTATCACTTCAGGTTGTGAGACGCTTGACGCAAGTGCAGTAAAATATTACAGTGGATCTATATGCCTGCGCTTGTTTATAGTTACTGTTGTGCCCTCGTTCATTGGTCTTGTACATATTTCTTCTTCCATTTCCTTGTGTGCTACTGAAGGCCGCACATAATATCTTTAAACAGCCCAAATCAATCTAGGGAGCTGTACCCGAGGATTAGCGCACGTAGAATACCAGCAAAACTTTTTGAGCGCGTTGAAGAGGCACAGCTTAGCGTTACCGCTTTTTATTAGCTTTTAATGGGCGCTGTGGAACGACAAGATGGTAAACTTAGTGCGCGTTTGAAAGCAGCGACACACGGATTCAAAACTCCATTTGAAACACAAGTCTAGGAGCGTAACACAATTGTCGTTTGTCAGGCCGCAGGTTAAAGCGAGTAGTTTTGTACAGTGCTCAGCAATTGAAACGCGATGACTGTGTGCTGCCCGGCACCTTTTGTGCTACTTGAGTGTGCTGGGTGGTCAGACAGGGACACCACTAATCACAATTCGTCAAAACGTTGCTCGCTTCCAATCAGCACTACAACGAAAGACCCGTTGCGCACCAATGAGCTAGGTGTCCTCCGCGCAAAGCGACGATGCAGAAAGCATCGGCAGCCATGCGCTCCAACTGTATCGTGTTTTCATTCGCTGGGCGCTCTACGTGATCAGTGGACATCTAAAGGAACATGTTGAGCCCCTAGTTAGTTCATCATTAACAAATATATTATGTGCGCGAAAGCGTACACAGAACACATTAGGAAGCAACCTCATTGGCATGTTTTTTTTGGCCCCCAAAAAACTTGCCCGTCTTTGTCCTCGCATAACTGCAGCAGACGAAACAAGACGAGGCTGCCAAAGGCAGCGCACTTCGACCTTGAACTACGTAAAATGCGCCTGTGCAGTGGTGCACTAGATACAGCTCTTCTGCAAAAGAAGCTACATCGGCCAAACCGCAAGGTGCGTGAACGTTCGGTTTAGAGAACAACAATTCAACATTGAGAAGAAGGAACGGACGCATTTGGCTGATCATAAAAGCCCCTGCGGCTGTGAAGTATTGTTTCGGAAGGGAAGGATTCTGGAAAAGGGGTCGCGATGAACAGGCTCGCTTAATTCTGCAGGCATACCATATAAAAAAGAGAGGTAATAGTTACGTTAGTCAACCGTCTATCAGTCTGCATTCAAAAGAGTATCGCTTCCCAGAAGAACACTACAGATAGTTTTTTTTTGTCAGCTCAGAAGGCACGTGGTGCGAAATAAAAAATGCGCATGCGCATTATATGACATATACACTTGGCGATGCTGCGGAAAATAAAGCAGTTGTAAGTAGCGCCTGTTCTGTGTTCCTTCCTGCCTAGTGTGTCCGTGTACGTTTTCGCGCTCATAATATATTTGTTAGATATCTAAAGACGACAATGCAATTTCTGAAAGGAACATTTGTGACCTTCCAAACAAACAAGAAAATTGTTAACAAACCAAAACACTTTTGTAACGCAGGAATCCACTAAATTTCATGAGAATTCACAGCAAATACTGGCGAGAAAGTTGTCACTCAGTATTGGAACCGTGCACCGGTTGTATAATACTGTTTTGTTTCGTTTGTAGATAATCCCATGATAGGTGTAATGAATTCAAGTAAAAGGACAAAGCTTCCAGAAAGCCTGCAACCGGATACCAGTAGCATTTTGAAAATAAACAATGCCATGCTTCATCTATACACTCTTCACACATAAGTTCGATTCACCTTGGGCAATGGAATAATTTGCTTTGATGTGGATGACATCCTCTGAACACTTTAAAGTGAAAGGATTGTTAGTGGGGGGAGCTCGCTTTCGTGCGTTGAACACACGTGAGGAGCTCCGCCCACGTAGCCTTGGGTTAGATTTCTACAAACATTTTTGGACCAGTATACGTCGATGTGATGTCGTTGCAGCTTTCTGCTATTGTTTTGTTTGTGTTGAGACTATTACGAGCACAACTGCTATATCTGTGAAAGAAAGGGCACGATATTGCATAGAAGCTAGAATTTTTTCTCAAATACAGTGAAAAATTAGGTCACTATAGAAAACAACGATTTCCGAATAATATTTCTAAAACAATGGCTCATCGGTGCACTGAACCTGTTTCCCTAAGTGAAATAATTTTCAACCACCTGCAATAACTTTTTAAGGACAAAAAGTAATCATAAAGATATTGCACTGCGTCGAATAAGAACAAAATAGCCTACTTCTTACCTAGCTGTCTAAAGAATAGGTAAATTAATCACAGACTCTTGTACAACGCAGAGAACCCTTCATTTAATGAGAAAGTGCTAGCGCAGGATATAGTAATTCTGAAAAACGAAATCATGACAGCTTCGAAAGAAGATGTAAATGTTCTCGGTGGAGTAGTACAATGTCCACCCAATTGTCAACGGTTTTGGGATTTGCGACGTCACTCTCCATATAAAGATATGATATTGTGAAAGCATGTGGAGCATATACAAGTTGTGGTCTCAAACCCATCGCTGAATCAGTTAACAAGAAGGTGAGTGAACAAATAAGTCAATTAGTAAGCCAATCTCTCTGTGAACCCGCGATTCATTGATTTGGTAACCCAATCTCTGAGTGCTTTTCGGCGCCTGTTTAAGTTTGGCTTCACTTTTTCTGACATTTTTTTGCGATGGACGTATTCGGAATTTTGGCCCTCCAATGTATAATCTACGTTGTTTCGTTACATCATTTGGGTTGGTTCGAAGCGATAAAAGACGGTTTCAATTTCCCAGCATGCATTCCCGTCAACTTTGCAGCCGATGTCGTCACCTTATTCGCTTCCATGGCCTCCGAGATTGGCGTGCACTCGGAGGCCATGCGAAAACGAATTCTCATCCTGCCTTTGCTTCCGTACGGCGACACCGCACGGGTTACAAGTACTTCCTTACTTTTTCCCTTTAAGACACAGCCCCGCCACGGTGGTCTAGTGGTTATGGCACTTGGCTGCAGATCCGAAGGTCGCGGGATCGAATCCCGGCCGCAGCGGCTGCATTTCGATGGAGGCGAAATGTTGAGGCCCGTGTGCTGTGCGATGTCAGTGCACGTTAAAGAACCCCAGGTGGTCGAAATTTCCGGAGACCCCCACTACGGCGTCTCTCATAATCAGAGCTGGTTTTGGGACGTTAAACCCCACGAATCAATCATCAATCCCTTTAAGACACATAAATTACTTTAGAGCGAACGAAGGTTAAAGTTGTGCTCACATCTTTAAACTTCTGAAGGATGAGTCGTTGAATGGTACCTACGCCGGTTCCTGGTGTCCCATGGTCGTTTTTGGAACGCAAGAACCCTACGTTTTCTAATGAGCCTTTTTAATGTGCACAAAATATTGCGCAATAATATTTCGTAATCCCCATGTCGAATGCTGACTGAAGCAGAGAAATTACAACTTTATGGCTCCATATTTTTCTCGCGGCCCTTTTTAGCTACTGCATAGAGGAGCAGCGGATTAAAACTGCCTGATGACGAGAGACGGAGATAACTCTATTTTGTGCCCCGAATTGGGTCAAGGAGAAAGCAAGAAGGGATGAGTGTTCAGCCCGATGTACACCAGCCCACAGGTGCCCGAAGGGATGAAGGTAGTCGAATACGAAGATTAAGAAGAAAGTACTATAGTAGCTGATACCTTAACGTAATGTTAAGAGACTTGCACATGTAGGTTCTACTGTTTTGACGTTTACGTAATCTCTTCGAACACTCCAACTATGTATAATATATTGTACACGGCGAAAGAGCAGTTTCCTAGAAATTATTCCTAAAAAGTGACCCTAACCAAGGCTATAATGAAAGTCTGGGATGCGAGGTCACATCATTTCATATTGCCCCTTGTCATTCAGAGTGTGCTTCCGAATCGAGCGCTCCGCACCTCATGAAAACGGGCCCAGCGTGCGAACAACTCTCCATCCCAACCAATACTCCGCGCGCAGTATATGCTGAACATTTTCGATATGTCAAATGAAAATCAGGAAATAATGAAATGTTGCCTCTACACTCGTTATTTCTACCTGATTAGCGGCTAGAGAATATGCTCTATTGGATTTGACTGTAGAACGCCCGGAATAATGAACGTGCGGGTTATAACATCACTGAAGCTAACAGTTTCTAGGAGGCAATAGTCAAATGATACATGTGTTGTGGTTTCCTAAACACGCACCCGAACCACGACCAGGGAACCGCATAAAGAACAGCAGCGTTGCTGCAGAAATTGAAACATGCGATGAGAAATACGTAACGTTAACCGAAGGACACTGTTTACAGCTTTCCATTCGGTGCCACGGCTAGACATTGTTTTGTTAAACGTGTTCAACGGAAGCAGTAAGCTATTGAACGAAGAGTGTATGCTTCTTGAAGGAAACAGTACCGCCTCGAATTTGTACTCACCTTTGAGCTGCTTCAGTAGCGGGTCGCTCACGGACATGTTTGCGCCTGGATCATATCTCTGCGCTCTCTCGTCGTGAGCGCTGAATCTCGTCGTGACGCCAGGCTGGTGGCGAGAGGTAACGTCGTCTGCTCACATTCGAGTCGAACTGCCTTTTTTGCGTGCAGCAGACGCAGGATTTCACGAAGCACGGATGTCCAGGGAGCATTTACGGGGAAACGTGTCACTCCGCCCCCAAAGTCCTCGCTGTTTTTGCATTTTCAGTACGTTGCTTATCGACTGGTTATTCGCTAAGACCTACCACCGTAGCTTCGTAGCAATTTGTAGGTGTGCACGAACACTTTGCGCTAGGTGTTCGATTGGAAAATGGAACTTAATTTCTGCGCGGAAGAAAACGCTGCGGCTGACGCAGGCTCGGACTGCCGGCGGCACTGCACGCAAATAGTGCGGCCGCGGAAACGCCTCAGTGACACAGCTGCTCTCGAAGAAGGAACACCTGCGCTTGAAAAGCCGACGCTGGGTTGCCTGCTTGTGTTGCAGTCGCCGCATGTGTTTAATAGAGGAGAAAAATAAAGCGGCAGAGAGAATATTTGTGGAGTGCGTGCGTGTATTTCGCCGTGTCCCAGGGTGAAAAGGGGGCCCCCTAGTGAATCCGTCATGACTTGGTCGTTGACCCCAGCGTCACGAATTGATACCTGCAACCTATTTTGGCTGATCACAACCGTGCATAGGGTAGACAGCCTAGCTACACGCACGAATTTTTAGCAACGCATAAGGCACGACCTTTGTTATGATTGTAGCAATGTTTTCGTCTTGAATAAATACGTTAGCACCAAGTAAATTTACACGAATGGAAGCAGATTTGAAACGATTATGTGTATCCGAAATGTTTGGTTATCTGAGGTAAACTTCCCCTTGGGAGAGTTGGTGCACGTCTGTGCTAGGGAATATTGCGTAAACGAAAGGCAGAAAGGAAACAACAAAGCAGATGGAAGCAGCACAAACTATTAGCCTGTTTGTTCAAAGATAGCTGGATAGCTCGCGTTCTTTCTATTTACGTAATTTTTCTTCTTTTGCTGTGTTTGTGGGCTCCTGTGCAAAACATTTCCTCACATAATGTTCGGCTGATAAGCTTTCAAAAAGCATCCGCTACCAGAAGTCACTTGTTCTGTGTTTTAGTCACTAAATGCGCGTTTTGCTCAGCTGAGTTTTGTGAAGCACGCTTATAAAATAGCAAACCCGGACCCTCTATCTACCTAATCATCAGCATTTGCACTGCTCTGGGCGTAGAGAGGCTGATGATGATGGTCGTGCAGACCAAATCAGGCAAATAAAAGGTTCGAACAAGTAGTAAACCGACTGCAGCACGTAAGCTAAGCACAGAGCCATTCAAGTGCCCTGATAACAATGGCAGTTACAACGTGTCTCGTCTGATCACATGCCGAATTCCTGGCATCCGCCCGAAGGAGCGTGCCTGCTTCGACATTCTGAGTGGAGGCAACAAGTTTTTAATCCAGTGCATCGCTCGCAGAGGCGTTTTTGCAAAGAATTCAACCATTGCAGGACTGTTACTTTATATGACGTAACAGTATTTAAATATGTAATGCTAAGCTTAAATGAACAAGGGTGGAACAATGAAAGAGCTTGATGGAACGTTTTAGCAATACGAACTGTCTGGGTGAGTAAAGTACTTACTTTCTTTCTGCATATTGTCTGTTTGAATACTTCACTGGCACCAAGATAAATGGGTGAAAGTAGCGGGAAACAGTGGCGCGTAGGACAGAATAAGGAATATTGTTATGCTGAAGAAATTAAAAATTCGCAATACGAAGAAGAGGCGTGCAAAAAAACACGGACGCAAAAGAAGAGGAGTCGATAACACCAACGCCAGCTATCAATTGAAGCAGAGCAGTGCGGCGAAAAAAGGAAGAAGACAGACGACTTATCTGCCCATGCTCACTAATGGTGGCGCCACCTGTCAAACAGGTTCACGTGTCGGTCTACGCGAGAGACAGTTGTTAAGACATTCCATCTCTTCTCTGCTTAAGATAATCGACGGCTGACTCACGCACGCGCTTCCACTATAATAGTGGAAGCTTAGACAAAGAAGAGATCGAATGTCTTAACAGTTGTCTCTCGCGTGTACGATAGTGCAAGCGCGTGCGTGAGTCAGCCGTCAGAATGCGGCTGCTCCTTGAGTGTCATGATAGCGTTTGGTATAGAGCATTTCCTTCCGAGCTGTCAGGAAACGTTCGGGCCGACAGTGCTGCCAGAACAGCGCATGGTAACTAATGCACGAATAACAGCCATACCTCTTTCAAGAAAAGATGCGGCGACTATGGTATCGGCATTTCCCTGGAATCAGCAGCGTTACTTCTGGTGTGTATCAAGATATCAGTACGGACCACTACACGCTATTGACCCAGCCTGCAGCTTCCACGTACCACGAGGTTTGGCCAGGCGAGATGAGGCGTGCCTTCACCGAATAAGACTTAATGTAGCCTACACAAGACATTACAAGCACAAAATACAACAATATGATTCTGCATTGTGCTCTACCTGCAACACACGAGAGGATCTTGAACAAGTGCTGTGCAACTGCCAGCGCTACGAGTCGGAGAGAAAGACTCTGAAGGCAGCGCTTCACTTGCCACACGGTTCGGCCTTGGAGCTGCGGCATCTCCTAGGCACGTGGCAAGACAGCGCCTGCGCACTACGTAGCACCAAGGCGCTGATAGCGTTTCTACGGGCAACATGCCTCAATGAAACGCTCTAAACTGAGTTATAGTGTGTATATGTATATATGAGTGTGTGAGTAAGTGTGACTGTATGTACGTGTTGTGTTACACGTGATCATTGTAAATATCATAATCACCGCTAAACACCTGGAGTAGCAAACTAGGTCATTAACCAGGCTAACATCTCCGCATTCATCAATAAAATATTCTCTCTCTCTCTCCTCCGAGCTGTCGACGACTTACTGTTGCCGGGGGAACCTGCTTAGAAAACCCTTTGCGAGCTCTTAGAAAAGTCACAGTTTCGCCGCAAAGGCGAAGCAATGAATGCGATAGCAAGAAACTGTAATGCTATACGAAGTGAGGCTCACAGCTTCAGGAGCAATATTAATTGTAGCAAGCATGCACTTGCTAAGTGAGCGCCTCCTGTGGGCAGCGCGTGCTGGTACGAAGGGCTTTACACGTTGTCTGTCACAAGGCTACACATACAAAGTCAGGGCAGGCCGCTAAATGAACAAACAGAAGATGATCGCGTACTATCAAGTGAAGCACGCACGAAACGAACGCACAGATATACACCGAACGAGCGCGAATAAACTGTCACAATGCATACTCTAAGTTTTAACAGCGCTCCTGTTGCAAAGGCGGCCGAAACAGCGAAGGAAACGAGCGTGCTTCAAGTGTCGAGCTGTGAGACTTGGTAGTTCGCGCTCATCTTCTGTTTGTTCGTTTAGCGGCGTCCCTTGGGCTCGAGTGACTTTCGTACGCTCCCGTAACATCAGCGCGAACATCACGGTGAAAGCTCGAAACATCCCTCTTCTTCTCACCACGAGACAACCGCGCGAGCAGACAGTGGAAGGGCAAGGTTCTTTCTGCGCAAATATTACACCTGGCGACAACTTTCTGTTGCAGCACAGCGAAAGCTACGGAGCCGAAGCGCGCACATTTTAGAAGCTCCTTAAAGCGGCACCCGTTCGTCCCTCGCAGTCGTAGTCGTAGTCGTAGTGCGTAACAAGTCTTACGCTTTGACCTCCAAGGTGGTGCCGGTGGGAGATTTCTCCTGTGCGTTGTTGAACAATAAAAAAAATTCGCAGCGTGCGCGTTAACTAAAAGCTGACTTCTTCTGTCTCTCATTCCCCATTAGCAGCCATTGGCATGTTCCAGTAGGAAACGTTAGTAGAAGTAGAAGTGTTAAAAGCCGACTTCTGCTGTCTCTCATTTCCAGTAGCAGCCATTGTTTGCCTCCAAGGTAGTGCCTGGTGAGATTTCTCCTGTGCGTGATTAAACAATAAAAATTTCGTTCAAAACGCCGTTGATTGATGAAATAAACCAACGAAAGACGCCAGATGTTTTCTAAAAGCAAAACGAAAAGACGCCAGATGTTTCTAAAGCAGAACGAAAAGACGCCAGCTGCTTAACGAAAGACGCCAGATGTTTCTAAAGCAAAACGAAAAGACGCCAGCTGCTTAACGAAAGACGCCAGGTAAAGCAATGGTTTTCATCTGCAACCAGTGCAAGAACCACTTAGCTTACATTTCACCGACCACAAAGCGGTCTAGACACTTTGTTGCCGGATTTCTAAAATCGTTCGCTTCAGGTCAATTGGGACATGTTTGCCGCTAAAGTTCAGGAATTAACTGAAAGGTACATCCCATCTCGCATCATTACCTCCAATTCTGACGCTCCTTGGTTCAATGCGCATCTAAAACGTCTACGTAACCGCAAACAACGCCTATATCGTTCTACAAAAAACTCTCCAACTGACACACGCTTGTCTGCTTATAAGTCCGCATTCGACACGTACGTAACAGCACTAAAGAACGCTAAATCTAATTTTCTATCTAACGTGCTTCCATCTATGTTAATGACTAACGTTAAAAAGTTTTGGAGTGTAATCAAGCCCTTGCGCAATGATTACATAACTCTGGAAGACCCATTGGGCAACCATGTATCTAATGAACTGTGTGCTGCCACCCTTAACAACGCATTTGTACAAAATTTTTCCATTTCCTGTCATGACTGCCTACCTCCTACTCGCCAATATGACTACGTAGTTATGGATCCAGTGATAGTTGAAACTGCTGGCGTTGCGAAGCTAATCGATTCCCTGAATCAAAACTCATCGCCTGGTTACGACTCTATTAACGCGAAATTTCTAAAAAATACAAACGCCATTAGTTCTGTTATCTTAACCAAACTTTTTCAGCAATCACTGGATACGTCTGCTCAACCTAGCCAATGGAAAATCGGGAAGGTGGTTCCACTGCATAAATCAGGTAACAAAAATCTACCAGCCAATTATCGCCCCATCTCACTCTCGAGTACTTGCTGTAAGTTGCTCGAACATATAATTTTCAAACATCTTGTTAACTTCCTTGAATCAAATGCATTTTTCACACCAGCTGAGCATGGCTTTAGAAAAACATTTTCATGTGAAACTCAGCTTGCAATCTTTACGCATAAATTACATCGTATTCTCGGTCGTTCATCATTTGCAGATTGTATTTTTTTAGACTTCGCTAAAGCTTATGATAAGGTCTCTCATAAACTTTTACTTTATAAACTAAGACAGCTGAACCTTGACACTAACATCCTAAAGTGGATTGAATGTTTCCTATCTAATCGCACTCAATTTGTTACCGCAAACGGCCATAACTCACCACTTCGAAGCGTAACTTCCGGTGTACCGCAAGGTTCAGTGCTCGGGCCTCTTTTATTTCTCATTTATATTAATGACCTCCCTTCCTCTCTATCATCCCACGTTCACTTATTTGCTGATGATTGTGTTATCTTTCGTGAAATGACTAATGCACAAGATCATAACCACCTTCAGTCGGATCTAACCACTGTAGCTAATTGGTGTAAAAATTGGTTAATGGAACTAAACGTTAGCAAATGTAAAGTGATGCATGTATCCCGAATAACTAACAGCATGCATACATATTATTTAAACAATGTTCCCTTGGAAGTGGTTAACCCTTACAAATACCTAGGTGTGCACATCTCTGCTAACTTATCTTGGAATGTTCATACCGACTATATAATTAATAATGCTAACCGCATGCTTGGTTACCTGCGCCGTAACTTTTCAACTGCCCCTTCATCCCTAAAAAAGCTTCTTTATACTACCCTTATACGTCCGAAACTAGAATATGCATGTGCTGTTTGGGATCCTGCCACTGATAAACTCATTAATTCATTAGAACTCGTTCAAAATAATTCAGTTCGTTTCATTTTACGTAATTATAATAGAACTGCAAGTGTGTCTGCCATGAAAACTAACCTTTCGCTTAATTCACTTTCTTCTCGTCGCAAAATCTCACGTTTAGTTCTTTTTCACAAGCTATACCATCATTCAACACTCCGCAGTGATTTCATTTTTCAGCCAGAGTACGTATCGCCTCGTATCGACCATCGTTATAAGGTTGGTGTCGAATCATGTCACACTAAAACGTTTTTGCAGTCATTTTTCCTTCGGTCATCCACGGAATGGAACCACCTTCCTGATGAAATCGTATCCATTCACGATACCCAAAGGTTTCGAGCGTCTTTAGCTAACATTGTATAATCGAAGCAATTTTCCTACTATATGTTTGTAACCTGAGTGAATTTTGTATTTTGTTGTTACCATTTTTCTGTCATTCTTTTGTACCAATTTCTTACGAAGAGCTAAAACTGTATAATTGAGAAGCCTTTGTACTTGACCGTTCTGTTTATTTTATTGTTTTCATTTGCTGTAACTCACTCCCCTCTTTAATGCCTTTGGCCCTGAGGGTGATAATAAATAAATAAATAAATAAATAAATAAATAAATAAATAAATAAATAAATAAATAAATAAATAATGAAAGGACAACGGAAACCAGCAATAAAAGTTTGATAAAACATTTAATCAATCGTTTCGCGTCATTTTTATCGGGCGAATTAACGGAAGAAAATTCACGGTTTAACCGATGATTACTTCCAGGAGCTTCGCCCAATCTCATCATCATTCACCTCGTGGATCTGCCGTCAATTTTTTGCTGCGCTCTCGCATGTAGCCCACGAACGCTAACTTTTGCACAATACATAGCGCAACAAACGACATGTCACCTAAATTTTTTTTTCTTTTTACGTTCA
The DNA here is from genome assembly GCA_013339685.2 of Hyalomma asiaticum. NCBI lineage: Eukaryota > Metazoa > Arthropoda > Arachnida > Ixodida > Ixodidae > Hyalomma > Hyalomma asiaticum. The sequence continues at coordinate 98,038,450 of CM023488.1, forward strand.
AGATTATTTGATTCTCATTTAGAAAGGTTGCCTCGTAATCAAATTTCGTTTTTTGCTGTTTCTGGTTTTCTGGTTTTCGCTGTGAGTTCCGCGTTTTCATCACCCTCAAAACAACGATTGCGTCGCTCGGTTCAAGCAGGTTCGCGTCGCAGCGCGTAAGCGAGCATGAGCGAGTGTTCGTCGGCTGGTGTAAATTCATCGTAGAAAGTGAAGCGAAAAAAGTGGTGTGTTGCAAAATATTATGCGGTATGGTTACGATCTGGAGGAAAGGAGTTGTGCGGTGTGCAAGCGATGCCACCAGCGCGAGTTGGTCCCACACTACGATAACCACTTCGACACCGCTGTGACCCGCCCGTCTTCAGCGAGTCTACGAACTTGAAAGCAATGCTGCTCTTAGGAACAGTACGCAAAATAAGTGGCTCATTTCATTCACTTGATTGGATATACATGGTTGGTATTTTCGGTAGTTTATTGCCGCTGATACGATCATTCAGAATGTGCATCTCGTGAAAATGAACGCCGCGCATTGCGTGCGACAGCGTACGCGTCCGTGTCTGCAGTTGGAAGTGTTTTTGGCGCTTTACAATGAAAGCGTTCCACTTTGCTCAAAAACGGCCAGTCGAGGGGAGCGTCTGTCTCGCTTGGACTTGCAAACTCGAAATGCGCACATCTGTGGGACGGTGAAAAACATACCCAGCTACCCGTCGGCGGCAACGCGTTCCCTGCCAAACTGACAGAAGAGCCTCGTGAAAGCTGGCCGACGAATTTTAATTGCGGCCGTTGCGCTCCTCGTGCCATCTCGCTGCTAATGAAGAAACGCTTATAAGCGCCTGGCGTCTCTGAGTCCTCCCAGTGGTAAAGCGTGTGTATATAAGGCTCGCCGTTAGCTCCTTGAAGGATCTGCTCTTTGTGGCGTAGTGGTTAGGGCCACGCGCTGCGGAGCGAGAGCTTCCTGGTTCGATTCCGCGCTTCGGAAGCATTTATCTGAATTATTTTTCTTTGGGACATTTGTATATATATGCATACTTATAAATATACGGTTCATGACGGCGGCGATGGGGACGGCAAAAAACCAGCCGAGACTGTCCATATAATTGCTATCGCAATAATAGACTGGCCTGCGCCTAGGTTCTGTCTGTTGGTGCCTTCATTTCTGGATTTTGCAATACGAATGTTTGCTTGGCAGTGCAAAACTGCATTACTGAGATTGATCTGATCGTTTTTATGGACTTTTTCACAGGAGGCATGGAGCACCGCCATATCGGGCTGTGCCCGGCAGTAAACAGGCTTGTGTTGTCTGTTTCGTTTCGTTTGCGTATGTGCGCTGTTTTATAATGAAGACCTTCTAACTCGCTCAAATTGCTACTAATAACCCTCGGCAGTGCTTTTTTTGGGGCTCACACATATGTTGCACAGCCCAGCGGGGGTTATGGCGGCCAGGGAGCCTTCTGTGAAAATGTGTATACATGGAAGTTTTTCTGAATATACTTTGCTGGAAGTGGCGCCCGTGTGTGCGTGCTCTCCCTATGTCCTTCGTCGTCTTAGCGCCTTGCACTTTCTAGCACAGAGGAGCTGTACCACCATTTTTAGATTGTGACCAAGCTTAGCTCACTGGACTTTCATCTTTCTGTCTGTTTTATCTTTGTCTACATCTTCTTGTTTTTCTTTCTTGCTTATCTGGCCTCTGTTTGTTCCTATATCTCTTTCAATATTCCACTCCCTCCTCCTTTCCGTCAACCTCAGCACCACTCCTCCTAACCGTCACTGATTTTTCCCAACTTGTGCTACAATATATCGCACTTCGCTAGGTTAGCGTTTATCCTGTCATCTCCTACTTTTCGTCCTCTTTTTCGTACTCCTCAACCTTACGTCGTTCATCATCACCCTGACTTCTGTATCCCACCCTTTGATAACGTATAGTGTACAAGCCTGTGTCATTTACTTATTTATTTATTTATTTATTAGATGCGAAGCAGCTCTTTGACTAGCCTGTGTAACGCTGTCTTGTGCGTCCGTACGGCGAGGGCGAGGGCAACGCGCTCCCCGCCGCAGGTATTGGAGCGGTGCCAAGTAGGTCACGCCGCAGCTGCGCGTTGACGTCACGCTCCGCTCGCAGTGCGCGCTGTCGTCACCCCCCCCCTCGCCTGCCGCGCGCTCGCCGCAGCGCCCGCAGCTGTTCGATGAACGCTTTACTAGCTCGCAAGGAACGAGAACGCGCCCTCGCCAGCGAGAGACAACCCTGACGCAGGCAGTGTCTCCTAGCGTCGAATCAATTCAAACGCGACACCTAGTCAAACCGACGCAAACGCGGTGTGCACCCCCCGTGCTGCTTCGCATCGCCTCATGGTCCCCTTTAGCGGGAGATGGTGTAATTCTTTTTATTTATTTATAGTCTCATCTTGCAAGCAGGAGTGAGTATAAATAAGCACAAAACAAAGATTACACACAGCAATCGTGTCACATGAATAAAAGAAATGACAAAGAAAGAAAAAAAAACGAAAACTCCCCTGAAAAGCGAGATCCAAAGCATGTACGCAGCCTTTCAACTAATGGTATGCGAAAATCATTCCAGAAAGAAAGTAAAGACGCAATGAACATTTTACGTCAACCAACGGGGTTAAAAATGAGGTTCCAATGCACTCTCGAAGAAGCACAGTAAGTGCAAGGCATACGGGCTACGTTTATAACTGTAAGGGTTGTGAATGATTCTCAAAGCGATTGCAACTGAAGAGCTTGTAGAAGAGAATCAGTAGATGAACATTCCACAAGGCTGGCTTGTAGGCGGTTCTATTCGCGAATTGTCTTTGGAAAAAAATAGCAAAAATGTCAGTGCGGCAGGAATATTGTTTTTATTTTTTTAGTATGGTATAACCGGATCGTTCGCCTGGACACTGGCTCAGTGTAAGTGTGCTTGTGTATACCAATTTTATCATGGAATAATAGGTGGCCTGAATTTCAATCGTTCACGTTGGCATCGCTTTTGTAGGCGCTCTAAACTAGCTTTCTTTACCAAAGCACTCGCAGAAGTGCGCCAGCTATAAGAGCGATATACAAACCTAGCCGCTTTCTTTTGGACAGATTGCACTTTGCTTGTGTTGCCTTGCGTGTATTGATCCCTAACTATCCATGCATATTCTATTACAGGACGTACTAAAGTTTTATACGCTATTAATTTAACCTCGTGGGTAGACTGCCGCAAATGTCTTTTTAAGTAGCCAAGCTTCCGCAATGCGCTCTTTACAACTTCCGATATGTGTTCATTCCACCTCAAATCCGATGTTATTGTCACCACGAGATATTTATCTGTCTGCAACAGCTAGAGTTTCCACCTGTGCAGTTTGAAAAACTTAATGACTGTCGCTTTCGTGTCACAGTCATCGCAACTGATTTTTTATTGCCTATTTTCATTTGCTAGTCTGTGCACCACATTGCAATCTGGGCTAAAGCATCATTCAGTACAGCCTGATCACTTGGATTTTAGATGTTGTGATATGTTATGCAATCATCAGCATACAGCTTAGCTTTAACGGGTATCTTCTGAACTATATCATTAATAAAGATTAAGAAGAACAGGGCCCTCAGCACAGAGCCTGTTGGAATGCCCAACTTAACACGTTCTCAATTCTGACACACTGAGTTTGACCACATAAATAAGCTTCGATCCATGCAAGGAGCAAATCATTATTTAACAATGGTTTTAATTCTGAAAGTATTTTAGGATCTGAGACGCAATCAAAGGCTTTTTCAAAGTCGAGAAAGATAATGTCGATTTGGCTTTGTACGGCGCAAGTCATGCTTTGTCATGCTCTGTGCTCTCCCCTCCCCCTTTTCTTCCTCCTCACCCTCTCTTGGCTTCTTCTTACTTCTCCCCACTCCCTTGTCATTCTATTGTACGCATGGCTATGCTGTATTAGGACCTGCTTAGCGCAACGCCGCTTTTGTGTGCTTATGCCGAGCAACGACGCCCGAACCCCAACGTTGTGACAAAATGCTCCAAAGCCATGCCGAGAAGCTTTTTGAGTTGGGGACACAAACGCTCACTCACAAACACTGAATTAGTTTCGGTAGAGCCAAATTCTTGCGTTGTCAACTTTGTCTTACGCGCCTTTGCAATGACTTGAACTCGTTTTGTCCGACGAGCAAAAGCTACAACAATGTTTTGTGCACTTTCCGAATTCCGGATCGGTACACGGTGACAGGCTTCGATATTATTCTTTTAGTTGGTATAACCAACTTTTTCTATTACATCCCTTAGATTTTCATTCGCGACGCATGCAATTCCCTCTAATTCAATGTTTTTGTTGCGCGAGTATCCATCCTGAGCCGTTATCTTGGACTCGTTTTCTCGCACTTGTTTCTTCAGTGCTAGAATTTCATCGAGCAGTGGCTCCTTCGCTGCCTTGAGTGCAACATTTTCAGCTTTTACACTTTCACATTCAGATTTCATATCCTCGTAATGTCTGCTCAGGAATTCCACGCCCTGCTTGAGCTCCCTGATATCCTTGCGGAACTCATGCCTGAGGTTACCTAGTTCAAGCTCGAGCTCGGCTACTTCGTTTCACATGATTCAAAAACAGTAACGCGCAGTTCGAAATATAGCGCCACAAAAACACAAAATTCCCCCCTCCCCCCTAAAAAAAATTACAGCAGCTTGTAGTTGGCAGCAGAGGCAGCAGAATAGAAAAAAAACAGTAGAAATGAGCGTTTGTCAAATGTGCGAAATAGGTAATAAGCGTCCAACGAGCCGTTTCCGTTGCTGCCTCTACTGCCAAATGACCGGTTGGTGGTTCCACAGGCCCTTTTTCTTCAGCCAGGCGAAGATTTCACGGTGACGTAAGCAGCCACGTGATTCCAACTTGCAGATCGGAGCGCTGGCAGTCCTCGTCTCGCTCAGCCCAGATGAACCGAGAAGAGAGGGGTTCGACGACGCCGCCTGCCTGCCTTTGAAGATCAATTCGTACTGGCACCTGTGAAATAGGTAACAAGCGTCAGACGAGCCGACTCGGTTGCTCCCTCCACTGCCCAATCTCCATCACACCAGTCTAAGCTTCATGTTCGTAAACTCTTGTTCTCTCTAGATGTTGCGTATTTTTATTTCTCATGAGAATCTCCATTCCCCATGCAGAGGCGAAACGGAGGTGGCGAGCACGAAACACAATGTCGTAAGGTGCTGGCGCCATAAAAATGTGGTTAGTCCTTCTGTCATAGTAGTCGGTGTAACATGAAAGTGAAACCTGTTTTCGCGAAGCTGTGGAATGCATATCCGGCAGCGGCATTCTGGTTAACTGCGGGGGTGGGAGATGGGTTGGGTAGTCTGGACATGTGAACCCGGTGCATGGAGACATCAGCGGCCCCTCGTCGCTGAACACAAATCCTAGCCTTTTGTACTACACAAGCGAAAGTTCTACAACTTTCGTCTGTATGTCATCATCATCATCACCATCATCATCATCAGCAGCAGCAGCAGCAGCAGCATATTAGAGGTCCACTGCGGCACGAAGGCCTCTCCCGAAGATTTCAAATCCACCCTACCCTGAGCGAGTTGGTTCCACTCTATGAGCGCAAATTTTTTTTAAATTTCATCGCTCCATCTAACCTTTTGCCTGCCTCTGCTTCATTTTCCCTCTCTTGGTATCCATTCCGTCGCTCTTACTGTCCATCTGTTATCATTCCTCCTCACGACCTGTCCTGCCCAGGTCCACTTCTTTTAATTGTATGTATGTGTGGCCTTTCTAATGTATGTGTGTATGAACAAAGACCGACTCACATTTCACTGGAGACACTGCATTGCACGTGTCAGAGCCCTATGCGAACCTGTCATAAACCAGGAGCGTTCGCAAACGTTGGAAACTTGCAAGCGCAACCGAAGGGGGTTGTCAGCGGATCGTTTTGTGAACGCACAGTCCAGTGCAGCGAAAGGCGTGTCGTTTGCGGACGACTGTCTTTGCGTTCCTGGAGCAGAGCGCGTGGCAGCAAAACTGTCCACGCATGACAAATTTTGTAGCGGCCTTGTAGTTTTACTTTGCCCAGACAACGTGCCGGCAGGAAGCCGTGGAGCCACGCCGTTATCTCCGCTGTGATAGACGCGCGGGGATCACCAAAGCTCTAGCTGCCGACACGACAATCTGCTTCGCTCCGTCATTCCTAGATGGCGGCAGCAAGCTGGGGACGAATAGAGGAGTCGGGGGGGGGGGGGGGGGAGGGTCGACATCAATTTTAGAGTAATTTTGCTTGCTAAACACGTTTGCTTTAACTGGACATCAGTTAGATGAAAATTATAAGGTAGTGCAGTGGCGATGTAAGGGCTCATCCGTTCCATATACCCCCATTGTCTCGGTGACGTATTGGGAGAGCTTCCATCTTCTATATTTGCATCCCTGGTGAATATCGGTTCGAGTCCGCGCGGGTGTTACTTTTTACTGTAAACATGCTTTAAGGCACCCACTTCCGTTACGAAAGCACGTCGTTGATTTCTTGTAGGACCCCCGTATAAAAAATTGCGAGGGCTGTGTAGAGTACACAGTGCAGTGACAGCGTAAGCTCGACTTTGCAGCGTGCTCACTCATTCTTCTCTTTCAAACTTCCTTTCCAGTCACCTCCTCCTCTCCCTTTCTTGCCTTCGTCAATGAAACCAAGGCCGGTGACTATAAAATATGTGATATCCATAAATATTTCATTGTGAAGAAAAGTTTGTTTCTTTAAATAGGAAATCTTGTCCTGCTAAATACATAGCGAGATGTACACTGAGGCACGACAATACCTCCCGCATTATGTGCTGCCCGAACCTCTACTGTCGCATCTTCGTGAAGGAAACCAGAGCCACGATTACAACCACGTAATGTGCTAAGCACGATCTTCTACCAGAGCCATGGCCGAGAGCACAACGTGCCCAAGTGCTACAAAGCCTACTCAATGTTCTGTCTCGTCTTCATCGATGATACCACAGCCCCAAGTAAAACCACACAACGTCTTGAAAAACCACCTCATAGCACCGCAGCGATGGCCGAGAACACAAATTTCACAAGTGGTAATCAGAGTGCTATCACCAACAAAAGCTGCGTGCTTGTTTTCTAACCCAGGCTGAGGTTGAACCCCAACCAAGGTTCAAAGCCCAACAAGCATGCTCGACTGCCACATAGAATGCTTGACTGCAACGCACAGTGACGTGGGTTCGAATCGTGCTCGGTCCTGCTCACTTTTTTCTGGAATTAGCGCGATAGTGGTTCGGACACCGGCGGCGACGGCGGCGGACAACTACGGCGCGAAAACAGCCGTTGTTGGGATCTCATAACAGCTACGGTCTAAAACGCTTTCGTTTTAAAAACGGGAAATATTAAAGGGTAGCATGGCTTCGTTGGGAGAAATGACAAAAACAAGCGTTCAAGTCACATCCACATCGCAAAAAACCGCCGGAACACCGAAGCTTTTCCTCTGTCGTTAATCGGCACGTAACTGCCAAGGACACCTAGCGATGTAACAGTGGCTACGAGGATCGAACCTGTAAGTTCTAGTTACATCACTTTATGCACGTTATCACACAGTGCCTTTCGCATAGATACTTTCATACACCAATTGCCGGAAGCCTAGGGTTGGTCGAGCATGGTCGAGGGAAAGAGCAGCAAGGCTATTTATTTATTAACTCATTTGTTGCGCTATGAATAGGCAGCCGCTGCTGAGGGGCTGGAACATGCAACTTCGAGCTAAGCATTTCTTGCTTTTTTCTCGCGTATTTGCCTTCGCATAATCACTGTCATGCAGCGGTGGGCTAACGCCCGGGTCAGATGTGGGTGTACCGCAGTAGGGATGAAGGTAGTCGGACCCGCTCTTCGCCTCTACCCACTGTACTAGGGCAAGGGTGGGTCCTCTTTTAACTTCAGAGTGGGAAGCTGTGGGAGATAGGATGCATGGCACAACGTGGACCTGGAGCACGACCGCTGGTAATGCGCTTTGGGGTATTTCTGCCCATGATTTTAAAAAGAAAGAGCGAAGTAACGTGAAATATACTTATTTTCTTGAAACAGCGCCAACAAGCGAGGTATCGTGTCTGAAAGACTCTCCCGAGTTGAACCCCAAGAGAAAAAAGTTTAGCCATACCTGCACTAGTAACGCAAGGCAAGCGAAGAGCGAAGCTGATGGGCGCTTGGCGAGGTAATATATGGCTCAGCGAATGTTTCTCAAGGTTTTGCGCCGGGCTCTGTGTAAAGACGTTCGCATCGACCCAGACATGCTGAAAAATGTTTAGCGCAAAGCAACACAGTGAGGATTGGAAGGACAAAACACAAGTTCACTCTTTAGCGCTTGCGTTGTGTCTTCCCTATCTACCCTCTATCGATGAACAAATCGCAAAATACGATTTAGAACGGGGAATGTCGCAGGATCCAACGTTTCGACAAGCGGACTTGTCTTCATCAGGGCAGCAACCGCCTTCTCCAGCGTGCGTTTATGCACGCCTTTGCACACTCTCCCCCGTCCTCAGAAAGAGAGGAGGAGAAGAGCAGCACGTGCGAACAATAACATGGCATGTGCCCCCCACATGCCATAGTGGGGCACATGCCATAGGAGCAACTTCTCTTCCGAGCGTGGGTTCCTTTTTTCATCCTGCTTTCTGGCACTGTGCACACAATGTACTTCAAAGATATGTACAACGAGCGAATTCTTCGGAAGCCTTCCCTCTTGCCCCTTATATTAGTCACGCTAACACCTGTCACCCTGCACCCAACCCCCCCCCCCCCCCTTTTTTTTTGTTATTGTTCGCACGTGCTGCTCTTCTTCTCCTCTCTTTCTGAGTACGGGGGAGAGTGTGCAAAGGCGTACATAAACGCAGGCTGGAGAAGGCAGTTGCCGCCCTGACGAAGACAAGTCCGCTTGTCGAAACGTTGGCTCCTGCGACATTCCCTGTTCTAAATCGTATTTTGCGATTTCTTCATCTATTCAAGCATTTACCTTCCCCTGAGCTTCTCTTCTAGTTTAGCTATCTACCCTGTGTTGCTTTCCGCTAAACATCATTCATATTTTACCAATAGGGCCGAATTTATCCCCTTGTAAAATCCACAGACGGTAGCAGAAGCGGCACGCGTGGGCTGGCTTCGCGCTGACCCATCCCTTTGCCATACTGCACTATGCATGCCTATTGCCATATCTCCAACCGCGAACACGGACTTCACGGAAAGCTTCAAGGACGCGCAGGCCGGCCCCCCCGGCTCCCCCTCTCGCTTTTGGCGGACTCCCGTCGCCTTATTCTTGCGCCTCTCTCCCCAGTCTGGTTCCGACGACAACAGTCGAGCGTGTGCGCTCGGACAATACAGACCGCTCGCGCTCGGCTGGAAAAAGGTGCTTACGGCTCAAGTAATAAACAAGGTTTTCCTCCCACGTATGCCTGTTATTCCGGCTACCGTGGACATAACAGTGGCGACGAGGTAGTGGAATTGAAGCTCACGTTTATCTTCACCGGTGCTACGCAATGGCAACGCACGCATCAGTCCGAATACCGGAGTTCAATGGCTCATCCTGGACATCGTGGTTCGGACGCCTCCAGTTTTACTTCGAGGCCAACAGCATCTCACACTCCAGCAAGAAGAGGGCACACCTGCTGACGCTTTGCGGTGAGCAGACGTACGACACCGTCTGCGCATTGGTTCAGCCAAGCAACCCGGCTGAAGTGGCCTACGACGACATCGTTGCGGCACTTCAGAAACACTACGACCCCAGGCCGTCCGAGGTATTCAGCCGAGCGCGCTTCCAACGACGAAACCAGTTGGAGGGTGAAACGGTAAGCGCCTACGTCACGGCGCTAAAGACTCTGGCCGCCGACTGCAACTTCGGGACGCTGCGCCCAATGCAGGCAGATGAAGCAGCCACCGCACAGCAGACGACAACAACGCCACCTCCCAACGCAACGATGTTCCCTTGGACATTATGTTGCGCGACAGGTTTGTGTGTGGACTACGGGACGATCTCTTGCAACAAAGACTCTTTGCCGAGAGTGACATAACGTTCACGAAAGCCTACGATATCGCTGTTCGAGCGGAAAGCGCTAGCCAACAGCAGCGAGACATGCGAGGGACCACCGAGCCGGTTCACCATGCAGCGGCTCACAGAGGTCATCACAACCAGGCAAGTGCAGGAAAGTCGGCTAAACCACAACGCTGCTGGCGTTGCGATGAGCAACACAACTCCCGGGCATGCAAATTCCAAGCAGCTATATGCAATTTCTGCAACAAACGCGGTCACATTGAGAAGGCCTGCATCTCAAAGAAGAAACTCGCGAAGGGGCCACCCCAACGACACAAAAGCGGGAACTCCCCAAGGTCGATAACTCAAGTTGAGACGCAGCACAGCCTACCGGCACCAACATTGTTGTATCACTTGCACAAAGTCAACCTCGGCACGCGACCAAAGATAATGGTCACCCTTGTTGTGAACCGCCAGCCCATAGAGTTTGAGGTTGACTCGGGAGCAGCCTGCACGCTCATCAGCGAGGAGACGTACCGCAACCGATGGCCACGGAATGCTCCACATCTATTCGATGAAGACACGCACCTGAGAACATGGTCAGGACAAGACCTGCCAACTCTAGGCAGTGCCAACGTAGAAGTTGCATACAACGGCACGGTGACCCAACTGCCTATCGTAATTGTGAAGGGCACTGGATCTAGCCTCTTGGGCAGAAACTGGTTCCACGCTCTCAACATCGCGATCTGCGGCATAAACCAGGCAGCAGAAGGAAGCTCAAATGGGCGACAAAAACTCGTCGAGCAGCTGCAGAAGAAGTACGGGACGGTCTTTTCTGACGAAATTTCTGGACACAACGGGCCACCCGTTGACTTAGAGCTTCACCCAGAGGCCCGTCCGAAGTTTCTAAAGGTCAGGTCGATACCGTTTGCCTTGCAACCTGCCTACGAGAAGGAGCTCGACAAGCTGGAACGACAGGGTATTATTGCGCCAACACAGCATTCAAACTGGGCCACACCTCTGGTCGCAGTGAGGAAGAAAGATGGAAGCCTACGTCTCTGTGGGGACTACCGGTTCACCGTGAATTTGGCGACAAAATCGTCTTCACACCCCCTGCCAACACCACAAGAGGTTTTCAGCACGCTACGGGGAGGGAAACTATTCAGCACCCTGGACCTCACGCAGGCATATCAACAGCTGAAGGTGAGCGACAAAACTTCTGAGGTGCTCACGCTTAATACAACACGAGGACTGTACAGGGTAAGGCGACTTCCATTCGGGGTAGCGGCAGCGCCAGCCATATTTCAAAGGTACATGGAATCGCAGCTTCAAGGAATTCCTGGCGTGTGCGTCTACTTAGACGACGTAATCATCAGTGGCGCAACCAGCGAGGAACATGCTACTCGCCTAGAACTGGTACTGAAACGGCTAGCAAGTGCAAACCTACGCTTGAGCATCGATAAGTGCTGCTTCGCGGTTCCTGAAGTGAAATTCTTGGGTCATCTGATCGATGCCGAAGGCATTCACCCCACCAGCGACAAGGTACGCGCCATCACGGAGGCACGCGCGCCAACCAGCAAACAAGAGCTCCAATCATTCCTGGGTCTCCTAACGTTCTATGACCGTTTCCTAGAACACCGAGCAACGGTGGCCAACGACCTCTACAACCTGTTGAAAAACGACGTCCCCTGGACTTGGTCGCCACGCCATCAGGAAGCATTTGAAGCCCTTAAAGAGCTGCTCCGTGCAAGTGTGGTGCTCAGGCACTATGACGAGACAAAGCCATTGCTTCTTGCTGAGACAAAGCCATTGACGAGACAAAGCCATTGACGAGACAAAGCCATTGCACTGCACCGACGCCCTACGGCGTCGGTGCAGTGCTTTCACAAATTGACGATCAAGGCAGAGAAGCAGCGATCGCCTTCGCTTCCCGCACGCTATCACCTGCGGAACGCAATTATTCTCAGCTTGATCGTGAGGGACTCGCCGTCGTCTATGGTGCCACGCATTTTCATCAGTACATCGCCGGCAGACATGTGCCTGTTCTGACTGATCACAGACCACTCCTGGGTATCCTGGGGCCCCAAAAGCAGATTCCTCAGACACTCTCGCCTCGTATGATCCGGTGGTGCATTAAGATGTCAGCTTATGACTACGACATTGTGTACCGTCCCGGAAACAAGCACCAAAACGCCGACGCACTGAGCCGCTTACCCCTCAGCGAAATCATTGAGGACCCGCCTCAAGTTGGCTGCGTGCTCATGTTCGAAGCACTACCAAGGCCCCCACTAACAGCAGACGAAGTCGCAACGGCCACGCAAGATGACCCGACATTGTCCAAGCTGTACATAGCCCTACAGGAGGGTAGCGTTCAAAAGCTCAAGGATGACAATTTCAACGCTTTTCGCAAGAGAGCAACGGAATTGAGCTGTCATCGAGGTTGCATCACACTAGGGTCACGAGTTGTCATTCCAGGCCCACTTCGACAACAAGCCACGGCTCTCATTCATGCCGGACACCGAGGCGTCGTAGCAATGAAGAAGTGCGCCCGCAGCTACATGTGGTGGCCGGGAATCGACAAGGATATCGAGACACTAGCGGCAGAGTGCACAGCCTGCCAATCCAATCAACGCGCTCCGCCACGAGCTCCAGTACCGGACTGGGACAGACCGAGCACACCTTGGCACACCGTGCACCTCGACTTTGCAGGCCCAATTGACGGGTCCACATTCCTAGTAATTGTGGATGCCTACAGCAAATGGGTTGAAGTTCGCCAGATGAGCAAAACAACTTCGACAGCTGTCATCGAGGTACTGCGCTCGTTGTTCGCAACATTCGGATTGCCCCGCAAGGTGGTCTCGGACAACGGGACAGCATTCGTGTCGGCTGAGATAAAGAAATTCTACCGTGACAACGGCATCACAGCGGTAACATCTGCTCCGTACCATCCAGCCACAAACGGACAGGCCGAACGCTACGTGGGAGAGCTAAAACGAGCTCTTTCAAGAGACTCTACAGGGTCCTTGCAGCGCCGCATTGCACGCTTTCTATTCAAACAACACGCGACAGTGCACAATGCGACGGGCCAGACACCAGCAAAGCTCATGTTTTCTCGTGAGCTGCGAACGCATATCTCGGCCGTTCTGCCAGAGCCACCTTCCAAGGTCAACCGAGATAACGAAGATGCCCCGCGTTGCCGGAAACTCCACAAAGGACAAGCGGTGCTCGCCCGCCAGTTTCACCAGAAGCCCGAGTGGGTCCCGGCCATCGTTAAAAAACGCATCGGCCTGAGATCTTGGCTCGTTGAAGTGAATGGGACTGTTTCTCGCCGACACTTAAACCAGCTACGCCACGTGCGCGCACGCTATCCGCCCTGTGGACACGCTGAAGGCAGCAGCCCCCCGGCACCTTCCAACGCGTCTTGGCTGCTGACAAAAGAACGGGACGCCAGTCAACAACAGACACTTCCCGCTCACCCAGCAGCTTCCGTGGAGAAAACGAGCAGCTGCGCCCCAGCCCATACGGCGCCCGCCCAGCGAAAATCAACGAGACAGCGACACCCTCCAGACCGCTACCAGGCACAAACCTAGGGGGGAAGGAATTGCCATGTCTCCAACCGCGAACACGGACTTCACGGAAAGCTTCAAGGACGCGCAGGCCGGCCCCCCCGGCTCCCCCTCTCGCTTTTGGCGGACTCCCGTCGCCTTATTCTTGCGCCTCTCTCCCCAGTCTGTTTCCGACGACGACAGTCGAACGTGTGCGCTCGGACAATACAGACCGCTCGCGCTGGCTGGAAAAAGGTGCTTACGGCTGAAGTAATAAACAAGGTTTTCTTCCCACGTATGCCTGTTATTCCGGCTACCGTGGACATAACACCTATGCTATTCTAAGAGCTGCTTGTACGCCACGGGATGACGAACGCAGTCTTGGCGAGAAGTTGTGCACAACCACATTAGCTTTGTGACAGGCTGTGTACCGGACAAACCGATGCACACAGTATTTTTTTTCCTTGACAGTGATAGTTTCCTCGTGACCAAGGACAAACGACCGTGAGCTTAAAGAGCTTGGCTGTTGAAAGTGGTTCCAACAAAGAAAACTTTAAGAAAGCATGACACTAATGTAAAACAGTGCAAAGCTCGGGGCAGAAGAGCGACAGGGAGCTGCGAAAAATATCGAGGTCTAAAACGAAAGCCTTATAGGCGTTGTACCCAGTCGACGGTGGAATGTTCGCAAAGGCAGGCGGTTACATAAAAAGGTCAATTCTCTCTGATAAGCTTCCGCGTAATTCGGAAATTAAGACAGTTGAGTAGTACAAGGCAGGATACCATGCGCAAGCTTGAAAAGAAAAAAAAAGCAGATCAGCGTGATTTCTCCGGCAGTGTAGCGGTGGCAGTGAAACAACAGTGCCAGGTCGAGAATCAGGGCCATTTCTAGCGAACCAATGGTCACAGACGCTTAGGAATTGCTTCTAGGCTCGCTCATTGGTGTTGCTGCTGAAATTAGAAATTCCCTTCCCCGTAGCAGACACGGTGTACTCAATTAAGTTGAGAAAGACATATCGCGGTGTACAATTTGCGGAAGGGTATAGGACAACGGAATGCTCTAAACATTCTGCAAATAATGCCTACAGAACGAAGACCCCACAAGCAGCACGCTTATCGTGAGCAGAAAAGTGTAAGGTGCTATCAAAAGAACACCTAAATCATTGATCGCACAAACCTTACACAACGCCACAGAATTGACAGAATATGAAAATGGCACACTAGATTTTTTTTGGAGTGAAACTCGGGGCCTTGGTCTTTGAGGCTTTTTGGGGAGAGGTTATTGCTCCTGCACTATTTAAACAAGAACAGAAATCGGATTGCACCAAGCGCCAGTCGGTAACCGCATGACTTTCCTTATAGATATCTATGTCATTGGTATACCAAATGAAAGCAGGATTCTGTATGGCTGAAGAAACATCATTAACATAAATTAAAAAGAGGAGTGGGCCCAATACTGAGCCTCGAGGAACCCCATTAGTAGATTTGTAGAAATAAGACGTCAGTCCCTTTAGGCAACATAATATGATATATCAAGATGATCTATCAGCGAGTGGCTGACTACGTCAGAAGCTTTGCTGAGGTCACAGTAAATGACGTCAACCTGTCCTCTCTGCGATAAAGGCGCGGAGATTTTCATCATGAAACTGACAAGATTAGTGACAGTTGAGTGGCCAGTGAGAAACCCTTGCTGACTCGCAATGAATGTTTTACACCAGAAAGAGATGTCCCCTCTCCAATATAGGCGCGGAGATTTACATCAGGAAACTGACAAGATTAGTGACAGTTGAGTGGCCAGTGAGAAACCCATGCTGATTCGCAATCAATGAACGTTTCACACCAGAAAGAGAATATTTTCTGGAGAGCCAGCTCGAAGATCATTGACGTGGCACAAATAAGGGAAATCGGGTGATAATTATAGACATCAGTTTTACAGCTAGAGTTAAATGCTGGGTAGATACTAGCAGTTTTCCAGATGCTAGGAAATGCGAAAATACGCAGACAGTTATTAAATATAGTAGTCAATACTGGTGCAAAAATACTACCGCACGCTTTTAGTATGGCTGAGGGGATGCCATCTGGGCCACTTGAAAAGGATGGTTTCAAGCGCTTAATGCATTTTGAAATATATGGGGTGTTCATATAACGACAGAGCATCAGCCGTGCCAACTGTCTTAACCTGTCGGTCGTAACTAGTTCTGGTGGCTGGAGACTTACAAACAGATGAGAAATGCACGGCAAAACGGTCAGCGACGGCTTGAACTGCTACTCTATTTGGGTCCAGTATACTGAAGGACTCGCCACTTTTGCTCGACCGTCTGCGTGTATGCTTCCAAAACTCAGCCGGCCTGTCAGAGGCGCTTTTTTCTAAAAACGACATATATAAACTGTCGTTTATATAGACGTTTACAAAGACTTCAAACAACAGAAGTTTTCCTTCCAATGAGTAGATAGAGCACATTTACAGTTGCTGTGTGCACTATCTCTACGCTTTCGTGCACTATAAGTTCTGACGAGAACCAGGAGGGATATATACAACGAATAGGTGTATACCTGGGAATGATGGCACAATAGTCAATCAATCTATCAATCAATCAATCAATCAAATGTTTATTTAACGTGCCCAGGAACAACCGTAAGGTCTTTGTACTGGCGCACGGGGAAAACAATAACAAGAAACAATGCAAAAAAAAAAAAAAAATAATAATAATAATAATAATAATAATAATAACATTGCGCCCAATACCACATGGATGGAGGCAAGGGTGAGCACAAAAGTGACTAACTGCTTGATTTAGTGGACAACCTCCCCATCCCCGCCCCTCCTCACACACAACAAGCACAACAAGCAGAGCAAGTGGTGTCTACGGAGACACACGTTACAATAATTCCCCCTTCCACCCCCCCCGCCCCCGCAAAAAAATAAAGATCCTGTAGATCTCGCACACTGTTGGAATCGGTGTTATGCAAAGCAGCCAGCGAAAAAATTGCTCGTGGCGTATCGTGTGGTATTCAGCGAAATGTTACGAGTAGGATCAACGACTTTGTGGAAAGTGGACGAGTAGGAGGACCCTCAACACGGGCTAACCAGGAAACTAGACAGCACAGTAGCGACTGAATTGTAGCTCATGGTGACAATCAATTTAATCTGTTTCTGCGAATTTTTGTCCCCTCGCATATTTATTTGTTTATTTATTTAAAGTGCCTTGAGACATTCAGTAAGGGGTTAATCATACACTGGCAATACCCTGTCGACGTGCATAATCAGATACGATTGGAATTTTTAGAAGATGAAACAAAATGTTATTTATTAAAGGCACCAGGTGTTAAAATATATGAAGAGCAGTGCTTTCTGTCACATGACGAAGCGCGACAGAAGACGCCACATAGTTATGCCTATGATTTAGGTCCTTATTACCCCATTTTTTCTCAAAAGTCAATGTGGAAAGGATTTTATGTATACCGAGCAAGGGACACCGGGGCGCTCGCATACTGCGACTTCGCGTGTATTCGTTATAGAGTGGAGCTCAGTTATAAAACGATGTCGCCCTCACGGATGCGCAGTCGTAAAACTCGACATCATCAACACCATTTCTCAGAGGAAAACAGTTCACGGAAATTGCGCTTACCGCTTGAGGGTTATTTTTATTCAAACTAACGTGCGTGATAACCAGGGAAGCTATACTCTTATACGTATATGCGGAATAAGCACTTGATTGAGGGGAATCTCTGTTTGTTCTTAACGAATTCATTTTTTCTACGGCACTTGAGAAATGCATGATCATGTAGAGCTTAACTAACCGTAATAGCTTCGCTTACTGTCCATAGACATGTTAGCGAAGGTTATGCGGATGCATTTATTACTCATCCCTGGAAGCTTTGATATTCTAAAGCTGAGTCATGAAACAGTGCCGCTGACCCTATTGATATGTTTAGTCATTCTTTGAATCAGTATGCTAGCAGACACAGTTGAAAACGACAAAGACATAGGGCAATCTTATTTGACGGCTTCTATGAGATCATTCGCCATAGAAGTGGCCATAGAAGAAAGTATATATTTTCTTGCCAAGTTCGTTTGTTTGGTTTTCTAATATATCGCATACAATGTTTTATTCAAAAACACGTCATAAAAACGGAACGTATGTAAAGTTGTCCCACGGCGGAACGGCATTGACGGTTGATTTGTCATCAAGCGTGCCTATCAAATTTGTTGTCAAAATAGTATTCTGCCTTTGGATCTCTCTTCAAAAACGTACAAAATCAGACACGCACTCCGATCCCACATTGCGTTTCATATATCAGAACATTTCCTGCATTACCTTTTGTGGCGACAATGAAAAATCTTCCCTACCACCTCTACGACCTGTAGTTAACTGCAATAGAGCAGCCGAGCGCGAGCTGCGGCGACGGAGGCGAATTTGATGTTTATATATAGTGATGATAAAGATGAAAGTAAGTCATGCATTCCGCTCGCGCTACTTATTTTGTTTATCAGACGTTAGGATGGAGATCTGATATTATTATTCTCTTTCTTTTTTACTTCTCATGTCTTTTACTCCTCTTATCTACCAGAAATAGAGAAAGCCTGCATTTTGTGCGGAATATATCATGCCAGTTATATAGTGCCAGTACTGGTGACTAATCATCTCTGAGTTCCTAACAGCCCCTGTTTGTCACAAAAACGTTCTGTTTTATCTAGTCGCTCCTTATCTTTGACGCTGCGGCAAGCTGGTGATAGCGATCAATGTCAGGCCAATATCTGATCGTCGGTGAATATATAAACCACGCGTTTTCCCGCCGTGTCTTAGAAGGCCTCTGCAAACAGTCGCTCCTCTGGGATTACGCAGAAACTCTCAACATCGGCTCTTTAGGACCTTAAAGGCAAGTACAAAGACTTTGATCTTTTCAGTGAACGGGTCAGAAACATTTTCCGCGAACAGGAGTCAGAGTTCCCGAGCTTTTGCAGCTCTTAAAATGTCACTCTAGTGAAAATGTGAAGTGATTTAAAATTATAACAGCGAGAACCCGACTATCGTTAATTTCGCAATTTTATGTTAAATATTAAAAGAGAAAACGAATGTCGGAGTTTTAGCTTGAAGAGAAGCTCAGGGGAAGATGTAGGCTTGAATCGATGAACAGATCTCTAAAAACGATTTAGAACAGGGAATGTCGCAGGAGCCAACGCCTTGACATGTGGACTTGTCTTCATCAGGACGGCCTGCGACATTCCCTGTTCTAAATTGTTTTAGCGATCTGTTCATGCAGTTTTAGCTTGGAATTTAGCGCAGTAACTTGGGCTCTTGACGCCTACAGAAGGCCAGTTTATTTTTTTCGTATTTTCGCCAAATTCGTTCCTCCAAATGTTCTGAAACTCCCTTAGTTAAGTTTAAGTATCCGGCTTGTTTAAAATACAATCTGCGTCTTTCTTACTGATAAATAGCTATCAATGACGACACAGGTATTAGTGCTGGAACTTAGTGCGGCGTCGCCACCCATATATATATATATATATATATATATATATATATATATATATATATATATATATACAAAAGAATTGACGATGCGCCTCTTAGGGCCTAACCGCATGCACGCGATTTTCGAGCGACAGCGACAAGCGACAGCGACGAGCGACAGGATTTGCTGTCGCGAAGCTCCATCCGTCGCTGTCGCTCGTCGCGTCGCGCGTTTCTGGAAAACTAGAAAAGATCGCTTGTCGCCCGGAAGTGAGCGTGACGATTTCCGGCAACATGGCCGCACGCCTGATCCTCGCTTCGGTTGCAATTTGCTCTTGATGCTTGTTATCCGCGCGTTATTTAAGGACTGAAAGGTATAGACTACCTTCTTTAGAGCCACATCTCACGCGGAGAGTGAGGCAGCGGCCGTATTTTGTCGTTAATCTTGTTATCGACGGCTTGTTTTGATGCTTCGGTGGTAGCTTACTGCAATGGTGGTAGCTTGCTGCAATGTCAACAACGTCGTTGTGCGAGGTAGGCCTACTCTGTCCGAGGCAGCCATGTCGAATCTCGAGAAGCACGACTTCAACGAGCGTCTCATCGACGAAGTTAAAAAAGAAAACGCTATATGGGACATGTCGAGCCCACACTACAAGTCCCAGCTTCTCAAGGAAGTAGCGTGGCGTCGTATCGCAACAGCGATGGGATGCGCAGTCAAACATCTACGACGCAGTTTCCAAAGTGCGTCGTAGCGTAGCGGCGTAGCATCCGGGGGCCCCCTCGAGGTCACCGCAGGTACTACTGTCGCGGTTAAACAAAAGATTGCGAAAAAAGGGAGTCGCCGAACACTTTTATGTCTTTTTTCTCACAAAAAAAGCAATAATAAATTTATCATCTGGTCATTTATCTAGTTTTAAATTCTTTTTTGCAATTTACGTGCGTGCACGCGATAGTTTTCAATCTAGCAACAATGGCACTTTGTCGCTAACATGTGGTTGCAGCCGCCGCGACGCGACAGCGCGACGGAGCTCATTTGTCGCTGTCGCTCGAAAATCGCGTGCATGCGGTTGGGCCTTTAGAGAACGATGGCTTTAATTATTAAGTCAGCGTTTCGGTCGGAGCTCCGACCGGTCGGGCTCCGACCGAAGCGTTGACCTAATAAACCGTCGTTCTCTAAGAGGCGTATCGTCAATTCTGTTATAAACTAGCGGCAACCCAAGCTATTTTTGCATATACAGTCTATATATATATATATATACATATATATATATATATATATATATGTATACGCGGAAATTGAACTTCGTGTGGATCCGCTGAAATATAAAGGCAGAACGATCGACTCACAGTGAAAAAGTAACTTTATCTGACGTTTCGACCAGGGTCTCAGAGTCCAGACGAAGCCCAGACCCTGGTCGAAACGTCAAATAAAGTTTTCTGCCTTGATATATATATATATATATATGTACATGTTTGAGGAAGAGGGTGACAA
Source organism: Hyalomma asiaticum (assembly GCA_013339685.2). Taxonomy (NCBI): domain Eukaryota; kingdom Metazoa; phylum Arthropoda; class Arachnida; order Ixodida; family Ixodidae; genus Hyalomma; species Hyalomma asiaticum. Next base: position 98,058,891 of record CM023488.1, read on the forward strand.
ACGTTCGAAACACAAATTTTTACCAAAGTTTCGGCAGGCCCACCTGCCGAAACGTTAGTAAAGATTTGTGTTTCGAACGTTTGTCACCCTCTTCCTCAAACACATATTACACCGGATCCATCGATTTTCATTCGCATATATATATATATGTGTGTGTGTGTGTGTTGCAACAGATGACGTGGATGACGAGAAGTCATTTGCGCATGGCAGTGTTGTAGACGTGGCCTCTCTCCCATCACACGCTTTCCTTTTATTATCTTTTTATTTTCCTATCTTAGCGCTTTAGCTGTGTGCCTCTGGCGTACGGGGGGGGGGGGGGGGTGGCGGCGCCCGAGGCGGTTGGGCATTTTTCATGCGAACTCGCTGCCGTCATCATAGTAGCATTGCTGTTGTCTATTCACCCCACATTTATCCGCACCAGAAGAATCATGCACACTTATTGATTAGATAAAAAACAACCCCAAGAGGAATTTACGTGGTGAGAAAATAAAACCTAAATTTAGTTAAGAAAGCAGGAATAGAAAAGCGAGGTGCACGCAAGAAGGGGAACGCGTACACGGAAGCCACATTAGTTAGACAGCAGCAGAATGGTTAGCAAGTATATGAAGAAGCTCAAAACCGAAACCTTGCTTCGTTTTCTTTAATTCTATAGTTATCGCTACCAGACCCCGTTTCTCGCACTATGCAATAATCTGATCTATTTTTCTGTTTTATACCTTAGGGACCCATGATGAAGCCCACCAGTGCAGCCTTTTTCTGTGTCGTGTCGCTTTGTGCCGCGGTCTTGTCCGTCGGCCAAGCGCATCCCGCAGTCGTCGTCGGCGGTGGATCGTATGGGTGCAACTGTCCCACTTTGAACGTGCTGGCTGCAAGGTAGGGGCCTAAGTTTTCTTAAGACTGCCTCTTTCGCATTACTTTGCAGCCGTAACCATCTGATATGGATATTAGGTGGCTAGAACGCCAAATGTGTGAGATAAGACACATTATCCGAGTTTCTTGTAGGCTTGGTTGCTACCGACAACAGTTGTTTCTTTTCTCCGCTCTAATGGCTTTGCATTTTTTTATTGTTTACTTATAAATACTGCGGTCTAACTTAGACCATAGCAGGGTGGTACATAAACATAAACACTCACAACGTACATTTGGGCAAAAAGAACAACGAACAATGGCAAAGCAATCAGAACAGGTTACAGGACACTTCAAGTCAAATACTCTTCAAACGATATTAAAGATTTTTGGATTACAGCCTCGTTAGACAGGTCATTCCAATCGTTTATCGTACGGGGAAAGAAAGAATATTTAAAGGAGTTGACTCTTTGCATCATAGGCTTAATTGTTTGTGAATGTCGGATTCTGGTTGCGTAACCTGTCGATGGAATCAAGATATTTTGTAATGACCATTTACCAACTGATAAAGGAACTTCAATCTACAAACACGGTTTCTTTCAGTAACCGGGGGCAAATTACCTTTTTTTATCAATTCGCTAATGGAGCTTTTTATGCCGCAATTACTACACTGCTCTTCAAACTGCACTTATGGTCGCGAGTGCTTTCGTGAGAATTCTTAGTCTGGTGTCTTGATTCGCTTGGGACTAATAAAGAAACGAGCACTTGATTCATTCCCCTCTCGTAATTTTATGCTCAGCGGGAGAAATGCTGAAGCGCATCTTGTAAGTACAGCGCAAAAGAACCAGCCGAAGTGCGTAGCAAACCTCAAGTGCAACTAATCGTGTCTAACTGGTCGACATGAAAAGGAAGTGCTTTGATATCCGCGAAGTCACACTAAAAAAAAAGTTCGTGATATTTCGAAGGTAATGTACAAAATAAAGTACCTTCATTGTCCTTGCGAAGCATTGGTCCAGTAAAACGATATAAATTTGTGGAGAATTCAGAAATGCAATAATTTAGTATTCGAAAGTGCTTTTATGCTTATCTTTTATGTTTGTTTAGGTTGCAAATAAATGTGTGAACTTCTTATTTTCCTTAACTCAGCAATAATCATTGCTGTGTATTGTTCGGACCTGCTCAGAGAGTGCGCGGTTGCACGCGCTTGACTTTATTCATTCCGCTAGCATATATGACCATATGAGTGCAGTTGCTACTGCATACGTTATTTCCGATATCTCTGATACTCACTACTGCGTGTTCCACCTACGGTATCATCGAAGCATGATGCCCCGGGTGAAATTCCTCAAATTATGCGCAATCCTGAGTCAGAACATGCTGATCTGAGGTAAAGGGAACGGCGCATTTCTTTATCACGCTTTGAAGTCATTGCCCTCTTAAGTTCAAGGGAGGGAAAAGTCCCGAAATGCCAAGAGCAGTGTAGCCTCAGCTGGATTAATTACCTCTGTTCAGCAGAGCAATGGTTTGCAAATGATAGCTCGCTGCCCGTCGTATTAAAGAGGTTGGTGAGCTCACCCTTTGTAGTAGCTGAGCGGCTACGCATTGGCCAGAAAAGTCCGAGTTCGCGGGATCGTATCCGGGTTACGGCTGCTTTGATAAGCAAAATAAAAAAAATAAAGACTGAAAAAAAAATAACACCCATGTACTTAGATCTAGTTGCGTGGTGATCTACTTGGACGGTAATGAACTCCGGGTGGTCAAAAGTACTCCCGATCCCTCCAATACGTTGCGTGTTTCATATTCATAGCTTATATTGCCAAGTAAAATCCACAAATTTTTATTACCTTGTAAGGTTTCGTGTGTTCGCAGTCTGCCCACGAAGAAATATGTACACACCATGGGTGTGTATTAAATCTATACCGGCTTCTGTTTTTCGATCTTTTTTTTCACTGAATTCACTTTATAACTAATGTACTTTGCAGGCAGTGCTGCGCTACTGCGGGAACTTGCTGCCTCATGGCAGGAATGGGTGTTGCACATTTTGGCGGACATCTTGGTGGGGTCGGAATTGGCGCTGGATTACCGGTTCTCCCCTACGGTACCCTGGGAATTGGCGTGCGACGGCCCATCCTCGCTCACACTCCACTGGCCCACGGAGGCCTGCAGCTCAACATTGGTGCTGGACTTGGACGATGAGAACAGACATCACCTAACAATATAACTGAAGTGCTATAGAGTGAAGATACATTGTTCAAAAATTAAAACATTTAAATACTAAAACTGTTGTCTATTTTATCATGCTCAAAACACTATCAAGTAGTAAAAAAGCAATAGTTAATGGAGTGCGGCACGCGAACCGATAGGTTTATCCAAGCGCCGGCTTGCCGTGCGGTAATGACGGCAATTCTGTACCGTTGCGGTTGGCACATGACTACTTTAGTTGGAAACACGTGCAATAGTTTCTCGGTGATAAGATAGCATCATGAGATGGTAAAACATGCAGGTAAAGTCCTCACGACCTAAATTTTGTATGTACCGACCACGACAGTACGGCATCACGGTACTTACCTTACGGTAAGCTAGCGTTGCTAAAACTCTATATTGACTCTACGGGATATGACACAGCACGCCACTCGGAACAAGCCATGGTCCGCAAATGTCCAATGCAATGTGTCGCCGCATTTTGCCTTCTTCATCAACCACTTATCAGAGATCCATGCAATCCTCATAGACGAATCAAAATTTACGAGTGCCCTCTTTTGCGGGGCCCAAACACAAGAAAAACGACGAGAAAGCTTAAGTCCAAGATTGTATAGTTATGGCGCTACATCGACGGGACACAGCGAGAACGGAACACACACTGGCGCCCGTCGATTTAGCGCTATTCCTATTCCTTCAAGAAATGAACCAACTAGCTCAACAACATGTCCTTAAGTCCTAGGTGGTTTTCATATCGTTTAGTTTGGTATACACTGAAGAGCACTAATGGGGGGAGGTCTCACTCCGCGCCACTTCTGCAGCCTGAATTCATAAACGAAACCCCGTTCTTGTCTCATGAACGTTTCGGTGCGTGCTTTATGCAGGTGAATGTCAGCTGACACCGGAGGGACTTCATTAGATCTACATTTTTTGGTTTTCGACCTACGAGCTTCGGGTCGCCCGCCCCGCATTGTAGTGTACGGTGCTCATTGTTGAGTAGCGGAAAGTAACTTTGCTTGGGAATGACAAGCTCCGTGCTGCACCGAGAATAGTATAGAAAATCAATGCTTATGGCCATCGCTCAACCATGTCATCAGTCTGCCCCATCGGTGTTGCCGCTGCGTCTACACACTTTCGTCTTCGTGAAGTTCAGTGCTATATGAACTTCTGGCGCTGATATCTTATCCGTAGCTATTTTGCGGAACGGTTCAAAGCTGCAGCTGGCGAAAGTTCAATAATCGCTGGTGAGACGCGAAGAAGAAAAACGAATCCTCATGGTTCAACTACGCACAAGTGAAATCTCCCACCTGCACTTCATTGCAAGTCAAGATCCAGTGGCTATATGTATATATATATATATGGGTTGCCGGGGAACGCTTCTCCAACGCGAGCAGTCCGTATTTCTCAATGAAGAAACTCGCTAGGAGACGCTGCCTGCGCCAACGTTGTCTCTCGCGGGTGAGGGCGCGTTCTCCTTCTTTGCGAGCTGGTACAGCGTTCCTCTAAAAAAGAGCGTTTGATTGTGCTTGTGGTTCGGTTAGGAAAGGACGCTAATTTCTGCAGCCCATGTAGGGAGCACGGCTAAGCGTCCCTGGGGAGGGGGAAAGGGAGTGAAAGAGATAGAGAGGAGAGAAAGGCCGTAATGGAGGGCTTCGGAAATTCAGACCACCTGGGGTTCTTTAACGTGCACTGGCAACGCACAGTACACGGGCCTCTGGTATTTTAGCCTCCATCGAAAATGCGGCGACCGCGGCCGGGATCGAACCAAAATAAATGCTGCCGTTGCTGACAGTTCCGCTATTCCACCTATTAATTTAATCAACGTAAGAAACATGCTACTCAGATCTGTGCAAGTGGTACATCTGTTAGTAAGTGGTAAAGTTTTCAAATTCAATAAAGAGACGTGAGGGCGGCTTTAAATGTAAGTATAATATGGAGAGAACTGGCCATGCTGTGAACAACGAAGGTAGCCGTATAGCGGTGAAGGGAAGACTGGGGATACGCAAAAAAAATCAGTAGTATGCGCCAAAAGACCAGGAAGGAAATTTCCCACCCATACGACAGGTAATGTAGCCGAGGAATTTGACAGAGGTATGTGCAGTAGTCAAGCCATACAGGATATTACAAAACAGGACGTGGTCCAGAGGAAGTATAGGCACGCTGAGTTGATATGAGCGGAAATAAAGAAAGCCTTGATAAAAGAGCAAAGGGGCACAATACCTGGCAAAGACCAGACAACAGTAGATCTGTTAAAGGACGGTGGACAGCTCGTACTAGAAAAACTTGCAATCCAGTACAGGCGATGGGTCATGACCTCTAGGGCACCGGAATATTCCAAAAGAGCGAACATCCTCCGAATGCATAAAAACGCGGCATCAATGACTTGAAAAATTACGGGCCAATTATCTCGCTCTGACATACCAGGAAGGTATTAACGGTATTAACATAAGAACTTACAAAACGTTAACTAAGTGCGTGCTCTCGTGGCCACCCTGCACCTGGGCAGAGGGATGGGGCAATAATAGATAAAATAAAGACGAGCAGACAAAGTCAACAAGAGAACAAGTTATTGAGAAAACATGTGCGCGCAAAGCATTGAAGCACTAGCACTGGTAGATCGTTCACAGTCACTCGCGAAGTCCCGTAGGCATGAGGAAGAACAGTATCCCTTTTGCGTACTTGAGCACGCAGGAGCGCGTATGCCAAGGACCCAAGATCTGCTCTGCAGAAAGCAGTCATCCATCAAGGCGGCGAAGATTAGCTTCAAGCTCGCTACGTTCATTTGCGCAGGAAGCGCGGTGGCAACGCACAAAAGTGATTGTCTCTTCACAGCCGCGATTACTACATATTTATGAATTTATTTATTTATTGCAAAATACTTTACAAGCCCAAAGGCATTCGCTAAGGGGGCCTACAATGAAATTACAGAAAAACTTGTAGAAACAGGATTACATTGAAGTGGATATATACAAAAAATACAACGCAATAAAAGAACAGCAGAGTAAGTTAGCGATTTTGCGTAGCACATAGAACACCCCATCACAGAACTCAGATATCGGACTATTCATCATTTTAGTGTAATGAGTGACTAGCATTGTGGAGAGTGTGTAGTATGTGTTATGTCGGGTTTGTTGTTGGAGCGCGTGAGACAAGGGACCAGCCCAGTCGAGAGCAGAAGTGGAACTGTCTTTATTCGTAATATACTAATTCAAGACGCGTTACATAGGTGGCGCTAGCTGTTCGTTGAGTTCAAAAACGACGTACAGATGTCAGGAGACTAGGAAGCGATGTCTAGGACGCGCATATATAACACGCCCTTCTTTTTAATGAGGGTCGGCTTTCGGGGTAACAAGAACACTACAGAATCATTTATGTCCTTAGATAAAGCCGATTCAACTAACACCTCAAGTTTTAAACGTTGTAAGCGATAACAACCTGTTACGCGAAGCTATTCCTTACGCGAAGTCGCTTCTTAAGCTCGGATGTCGTGCAGGATGCTAGATTCTTCTTCCGGAGAGAGTAGTTTGAGGTGGGCGAGGCCTCAACTACTCGCTGTGTGCTGTGTTGTAGCTAGTAATGGGGGGGGGGGGGGGCAGATTCATCTATGGCACAGTCTTCCGGCGAAACCTCTGTATCAGTCTTCTGTGTGGTTCCTGGTCGAAGATGGATTCGATTCCTGACAAGTTGCCTCCGGTGTCTGTCTTTACGGTGTATCTTCAGGGTTCTCGACCGACATTCACCACGGTGGCTTTTTGCCACTCTTCATTGAGGTGAATCCACACTGGCTGATCAGGAAGCGCTGGGAGATTTCTTGTGTGGCTATCACCATGTCTGTGCTGCTCCTTTTGCCTTTGTTGGAGAAGCGTATGGTGGGTTGCCGTTGGGAAGCTCGGTTCTAGTACGTTTGGTAGGATTGGTAGGAATGTGCGTAGCTTCCTGCCCACTAGCAACTCGTCTGGAGATTTTCCTCCCATTGTTGGAGTTGAGCGATAGTCGAGCAGTACTACTGCGAGGTCCATGCCTTCTTCTGCTGCCTTTGTCATCACTGATTTGACTGCTTGTATGGTCTGTTCTGCCTGGCCATTGCTGCGCTGATACAGTGGGGATGAATGAACATGTTTGATGTCCCAGTCAAAAAAAGAAATTCCTTAGCTCTGCGCTGTTAAACGGTGGCCCTTGTTCAGATATTACGACATTTGGTATGCCGAACCTGGCGAATGTATCCTTTAGTACATGTATTAGCGCACAGGCTGTGGTACTCGTCATCTGCCGTACCTCTTGGAGAAGTACTTGGAGAAGTAGTTAACTATTAGAAGGTATGGCTTGCGTGTAAGATGGAAGAAATCCATGGCAATCTGCATCCAAGGGCGCTTAGGCAGAGATCTGTCCAATAGTGGTCGCTGAGGATTAGCTTTCTGATGTGACTGGCATATGTCGCAGCTGTTTAGCAAGGATTCAATGTCCTTGCTCGAACATGGCCGGTATACACATTGGTTTGCTAAGTTCTTGCAAGCAGTGATTCCGCGGTGAGCTTGGTGCGACGGCTCAAGTACAGTTGCTCGACCAGCTGTTGGTATGGCTAATCGCTGGCCATAGCATACGAAGCCATCTGTTATGTAGAGTTCGCTTCTGACGTGGTAGAATAACTTGACAATGTTATCGACGCCTGAAAGTCTCTGAGGCCATCCATTCTGTATGTACCTTGCCAACTTTTGTAATGATGGATCAGTGCGCGATCGCCTCTGCAATTAGACGAAGTCATGTGGGAGTTCCTTGGAACAAGGTTGATCCACTGTTTGAATCTGGCGAGATCAGTCTGGTGCTCGTGACAAGGTGTCTGCTGCTATGATGTGCTTGCCTGGAACGTAGGTGATATTGATGTCGTACCGCTGTAGTCGAAGGAGAAGTCGTAGGATTCTTGTTGATAGTTTGTTGAAGTCCTTATTCTGAATGCCGATCAGTGACTTGTGATCCGATTGCACTGTGATGTGTCGCGCGAAGATGTAGTAATGAAATCTTTTGCATGCGAACGCGACAGCCAGAAGCACTTTTTCTATTTCCGCATACCGCTACTGGGTGATTGTAAGAGCTAGTGGTGATGCGTAAGCCACGGGTCTGCCTTCTTGCAGCAGCACTGAACCCATTCCATAGGAGCTGACATCCGCTGAGGCTGTGATGGGCTTATGGACCTCGCCGTAGTACTTCTCGACTATCGCTCAACTCCAACAATGGGAGGAAAATCTCCAGCAGAACTACTATTGGGCATGGAGCTACGCACATTCCTACCACTCCTTCCAAGCGTACTAGGACGGAGCTTCCCAACGGCACTTCACCATACGCTTCTCCAGCAAAGGCAAAAGGAGGAGCACAAACATGGTTATCGCCACACAAGAAATCTCCCGGCACTAATTCCTGGTCAGCCAGTGTGGATTCACCTCAGTGAAAAATGCCAAAAAGCCACCGCGGTGAATGTCGGTCCAGTAACCCTCAGATAACACCGTGAAGACAGACTCCGGAGGCATTTCGTTATCGGTCTTTAGAGGTGGAGGGGGAAGGTCTGGGCGACGCGTCGGCCGTGGGGCCCGAGAACATGGAGAAGTAGGGCTCTTCGCGTGGCGGTAGGCTTGGTAGCGTACTCACAGGCTTGCTCGTAGATCTTGTACGCTTCTTTCCAGTCCTCCCATGCTTGCTGCGGGTTCTCGCCTGACTCGAAATGTGCTGGTGGTTGCAGAAATGCACTGGCCATAATTACGGGGTGGTTAGATCACTCTGACACCATGTTATCTTGGGTTTGTTGTTGGAGCGCGTGAGACAAGGGACCAGCCGTGTCGAGAGCAGAAGTGGAACTGCCTTTATTCGGAGCGTGGCCTCCGCGATCGGCTGCAGCGGCGCAGCGTTGCTCCGGCCGTCCCATTCGGCGCATACACAAAGGGAGAAGTGTAATTCCGCTAGCGCCTAAAGGCGCCACTAGGTGGCGCCCTTAGCCCAAGGCTCGCGGCGCGCTCCGCGCGCTCGCCTGACCGGCACAGCCTGCCAGTTGCAGTGCGAGTTTAGTCACGAGTAGGCCATTTTGACTCATTTACACGCAGAAGAACCGCGGACACGCAGTAAAATTTTTGTTCGACTCCTTCCTGCAGCTACAAAAAGTAAAGGCATGTTGTCAAAGACCTACAAATCGCTTTTGCATGCAGCTTTAGTGGTCGTTTGCTAGCGGATTAAGGTAACCGAGGCTTTCGTCGCGCTACACTTGACCAGAGTGCGGAATACCGCCTTTCCTTTGTTAAAGAAATTGTGATATGTGATGACAATTATGCAATGTGTGCCTTTCTGGCAATTCTGAAAGTACTGGGCAGGCACTTTACAGCGATGTTCTCTGGCACGAACAACATATGTGTTGACTGCACTAGTCGGAAGTTTTGAGCTCTGGTTTGTAGCGCTTGAAGAGAGAATTTTTCTTTGCCTTGCTATGTTGTATACGTTCCTTCTAGGCGCGAGTAGTTTCACATACGGGTGATATGCCCCTAATAAATCATTAGCGGCATGATG